>PVKZ01000791.1:0-603872 GCA_004027375.1 Macroglossus sobrinus | reverse complement strand
TAGAAGTCTCTAGAGACTAGCGGTATAGCAACATCGGCTAAGCGTGACCAACTCCCTCGTTCTATACTACTATAAGAGTGTGTTTTGAAAACAATACATTTGCTGGTGCCTTGTGCCAGTCCTCCCAACCCTGTGTCCTAGTCTCTCTCATCCCACGCCGCCTCAGACCCTGGAGGGGATTGTTGCGCAGGTCGCGACACTTTTCTACTGTAAACTTACTATTTTCTCCTTTGTTAATTAATGAATCATTTGGTGAGAGAAGCTTTGAAACTATGTAAGCATACCATTGTTCATCAAACTTTCTATCTATCTATCTATCTATCTATCTATCTATCTATCTATCTATCTAAATATTGTAGATGCATGCTTCTTGCTTCATTTAATAAATTAAAATCCACTACCATTACTATTTATTTTGATGAAAAATTTCTCTCTGATTTGGTCTGTGGGAACCCCTTCTGGTTGGCTTCTATGTCCTTTTAAGATATTTCCATCATTTTAGGTGTTTGCTTACAGGCATAAAATTAATTATTTCTCCAGAGAGCCCCTAGTTTCTTTCAGTGGAGGATAGTATTTTAAAGCCAAGATCCGAATGCTAGGTGTGTGTATTATTCCTGCAGTGTTACTGCTCCAGGACCTTCCCAATAGACAGAGATAAGGAATGTATGTGTTTACATGGCCACCCACCCACACATACACCCCTCCCACATTTACATCTATATTGATTTTTGCCTGCCCACCTATCGTCTATCTATGTATCTCTGCATCTATCTGTGTATCTATCTATCCTCAATCATTGTCATCTATATATGTTTGCCTATCTTAAAAACCACGAGTTCTCTCCAACACCTCCATTCCCAATCTAGTGCCACAGAGTTCATTTTAGTTTTCTCCATTTCTATACTTTTTTCAGGCAGCGAGGAATCTGCCTATCTCTGATATATTTATTTGTAACCAATCTCCCATTGCCTTTGTCACCACTCCCTCACATGGATGCTTCCTCTTCCAGTCTCTGTGAGCTCATGCTGGACCATCCCCTTCCCTGAATGCCTTTCTTACCCTGCTCAGATTGGGCCACTTCCTTGTGTGATGCCCCTCACCCCTCTAGGCCTGTTCTTTCATGCCCAGGAGCTTCTGGACGCTTCCTGCCTGGTACAAACTCCTGTCTGAGGTAGAGAAACCAGTGCAGTGTATTGTGGTCAGAGAATATGCTTGGTATAATTCCAATCTTCTTAAATTTGTTGAGGCTAGTTTTGTGTCTCAACATATGGTCTATCCTTGAAAATGTTCTATGTTCTATGTGCACTAAAGAATGTATAATCTGGTATTCTGGGATGAAAGGCTCTGTAAATATAGATTATGTCCACTTGGTTTAATGTACTGATAGGGGATATCACTTGTAAAATTCTTAATCTTTTAGCAGAAAATGAAATGGGACATCTCTTGCAGAGTTCTTAATCTCTTTAGTAAACCTAGTTAAGTTTTCTTCCCTCCTTTCTTCAGAAAGAAGGCCCTCTACCTCAAATCCAGAAGCTGTTGACTCAGATCCTCTGGCTATAGATAAGGGTCATCAGCCCATTGTTAGCAGAAATGGTGCTAGGCCAGACAGGGCTGTTAAGAGTCTGAGAGGGGATGAGGACTTTAGGCCAAAGGTCTTTTTTATTCTTTAAGAAATATATTAACCAAGCATATTTCCTTTACTCGCTTAATAGGCAAATCAATAATAGAGATTAATAGATATATGATTTAAATAACAAGTTCATATCTTCTTTTCCTTGTCTAGGGACTGAAGTGGAAACCCAAAACCCTGTCCCAACTAAGACAGAAAGGGAAAGAGCCCATAAAACCCCAGTAGGCAGGGACTATGACTCTTCTCAGCAGGAAGCAGATACAGAAAAAGAGACCTCCTGTTCCTCAATATCCATACTAATAATAAGGGGACTTATGGATCTTAGGAAAGTGTTAGGCAAGAAAGTTAAGGGGTTTCTGGGTCTGCCTGCAAAGACACTGATGTCATCCTATCCTAGAAGGTGTCAGCCCTGATCCGCCTACAATTAAGCAAGCCAGAAGGCATTTTTAAAACTCCTACAAAGAGGCAAGTAAGCAGAGGATTAGGTACCAGTTTTAGCCAGTAACTTGCACTGGAGCAATAAAGACCCCAACAACCTTTAACTCACCTGAGCCTCATTATACCATCATTATAATATGATACATATGCCCAGAAGTTCATTAATATCATTATAACAGACTGAATTCTGGGAATGAACATGCACAGAAAGTAAATGATCAGTCACTGAGTCTTGTCAATCTTAGTTGTCAATCAAGGAAGCCCCTCTAAGAAAAGTAACCACCCACAGCAAGTAGGGATAAAACCCCCAAAGGCTTCGTTATCAGGCCTTTTGAGTCACACTTCTCTTGCTCAGACCTGCTTCCACTTCTGGAAGTGTACTTTCCTTTCTAAAAAAAAAACTCCTTTCTGCTATATTTCAGTGTCTTTCTCAATTCCTTGTTCGAGACATCAAGAATCTGGACAACACACCGGGAAAGGATCCCCACTCCCCAGTAACAGTGTCATTTAAGGCCACTATTTTGCTACTGATTTTCTGTTTTGATCATTTATCCATAGCTGTCAATGGGGTATTTAGATCTCCTCTTATAATCATTTTTGTCAGTTTCTCCCTTTAGTTCTGTTAGCAGTTACTTTATACATTTTGGTGCTCCCTAATTGGGTGCACTGGAGAGTTTTGAAGGTAAAAGTGACATGATTCTATTATGATTTTTAAAAGTCACATGAGCTGCTATTTACCAAATAGACCATCTTGGAAACAAGGATGGAGACAAGAAGTCAGTTGGAAGATTCTTACTACAGCCAACGTGAGAGATGATGATGGCTTGGGATCAAGTAGTAATGGTGGAGAAAGAGTAAATAGCTCCAAAAATAAGAACAGGGAACATTGGTAACATTTTAGAAGCAAACAGTTCCGCAATTAAAAAAAAAAAAACAAAACAGAAAAGGGTTATTTTTTCTTTGGGTTAGGGGAGAGGGTACTAGGTGCATTTTCCTTAATTTCACCAGAGAGCACTTACTCATCCTCTACAGCTTGCTGAAATGTCCTCCCTTCCACACACCCTTCTATCCCCAGCATTAATCACTTATCCAGACTTCCACAGCACTTCGCTCCTGAGCTTAAAAAAAAAAAAAAGCCTTTCCACTTCCTCATGTGGTTAGTAGTTTTGTCTCTACTTCTAGATTCTAAGCTCCTGCACTGCAAATTCCTGTCTTGAGAGCCTGAATCATCACATGTATTTCATAAAGTATGTGTCAAGTGGGTGAATAACATCACTCTTTGATACAAGCATTTTTCCAAAGAGAGGTATTAAACCATGGATTTATTGGGTGAGGCTATGGTATCTCATTCAACACTCATTGGATCTACTGGATAAGACAGGACTTCAAAATCTTCCCTCTGCTCCATTCTGAACAAAATTCTGGCTGTTCAAGAACAATTTCAGAACTTGTTTTACAAACAACCAGCAATGAAAATTCTTTCCAGTTAGGAAATCTGGAACTCTTGCACTTATGCCGGATTTAGCAACAACCAGACGTCAGGGCTGCCTGTATCAAAAGGTGCTTGCTATAATAAACAGGCCTAATCAAGGTCAAACCTTCAGTCAATTCAGCAATAAGCATTGTCATTGTCAGGTGTGCATTCCATAAAGATTAGGCTCCCTCCCTTTTTCCAATCATAGAGCTTGATTCCATTGACATTTTACTCTAGCTATAAGAGGAGTATACTTTTCCATAAACTCTTCCTAAAGAATGCTTAGGTATTTACTACCCCAGACTTTATGAAAAGAAGTTAAAGGTCACTCCGAATCCCTTGTGATGGTTCTGTCCAAATATGTTTCTTAATTTTCTTTTTTCTACCTGCTTCAGAGGCTTTCCATAAGCCCAGGCTGGCTACTTTGTCTTTGTCATTGTTTTGTCGCCAGACCCAGAACAGTAATGGACACATAACAGGCACCAAATATATGTGTTTCACTTTATAAAGCTAGAGAAACAGTAATTTAATATCTTTCCCAACTTAACATGTGATTTCCAATTGATTTTTATAATCGACAAGGACGTTTCTGTCTTAATTAAGAAATACAATTTTCAAAGCTTCTCAAAAATTTAAATTCACTTATTTTTTAAAAGAAATATGTATCATATTTCAGCTTGAGAGATTAACTCTTTGATACTGTTCTTCCAGGCATCTCACTCCCTAATTATAATTAGTGCTCAAAGGGATTCAAAATACTTTAGTTCATCAAGATAAAACTATACATATTCTATGTCAAAGCTATTTTGGAAACCTTTTCCAGACACAGAACCAATAGGCCAACAAGTAGCCAGAATTGCTATATGCCTCCTACATCAGGGGTACCCATCACAGGGATTTATGACCCTGTGAAGCACTATCAAAGACCTTAATGAGACCTTAGCCCAGGCTGCAACATGAGCAGTTACACATTTGCCACTCACCCACAATGAGAAGACTATCACCTAATTTGCAGTTGTTTCCAGCTGTCCTCATGCTGTTAAATTATTGTATTCTCCACGGATGTTAAGCATTTCATAGCTTTTCCAGTGTCAGTTCATATCTTCCTACATATCACTTCTCTTATAAAGAAAATTTTCAGCAGAGCATTTAATTTGCAAATTAAGTTATTATTCTAAAGGAGAGTTTTTGCTTTCCTTTAAAAAATGGCTCAGAAAAACTTTTTTTTTTTTGGTTTAGAGTCGTTGCTTTCTAGAACTTTTATTTTTACCAACATGTATCCACCCTCTTTCTATACCATAAAAGAAAATAACTGTGACTGCTTCCATATACTAGGGAGAAGAGTATGACTAATTCAGGCCAAAGACTGAGGGAGGCTTATCTCAGAGAGATAAGAAGAACAGAGAGGTCAGCTGTGGGTTTTCGCCTTGAAGGCACTGACTGAATCAAACTTGAGCAGCAGTTGCCAGGACCTCAGGAGCCTAAGAGACAGTAGATAAATTTAAAGTCTGGACCAACTAAAGCCAGAAGTCTAACTAGAGACTCTTCCCTTGAAGGTAGAATCTCAAAGGGTGACATCCTTTAAGAAGAAAGTAGAAATCACCCATCCCCTACTCCCAGATGCTAGCCAGGTAAATTGTCTGTGTCAAACCTTAATGCTAAGTGAAAGGGTAAAATAATTTTCCCCAGAGGATTTAAAACCACTTGGCAATTCAAAGGAACAAACTTCTTATAAACATAGCAACAGGGATGAATCTCAAAAACACTATGCAGAAAAATTCAAAACCACAAGATGGCCCTCATTTGGGTTTACCAACTAAAATGCTCACTATTTATATGACTCAAGTCAATATTTTAAAGTAGCCCCAGATTGCTAAACCCTAGAGCAGAGGTCAGCAAACTATTTCAGGTGAAAGGTCAGAGTAAATATTTTAGACTTTGTGGGCCATCTAGTCACTGTTAAAACTACTCAGCTCTACTGTTGTGGAGCAAAAGCAAACACAGACCATGTATGTGTAAACAAATGCATGTGGCACAATTTTATTTACAAAAACAGGTAGAGGGTAGGATTTAGCCTAAGGGCTGTAGTTTGCTGATTCCTGCTCTAAAGGCCTAAATGAAGATAAAATTCTTTGATGATGACAAATCATCACTAAACACACAAAGAAATAAGACTCCATCAATGAGAAGCCACATAAAAAAAAAAATGACAGCCTCTCAAAAGATGTAAGATTTTGAAACTGTTGGAAAAATATAAAATTAATAAGCATAAGATACTTCAAAACTTATTTAAGCATATTTGAAAAAATAACTCATATAAAATGAAAACTATAAAAACAAATCAAAAACTCAATTGAAGGACATAACAGCACATTAAATTGAGCTAAAGAGAATTAGTAAAACGGTAAAACTGAAAATTATCTAGAAAGCAAAGAAATGGCAAGATTTTAAAAAGAGGTTAAGAGTCGTGTAGGATAAAGTGAGAAAGTCTAGTATTTGTTTAATCAGGCCTCTAAAAAGACAGGAGAGGGAAGGAAAATGGGACAAAGATATTATCTAAATAAATACCTGAGAACTTTAAGAATTCATAAAAAATACCAATCCAGATGAAAAGTGAACAAGTCACGAGTAAGATAAATAACTAGAAATCCACACTATATACATCATAGTAAATGGTACAATAATAAAAACAATTATCTTAAATATACTTGAAAAATATTACCTTCAAAGAAGTAATAATTAGACTGGTAGCTGATTTTTCAGTACCAACTGTGGAATGATCTTCATGTGCTTAGAGAAAAATAACTATTGATCTGAACACAGACTTCAACATCCTGCAAAACTTTCAAAAATCAGAACAAAATAAATTTACTTTCAGAGAAATAAAAATGGAATTTGCCACCAGCAGACTCTCAGTAAGGAAAGTGATCCCAGATGGAAGAATTAAGTGAAAAGAGGTGAGGAATAACAAAGAAAGTGACAAAAGTGTGAGTAAACATTGACTGTATGAGGTGATGATGATGATGATGATGATGAAGACAACAACCACAACAATTTGTGGGATTATATTAGTAATTAAAATGCATAACAGCATACAAATTGGCAGGGGGAATGACAGATTTATGTTGTAGGGTCTTCTCATTATTCAGAAGTGGGGAAGAACAGTGATCAATTTTAGACTCTGATATCTGTGAAAGTTGAAATTTATAAGGTGACCACAGAATAAAAATAAGACCATTAACCTCCAATTTAAGTGGAGAAAAATGGATAAAGTAAAAGTAATAAATCCAAAAGAGGACAAGGAGAGGTTTAAAAAAATGGAAGAGAAAGCACAAACTAAAATAAAAATTAATCCAAATATGTTATTACACTAAATATAAATGTTGCTCCCATCTACTGTTGATAGGTTGTATAAAATAGTATATAACTTTTTTGGAAACAATGTGGCTGTTTCTACACTAACTCTGATCATGCTCATAACAGGAGCAATCCTAATTCCTGCTACATACACAAACAGGAGAAACTCTCGAGCATGTATGCCAAGAGCCTACACAAGCATGTTCAAAATAAACTAAAAATAACCCCACTGTCACTGGTAAGTGGAATAACCATTCATGATTTTTTCATACCTTCCAGGATATAGTCGTGTTCTACTTACTGGCCCGGGTAACAAGTATGCAGGTATCTGTTTTTATCATTGCCCTTAATGTATAACCATACATTTTCACATACACTTGTATTTTATAATTTCACAATAAACAAAAAGAAGTGAGAATGAGAGGAGTAAACTGTCAAAGGCATCAAAGCCAGTGAGTGCTGGAGCCGCAGTTAGAAAATGTCTTCATGACTCTTTATCTCACCATCTTAATCATTATTCCAAAATCTAACATCAAATACTACTAGCACCAATCCACTGTTAAAAAGCAAAAGTGGTTTTTGTCAAGATCCTTAATAGATCTGCTAGTTTTTAGTACCAATCCAAGATCTCCACCTCACCCCACATCCCATCACAACCTACTCAGGCCTAGCAGGAAGCCATTTAGGTCAGTAATACCACATTTCAGAAAAATGACTGAGAGCTGTTCTGGTCCAGAAGCTGTCCTCATGACCACAACACATTATGTGCAATCATGAGAACCAACAGTCAGAAACAACATTCTGTTGTTAAGATATCAACAGAGTGAGCAAAGTACAACACATGAACCGAGGAGACAATGGCAAATCATCAAGTCAAATATGCTCTGGCAAGTCTGCTTATGGAGAAAAATTTTCCTCACAACTGATCCAGGACTATTTCTCTATGCTCTAGGTATATTTACTGTTTCATCTGTGGCTTCTCATCCAATCTTAGGATGTACCAAGATATTTCAGAGACCCTGGGAATTCCTAAAACCAGATGTCTGTAAATATCACCACGACAAAAAGTTAGAAAGAAGAAAAGGCTAACTCAGTGAATGAATCTGTGCAAGGGTTAGATAAAAGCTTTATCTAATGAGACTTTTACAATTACAGAAGACTCGGGAATACTAAATTCTGGGCACAACATTTCAAATGTAAGAGTTCTCAGAAACAAATGTAAATAATATTTGCTTTCTATAAACATTTTCAGTAACATGGCAATTCCTCAAACAAGTTGAAAACTAGTTGTGCAAGTCAAAGACCTACAAAAGTTCTGATTGAGATAGTCAAGACCACCCCCAGTAGAGGTTTTCTTGTTTTGTTTTGTTTTGGGCTGGTGGGAGGGGGCAGGGAAGGACAAAACTTAAAGCAAGAAAAAAGGGAATGGATGGGGGGCGGGAGGTGAAAGCAGCAGAGTAGCTGACCAGGAAGGTAACTTGTTTACAAATTTTCCTTTGGGATCAAATCCATCTAGCTAGATATGAATTTATACTGGCAGTGCTGTGCCGGGCCTACTTATAGTCAATTAAGAGACAGATGCCCAAGTTCACCTGCAAAATAACTAAAGTCTGTGACTCGGCTCAAGACAGAGTCCATAGGGTCAGAGTCCAGATAACTAGGTTAAAAAGAAGAAGAAAGAAACAAACCAAAACTAGCAGTTTATGTTCTCATTTCCAAGATGTTCCAGTTCAATAAAACCTGACTCTCATTGAAATGAAAAACAAACAATCCTTGTTTGTAATAAGAAAGAATTTAACTTACTCAAAACCAAAAGCAGATAGGGGGAGTGAAGGAGAAATAATGAAAAACACAGTTAGAAATATAGAATTTATTTATATTCCATTATAAGACAGTTTCACATTCTATACATGGTTACCAGAAGAGATATAACACTCTCAGAGTTTAAGATGGCATTATATTGCTATCAAACATTGCTTATGCTGTGTGAGTCGGGAAACACTTATTTTCCCCTTTAAAAAATTTAAGGCTCAGTTTCCAAAAGGTAATTTTACCACTTATTTTCCTATTTAAGAAACTGGGAAAGTTCTAAAATAAACTACAAAGCGGTGGAGGGTAAGGGGCAGTGCCACAGACTTCCCTCATTCATTCTCCCAGTAAAGACACTCAATGTGATTTTTTTGTTGTTGTACAAGGCTTCTCCTATTTGAAATGTGTTTGCTTACAGGAAATGGAAGAGGCACTGGGTACAGATGGTCAGCAAACAAACAAGAAAACTAAAAACTTTATCACCAGTTACTGGCTAAATGAATTTATTTGCAACTTTCCTGCATATAAATAAGTGCTCTCACATACAGTATCTTGAACTCACTTTTCTTTGGTAATGCTCAGTAAATGGTATTTCTCTCCTAATACACTAGTAAAAAACATTTCCTTTCAGCTGTCAGATCAGATGGCCACAAAAGTTGTCCTTTCTCCTAAATACTGTCCTCCATTTTTCTTTTCAGTCTTTCAGGAGAACATAACCATGATGGGACCTCGAACTGAGGTGCAATCCTACTGTTTAAGTGATTGAAAGGAGTGGGAGGAAAAAGGCATGAGAAAGCTAATCATGACAAAAAAAGTTTGGGAAACTTTTTGAGAATTACCATATTGACGAGTTCCAAAAGTGTTTTAGAAGCACTTTTTTCTGTACAAATATTCCATTCAATCAACAATGACATAATTATTTTATAAAAGGCAGTCAACTACCTTAGAATTTAGGAAGCTAATGCTTAACAACAAAAAGGGCACCAATGGTTTCTACCTCTGGCATAAAGAGGTAGAGACCATCATCCTGTAGAAAAGATTAACAACAAAAAACAAATAATAAAACAAAACAACATTCCCCCAACACACACACACACACACACACACACACACACACACACACACACACACACACACACACGCCATTTCTAAAAGCTAGTTTTGGAAAACCAAGTTTTATCGCCAGATTGGCAATCAGTCTGATTCAGAGTTGAGAGAGCCATTGCCCACAATCATCTTGCTGTAGTTCTTTTGTTGCTCTTCCCTAAAAGTGTCCTTCACCTTTGCTCTCTTCAGCCCGCCATCCCTGGGAAAAGAAAGGCAAATAAATAAAAGATACTTCCAGCAATGATTTAAGAGAGTTACCCATTAATATATGTTGCATGGTGCAATGATACTTAAGCAGATGGTCAACAATGGGGCAAAGAACACTGGAATTTGCTAGCAAAATGATACAGATTCCAGTCTCTGCTCTACTGCTTACCAGAGAAGTGTGCTACTTTCAGGCAAGAAAAAATCGCTCTGAGACTTGGTTGAAATAAAAGATAATATCTTTACTCAGTTTCTTTTTAGAAGTTAGGCCTCTATGTTCAATATGTAGACTCTACATTAAAACTAAGATTGTTTACCTATCTTTTTCCCCAAGGAAAATAAATTATTGTGGGTTCTTTTTTTTTCATCTAATTGACCTATGTCTTACTAGAAAACCATATGGATGATTTAAAATATACATACAAGAAATGGTGAGGGTACTGTATATGTGTAGATAAGTTTCTTAAAGATAAATGGATTATTATTCAGATCTACGTCTAACAAGTTGTATTTTCATGCATAGCCCTGTATTTTAAGTATTTATAATCTGCCGTATTACAAAATAGACTCAGAATAAAACAGCAAAATAATAAGTTGCATTCAACTAGTAGTTAGTGCCTCTATAAGCAACAATCCTTAATTCAGAGCTCATGAATCTCTGAACTCGTTCCGGTGGTGAAAACACAGATCTTCCTGGGTTATAAGGACTGAGTATGCCTCTCATTTGGAGAACACAAAGAAACAACAAACAGAAAGAGCACGGAGGAGACTGGACACTCTTTCTCCTAATCAAATGTTTTCAATTTTAACTCCCAGGAGAGCAAAGATTGAGAACGTGTTTACTTTATTCTGTGCCAGTTTAATTTTAACCCACTTAAGCATGACTGTTTACCAAGTACTCTCTGATGGCGATGAATAAATCACAGGTTAGCCAGTGAACCCAATGCCATGAAGACATTGACCTACAAACAGACACCTGTTTGAGCCCACTGCAATATTCTGGCCTCTACAGTCAAACCTAAGACACGGTCCACTAGTAAGTACTCAACTTAAAAACAGATATTGGGCCACAAATCTTCCAGGGGGCCAGTTGTAGAAAATTTCCATGAAACAAAGTTATAAATGTCATTAGGTCCTCAGAATTATCCACAGAAGCCTACTGTATCCAAATGAGCTGCCTCTAACTATTTGTGGCATTTAAGAAATGGTAAGAAGGAAGGGAGAGAGAGACAGATGAAAGGCCATTCCTCCTTTCCTGAGGTCCAGGCCAAAACTGGCAAAAAGTTGAAGTTAACAGCATTTGCTCTTGAGTATCCTAAAGTTATTTTTATGCAATTCTCCTTCTCAAGCATCCAGCAAACCTCATACTGCTTAAAACACCCCAACTGTGACTTGCCAACTCTGGAGACTAAAGTTTTACTTAGATCCCCTTTGTAATGGCAGCAGATTTTAGGTCTTAAGGCAGGGAGCAGCCAGATTTTAACAGCCAGTTTAAGATAATACAATTAAGTTTTCATTTAATCTAGGAGAAAACCGATACAGATATGTTAATTCAGACCCAAGGGGTGAATGACAAATACATCTAGAAAGGTAGTGAGTCTATTTTCTTTTTAAAGAAGAGGCCAGGTTATTAAAAGTAATCTTTTATTATAAAATTGCATATAGCCTGATAAAAAGAAATTGAAAATTTCTGAGGATCAATTTCTAAAAGATTTCATTTAAGCCAATCTGATCGGAGTCTATCCTGCAACTGACTCTCCTCAGCTGTTTTTGTCTCTCAAGGCATTCTTCCTTTCCTATTGAGCCAAAACTCAAAGCTTTTTATAATGGCTCAGGGCAGGAGCAGGGCTGGGATGTCAGGTAAGAGGAAAGAAGTAAAGAACAGGAAACAATAAACAAGAGAAAGGAAACCAGTTATACAATGAACATGGACACCCTAGGGCATTTATAAACTAAGGCATTATAAATTAGGGCATTGAGAAGCCTATCATTTCAAGATGTTATGTTGTCTGTAATTTAGTTTCACACATTCCAGCTTAGAGAGTGTAATACAGATGTTAGCCTCAACCTATTCTAACTCTAGTCTTGACCTTAGGGCCAATTAGTTGCCCTAATCAAGAACTCACATTAGGGGTGGTCAGGCAGACATTTAATCAGAAGGCCACCATAAGGCTTCAGCTATCTTTCTCTTCCATCAACCTCCCAAGCTTTGTAAATTAGCATAATGAATTTTAGAAGTAGGTTTTCACTGTAGAAATTAGTGGCTTGTTAACTAGCATAACGGATGCTAGAACCAGGCTTTCCTGGGTAAAATTAGTTGTATTTAAAATATATGAATGAGTAAAATATTTCAGAGACATTTCTCACTCTTGCAGAAAGGAGAATAAGAATCAAGTTAGCCCTTCTTCCAGAGGCTTACTCCCTAAACAGTCTTGGGTTCTATTGTCGGTTCAGAAGTTCTCAGTTACCTGGCTGATGGCCTGACTCAGCTATCCAAATCCTGCTCCTCAAACATTGCTACAATTGCCTCTGATAAACTTTTCATATAAAATGTTTTCAAAACACCAAAAAAGATAGACAGTAGAGACTTCATTAAATTTATAGAACTTGAAGTACGGACTATTTCGCACCAGCTTGCTAATATAATGTCTGTGTATATAGGAATTAAATCTCCCTTTATAATGTAGTCTAACCCTCTCCAATACGTACTAAATGTTTCCCCCCACAAAACTCCCATACTGAAGCCCTATCGGGAGATGAGGCCTTTGGGAGGTAACTAAGATAAATTAAGATTATGATGGCGGTGCCTTAATGATGGGATTAGTGTTCTCATAAGAAGAGATACCAGAGAAGTGGAAGTGGCATGTCCAACTTCCAGCCTGTGCTCTTAAAGGCATGAAGTGTCCTTGTTTTAATTTGCTGAACACACAAGGTAGAGCTGGAGCAGCCATCTTGGACCATAAAGTAGAAGCACATTCAGGATGATAGAACAATACAGAATGAGCTGTCATGCTAATGTGGACTGTCTATGTTTAAATGAGAGAGATTAACTTCTATCTTATTTAAGCCATTGTTATGTTGTATAAACCTTGTCACGGCCACTACACCTCCATATAACATAATAAATAACATTATTAAAAGTTTTAACTAAAAAAAAGTGACAGTACTTCTTAAAATTTCCTTACCAGGGAAGTTCAGTCAATCCTCCTTGTCTAGCAATAGCAGATTTAACCCTATTAGCAAACTGGACCGCATCCTCTCCTTCCTAGAAAAAAATTACAAGTACATTCTGGGGATAGAGTCTTCAAATGATGCCTTAACACGTCTCACAATCATTTAGATTTGTTTTAAAATATAAGATTCACATTTTAGCTCATATACGTTCTATTCTCAATCATAGCAATCAAGAAAATGCAGGGCTGTATTAATTTTTTTATCATGTGTATATATCATACTCTTTAGTCTTAGCCAAGATACAACATTCCATAACATTTGTAGGTTCAATAAACCAACATCAATTATAAAAACTATCACAGAAAAGTCTCCAAATATAAATTGGCCTGATTTAAAGAGAAGTACATTTTTTAAAATGGACTCATTTGCTAAGAAAGTAGAAAGGAAGTCCAGCTCTCATTGATGTAAAAAGAATATACCCAGGTTTTTGGTAAAGGTTTTCTCACCTTTATCTGATTAGATATAGCACCAAAGATCAGCTTTTATCAATGGCATACCTCTCTTGTCATGGGAGGCATGTACCACACGTCGCAGACGATGGCCCAGCTGGTCATCACTCGAAGCAGGTAGCTCACCATGTTGTATTTACTACTGTTCCAAAATGCATCACCAAACTGAGGATTATACTTTGAAAAAAGAGAAGAAAATGCATCCCAATTATGAATTAAGTGGTGACTTCTCTTATCCAAGTCAATGTCTTTGAGGTGGCAGGCCAACCTCAACCATTTCTATCAGACACCAAGAAAAAGAGAAGCTTCTTTGCCTGATAGAAATGATCCAAACAGTAAACCGGTCCAGCAACCTCCTCTGACTAGAGTCTCGAGCACTACAACCCTGAAGGTGATTTACAGGACCCTGAAATGTCTGTCCTCCACTTATCTGGAAGGTGGGTGAAAATAGTAACAGTATCTGTTTTGCTTATCACCTTATCCTCAGTACTCAGGCATTGGCCTGGCACACGGTCCCCTAGTACATAACTATATACATATCAATAGAGACAGAGGAATGATCACGCAGATGGGGCCAAATATTAACAACTGGAGAATACGAGTAAAGAGTATACAAGTGGTCCTTATTCTTGCAAATTTTTAATTTGAAACTACATCAAAATTAAGTTACCAAATAACAGCCCTTTTTTTTTAATTGGAGGGAGAGGGGGACTCTGTTTTACCTTAATTGCAACTGGATATATGGTCCCTCCTATTTCAAAGCTCCCCTTTTTAAACATCATGACTGAAGTGTTATTGATGCAAGTTCCTACAGGGAAATAAGAGTAGAGGAGGGAGTGGTGGATATTTTTAAAAGCAGTCATTTTTTTAAAACAAATTTTTAAAAGAATAATAATTTAAATTATTCAAATCATATCAAAGTTATAGATATTATACTACCATTTCACAAATCAATTTCTGCTTACATAGTAATTTGACAGTTCTAAGCAGATTTAATAACAAAGTTTTACTTTACTCTTGAATACTCTCCAGATACAACCTCTTCACAACAGGTGACAATTTCAACACACTTAAAATAAAGACCTTGAAAAACTTATGAACAATACCTTTCTAAATTCATTACCCAGAAATAACTTCTAAATGTATCATGATTTCCATCAAACTCAAAAGAAAGCCTGGAATTACTGGCTCAGAGAAGGCCATCACATTCCCATAGGACAGTACAGATCTGGACCAAGAATGCCAACTGCAGAACAATCCAATTCCTCATACACTTTTGGTGCTTATTGTTATCAACTATCGCTTGGTAAGCAATCCCACCTTACCTTCAGGAAAGATTAATATGGGTAATTTTTTCTTATCAGCAATGTGTTCTTTTAGTCTGTGAAGAAAAATAAAGGATCAAAATCCTTTAAAAAGAGACATATGGGAATCTTTTGGTATTCTTTACACTCTACTAAAAGAATATAATGGTAGAGCAATAAGAAGAAAAGAAATAAAATATATTATAAAATAATAATAATAATAATAAAGAAATAAGATACAATAAAGGAAATAAACTCAAGTCGATCCCTTTCTAAAAAAGTATAAGGATATCTACTCTATTTCATTATTCTCTTCTCAAAGTGAGTGACTTTCACCGCCTTCTGACTACTCTTTAAAAAGAATGCTAAGCAGTCATGTGACATGAGCTCTGGAGCCCCTGTGCCATAAGTTTTATGCTATTCCTCCTGCATTTACATTTCCTCATTTGAAAAATGGGGATATTGATTGCTGAACCTGTCTGCCTGTGGCCATTAAGTATAGAAGATTCCTCAGATGAGTCAAGCTGACCTTTCCTACTAAATACGCACCATAATGCTGAGAATAACAAAAGTTCTTCCAGGCTTAGGTCCTGTCCTCCCTGTAGCCAGCTCTATATTCCCAACTGCTCACCATAAATTGGTAGGGCTGAGATGGAGAGATTACAGATGCCAGAGTATCCCATTGCTAAAAAATCTCAAGATAGCAAATATTTTTTCTAACCTTAAACAGATTTCAACAAGTACTTTTAATTTTACTCTCAAGAGCATTGCCCATCTTCATGCTTATAGAAGCAATGACCACAGAGTCTTCAGTTAAAGGCCTCGGGCAAAAACCTATTTCCTAACAAAGGTTTCTGGTAGCTCATCTCCTTCCCAAGCCCCAGAGGTTCTTTCCCCTGTTCCAAAAAGAACATTAGCTCTGTCTGTCTCTATACAGATCTAAGTGATAACGGTCATTCAGCAAACACTTACTTAATCAACCATCTATTTATTCAGAGAACAGTTACCAATTATTTAACCTTCTAGGTAGTAATTTTTAACTTTGAAAATTCAAAATAATAGGAGTATGCCTAGGTCACAGCAATATAAACTTCTGGGCCTTCTAATCTCATCATATATCCCACTACATCTACAGAATTAACATTTTTAAAAATCTGGTTAAGACACATGATTTACCAGATAAAGCCAACCACAAATAGAGCTAAATATATTTTAATTTTAATCCTTAGTACCAACCACTCTGCCCTCTTTGGCAGGCAGGAAGGCAAAGATTTATCAGATTTTATGCTACCCCAACAGACACTGAGTAATGTCACTGCTTACCTCTTAGTAACCAGGTGTCGATCCTTCATTTCTGAACGTTCAAACCAGACATGTGGACAAGCCTTGACCATAGCTCTCTGAATAATTCCCATCAATCCACCATGAACCTGGCCAACCTAGAAATACCACAAGAAATAGAGAAAAATGTAAAAGCACAGCTGTCCAAAGAAAGTTGTTTGTTTGTTTGTTTGTTTGTTTGAGTGGAAATAAGTTTCTATTTCCACCAAGAGAAAGATTGAATTTCTTCTACTGACTAAAGTTTAGTCTGTATAAAGGACATGAATGCCAAATATAAGTAAAAAGTGTTCTTTAGTGGCACCTTTGAATTTTAAGCTATGTTGCTATACTAACTATACTCTAGCTTTAAAAAGTAGTCAAGATAAGAGAAATGCAAATTAAAACTACACTGAAATACCATTTCTTACTCATCAGACTGAATATATATGCAAAAGTTTTAATTGAAGCATTTATTGTAATTGCTAGATATTAGAAACTACCTACATGTCCAAATATAAGAAATAAGATGAATAGACAGACTATGGTACATACACCCAATGGAGTACCATGCATCTGGGAAAAGAACAAGGTTGAATTTTATGACTGGTAAGAAGTGATTTCTAGGATATATTATTAAGTGAAAAAAAAGCAAATTGCAACAAGCAAATATAGTGTGCTACCTTTTATATAAGACAGAAGGGAAAATATACACATATATTTTTTATTTCCACAAAAAGAAAGAATAACCAAAACCAGTGAGGTTGGAAATCTGCATAGGTAGAAGGAAGTGGGAGAGAATGAACGTGAGAGGAAGTGACACTTCTATGAATATGCCTTCTTTGGTTAGTTTTGATATTTGGAAGCATGTTGATGTCCTAAATATTCAAAAATTAAATCAACAAGGATTGGACTAGCAAACTGAAAGCAAACTGAAACAAATGAACCCAATTGTATTTCAAATGAATAAAAGAACAATACTAAAGGAAGAAGGGGGAAAATCTAAGGTATTTATAAAGACAGTATTTGACCACACTCAATATCTTAGAGAAGGTACCAAGAAGAACTGTAAGATACCCTGAATTATTTTTACAACATTTTTTTTTTGTAGTAAAATGGGTAAAGCAGCTCTAAAACAATTTTGGCTGTATTATAGAATTGAGAAAAGGAGTTCATATTTCTGGGAAATAGAATATTCAGTGTGAAAAAAGGGAGATACAACTATGGATTGGGAGAAAGCAAAAAAGAACACTATGAATGAGATAAATTGATATAGACTCAGATTTCCAATGTTATATCAATATTAGAAATCATATTAGAAATACTAAATATAAATTATTTAAAATATATTATACATGCATTTTTATGTAGAGAGACAAAGAGAAAGCCAGTGTATGAGTGGATCTTGAACATTCTTGAACATATAGTTTATGTTTAGCCAAAGGAGGTCAAATGTGACCGCCAAAATAGCAGTACAGTTTCCTCCTACTTCTGCCCTCTTACCTCTGATTTAGATCCAAATGGCTTTAGGTTTCTATCATTCAACCCACTGGAACATTCGTAGGTACTATGCTTTTCTACATTGTGGCTAATATTGTAATTGCAGTTATACACAATCAAAAAGCATGGAAGAGAGTTTCCTGGTTGGTGAACAAGAACCTGTCCATGGGCCACTGAACCAGCTTCAATGTCCATAAAGATAGACGCTCTTTGTGCAGGACCTCGCCCTAAGTCTCTTCATCTGGCTCTTGGTGTTGAACCAATGTTTCACATGCTCAGTTGATCAGGTTTGACTGCTGTAAGACTTTTGCGGGGTGGCGATAATGAGCAGTTCACCATCTTGCCCCTAAAGCACAGGCACGACCACCCTTACCAGGCAACATAGCTGTTAAGAAAGACCGCACATTCGGAAGAGAAAAAAAAAAATGGCATAAATAGAGGCTCTGTTCATCCTTCTGGCAACCAAATCAAAGTTGTGACAGAAACAAGCAGCACGGAAAAATCACCTAAGGTCTAGATGAACAAGACATACAACTGGGGAGAAATCCAAGAAATCACCCTGCAACGGCAGAAGGTAGGATGGGGCGAGAACACGGGCCTGCTCCATCTCCAGCGCTGAGCAGGCAGACACCTCTTAAAGGAGCTATGTCTGCAAGCAGATTTTCACAATTATGGACCTGCTTGCTCTGAGCAACAGTGGCAATTCGGCTATACGCAGGGGGCACCAGGGTCTTACAGTGAGACATTGTTGAGTGAGGGCCAAGGTGAGACACGCTCGGTACAGAAGTGCCAATGGTATGCATTGTTCCTTGTTGAGCCCTCCCCCTTACCAGTGCGTGCTGGACTCGGTGCCTCCATAGTGGTGACATCATCAAACTGGATAACTCTGCCCAGAGGATTCCCTGAAACCTCACCTACCCCAACCACATCCAGGTATTTCCTCAGTGAGTCACGTGCTCCATACTGAGCAGTGCCTAGACTCACACTGGAGGCAGCTGGCCTCGGTTTCTGGCGTGGCCTTTTGAGGCAACTATAACCCAGCATCTATCGATTGCTTGCTGAATCTTAACAGATGGCCCCTGAGGGGCAGGGGCTTGGGCTAAATTTGGCCAGTAGCTGAGTCCCTCTCAAGACTGTGCCACTGGACACCTACTTCACAAATCCACACTAATAAGACCGGGAGACTTAGGAGCTTTGCTTAGTACATAGAAACAGACACAGAAAGGCAGCCAAAATGTGAAGACAAAGAAGCAGAAACCATAGAGAGAACAGAGCAGAGATCCAGATATAATGGAGTCAAGTAATCTAACAGATGCAGAATTCAAAATACTGATTGTAAAGATGCTCAATCAACTTTTAGGAGTATAGAGAACTTCAACAAAGAGATAAAAAAACAAAAATAGAAATGGAAATTATAAAAAGGAACCAGATTGAAAAGAAGAACACATTATCTGAAATGAGAAGTATATTAAATGGAATAAACAAAGGAATAAACAAAGTGAATAAAGAAGAGGATCAAATACCCTATCTAGAGGACGGGATAGCCAAGGACACACAATCAGAATGGCAAGAGAGAAGATGCTATGACTATAAAAAATAATTTAAGGAGCATATGGGACACTATTAAGGCTCCAAAAATCCATCTGGTTGGTGTACCTGAAGAAAATCAAGATGTTGAATAGCTGTTTAAAGAAATAATGATGGAAAACTTCCCTAACCTGGTGGATAGAAAACCCCAGGAAGCTCAGAGAATTCCAAAAATCAAGGATCCAAAGAGGCCCACACCAAGACACATCATAATTAAAATGCCAAAGGTTAAATACAAAGAAAGAATATTAAAAGCAGCAAGTGAAAAACAAATAATTACATATAAGAGAACACTCATAAGACTGGCAGCTGATTTCTCAAAAGAAACTATGCAGGACAGAAGGGCTTGGCAAAAATATTCAACAGAATGAAGACCCAGTATCTACAACCAAGAAGAATTTATCCAGCAAAGCTATCATTAGAGTTGAAGGACAGATAAAGAGCTTCCCAGACAAAAATAAGCTAAAGGAATTTATCACCATCAAGCCACTATGACAGGAAATGTTGAAGGGAATTCTTTAAGAAGAAAAAACATGTATCAAAAACAGCAATAAAGAATGGTAACAACTACATTCTATCAATAAGTACCTCAAATGGGAAAGAACTAAGTGCTCCAACTAAAAGATAGAGTGGATGAACAGAAAAAAAACAAGGCCCCTAAATGTTGCCTATAAGAGACTCACTTCAGATTAAAAGACACACCTAGACTAGAAGGAAGGGTTGATAAAAGATATTGCTTTGATGGACCTAGAAGGTATTTAAGTCAAATAGAGAAAGATAAAACACTATGTGATTTCACTTATATGAGGAATCTAAGGAATAAAAAGACCAAACTAATCAAAAACAGACTCACAAATATAGTGGACAATTTGGTGACAGACAGAGGGGAGGGAGGTTTGGGGGTCTGAAGGGGTGAAGAAGAACAAATCAGGAGCTGATGGATGGTCACAGGGATGGGGAGCACGGCAGAGGGAATGCAGTTAGCATTAATACATTGGCTAGGCGGAGGTCAGGGAGGAAGGGAGCAATTGGGGGATTCGTTTTATGAACCATATAGATTTCTGACCAATGTACTTGAAACTAATTAAAATAAATTAAATTTTTTTTAAAAGCATGGAAAATGCCAACAAAATTCTGATGCCCTCAGTCACAAATGAGTTTTACTCCACTCCACTGACCAGGACACAGAATGAAGAGTCTCAGAAACACAAAACTATGATTTGACAAGTTGATTTGACCTCTGCTTTCTCATTTATAGCAGAATCTCAGCCCTAACCTCAATGAATTACAGGGAAAGTCAAATATAATGGATGTAAAAGTGCTTGTCCACATAAATACGAGGGATCCTTGGATGGGCTTTCTGAGAATCCTCAAACATCTTGAAATTACATGCAAAATTGTGTTTGTATGATGCACATGTATGTTGTGGTAGTGGTGGTTTGTTTCTTTTTTCTAAAAAAAAAAAACAGTACATAACAATTAACTGTTTCCTAATTTAAAACAGGTTAAGAACTGCCAATTCTCATGTCTATTGGTTAAAACTTCCTTAGATTCAGAAAGAGCCCAACTTAGAGAAATTTTAAAATGTGTTAAAATCTGGTTGCCCATGAGTTATGTATCTGAACTTATATTTTAGACAGACTGAATACCTGGCAATAAGTTAGAAGTTTTTACAAAGGTCCTCGAAACCTCCTCAGTGATTGTATAACCCATGGATAGTCATATACCAGCATGAGTGCCAGAACTCCCTACTCTCCTCCCTACAGCAGATACTTAATCAATAATGGTTCCCTTTCTATACCTTCCCAGAAAAGCACACCTGACCACGACTATCAGTCACTGAAGCTGACAAGTGAAAAAAAAAAAAATCCATCTGTTCCACCTGAAGCCCAAGCCACCACCATGAGATATAAAAAGAAGCTTCTCCAGGATCCCTTCCATCATACTATTCCACAGATCATAAGGCATATCTACTACCACAGGAAAGAACATTTTTAATATATAATTTACCTGACTTAGACCTAAAGAAGGTAAACGAAATCTTGACGAGTTTTTAAGGGCAATAGAAAACACAGATTTGAAAAAATACTAGAACGTGGTTTATCCCATGAAAAGGTCTTTTGAGATGTTTGATGTTACTATGGGCTTTATGGCTTGTTGCAGTGTTTTCTTAGTTCTTGCTTACAGCCCCAAGGGGAAAGAAAAGATAAGAGCCTTTTTTTCTTGATGTTCGTTATAGAGCCAGATTTTTTTAAATTGTATATGACTCCCTAAAAGAATACAGAACTAACTGGCTGGTAAGAGATCTGAACAGCACTGAGGAAGCTTTTAATGTCCCAGAGTGTTATTAAACATCCTAGGGATTTTAGAAGTAAAATAGAATCAACTTTATAAAGTCCTATCAAACTTAAGTATGTCTACATTTTAGTAAGGTAAAATCTTTATTACCTTAAATATAATGGCTATTTTCTTTCTTTTTCTTGCACTATATACTTTCATGTAAATATATTATATAACATACAGCTACCATAGTATAACTCAGTCACTTTCTAATATAAAATTTACTTTTTAATGTGTGCCAAAATGAATTAAGTTTGAGCAATCCACAAAACAAAGAACTCCTTAAAATATCAATGAGCTGATCTTACCATAGCATAGCATCCATCCGTTGTCAAGATCAAAACATCTATTGGAGAGGTATGGTTGGCAACACAAATGCCTCCCTTCTGGGGTCTGTACTGCCTGCAATTATAAACAATGTTAAACACTAAACTTTGAAAAATGGCCACTATTTGGCAGAACAGCATGTAGAGATTTCATTCTGTTTAAAAAATTCCATTAAACAAATAAAATTTTGATGTAAATGGATCCATCTTAAAAAGGTTATCTCTAGGCTATAATGCTGAAGTTGGGGTAAGAATATAGGAGAAGAAGCCCTTGATCTTCCCTTTACATATATTTATGTTGTTTTCAGTAATAATCATATTTTCCTTTTATGATAAAAATAATTTTAAAATATTAGACTAAATTACAAAGATTCCACAACTTTAATAAATTTCGTGATATGTAAGTTTCACTTATTTTATAACAAGTATTTTCATATTATTTCAACCTTCATAAGCATCACTTTTAGAGGTTTCATGGTGATCCACAGAGTAAATTTAATATAGTTTCCTTCCTCTCCCCTATTCCCCGAAAACAGAGGTTGGCAAACTTTTCCTATCAAAGGCCAGAGAGTAAATATTTTGGGCTTTGCAAGCCAGCCAATTCCTGTTGAACTGCTGGACTCTGCTGTTTTGGCACAAAGGCAGCACAGATAACATGTAAATGAATGAGCATTGCTGTATTCCAATAAAACTTTAGTTACCAAAAGCGTGGGCCCCATTTGGCCTATGGGTCAATAGTTTAGTTTGCCAACCTCTGTCCTAGAGTTCAACCAGTATTTGACACTAATGAAGTAGTTTTCTTTGGGCCTATACAGAGAAAAAAGGGGAACAAATACATAACAACTTTAGCATGTGTCCTCTAAAATTAGAAGCAATTCTATAAAAAGTTATAAACTCTCCATGTAATTAGAGCACCTTTCATGTAAAAGATATCTCCTCTATTCATACGTCAACCAAAGCATTTTCTTCTACTCCTCACTCCAAATTCATACGCTAATCACAAAAATTATATAATTTTAGAAATATAAGGGGCCTTTGATATTAACACATGAAAAAGCCAAATGATAAAATGTTTCCCATCTACAAATGAGACAGAAAGATCAAGTCAGTAAAAAATAGGCCTGTTTTAGAGCTTATGAAACAACAATGATAATTGTAAAAAGAACAAACAAATAAAATTATTTAATAACTCGAAATAACTCAAAACAATCAAAATGACTTCTACTTAAGTAATAACTTTACTCAGCTACCTTTATCCTTTATGATTTAAAGGTGGGGGAAGCAAAATGTTGTGTCCTATTGCAAGGTCCTGTTACAGAATTTCAGAGATGGCAAAACTGAGACAGGAAACCAGGTCTCCAGACTACAAATCTAATCCTTCTTCTACCACACTACAGGCCTGTCACCTTCATCACTGTTTAAGTCAGACAGACCCAGTTCAAAATCTGCCCTGTACTAGCTACGTGACCCTAGACAACTAATTCCAGAGCCTCCATTTTTTCACCTATAAAACAGAATAACAGCACCTCTCATACAGATGACCTGTGAGAAGCACAGGCCTGGCCTGCACACCATAAATGCTCATAACATGTTTCCTAGTATGTTCCTTCTGTAAACGGATTGCTTTTTAAAAGTGTTTTTGTACATTGTTATGTCTATGATGCTCTAAGCAGTAAAGGTGAACACAGAGGAAGGACTGTTATTTCATCTGCTTCCTCCCACCCACTTCTGTCAATCACATACTGGATTTACCTAGATAAAGGCAGGCATGAAGCCAGCAGACACTCACTTGTTGTGATAATGAATGGTACCAGAGAGGGCTCGCACACAGATGCGGCAACAAGTCAGGTGGACCAGTTCACTCAGCCAGTTTTTGAGGCTGAAGGAAAAAGAGAAACATTTTATGGTGCAGTTCTAGGCACTCCTAAGAAACAATACAGCAGCATACTGTGATAGGAAACACAAGCACAGTTCAGTTCTTACAGTCTCATTAAGGCATTTAGAACAAAACGCTAACTGAAAATAGCTCCCATCCTACTTCCTAACTAAGATAAATTGGAGCTTCTTTGATCTCAATCTTATGAGCCTGACAATACCAGAAGACTCTCTTGCTTTCCTCAAGTTCCGCAGTCCATTTTCTTTCTTCTCTTTCTTTCTCCTTTGAAAACATTTCTTATGATTTATACGAAAGTATGATGGAAAATCAAATAAAGACTAAGAATCTGAAGTGAGCAGTATTTTAACAAGTGTGTTGAGGTCATAAATTTGATGAAATACACAGGAATCAAACCAATATTCTCTTTGTGGACACAGCTAAGAAAAGAGACAAGCCTGTTTTGGCTGAGTGGAAGGAAACACTTCACCTGCTATCTGGCAGCTGCCCAACCAGTGTAGTTCCAATAACCAACAAACTGATCCCAATGAAAGCCAAGGTTACCCTGAAAAAGAAAAGGAAATGCAAAAGTTTGGTTGAATAGTAGGGGTAAAGGAAAATAACCTAAAAAGTCCATAAATAATGACATTGTAAATAAGTTGTGGGGCATCATGCTATGGAATATGGTACAGCCATTAAAAGAATTGGATAAATCTGTAGATTCTGACATGGAAGAATGGTCCTTGGTACATTTTGAGAGAGAAAAACAGCAAAATTTCAAAATAATATATAGATAATGATAATATATTCAAAATAACAGCAAGCATATAACTAGTCTATAGATGCATAGAAAAGGCCTGGAAATTGGTTCACAAAACTGTCATGTTCAATCTATATAATCAAAATACTAAGCAGGGCTCATGAAGGGAATAAATTAAAAGTCGTTCCTTCTGCTTTTCTTATTTTAATTGTTAAATTATTATGAATTCTTTTAAATATACACATATTAACTTCTTGTATAACATGAGAAAAAAGCTTTATGTTGTATAAAGGAGTCATTTCAAGTTAAAGTAATTATTGCTTTTTTCCTTTTTCAGGTGTTGCATGATATGGTTGTAAAAGAAAATATCTTGCAAAAGTCTGAAAATAATTTGTTGTTCTGTGTTTTTTAATGACGGGGCAAAAAGGTACAATTCAAATTTTTCTCAAAGGAGTTTAAAATTTATAGCAAATGGCAAAAAAAGTTATAAGTTAAAGGTGCTTTCATAATAAGAACATTTAATTATATCACCATGTAGGAATCCTATAAATCAAATCTAACTTGTCCTTTTGTATGGTTCAAAGTACCTTGGAAATTAGTAAACAAGATAACTGATAACACTTATGATCTCCACATAGACACTTTCTCATTTTTGAAAAATGCTTTTAAAATACCTTCCAATCACTCCAAAAAAAAGTCATTTTTAGAAATGTAAATAAAATTATTCAAAGAAAATGTTGAGATTTTAAATCTTTTCAAATAAATAGGGCTTTCTTATAAATACCTTGTTAAAATTCTTGGTTTAACACTTTTTGACATAGTGATTTGAAAGTCAAGTTTAGTATTCTTTAGATGCCATACTTTCAAGTCAGTCACTGATAAGAAGTTTTTAATCCCAGTCATCGATTATGCAAAAGTTTTAAAATGTTTTGCTATCTTGCCCTAAAAAGAACCACTTGTTCCAACATAGTTCAGAAGGGATCACATTTTAACATGTTTAACAACTGTGTTCAAGATAATTGGAAGTTTTTATTTGCTAGATTAACAGGCCAGAAGATTCTGTTTCCAAATTTAAGTGAGCCAACATGAGAGTTCTTACAGATGACTTAAGGTTTCAGCCACAACCTGTTTTTTTTTTTTTTAAAGAGCTTTACTGAGCTACAATTCACATATAAAATTCACCCATTTAAAATCTAAAACTCAGTGGTTTTAGGTATATTCACAGAGTTGTGCGACCATCAACACAATCAGTTTTAGCACAACTGTTTTTAAATGCTCACTTTGTAGCAGTTCCTTTTAAAAACCATTCACGAAGCAATTATTTCATAATGAAAAGTACACACTAAGAGAAGGAGTCTCAATTCTGCCATTTCCTTTTTGTTTGCAGGCACTTACACTATTGGATTATCTTAAATCTGTTGTTGCTTTGCAAGAATCTTTTATGTCACTATCTATCTTGTGAGCATTGGTTTAGTTTAAACTAGATAACAGAATCATAATACCATTTGCTGGGCACCCATGGCAGGTGAAAACTAACCAAAAAATGAGGGACCTCAAGTACTCTGTGTTGTAAAATCCTCACTCTTCCCTCAGGTTGCCTTGGATAAGGTCCCTGCTCCATGGACCAAGTGAAGCTATAAGAGCAATCTATATATTCAATTTTTCTGAAGTTTCATTCCTTGTTAAGAATAAAAACAGAATAAATGGAAGCTTTAACTATAAATAGATTAGAAACATCTAATAAGTAAAAGCTCAAGTACTTCCTGTACACCAATGGCCTTGGGCATCCCCAGACTACATGAACCCCACCTGGGAACACTGTCTTAAAATTCAAGCAAAAGCATATGTGAAACCCTGAATTTCACTTTGTTATCACAGCTGAAACAATTTCCAAACACATACCATGCTCCAACATCTAGACTCTGGCAGCATGAGCATAAGGAAATAGAAAGAGCTTCTTAAAAATGTGCCTTTGCCTATACTTAAGCAATCTCTTCCCTTGTAATAAATCTGAATGAGGCAAGTATAAACCATCCTAGAGAAGGTCAATTTAATGTGTCAATTTTATTGGCTGGTAATAACTGCTTGAAAAGCTCTACTGAGAGGATGCCAAGGCCATATCCAGGGAAATGAAGCAAGACAATCAAGAGAGATATTGTGACATGCTTACTACCTACTACCACCATGCTAAAAAGACCCTGGTCACTTGCACTTTATCCCACTACCCGGTGTCACCTCTTCTATTCCATGTTCCACACCATGGTTCCAGCCAACTGGGCTTGAGGGTACCTCTTCATCAGGTGGCTCTCAAACTCAGAACCAAACTCAGTTCCCAGGTGGGAAACTTTTAATAAAAAAAGTGAGCGATTATAATGGAAATAGATGAAACAAATTTACTCTTCTAAATGTGTCTCTCCCATGTGGTAACCACTCCCAGGAATTTTTTCTTCCTTCTGCAGCTATGAACTGCTACAGACCAGAAAGAGAAGCAGTTATAGTTTGGATGACACACAGGTGAATGTGAAACTGTAAATCCTCTCTTCTTTTTTCTCGCTTCCCTTTTCTCATCTTCAAATTATCTATGACTGAAAGAGTAACGTGGATCCAAACTGATATATACTGGATTCTGAATACACACCTTCATTTAGGAAAAAATGTGAAAGGAGAACAAATACTTAATACTGTCCTATAAAGGTCACATTTGGTGGTATTTTCTAAGTGGAAAGGAGTGAGATCAGTACCATAATATTCCAACGTGGCCATTATGTACATAAATTTAAAAGAAAGGTGAAACAAATTGTGTCATCAGAAACGGGCAGGAGGCATACCTCAGAGGTAGTAGAACACAGTAGCGCACCATGACACCTAGTACCCACACCATGGTGAGCCGTGGGCTGATGTACTGGAAATTGATATTGGTCCTTGTAAGGAGATTCCATGACACTAGCTCCTCTGAGGAGAACCTCTGGGTCACTTCATCTTCCACAATGGCTTCCAATCCCTTCTTGGAGAAATAAAACACATCAGACAGCTCAAAGTCCCTTCCTCGAAGACCAGAGAGCCCTTTTTCCATGGGTGACTCATCTCTTTGGATAATACCTTAAAAGAAAGCATCAGGACATAAGAAAATGCCATAGGACATAAGAACAACTGACCAAAGGGGTAACTGTGCGGAAGACAGGTAGGTAAATAAATGTAATGGGTAACAGATTTCAGAAATAAAAGACAAGCAACTGCAAATGGGAAAAGAGGTGAAATCACTGATTACCTAGCAATTTCAATTTATTACTGAGAAATTTTAATCCTCAATAACCCTCTTGCTTTTATTTCCTCCCTACACCCCATTAGAGAAAAAAACTTACAGAAACAAATTCTCCCCAAGTATAGATCTAGATTGTGTAAAACTAAAGACTTCTCTTTTCCCCTTATAAAAACCATAAAGCCAAAAAGCAAGCAAAATGGTGAAAGGTATTTATCACAAATGGCAAACGGTTGATGTTTTTTAATATGTAAAAATTAACTAATCAGAAAAGTAAGCTAAGTTCATAAACTAAATTCACAGAAGACATATAGTTAATAAATTTATTAAAACCTTTTTATTAGTAAATCAAAGAAATGTGAATTAGTCGAAGACTGGCCTATTTCATCATCAAATCAGTAACATTTTTGTTTAATGATAAATTTCAGTGACAGAAATAATACAAGTACCCTCATTCAATTTGTATGAGTGTTGAACTAATAAGAACTACATTAAAATCTACTATGAGTAAACTAAATATAGTTTTGATAATGATTCAATAATTCCAATTCTAGGAATCGGTCATAGAAAATAATCAGAAATGTAGGCAAGAGTATTCACTGTAGCATTTTCATTATATAACTGATCCAGACTATGAGATATAATGTTCCCATTAATAAGTAATGTTAAGTGAAAAAGGCAAGATCTAACACTATAGTTTAATTCTATAAAATACATGTATATAGAGAAAAAAATTTCAAGAGGAAACATGAAGTGGTTATCTCTGGGATTAAATGTTCCTCTTTATACTGTTATTGTTATTTTCCACAAAGAAAATAATTCCAAGATTTTTACAGTAGCATAACATAGCATAAAGTTCTAACCACTAAATAAGAATAAAAGATGAGAAGATCTTTGAAGAATAAAGAGTAGCTATAAACACGGTGATGTGACTATACATTTGTCCCTCTGGGATATTTATTTCCTACATTATAAAAGTTTTTTCTTTTGAGGTGGAGATTAAGCTGTTAAATTCCCTGAAAGAAGATCCTCTTTCATTTTTTCACTTCCCAGGTTCCTATGAAATCAAATAGGAAAGTGGAGACTGCTATATGATTCATTCTCTGGAGAACTTGTGTGTACATCCATCTAAGGAGCTACACTGTACCAGTTTTCTTGAAGGAATGGTAGCATAATGCTCTAGAGTAGAAAGTTATAGAGGACCTGGAGTCCAAAGTCAAGTTCTGTTTAGGACAACCACCAGCTTCTGACTGTGGCTAATAGATAAGTCACCTAACTCAGTGTCTTCCTTTATAAAATGGAGGAGGAATAATCTTTATTTTCTTTCAGAGCTAAAGTTTTATGATTTTACTTTTGAGATTTTTGAGGGGTATTTGGGTTTTGTTTTGTTTTTGCCCACATGTAAAGCTAATACCTAACTGCCTTAAGAATTGGCACAATAAAGATCTTAATGATCTTTTTCAGTAGTTAAGATGAAGTGCTTTAACCTTTCTCCATCATCTTTGAAAACATTTAATTAGTATTAGAAGATGAACCAAAATAGTCTCACTACTGAAATACCCTCTTGCTCTTGGCACTGCTATACCTCTTACAGCAAGTTACTCAATTCAAATACTGAACAATATTTAACAGTACCGTTTCATTATTTAGCAATATATCAATTTTTTTTAATCTAAAAGAGGAGAGAAGAACAAGTTACTCAGCAAATCTCTGAATGAAACACACTGGAGACAGAGGAAAGCACTTCTAAAAATAACCTTTTTCAGAGGGGCCAGACATAAAAATGCAAGTTCAAGTTGCCTCATATTATTTAATGGAGCCAGAATAGAAAAGATGTGTAAACAGAATCCAGCCCCCTAGCCTCTACACACTTGATGTGCAATGTTTTCTCTACCCTCTGACCTATTTTATTCTGGGTAACTCCAATGAAATAACTCAATTTTATATTTTTTGTTAAGCCTCTTTCAAAAATATGTGGTGCAAAGCACCTAATTGATAAAAGATTAATTTCCAGGATATATTAAGACATATAGAAAATTAACAAAAAAAGTCAAAGAACCCAGCAAAAAAAAAATTGACTAAGAATACAGCAAGTAGTTCATAAAAATAGTAAGCCTTAAATACTAAACATTGAAAAGATGTTCAGCTTCACCATAATGAGAGAAGTGCAAACTAAAAACCCCAATGAGATACTATTTCATACCCATAAAGACTGATAAAAATATTAAATTGAATAATATCAAGTGTTGGTAAAGATTTGGGACAATGAGAATATAATTCAAGCACAAGCACATTCAAAAACAATTTGGCACTGTCTAGTAAATTCCAAGATATCCATAGCCCAAGACTCAGCAACTCCACTCCCAGGTATACTTCAGGAAGATTTTTATTTAGTAATTTCTAATATATAGAAGAGTTGCAACAATAGTTCACTTCACCTAGATTTACTAATTACCAACATTCTGACACACTTGCTTCATTATTCCATCTTTGTATGTATTAAAAGATACTCTTTCTGAACGATCTGAGAATAAATTGCAGACATTGCACACTTTTCCCCAAATATTTCAACAGAGATTTCCTTAGGACACAGAACTTCACTTATTTAATCACAGTACAACTATCAAAATCAGGGAAACTTCAGTGATTGACATTACTGCAATACTAGTATCTGATCTACAGACCTTATTCAAATTTTGAAAATTATTCCAATAATATCCTTCATAGGATATTTTGCTGGTCCAAGATTCAATACAGGATTACACATTACATTTACAGATCAAGTCTCTTTACTCTCCTTTAATATGGAAAGGCTGCTCAGACCTTTGTTTTTCGAGTGTTGCATTATTTAAGAGTATAAGCGATTTATTTATTTATTTAGCCATTGATTTTGTAGATGTCTCTTAATTTGGGTTAATCTGATATCTCTTCATGATTAGATACAGGCTGTATACACTTTTGGCAGAAATACTGTGTAACTGATGTTACCTCCTTCTCAGTGCATCATGTCAGGAGGAGGGTGATCTCAGTTGTCCCATGATTGGCAACATTTAACTTTGATCAGTTTAAGGTAGTTAGTGCTTACTGAGTTTCTCCACTGTAAAGTTACTGTTTTTCTCTTTTTATTAATAAGTAGACACTTATTATCTATAACTATCTGTAAAAGAGAGATCCTTTAAGACAATGGAAATATCCTGCTCCTCAAACTTTTACTAAATAGTATTAGCATCTATGGTGATTCTTGCCTGAAGAAATTAGGACCGTGTATCTTTTAAAATAGTATTTTCTCACTCCTTCATTCCTTCCACACTTATTATTTGGCATTCCATCTCAAGGAAGATCTTTTCACTTATACTCTAGAGAGATTCTTATAAAATTGTGCACAAGTAGACATATATAACTTTTTGCTCTATTGTCTGCAATAGCAAAATAGTAGAATCAAATTAAAGGTCCACTAGATAGATGAACACATAGCAATATATACAAATATTGAATCATGTTATTCTAATTGTTACATGACATTTTTATATCAAATAAATGAATAATAATAGGCAGCTCATATTTAAAAAATGGATATATACAGTACATCCTACACAGTAGTTAAAGAAATTATCCAGAACAATTACCAGCTTAGAAGACTTACAAACATCAGAATAAACAAACAACTCAGAATAAAGAGTGGTATTTTTATAGAGCTTGAATAACACAAAAAATACAATGTATTATTTAAAGATACACACATGTATAGGAGAAGTATGAAAACATGTACAAAAATAATAAACACCAAAATCAGAGTAGTAGTTTGAAGGGTTGGCAGGGTAATGGACTCGGGGAGAGATACATGGGAGAATTGGATTGCTTCTGTGACGTTTTATTTATTAAACTAAGTGGTAACTACAGAGGTGCTATAACAAAGAAAACTCATTACACAGAACTGACAGTAGTTCCTAAGTTGAAGATCTCTATTGTAAGAGAGCAGGTAACAGTTTAGAGCAAATCTGAAAATGGGTGTTATAAAATTAGATGTCAAAAGAAGCATGACTGAATAATGTTACTCCTTTCCTGAAATATATTGACTATATTGACCCTTAAGGGTCAGAATGACTGATACAATTCACCCTGAGTATAAACGTCTAACAGGAAAAAAAAAAAATTTAATTCAATCAACATATAGGGGACACGCACCATGTATCAGAAATCAAAGTCCAAAAAGAGTTGATATATTTCTTTTGGCACCAAGAAACATTCATAAATGGACCAATGGTCTTCAAAATATAGATATAAATACATATCAGATTTAATTAGCACAGACCCTATTTTGATATTGGTTTTTATTGTCATTAAGGAAAGCCAATTATTATTAATAAATTAATCCTGATCCTTCAGAGCTACTCACAGTTCTTAAATTGGTAAAACACTGATTCCAGGAGATATTTCCTTTGTTTCACAAGTCGGCTTTAAAAAAATAAAGCCATAATAAACATTTGAACTTTGTCCTTACACCAAATGCTTTGCCCAACATGACAAGGTCCATGCTCGGATAAAAATAAAATGAGAACAACTATCTCTATATAATGAAAGCGATTAATTGCACAAGCTACCCTGTGCCCCTGTGCCTTTAGCAAGTCACTGATACATAAATAATATCAACTATGAAAGGCCTGTTAAATGAAATGAAGGCTGAAGTTAAAACCATTTCAAATATAATTAACTCTAAATTACTTGAGTGAATTCTGGAAATAACTGCCCATTTATAAATCACACTAGTTTTCTCATTCTCCAGTTGTAAAGCATACTTTCTATGTCAGTAATTAGGGAAAATCAGGGTCCATGACAGATCAAAAATGGATATAATAGGCTTATACATAGAAGTTGATCCTTAATCTACCAATGGGTTGTATTCCAAAAGTCAGAAGTTCAGAGATCAAAACACACTTTCTCATGGAAACTTTGTTTGAATCATTCTGTTTAAGCTAGAATCCTACCCAATCATAACCCTAACTAACTCAAAACAGAGGTGATCATAAAGTAGCAGTACCATGAAATAGAAATCTCCTTTAGCACGGTATCTATAGAGAAATTTTAAATTAAGTCTATTAAGTTTGGAATTAACGAAGATATACTTCCTCGTTCTGTAGGGACTTAGGGCATTAGGGAAACTGCTGGGTACTGGTATATGTTCTATTTCTTGATCTAGGTAAGAGATACATAAGTAAGTTCACCTTGGGAAATTCACCAAGTCGTACACTTAATAATTTTACACTCTTGCCTATATATGTTATGCTTCAGTTTTTTAAAAATTTTACTGGTGATCTGCTATACAATATTACTATAGTTAACAATATTGTAGTGCACACTTAAAAATGTGTTAAGAGGGTAGATCTCAGGTTGTGTTCTTACCACATTCTTTTTAAAAATAATTGAAGCAGGCAATACCTGTGAATCTCCTATTTCAGGGATTTACCCATTACAGGATTCAATAAATACTACTTTCTTATAAAAAAAAAAAAGTTAACTTTATATCTCCCTACCCAATTAAGCAATTGGTCAAGGAGGAGTTCACCAGTCCCAGAACCCACTGTTGATTGTGAGGTCCTTAACCTGTTATAAGGAGCTTTACTGAGGGCCTCTGGCCCTTGGCAAGGAAGCCAGGCTTACATTCTTCCCTCCCATGCCCCAGTTTCTTTTCTGATCCATAAATGTGATTAAAGAAGAGATCCAGGTAAAGTAATTGGAAAGATCACTTAGATGTAGTTAAAGATCATAAGGTCTTTATACAATTCTAACAAGCTAGGGCCAGATCCCTGAAACAAAGAATGAATTTCTGTCCTTATTCTTCTCCAACTCATTAATCACCACACGTATTAATAAATTAATCAGTACATCAACTACACAATCACCTATTACACAGGTTTCCAGTCCAATTTGCCACCTTTTTTCCCCACAATAATTTAGCTATAGCACTGCAAGGCTAAGCTCTAGACATATCACATACAAAAAATTCCTTGGACAAAAAAAACATCCATTTTATCGTTTTAGCTTAGTTAAGTGTGATAATGGTATCAGGGTTGCATTAAAAAAAAAAAGTTAACTTTTTTTGAGATGCACTTCAAAGTATTTATAGGCAAAATTACATAATATCTCGAATTGGCTTTAAGATACTTCCAAAAAGACCATACATTAAGGTGAGAATATGCTGTTTCCAATTGTTTGTATTCTCTAATTTTCTACATTGTTCACATACTGTATCTGTCATTAAAACTTCAATTTAAAAAATACTTCCACAAAGGAAAACTGACAAAAAGGATACATGAAGCAAATTCTTGTTGAATTTAGATGATGGGTACAAGGGGATTAATTGTACTATTCTCTTTACTTTTTAAAAATAAATGGTATTTTTAAAAAATCCATTTGAAAAACTCATTTGAAAAGTTAACCTAGCTGGGAATCAGTTTCTTCATCTAAATCAAAAATATTCATTCATTCAGTCAGTCAGTCAGTCACCAGGCCAGGCACTAAAAGATGGGAGAGTGGGGGAAAGGAGTAGAAATAATTCAGTAGTTCTCCAAGATGGCTACTTATTGGAATATTTTTGGAATCTATAAAAATTCAGATGTCAGAGCACAACTACTAAGCTATCAACTACATTTTAAAAAATATATATGAATGGGGAAAGTATGTCAAAATATTAGGTCTTTTCTTGGTATTAGGATTTCATATGGCTGATTTTTAATTGTCATACTTCTACAAAATCTAGTTTTCAATAAAGTATATGTATATTTCGTATAGTAAGAAAAAAAGTACTTAAAATGCTATTTTAAAAACCAAAATGAGATACTACTATACACCCCAGAATGGTAAAATTTAAAAGGCCAAAAACACTAAGTGTTAAAGAGGCTGTGGAGCAAGTAGATAGAACTCCATTTAGCAGTTTCTAATAAAGTTAAACTTAATGCTCGCTTACCCTATGACCTGGCAATTCCACTTCAAGGTATGTACCCAAGAAGACAAGTAAATAGGTCCACAAGACTCTGTTCAACAATGGTCGTAGCAGCTTTACTCCTAAAGGCTAGAAACTGGAAATAACCCTAATGTCAATCCACATAATAATGAGTAAACAAATTATTATGTATTTGTAAAAGGAATACTCCATAGTTATTTTTTAAAATCCACTGATTCATGCAACAACATGCAGAAATCTCATATAAACATTATACTGAGTGGAAAAAAAAATCAGATACAAAAGAGCACATACTGTATGATTCCATTTATGTGAATATCAAAGATAGGAAAAACCAACCAATCATGACAGAAATCAAGAGAGGTTACAACAGGGACCAAGGGATGGGTGATATACACTGGGCAGGGGCTTGAGAGAATGCTAAGATTGTGGATATATTCTTTAGGTGGATCTGGTGGTAGTCACATAGGTCTATAAATACACCAAAATTCATATAGCCAAACTCTTGACATTTGTGCATTTTAATGTATATAAATTATGGTTCAATTTAAAAAAAAATAGAAAAAATATTACTTTTAAGAATCTCTATTTCTAGCTATAATTCTTTTTAGGGGCTCTAGCCAATCATATATATTTTTAAATTTTCCTTCCTAAACTAGAAGACCACTGACATTTACTGAACGTTTCCTGATGCCAGACTGTGTGTTAAGCCCTTGACATATACACTTATGTAATCACCATAATCCTATGAGGTATTATTTATTATTCCATTTACAGATAAAAACAGACTCAGAGAGGTTGAGTAACTTGCCCAGGGTCACAAAGAGAATAAACAGAACCAGGATTTGAAATCACATCTGTCCATGACTCCAAAACTAAATGCTTCCTCATATCCTAAAACCTCAAATTCCATGCCATTCTGTCTAACATTTGCCCTTTGACAAACTCCAAATATGTCAGATCTTTCCCATCAACTCCACATCAGCCTCCATTCTTTCTAGCTAAACAGAAAGCCCTGCACAGCAGTTTAGTCTAGTATTTCTCATACCTTTGAGGGAAGAAATGGAACTTTAATTAATGCAGGAAAACCTGATGTGGTCTCCATCTATCATTAATCTAGATATGCACTTGTCACTGACTGACTTAGGCTTGATCATCCTTCCCAGAAAACTGTAACTCAGGTCACTCCCTCTGGTTTTTTTTTTTTTTAACTGGGGAAAGAGTCTCTTTTTCCGGTTTTATTGAGATATAATTGACGTATAGTACTGTATTTGTTTCAGACGTACAACATAACGATTTGATACATATATATGTTGCCAAATGATCAACACAGTAAATTTAGTTAACCCCATCACTTTACATAATTACAATTTTCTTTCTTGTGGTAAAACTTTTAAGATCTACTACTCTCTTAGCAACTTTCAAATATACAAAACAATATTGTTATCTGTAGTCATTGTGCTGCACACTACATACCCGGGAGCTATTAATCTTGTAACTGGAAGTTTGTACCTTTTGACCACCTTCACTCATTTCTCCCACCACCTCCTACCTCTAGCAACCATCAATCTGTTCTTTGTTTCTACAAGTTCAGCTTTTTTTTTAGTCTCCATATAGAAATGAGATCATATAATATTTGTCTCCGTCTGGCTTATGTCACTTAGCATAATGTGAGCCAGTAATCTTGTGTAGTCTGGAACACATCTGATCTCTAGTTAGGTCTCTGGATCTTCCCACGATAAGCTCAACAAAAAACAGCTGGTCCACTCAATGCTTCCCCAGTTCTGTAATTCAGTCAAATCTGAGATGTCTGAGGAGGCTATTCTGTCCAGTTTATGACTAAATAACCTCAGCACACAGATATCTTGCCAGTACACCTACTCTTCGAAGTTCTTTCTGAGGCAAAAGCAGATTTTCCATGCATCTTACAGGTTACTCCAGGTTTGGAAAGGATAATCACCCTTGATGCTTTGTTGTTACATGAAATGTGCTCAAAATAAATACTGATTTAGCATCTCCACTGATTTAAGAGCAACTCAATCATGATTGCCTAGTTTAAAAAAAAAAGCTTGAGAGTTATAAAACTATTCATTTCCCAACCCTTTCAATAATGTTTCTTCAGATGGCATGTTTTAAGAGTTATAATCAACTTTTTAATTCTTTTTTTCACGAAAAAGAGTAGTTTATGTTAAATACCCATATACTCCCACTACAGTTGGCCCTCCATATATGGTGGGTTCCACATCTATAGATTCAAGCAACCACAGATGGAAAATATTTGGAAAAAAAAATGTTAACACTGTTGCTTGCACTGAACATATAGTTTTTTCTTGTCATTATTTCATTAACAATACAGTATAATGACTATTTACATTGATTTACATTGTATTAGATATTATAAGTAATCTAGGGATGATTTAAAGTATATAGGAATATTGCATAGGTTACATGCAAATACTATGCCATTTTATATAAAGGTCTTGCGCATCCAAGGATTTTGGTATCTGAGAGGGGTCCTGGAACCAATTCCCTGAGGATACTAGAGTTCACTTAGTCCAATTAAGAAAAAACAAAGGTAGGAGAAAGCCAACATACAATGAAAATAAGAATTTATAAAAAAGAAATAACTAATAGAAAATTATAAAAATCATAAGAAACTTTGCACAAAGACCAATGCAAATAAATTTAATAAAAATCTGGAGAAAAATGGATAGTTTTCTACTAAAATAATTTTACCAATACTGACACCATGAGATGAACGCTTTGAAAAGGTATATTTGCACAAATAAAATAATGCTGTAGGGAATAAAAAAATTTTATCCACCCCCAATAAGCACCAGACCAAGACTATTTTACAAGAAATTCCACCAGACCTTTAAATCGCGGAGTGCGGGGGGAAGGAACAAAGGAAGTCAATAGACAGTAACATACTAATCACAAATAAAAGGATCAATTGCAAAAAATCCTAACTCTGAATTTTGCAGACAGTTTCTAGCACCATATATGACCGGGCAATGTTTGATCCATAAGTGCAAAGACGACTCAAATATTGTTATTAATGTAACTTACTATAATACGCCTAAGGGGAAAAACATATTTATCACCAAAGGTACTGAAAAAGCACACAAAATTCAACATTCATTTTTGGTTTAAAATAAAACAAGAATCAACAATTATTTAACATAAGATGGTGAGCTAGATCAAAACCAACACGATGCTTACTCGGAAGTTACTGAAGGCACTATGGCTTGTTCCCAACAGGAATGACAACCAGCACAACTGCCACTCAGCACTGTTCTAAAGTAGCAGCCAACACAATTAGACAAGTGAGAGAAATGAAGTACAAACAAACAAACAAAAAAGACAAAAGTAGAATAAGAAGTGATAAAACTATTACCATTTGAAATAAAATAACCGCATACCTATAGAGAAAAAAAAGAAACAGTACATCTGAAAACCTATATACAGTATGAGAATTCTTACTTTTAAGAATTCTTGTAACTCATGCTTTGGTGCTGTTAAGCCCCACACACTCTGCTGGCAATAAATTCTCCTTCCTCTAACAAAGTTGTATGAGCATTCAATTTCCTCCTCTGGTGTCACTTCTGGCAACAGCTTTCTGGTGCATTGTCCGGGAAGCATGGAGGAATGGCGCCCATATTTGGCAGACTTCGGGTGCCCTACTGGGGAAACCTGAACCACCCTGTAGACACGCGGGCTGAGTGCGCACCAGGGATTACCCCGTGTGGATGCCTCACAAGATGAAAGGGGAAGCCCCAGCTGCCAGTTCCTGCAAGGATCAGACAATGGAGGAACAAGAAAACTAGGATGCGTCAGGGCCATAGTAAGGAAAAACCAAGCAAAAAGTAGTTAGCTCAGGTCCTGCCTCATAAGGCAGAAAGGAAGAATGATCATCACCTGAGGTCACCTGAGTACTCTAATTTGTTAGGAAAAACTGTGACCTCACAGGTACATAGACATCGGGCGGAAGATGGAATGTGTTGGGTTAACAGCGGGCCAAAGGAAAGCCCGATCCCCTTCCAGAGAGTAACTGAGTGTCCTCCACAGGTTAAGAGGAGCGACTGCTTACTCTCCACAGGACAGGTTAAGGAATGGTGGGAGGTTGTATGAAAGAGAGTGAGTGCTGAGTGACTGAGACGTGGCTTTGCCACGAAGTGAGAGTTGAGCCCCTATCCATGGTTCTGAGAGGAACCTCATATGGCTTAGGGAGGTGTCACTGGATCTCCGTGAGGAGTCTACTCCAGGGATCCAGGTATACCAACTCACCAATTGCTAAGAGGAGCCTGAAAGAGCCCCATAAGGGGAGCAGCCGGAGAGACAGGCGAAGCAAGTAACGTCCCCTCCAAAGTTTCCCCGATCTTATCCCCCAACCCTCCATGTGGCGTGATTATTGTCTATCATGTGAGGCATGGGAGAAAGCCTACTCCCCTGGCCATGATGGTCAAAAACTTCAAGAAAGGGTTATTCAGGAGATTATGGAGTTAAACTCACCCCTTTGTGTGACAAACTGTCCCTCTTTTGGTATTGGATGTCTGGTAGAGGAAGCTTCTAGTCTTCAGTTAGAAGTCATAGGTCAGGGTCTTGGGGCAGTGGAGGCGGGGAGGAACAAAGGTCAGGGCCTTCCACAAAGGGGGGAGAATGGGAGCCCCTACTCTAGGAATCCACACAACAGAAGGCCTCTGGAAAAACAATCAAATGGGTACTCACTAACACCCCAGAGAGAACTCCCAGATCCGTGCTGCCATCTGCCATCCCCCTTCCACCTTTCCAGGCGGCACCAGCACCACACCACAGGGCGCACGCACAGTCCTCTCAGGGTAAGTAACATACTTTCAGATTCAGACACAGCTAGGATAGTGCTCCCTGCTGGTCTAGTGGTTAGGATTCGGTGCTATCGCCGCAACCCAGGATCAACTCCCAATTAGGGAGGAATATTCTTTCCTCCTTCCTCACCTGCAGCAGGAACACTTCCAAGCTTGTACCCGCAGCCAGCCCCACAGTCCAGCTGTCAGAGAAATACAGCGGCAGCGAGGACCTATAAGGGAACCGCCTCCTTCCCAACTAACAATGGGAGGGGGATCAAAAAGTTTGGACCATAAACGGTTCACTAAACTACAATACTACCCTCCAGATGGATACTGACTCTCCTTGAAATTGGAAAACTGGAAAATAGGAACAAGTACCCTATGTATAAGCTTCTATGCTCCTTTACCAAGACCCAGACTTATTAGATGGCCCAATGATAGGAGAACCTTCCCGGAGATCTCAAAATAATCAGGAGTTTTCTCCTCCCCCTTCACCCTCGGACTGAGGGGGTCCAAGTTCTCTGCGGACCCCATCTATTTCATCGCTCCCTAAGGAAACTAGATAAGCACCCTCAAGGAAGTTACAAATACTGAAGATGGGAAAATATGAGTATGTGCATGACCTCTGATCTGTATTTGCCAGTGTTATATGTGTAATATGGTTGTTGAGTTAAGAATTCTAATTATGATGGAAAGGAAAATGTATGTTTTTGGTAATAGAAGGCAGAAAGTATGGAGATTTATTTTGAAGGAAATTAAAGGAAAGGTGTTTGTTTTAAAGTTATTTCTGAATGAGTGAGAAGAGTCAAATTGAAGGAATGAAGAAAGTGGCAGAAGATTTGCAAAAAAAAATCCTCAGAGGAAATTTTATGGGAAGCCGGGGAGGGGAAGACTTCATAAGCCCTCGCCCCATATAGCAAGCCTCTCATGAAGGGGCTGCTCTCTCCTCCAACAACAGAGGCCTAAGCATTTGCAAGCTCCAGTCCTAGAGAAATCCACCATGCTCACAACAGTGGAACCTCAGGTCACCTTTGACATGATAGGAAGGAAAAAAACTGTATTTTTACTAGATACTAGAGCTACATACTCTGTCCTGACCCATCCCATGGTCCTCTTTCCATTGCTTACTGCACAGTGACAGTAATAAATAGTCAGCCTAATGTAATTTACTCTTCCCATTGAGAAACCAAGACTAGCAATGAAATTCTCTGTCATACATTAGCACCAGGGTCCAGTGCAGAGAGCACCTCGTCTAAAAAACTGGGACACAGCCAAAAAGGAGGGCAACCCCCTTGCCCACCACACAAAGCATGTTTGTGGGGAATTTAAGCCTAAACTATCTGTAGACAACTCGCCTCTATGTCAGGGTTTCCTACTAGCAGAGCAACTATCTCTCTGCAATCTATCGAAAGTCAGCCCACAATGCAAACAGAAAGAGCCCCACCCAAAACTATGGAAGGAAAGGCTATGCTTTCTTTAAAAACTTCTACGATAACACCAGCAAAAAAAGGTGTAACATTTACTAAGTGTACTAATATTTTAACATTTCAGATAATATGACCTTGAACTGCAGCTCCACAACTTCTATAAGCTATGCAAATGCACATGTTAAATTACCTGCTGAACAGTTTCTTACTTGTGGAAAAAACTGTTTATTTGTATGTTCCCTGGGAAGACTAACTGTATTTATGCTTCAAAAGTCTCCAACTAGGGGCCACAGAGAACTCACCCTTGAGTCCGTAATAGTGACCTACACTTTAGTCCAGCTGAATATACTACTTTTATTTATTGTACAGGCTATAACCATTGCCCTAAATATAGAAGTCAACAGAATAGCCTGCTCCATGGCAAAAGACTTAAATGCAATCTCTCAGGCCATCCATGCCATGGGGGAAGAATTAGGACAAGTCAAAGAAGCTATCCTTGAAAACAGGGCTGCTATAGAAAACCTATTACTCTGACACACCACAGATGTAAAGAATTTAAAACAGCATTTGAGATCTTGCTCCTAGCTTATGCCATCAGTTTGACTCAAAAAAAAAAGTCTTATAAAATTTAATTTAAAAAAAAAGAATTTAAAGGACTATGTTGTTTTAACCTCTCTGACAACTCATTGAAGAAAAAGTGAAACAAATAGATGATGTTGTGTCTAATACTGAACAGAGGACAGGAATTTTAGGTCTTGATCTCTCCCCACTCACTTCCTAACTGCCCAGCCTCACTGGGCTAAAGGAAGCATTTCTTATTTTCATTTTGCTTATCTTTGTAGGAGTTATCGCTTGTTGCTGCATACAATGCGCTCTCACTTGTAGGTCCCTTGCCAGCTGGATACCTAAGACAAAACCAAAACCAAGGGAAGAATTTTCTTACAGCAACAAGAGATCAACTTCATCTTAAGCTGGTCTCATAGATATGAGACCAATCAAAAGAGGGAGGAAATAAGGAACATCTCTTGCAGAGTTCTTAATCTTTTTTGTAAACCTAAGTAAGTTTTCTTCCCTCCTTTCTTGGGGGGGAAGGTCCTCTCCCTCAAATCTATGACTCAGATCCTCTGGCTATCAATAAGGGTCATCCGCCCATTGTTAGAAAAAATGGTGTTAGACCAAAGAGGGTTCTTAGAGTCTGAAGGGGAGAGGACTTTAGGCCAAAGGTCTTTTTACTCTTTAACAAATATATTAACCAAGCCTGTTTCCCTTTATGTGCTTAATAGGCAAATCAATAAGAGCAATTAATATATAATAATTTAAATAACAAATTCTAAATCTTTTCCTTGTCTAGGAACTGAAGCAGCCTTCAACAAGAAACCCAAGAACCCGCCTTGATTAAGGCAGAAAGGGAAAGAGCTCCATGAAACCACAATAGGCAGGGACTATGACCCTTCTCAGCAGGAAGCAGATATAAAAGAAGAGACCTCCCATTTCTCAACATCCATACTAATAATAAGGGGGTTCATGGCTCTTAGAAAAGAGTTAGGCAGGAAAATTAATGGGTTTCCGGGTCTGCTTGCAAAGACAATGAGGTCATTCTATCCCAGAAGGGGTCTGAGACTGGATCGCCCCACATGGGCTTTACTGGATTTGTAGAAACAAAGCCTATATCTACCTCCCCAGAAATCGGGAAGGGAGCTGTATAATTGGCATGATAACGTCATCCTTTTTCCTCTTACCTCTGAAAACAGGGGAACACTGCTTGGTTACCCAGTCCCACAACCCTTATAACTGGTAAAAAAAAAAAAAAAAAAAGAATTCCAAAGAGAGGACCAGAAGGATGATGAGTGGCCCCCAGAGCAGATAATTTAATATTATAGGCCTGCCACTTGGGCAGAAGATGGATCTTGGAGATACCGTTTCCCCACTTATATGTTAAACCGGATTATCTGACTGCAGGCAGTCTTAGAAATCATTACCAGTAAGACTAGGAGAGCACATTAACGAATTCAGATGAGAAATGCCATCTACCAAAACAGGTTAGCACTGAACTATTAGCAACAGAAGGAGATGTGTGTGGAAAATTCAATCTCACCAACCGTTGCCGACAGATAGATGATCAGAGCCAGGCAGTTGAGGACCTCGTGGAAAAGATGACAAAACTGGCGCATGTGCCTGTGCACGTAGGGCACGGATGGAACCCCAGTCGCCTTTTTTAGGGGGTTTTCAGCCTTTGGTGGGTTTAAAACCTTTAATAGGAGCAGTTTTACTACTCCTAGGAATCTGCCTGACAGGGCCGATTCTGTCTGCTGGCTCTGCTAATAAAAAGTTTAAAGGCATGGTAGAAGCCACAGTACAGCAGCGAGCTGCAGCCCACATATACTTTACACACCACTATCAGGAGATCCCCCAGGATGGTTTAGTTAGAGAATGTGAGACTCTAGCATAAAAATAGAGTGTCTAGAGTCTCAAAGCCGGGATTAAGGGCGGAGAGGAGGCATCTGAAAAATGCAAAGGAAAGGATTTGCAGAAATGAAGTCAGCCTGTTATAGATTAACCACACCCTAAAGATCTTTAAATTGCCTTCTGAAGACTCTTGCCACACCTACAAGACAAAAGATCTGTAAATAGATAGGACTGGTAGTCTGGGAATTCCTTCCCCTTGCATCCCTACCCAAAACTCCCACTCCCCATCCTGAGTCAGGAGGTGCATGTAGAATCGCAGGCCCCTTGCATGGACACTGCAGAGGTATATAAACTGTAAGTAATCTAACCAAGAGGAGCTTGTGCTTTGGTGCTGTTAAGCCCCACGCACTCTGCTTGCAATAAATTTTCCTTCCTCTAACAAAAAAAAAAAAAGAATTCTTATTTCTACCATGCTAAAATCAAATCTTTAAAATATACGAAAAACAATCAGTTAGACAATATGATGGGAAGACATTCCATTTTTAAAACAACCGGAAATATACACTTAAGAGGACATGTAGAAAAATCTGAGAAAAACTTTAAGACATCTCTGGAGGATGCAAAAGAACACCTAAGCAAAAGAAAAGATAGAATGTCCTTGGAGAGTAAGACTCAACATAGGTAATGTCAAAATTCCCTCAGTATATTATAAATTTCATATTCTAATAAAAATAGATAGTTCTATTTCCTCTAGAGCACAGACAACCTGAATCTTAAGATCCTATGAAAAAATAAGCAAGTAGATGTTAAAACATTGTATTAAAACATTAATAACTAAAATGACATGAAACCAGTGCATGAGAGGACAAATAAACAAACAGAACAGAATAGAAAGTTCAGAAATAGTTCCAAACAAATGTCAGAATTCAGAAAATTATTAAAGATGCATTGAAAATAAAAGTAGAGGTAGACAGTAAGAGGGATTGAAGCTACACTTATCAAAGCATATGTTTTTAAGTTGCTATGATTTCTGAAGCATATGAATGTATTACTTATGCAAAAAATTAAATAGTTTAAAAAGATGTATAAACACAAATTTTAAATGTTTACACAAAAAGTTGTTCATATATATCTTTGTGCATTCATCAGCTAGATCTCCAAGAATCACATCAGTCCGATGTCTGTTTGTCCTCAGAAGTATAAAGACAGAACAAAGTGAAACCGTGTTATGATCACTTTCCACATAACTAGTGACATCCTTATATTTCAAATCTTACCCAAAAATACTTAATTTCTGAGTTAGCTTTAGATGTCCCTAAAAAGCCCCTATTTTATATGTGTATACATTCACGGAGAAGCAGTTTAATGTTTTTATTTCTGAAAAAGAGTTGAAAGACAACATCTATTATTTCTTAGGAGAAAAATGTAGCACAAAAGAATGTTAGTGGGCAGAATAATGAGGAGAAAAACAAAATACAAAGTTAGAACTCTCTTCTCTTAGTTTCCATTCCACCACCCTTATTCTCTTTCCTGGCTGATTTTTGCCTGGTTCATTTCTCTCTTCCTGCCCCTTTTCTATGATGTTTTTCTCTAGCCCATGCACATGTCTTTCACTCTTTGTGAGTTCATTAAATCCACCATTTCAACTTTCACTCTCTGTGAATAACTCCCAAATATGCATCTTTTATCCTAACTTCTTCCTCAAGGCTCACATTTTTAATGTGGCTGCCTAGACACTCCCCCTCTCCACTAACTCCACGGCTCTGGTCCAAGGCCCCATCATCTTCCAGAATGGCTTCTTGTCTGTCATCTCTCCTTTCTCTCCCGCTTTGTGCCTAATCTCACTTCCACGAAGCTATCAGATTGGTCTTCCCAAAACTTTGACATCTCTTCATTTAAGGAAGTAATTTCTTAGCCTGGCATTCAAAGCCTTTGAGGAATTTGACTTAAAACTAAATATCCAACCTTAACTCCTTCCACCTCCAAGGCATCTTCACTGATCCTAGCTCCAGCCATACTACTATATCAGTTCTTTGGTCTCTAACATCTCAGCAATCCAACCTTCCTGCTTTTTTGCTTATAATTTCTTCCACATGATACCACTTTTCTTGAAATCATTCAAAGTTTTTCATATCAGCCAGGACTCCACTATTTACTTTTTGTTTTCCTTGAGCCCATGAACAACCAACTCAATTCATTATAAGATGCAGGGGTTGTCTTAACTGATCATAAGCAAAGACTAAAAAGACCAAGTTATATCAAACTTTAAAAATTCTAAGTCGCTAAAATTAAATCAAGTGTGTCTAAGGGGCACAATGGGTGGCTTGTCCTATGGGGGTGAGGGTGGGATGGCAAGGTGATGCCCTCCCACTTTTTTTTAACCCCTCCAAAAAATGCCTGTTTTTCTCTCTCCTTTTTACACACATACCCTTATATGAATGCTTTACTGATTAATATTCCTATCCTGCAGAATCCAGATCAGCATCAGTGGCTGAACACTGTCATAAGCTAAAATTTCCCAATGACTGCAGCAACGCACATTTGATATCTATTGTGGAGGGGTCATGTGAGTTGCCTACTGACTGTTTGAACACATGAGTCATTGAAAATGCGGATGTTCATTTATTTGAGTGCATTCATGCCAAAGTCATTGCAGAGGCAAGAAGAGGAAGGGATATATATGCATGACACACTAACAGATATCAACTTAAACAAAAAGCTTACCACACTTGGAAAAAAGGAATATACACTTACCTTTTGCAAAGACTTTCAGTACTTTAGTCTACCAAGCTGGTGAATGTTATTAATTACACAGTCAAACTCTGTGCTCTGGTCTTAATCTCCTTTCTTCTTTTCTCTCTCTCTTTTTTTTTTTTCAGGGATGGTCACTGGAATTCATTATCAATTTCTCCTCTGTCCAGAACCCACTGTTTTCTCTTCTAATTTGAAGAAGGATTTCATTTGCTATGTATATGCACTATCTCCAAAGTACTTTAACTTTTTGAAAAGACCTGAAGGCCACATTCCTCCAAGTTGCTATTTTCTATGTACAGTACATTTTTCCAGATATTTAAAGATAAAAGAGTCAAATTATCCCACTCACAAAGTTTATCTATGATGTCTCCTGCAACCTATGGCTCCAGGGTCTGATTCTCTTTCCTGAATGAAATGAGCAGGTGCAAGCTGCCCAGCATTCAGCACCAGAGGCAGGGCTGACCAATGCCAGAGAGAAATGGTTGAGGCAAGATAGTGTGAAGACTAACGAAAAGCAGGCCACAACCCATTCTTTCCTCTTGTTCACCAGATGTCCCCAGAAGTTACAGCTGACACACAAGGTCTGCTGGTTCTACTCTCTGAGGAACCTTCATAAAACTGATTAGGACTTCAGGGAATTAGAGTTCTCGAGCTAGCCCAAGCTTTGGGGAAAACAGAGCTTTGAGGAAGGGAAAACCAAGCACCTAACCTAGAAAAGTTAGTGCAAAGGGTACAGAGTAGAGCTCTCATCACACTGTCTGAGGTTGGCACACAAAGTAGAAGGTGCCCGCCTAGGGGTTCTGCTCACCCCCAGGGCATCCAGACATCACTGGCTTCTACCCACCCAACCCAAGTAAAGGACTCTAATCACAACCCAATAGCCTCTCTCCTTTCCCTGACCCCTAGAGCCTATTTTCACCAAACACCAAACCATCACTATTTGCCCCCACCCCTCCAGCCTTCTGTGTACAAAGCACACTTTGGTGCCCTGCTGGAGAACTTATGCAGCCCCGAGAGCATAAGAAAGAAAAAGAAAAAGAAAGAAAGAAAGAAAGAAAGTAAAGAAAGAAAGAAAGAAAGAAAGAGAGAGAGAGAGAGAGAGAGAGAGAGAGAGAAAGGAAGGGAAGGAAGGAAGGAAGGAAGGAAGGAAGGAAGGAAGGAAGGAAGGAAGGAAGGAAGGAAGAACATTAATAAGTAATTATAAAACCTCTCAGAGAAAAGAGAAAACGTGAAGAGGCCTTGAAAGCTTGTTGCGACTTACAGACAATAAAAGAATAAAAGAACTGATGAAGAGCTTTCTTGCTTTCTCAGCCTACAGAGCAAGTGGTTTATAAGCAGATACCACTGTTACAGAAACAAACAATACATAAATATTAAACACTGAAACACTTAGAATTTTTATAGGGAACTTATTATAACCAAGACAACAAGGCACTGCTAAAAACTGAAAACAGCTATTATGTGATCATCATACCTCTCTCCAAATTCTCAACTGTCTATCCTATTTGTAAAAAATATTTATGTAATTTACCAACTAGCTTGGTCCAGTTTACTAATCATTTTTGCTAATAAGGAGTTCTTTATTGCACACAACTTAATTCTCTGACTTCAGTTTAATTCAATCTTTTTGTTCCATCTTTTATGGATATACATAGGAAAAACTTTCTCCTTCCAATAATTAACCAAGTTTAATAAGAGTCATCCTTCAGCATTTTTCTAGATTCAATAATCAATCTTCAAAGATCATGCGTATCACTATATTAACCCTTTTTGCAGACTTCAGAATTACAGTAAAACTGGGCTTATCCGTGCCTTTAAATCACATTTAAACTGCTTTGTTTTTGAGGCCTTTCATAACCTGATCTTACCCTCTTAGTAACCTCACTTCTGTGTGTTGCCCCTTCTGTAAACTAAGCTAACTCCTACTGCTGATTAAGCTATTTCTTTATTCCTCCTGGGCTTTGAGAAAGCCCTGCCACCTTAGTTAATCCTGATCTACCTCCACATGGCCAGTTCAGCACGAACATGTCCACAAAAAATGCTCTCAGGTGTCCCGCATCCAAATCTTCTTTTACGCTATACTTCCAAATTTTCTTCCTCAAATTAATTAAATTTGTTTGTAAAATTCAATAGCATCCACATTGCCTGGTTCTCAATTGTCACGTGGATATACGAATACTGGTAATAATCCTTAACTAGACGAAGAGTTATATGCACAGTTCAGCATATAATGTAGGCAGAGACCAGGGTTAGTGATTCAAAGCAGCTCGTCACTGTATAGTTGAACATACTGGTATCTTAAATATCATTCTCCCTCTCTGGGGGCTCGTTCATCAAAACCAACGAGATTACTTTAAATTCTATTCTTGTTTCCTAGGTTGCTTAAAACTCTCATTTAAGAGGATTCAACCAACTATACCACACTTTCAATTATGTCAAAATCATCACTAAACCTCAAACGATAAAACCAAATCTATGCCAAAACCCAATTACTCAACAGGTTCCCGTCCTTTGAGTTACTGACACTGTGGTACACAGAGAAACCCTGCCTATTCCCCAAACCAGGGGTGGTGACAAGGTTTCACCAGCAAAGCCAACTCCAAATCAGTTGGTAGTGAGAAGCTATCTGCAGGTTTGTATTAAGAAGGACTTTTGAGGCCACATCTCAGCTCAGTGACAAATACTTATCAACTAGCTAAGTCTGCCAAGGTCATGGGGAGGGTAACAGAATGGATTTATTCACCCTATTATTTGCAATCAAGATGGAATCAAAAGTTTTACTGATATAAAAACTCCTATTTTTCTACTTCCTACATGATTCAAATGTCTGTAATAGAATAATTTGCCTCTTTTTTTATTCTGCTAATTTTCTATTAGTGTCTCAGTCTTCAAGACTAAAAGTACTAACCAAAAGTACTGGAGATGTATTTTTATTCTTTTGAGAAAGGCAAATGAGAAAATCTACTCCCTTTTTGAAATCTACTCCCTTATTGATTCTATCCTCAGTAGTTCCCCCCAAAACTTATAAAATAATCAATGCTGATTATGAAATGAGAAGATTTTAACCCCAGATATAAATACCAATCATAGAAATGGGGTGGGGTAGAAGCACAGACACTGTAAACAGTTGTCAGTCAACACTTCAGAAAAACCAACAGGCATTTAGAATAGGCAGAATTTCATTTTAACATTTTAACATCTCATTCAATGTAATGTTGACCCATATCTTGACTGACAGCCCACATTAACTTGGTTGATTTGGATACAGCTAATTTGATGAAATGAGAAGCATCCATAAAGCTCCATCATCAAATGAGCCACCAATTCAATTAAAATGTGAGCCGTATGGTTTGACACTTATGCATGGGTATCTTTTATTATAATGCTAAACCAGATTCATTTCTTCAAAAATTTTGTTAATGATTTGAGATTAAAATGTTATGTTTTTCCTAATATGTAACAAAGCCAACACTCAGGAGTTTGTAGAAGAGTCACCTCAACCTTCAAAGGCAGAATAAGAAAGCATTGACCAGAGGAGCTAGTAAGGAAGGCATGGCTTAGGGTAGGGAAGGGTGGCAAGAGATTTTGAGTAGAAAATACAAACTGGGATTTCTTTTCAGAGTGCCTTTGACTAGCAACGTGATCTGAAGCAAGTTACTTGACTTTCTTTACCTGTAGTTTCCTTACTGGTGAAATGAGAATTAACAAGATCTTCCTTGTGTAAATAATTTTGCACAGTGAAGTCAACGTTCAACAAATGGTGATAATGAATATTTTATTGACAGGTTCTTGTCTATGAGGTAAAAACAAAATAAAGAAGCTCTAGAGTTATAGTTGGAGTTTTCTCTGGAGAGGCAGGGTGGCCAAAAGGGGTGTAGGGATGGGAAGGTTGGTTTGGGGAATAATTCTAAAATGACAAGTTAGATTTTAATTTGATGGGCATCTAATGAGATGTCTGGCCCTCCCAACAGTAAAGAGAATTTCTCTCAATAAATATGGGATATATTCCTAAGCTGACTATCCTATCGTCTCATCTAATTATCTTCTCACTCTCAAAAAATGCTTAAGTCTCAGTTTCACCAGCTTTTCCAAACCTCCACAACTCTGAGATGCAGGTACCCCCTTCTAGACTGCTGAGGGGTTGGGACCAAAAGAGCTACATCTCCAGCAAGATTTCCAAAGGTTAGTTAGTGCTGGGAATAGAAAGATTTAAAAGGGGCTTATATTAGTAACGTGTTGTTGTTGTTGTTTTTTTTTAAACAACAACAGCAACAACAAAAATAACTAATTTTGCAGAAAATAGGGATAGGGATAGGGCATGTCATCCACTTTGTTACTGCTAGGTGGGGGGGAAAAAAAAAAACCACAATCTGAAAAACAACAGATAGGTCTTATGAGCTTCCTAACTGGTTTCCTAGGAAGGGAGCTTCCCTTTCTGTGATTTATAGCTTAAATCACTCCTGTCCCACCCATCACTTGGCAATGCAGTTAATGTGTAAGTCTGATCTGTCCTTCTACCTTCTCCTTCCCTGCCGGAACCACTCCTTCCTGCTTACTCATAGTTAGCCAGAATTAAATGCTAAGTCATCTACTTTCAGCAGTTAGAGCACATAGTCATATGTAGGTTTCTAATCCACTCTAAAGGTCCTCCCATTGGTTTATGAGGTGAAATTTGAAGGAAGATCCCCTTGTCTCATCTGTACCTTTCCTTAAGGAACTTGCCTCCCCTCGAATCATCCCGGGTTCTCTGCTAGCACTGTCTTGCGCTCCATCATTCTTCAAACCAGCCACCAAAAACTATGGAAAACAAGTTCTGCTCTTCCAAGGGCCTATTTGTTAGAAAACTGAAATAAGTTATGCTAATGATAGTGGAGATCAACAGATTAACGCATTATTCTCTAAGAGCAGCGGCTCATAAAGGAATGGAAGAAGGTATGGGAGACGGGAGAGGAGGGCTTTACCCCATGGGACATTTGACAACCTCTAGAAACATTGTTGGTTGTCACCCGAGGAATGTGCTACTGTCATCTAGTGGGTAGAGGCCAGAGGTTATAGTGTAATAGATCTTCAACTTTGCTAGGAATTGCCAAATTGCCAAACATCTTTAACAATGCAAAGGACCTCTCCCCATGACAAAGAATTATTCACCCCCAAATGTCAGTAGTCTGAGGTTGATAAACAGCTCTAAGGAGTAATATATATTTTGATTAAAAACTTCTTTGTTCCACAAGTTTAAGGTTAAGTTCCAGGAACCGGTCAGGCTAAATGGAGATGTGTTTTTGAGCACATAAACATCAATAACACCCAGGACAGGTACCTGTTTTTTAATCATATAAAACTAGTTCTATCCATCAGACTAAAGACTCTAGTTGAATGATTATTGATATTTTATTTGTTTTTTAATTTTTAAGTTTAAAATATAAATTTAACTAAAATATGAGTTCAACAAAGAAAGAAAAGATACCCATTTTCATATGTGCTTCAGATATTTTAAAAGAAAAGTTATGGATACAATGAAAGCCTACTTCCTCACCTTTTCTCCTACCTCCTAAAAGATAACAGCTATCCTGTAGTAGGTGTCAATTCCGATATATTTTACACTTATCTACAAATATTTACATAAACATATAGTATCTGTTTATGATAATGAATTTTAAATAAATGTTATTATACTGTAATTTTCTTTTCTCTCATCATTGTTTGAGATTTGTCTACTTTGTTTTCTTTGTGTAAATCGATTTAATTTATTTTGACAGCTGCATAGTAAACAAACCAGCTTACATATTAATGTTTCTCCTGATGAGTGACTGGGTTGTCTCCACATATTCACTGTTTGTATATATTTGTAACATGTCTCCTAATATGCTGAGAGTTTGGATAGTTTCATATCTTAGGAAAAGTGGAATTGGGAGTTATAGTGTAACAGTGTAAGAGGTCTTCAACTTTTTAAGGAATTGCCAAATTGCTCTCCAAAGTAGCTGAGCTAAGTTTTCATGATATTGCACTTAGAAATGCAGATGACTAATATTATGGCTTTAAAGCGAACAAGCAAAAGAATAAAATCTCTATCTTCTACAGAGCTATAGTAGGATGTGAGGATAAAAATGCATGGTATGCTTGTGGATTTTTTTAGAATCATCTACTATTAAGCAATTTTCTTTGATCAAAAATTATATTCCATTATGTCCAACAAAGCAGTATCATTAAATAAAAACACAAACGTACTTTTGGACCATGACTGAATTTCAATTCAAATAAATCAATTATAAAAACATTTTGAAATTGTTAGGGAAAGATATATTGGCTGTATATAAGATATTAAGAAATTATTATGTTGTTAAAGGGATAACAGCACTGTTGTCATTTGTTAAAGTCCTTTTTTAAATACATAAAAAGACATGAAATTTTGTGTATGCATTGAATACGTTAGCAAAAAATTGAGGAATGATGGATGAAACGAGTGTGGGAAAATCTTGACAAATATTGGCTATTTGGGGCTCATTACATTATTTCTCTGTTTTTGTATATGTTTGAAAATTGTTGTCATCATCGTCATCATCACCATCGGTATAAGACTTACCCAACAGGAACAGACTAATAAAGCAAGTAGACATTCAGCTGTAATAAAGAAAATCTCAACCTATAATGCTTCCATATCCCATAACTGGATTATTTTTCTCTATGTAAGTAGCTAGACAAGTTCCAGTATTTTATCAATAAGGTAACTTCATTAAATGCATTACACTCCACATTCTTGAGGACAGCAGATACTGATATTCAGAAGGTTTACACCATGACAATAGTACTAAACCAACTTAGCTGATGTAAACAGATTATCAAAAATAGCCTGCTCCAGGCAAAATGAGTAAAGAAGAATAATACTCCTCAAATGTCTATTATAAAATATTATCCCACATTTTCAGTGACTTCAGTAGCTTTGATTAATGTTCATGTAACTAATGTTGTACAGGCATCAACATGGTTAGTTGAGTCTCACAGAAAGAACTCCAAGAGCAAAACCAGAGGGAAATGTTAGGCACCCTGTTTTCTCTCCAAATTGGTATTACATCAGAAGCTTCACTGTAGCACTTTGCCCTTTGTGTGTGTCAGGGTTGAGGGAAAGAAGGACTGTGGGGGCAAAAAATACAGGGCAGAAGGGAAACTTAGCACAGGGACATAATTAACAGCAGGCCACATAAGCCAAAATCTTTATGTGTGGTGCCCACTGGAGTAGGGCAACATGGAAGACCTGAGAAGGTGGCACACAATTCCCACTGCCCGCAGTGCTGAGTCAGACCAGCAACACACTGCAGGAAATAGTGCCAACATGACTAAGCCACAGCCTCTGTTTATATGTATTGTATGTGACTGATACTCCTACAGCTAGGGCAAATGCAGCCCTTTATTCCTGCCTGTTGACTTTTGGTTGGTAATCATTCAAAATGTTCTAGTATCATAACGCAATTACAGTGAAATTAATCTTAAACCATAAAAATGACAGAATTAATTACATTCATTACAGTTATAATCAAAATTATGAACTCATTGAGTCTGATAGCACAATATATCCAGGAAATCAGTCAGGTACCCAAAGATTGATGCTGCTGGCACTTAATAGTCAAATGGTCCCTGGCACTATTAACAATGAAGTAAAATCAAGGGTTCCAAAATCTCAGTCAGACCACATCTCAGGGTACAAAGAGATGCATTTGTCCTATGGCTGGATTGGTGAAAGCATAGCTGATGCAAAGAAGCAAAGGACGCAATACCCTTCATCTACTCGTATGAGCTTCCTAGTGCATCTGCTCTCCAGGACCAAATACTAAGGTGGAAGGTAATTCTATATTCTCATAACACAGTTACTTGAGGTGGGGTCGGGGAAGGGTTATTTTCTTCATCATTGTATTAACCATGAGTAAAAGCCCTTAAACCTAGAAGAGAAAGGTATAATAATAGAGCTTCTTAAAAAGATCTTACTCATGATCATATCTGAAGCTCAACAAATTAGACAGTTTTTTACAGAAGAAAAAAATTTTTATAGCGAAAAACAAAAAAGAGTATTTAACCATAAGGATATTATTTCCCAAGCTTCAGCTTTCGGTTGGCTTATTCAATAAAAAAAAAGCACAGAAAAAAAATACAATGTAAGACAGGTTTAAGTGGAGAGACAGACTTGAAAAGTGTTTCCAAAAATATGCTTCGCCAAGTAAAAGAACAGCAGAAGGAATTTTTTTGGTGCAGAAAATAAATTTAACTGTTTTCCCTGTTTAGCTAATCTCTCCTCAGTTTCCCAAGGCACTACATCATTCAGACATCTCAAAATCACACCCTTACTCCTGGGAGCCTTGGCCTGGTTGTGACCCTGGCCTAAACTTGACTGCCTCAACACAAGCTTGTGCTATTGTTGGCTGTAATACAGAGACATGATGCTGCAAGGGCTGAAGACTGTACCAGCCAGGCACACAAGTGCTCAGTGTGTTTCATCATCCTCAGCCAGTCTGTCTAGGACTGAGATATCTCTCTGCTGACTCCAAACACCCAGATATATTAAGAGGGCACACACCCTAGAACAGGGTTCCCAAGGCACAACGTAAGTCAGGCTGGGCGCGGAGGGGCATACCATGCATAGCTGTGGGACTAACAGAGATGAAAGCAGCACATATCTGAGCCCAAATTAGACCTCATAGTGTCCTTTGCTTTTGCACCTATTTTAGCAGTGGCCTGTCAGATGTCTCTCTTCCCACAAGAACTATGTTTTAATCCTCTTTGGTTACCCCAAAATGATAGTGTAAGAATCCCTCTTTTGGGTAGCAAATACTCGATAACTGCCATAGTCAATTCCTAATTTCACAGGCTAAAAGGAAAGGCAGCTACTCTGAATGACATATGACTTACTCTAAGCCATTATGATTTATATCGTCTCCTCCTGTTCATTTCTACTCTTTCATGGAGGCACCATGGAAAAAAATGAAGACCAAAAATAGAAAAGACAGATGCATGACCAAAAATAAATAAACAAACAAACAAATAAATAAATCCAACAAGTGTAAATATTCACTTCCACATAGGGTAAAAAATTTAAGCCACTTGACTGGCCAACCTCACCTAGTGAATTGTTAATCCTCCTAACCCACCAAATTGAAACACCTTGCGCCTTTTTAAATTCATAGCCCAAGACATGCAACACCACCACTCCTATAGACTGTCACTCGAGATCAATCATAGTCCCAAACTCACCAAGTACAACACAAAATGAGCCAAAAAAGTTTGTTCTCTCCTTAAATATAAGGACACATATGAAAAAATGTACCCAACCCAGAAAAATAAAAAGTAAGATCTGCTATATCTGAGAAAAAGGTATCTGGCACTAAAAAAAAGGATCAAGTAGAGCCAGAAATTTCCAACCTGAGTAAAAAATGTTAGCGATAATACTTTGGTATTTAAGTAGACACGATAAAACTCTACCAGTTGTTTAAATCATTTGAACATCACGATCAATTACATAAAAATGCCCAGATGTTTTCACTCAGATATATTATTTCCAAAATACATTACAGTATACAGTTTCTACAATTCCTTTTAGACAAGCCTCTAGAAGATAAACTGCTCCTAGTGAAGTGTTTGACATTTTGACTTTCTTTAATCCTGAATTAGATGGGCACAAAATTGTTTCAACAATTATTTTTGAAAAACACATAAAAAGCTTAGTCTTTTAATTAAATGTGGTGATACATTTCTTCCTAATTTTATAGCCATCACTCCTATAAAATTCTACTCCTGGTGTCTTAAACAATTTTTACCCCAAGTAAAAGGGTTTTTATAATAAAAGCAAAACTCACAAATAGAAGCAGGGACTGGTTAGCTTGGTTGATTTGTTAATTCACTTCTAACAAAACTAAACAAGTTTCTTTACTGTAAGACATCTCTGAACCTTTATTTCTGTGCAATATTACTCTCTAAAAGGAAGGAGTAGTATGTGGTGATTCCCAAACTTACGGCACAAGGAATTTATTTTTTATTTCATGTATTACTAATTAGACTTTAATAGGAAAGAGTATTCTAAGGAACATACTTTGAGAACCATGAATTGGAATAAAATGATAATGAAATTTCAAAAATAGCTTTAATTCCCAGGTAGTCCAGATATCCTTTTTTTTTTTTTTAAACCATTGACTACATCTTCAAAACCATGGACAGCCACCTTTAAATGCACACCTTTAGAAATACCCTGTAGAACACATAGATGTACTATGAAATAATATCTCCTTTACGGTACAACTCATTCAAAACTCAGAAAGCTGCTATTTTGCACGAAGGACAGAATTATGAACAATCCAAAGCCTTATAGAATACACTGCATATTTCAAGTTCAAATTGAGTAGATGTAAATGGGATATTTTACATCATCATATTTTGGATATTTTAACCATCGTAATGAAAAGGAAGACTTACCAACAGAAGCTGAGTTTTTAAAAAATGACTCTTCTGGGACTCCTTTTTCAATTCGCAATGTGGCCCACTGTTCAAAAACAAGAAGTATTAATTTCAACTATTCCACAGACACAATGGAGAATACTTAAGCCATGCTTTTATAGATAAGTAAAATTAAACATTATGCCTTGGCACTCCTTGAATTAAAGTGATCCTCCAGTAAATCTCAGATGTAGCAATATCCCAGGGATACTCTTATGTTAGTTACTGATGATGCCCTAACAGGAGGAAAAGATAATGTTTACTCTATTTAAACCCTTCCCACATACCTTGTATCCCAATAAATTACTCCTTCAAATAGTGAAACATGTCAGGCAGAGCACAGGTTATGCCATCAAGACTATCTGGTTTTAAAGTTACTTAGTATCTCTAGGCTTCAGTTTCCTCATCTGTAAAGTGAGAAAAATAGTTCCCATCCCATCAAGATGCCATGAGGATTAAATGAGATTAAAACATGTAAAAACCAGGGCCTAAAGAATAGCTATTATTTTCATAACAAATTAGACATTTAAGAATGAGACACATTCAAAAAGGCCTAATTGCCAGCATCAAAGATAAGCTTGCAAAAAGAGAGAGCATGAGACCTGGAAATCTATGAAGTTGATAAAGAAAGAAATAACATGTCCCTCTGGTCACTAATGTTTTAAGATGCATAGGAAAAATGTTATGATTATGAGGATTCACAGATATGAGAAAAGTTAAGGACAGGAAAGCTCAGCTCCCAAATACCAAGATGTGACTTCTCATTTTCTTTATACTTTGTTTATGCATTTCCAAAATTATCTACCATTATCATCATAGTTCAAACACTACAAGTGAATTTTGTTGACAGCATTCCAGAAATCTAAATGACTATTTTTCTAGTTTATAAAAGAAGCCTTTAAAATATTATTTAGATGACTACAATTCCAGAAGCTAACAATGGCTAAATTGACTGATTTGGGGTGAGGGAAGAGCAAAATAAGAGGCAAAATATATTGTGATAATTATAATTAACACATGTAAAATCCTGTGAACTTAAGAGCCCTTAAAGGGGTAAAAAGACAGAATTTATTAAATATATCAAAGCAAAAATCTCAGTTATTGCTAAATTCAGAGGGATTAAACACTGAAGTAAAAAAAAAATTTTAATAAGTAAGAAAATAACTGATAGGGAATAAATACCCTAAAACATGTACATGAAGGTCAAAGAGTAAGGCATGATCTGACTACATTCAGGACGCCTGCATACCATCCCTAAGAGCCAAGTAAGAATGTGTAATTTGTGCTTAGAGAACAGCCTATAAATAGAGGCCTAATATTCCGGGCTTCAAGTGGCAAGTCACAAACGATAATAAAACTCAGTCGTAATCTGATTGTGTCTTTTTCTCTTCCAAGCTGGCTTAGTGTAAAAGTTCTCAAATTCTAGACCTTCTACCTTTCCTCAATAGAGGTAAAGGTTTATTTCTATAGTTTTCAACTTAAAGCTTTGGTACGTACTGTAATTTGTAAGTAGACCAAAGATATGATTAAAATAAAATATTGTAAACAATCAATCATTATTAATCTTAGAGCTCAGTTTTTTTATTGTAGGCATGTGATTTTATATTTTATATAAATAGTAATTACCTTCAATGAGGATAATTATTGTATGCTCATATGATGGAAAATATTGATATTTTGTAATTATTATGGTTTGTCTGAATTGTATTCCCCCAAATTCATATGTTGAAACCCCAGTACATCAGAAAGTAACTGTATTTGGAGCTAGGACATTTAAAGAAAGTGACTACGTTAAAGTGAGGCCTTAATACAACCTGGCGTCCTTATAAGAGAAAATTTGGATGAAGAAAGGGACACTAGAGATGCACAAACACAGAGAAAAGGCCATGTGAGGACACAGGTAGAAGGCACCCATCTGCAATCCAAGGAGAAAGGCCTCAGAAGAAACCAACCTGCCAATACCTTGATCTTGAACTTCTAGCCTCCAAAAAGAACTGTGAGGAAATAAATTTCTGTGGTTTAAGTCACTCAGTCTGTGGTAGTTTGTTATGGTGGCAAACTAATACAGGGGCACTGATCAAATAGCATAATGTGCTACAAAGAGCTTTATGTTCTGTCAACAGGCAAGTTTCAGAACACATAACTTCTCCTGAAGTGGTAACTCCAAAGGTCTATCCTACAGAATGCAGTTACAGTGTTCAAGGCTAGCAAATTTTAAGGTTGGAGAAGTCATTGACTGCAAAACGGAATTTATACTGAAAAACCTCTTTCTTCTTTGGGTTTACTCTCCAGTGAAAGTGAAAATGTGCTCTGCAGCCAGATAGATGTACGAATGAATTACAGTACTGCCACATCCAGGTTGTAATCATCTCAAACAAAATACTTTAACGCCTTGGGGCCTCATTTTCATCATCTCTAAACCAGAGGCAATTACCAAGTGTTGTTGTAAGATTAAAGAAAATAATCTAATACCATCATACAATAGGCCACAAAGTAGAAAAATACTGGCTTACTCCTCTCTTCCCACACCCTACACTTCAGGCACTAAAATTATCAGTTTTTTTCAGATCATCCTGTGCCATTTCCCAATATATAGCTATTTCTCTTTCATCATGGCAGCTTCTCTAGCTGATGGAGACAACCCAACACAGAGGCAAAATGTCTCTTCATAGGTTTTAAATCTCTTTCAGAGGTAAATCAGAATACATCTACCTCAAGAAACCAGGAAAGGTCCAGCTCTGTCCACAAGACAGCCCTGAAGTACAGTAGTGGCAACTAACAAATCCCATTATTACAACCCATCTCACAATCCCACTACCAAAGACAGTTGAAAGATACTTTCAATCAGGTTCTGACTCCACTTAATTTCAAAATCCTCTTGAGGGAAAAAAAGCAGCTGTCCACAATGCACAGAAAAGATGTTAAGTCTAATTTTCAAAGCTTAGGCCAAAAACTTGCAAAAATGTGACACTGTCACCTAGACAATTACAACTTTCAGTTTTTACACTAAAGAGACATCTAAGAAGTAACTAAAGAGAGGAAGAAAAGCACATAAAATTATATAAAAATTCAACATGTTAGGCTTACTCAAATAATAGGTCATCATCTGTAGCATAATAAAACAGTTTCTTGGCAAACAGTTTCTTGTCATCTCAGCAGAGTAAGAACTCAAGCTCTAGATTCAAATTAAAATTCTGATTCTACCACTGTATGACATTTACCTACTACTGTAGACAAATTTTCTCTGACCCTCCCTCATCTATCACTAAGAGTAATAATGGACCTTATCTCAGAGAATTGTTGTGGAATTAAGTTAAACAAAAAGCGAATTGCCTTAGTAGCTCTTTCTGTAACTTTCGATCGTAAATAGCCATGGCCTTCTAACATATTTGTTTTATTTCCAACATCAGGGATAATAACCAAGTATTATGATAACATAACCATCTGAATTATTGACATGCCTTTTTTTAAAAGATGGAAAACTAACTGGTGTATTACAAAGAGGGTAAAGGGAAAGAATAAGTAAAATAAAAGGCAGGAATTGTCTAATCTAGGTATGTATGCTGACCCATCAAAGATATGAAGGTAGATAAATCTTAGCCATAGAGTAGCAAATTAAAAAAAAAAAAAAAAACCAGCAAGAGTTGAGCACCTACTATGTATCAATTACTTTCATTCACCTCTCCTCATTGTACCTGCACAATTACTCCAAGAGGTGTATTCCTATATACACATGTAAAAACTAAGGTTGAGATGTTAAGTGTCCTGCCTCACTTTAGGCTAATGAATAGCAATCCTTCACCACCCTCACCCTCATCATTAACCTAACAATTAAGTTTCATATTGTGAATAGCATTTTCAACTTTTAATCCATGCTCCTGTCTGATAAACATAAAAAGTTCACAAACGCCCTTCTAGAGATACAGATACATACACTCTACCATCTAGATAGATCATTCACTATACACTCCCCTCAGCAAAAAGTTTTACTTTTCATAGTTTGTATTCCTAAAACAATTTTCCCAACATAGATATAATATTTCTTAGAAATCATTATATAGCCCTTGAAAATCACTGGTTTAGAGAATGAACTAAATTTATTTTAAGAATTCAAGCCTCATCCTTGAGTAGCTTGCCATATCAGGAGCTTATATACACAGCTAGAATATTCAGCAATGCAGAGGCAGCATGCAGTAGGTGCTCAATAAATGATTATTATCTGAAATGATGGGCAGCTAAGAAGGAGTCAGAAGAGAGAATGTAGCTGAGTCAGTTACATGACAATAGAGGAGAGAATGTAGCTGAGTCAATTACATGACAATTAGCAACTACTACACTTAGTTATTCAGAAGGCACCCCGCACATTTCAGCTTCCAGAATTTGCATTCATGGTCATGAAAAAGCCACTCATTGTCAGTAAAACTTATAAAAGTAAACATATAATGTACAAAACTAAATGACCTTTTAAAGTGGTATGTAAATGTAACATTTTGAGAAATTTGAGAAATCTCTAATTCCAATCAAAGAGAACAAAGAATGTTCCTGGGAGTGGAATGCAAAAGAAACAACCAAATGAGCTGGGAACATACTAAGGAATAATGAGTAACAGAAGGGCTGGGCCTTGAAGGAAATCTACAAAAGGGCAGCATATTTGTCCAGAATTAAAGATGTTCTAATACTTAATACTAATAAAGATTTCCGAACATTAAACAACCAGTGCAATTTTTAAGAGAACTATCCCAATAGTCAGTAAAAGCAATCCACTGTACTAACCCGGGCCTAAGGGAAATGTCTTTGAAATACCTACTGCTGTTCTAGTTGAAGGATGAAAAGCCCTAGGTTGCCATTTCCCTCTCCTGTGCCTAAAGCAGAATTCACTGGGGGATAACAACTCTTTCCTGATAAGCCCAGCTGCTCCCAAACAGGGGCACTCCAGGCACCTACAACCAACAAGTCAGAATTGGCTCATAAAATGAATCCCCATTCTAATTCCACATATGCCAAGCATCTCTCTGACCTAATAACTTAGTCTTAGCAAAGAGGGTGATTCCTTATGCTGCCACTCCCTGGTTTCCAAGCTTGGTGGCGTATCTCCCACTAAAATCAAAATTTGGCATTCTTGAGCTTTTGATTAACAAAGAGTATATCTCTGAAAGTCTCTTCAGCTCTAGATGGACAAAAATAAAAATCTGAGGCTCTGCCAAATTGAAAGCCTGATCCTGGACTGGAGTTATCCTTTCAAAGTATAGTAGCTATTTTCCAGGCTGACAGCAACTAGCTGTCCTCTCTCCTTGCCGTATCTTTAACTGTACCTTGAATTACTAAAACAAGAAATACAGGCATCAGCACCTGGAAGGCAGTGTGTGCGATTTATCTGCTCTCCATTCTCACTCGGAGCATAAATTTCAAAAGATATTACTGTATGGGAGAACAGTCCTATCATTTCGGAGTTCTGAGAAAGCATGAACACCAGTTGAAAAAGATCATGTGCTATGGGAGAATATTCTGAAGAAGTCTAACAGTAAGAGGCACCTATTGTTGCAGAAATGTTGCAAAACAAGAAAACCATGCACCACTGCAAGAGTTGGAGAACTCAGGTTTATTATGCTGATGGTCCCAGAAGAGCTAGCGCTCTGAAGATGTGGGCCCTGAGCTCAGGGGCAATTTTGCTTTTATAGCCCCACTGTTACAGAGCATTACAGAGCATGTGATTTAGGAATTTAGGTAAGACTTCTGTTATGAAGACAAAACAATTACAGGGGAGGTTAGTTCTTCAGTTGATCTCAAGATCACTCTGCCCTCTGGCCTATGCAGTAAGCAGGTCCACAGAAGCAGAACAAAGAGGGGATTAGCTTTCTGAGTGCAAATTCCTCCTCACTATGACATTCACAGTACAGTGTGTTAAATCAGTAAGAGAGGTTTAAACTGTGAGATATCTCTCAAGTAAAAACAATAGAACTTTCCAAACATTAGGGCTGAGGATGAAGAATCACATATAACTTCAAAGACCAGACAGAAAAATAACCACAAAGAGAAAGTGCAACAAAAATCTGAGGTAAAACAGATTATTAACAGGTAGAAGAGATTTGCAAGAAATTAGTAGGTAGGAGATTAGCAGGTAATCTCCAGGTAGGACATTGTATATCTGGGAGCCACTCCACTAGCTAGAAGAGAAGAGCACATAAAGCCAAGTCCTGGGGGGCAGACAGAAAAATGAGAACCCACATTAGAAGGTACTGTAGAAGTTAGAATAACAAAGACACTAGAATCTAAAAAATAATAATATTCCTCTAATAGCAGCAAAAACTTATAAAGTACCTAACATGTATTTGTACCCTTCTAAGATGCTTGACATAATTTACTTAAAGAGGTGTTATTGTTACTTCTGTTTTATAGATTAGAAAAATGAAGAAGTAGGTGACTTCCCTAAAGACACATATTGAGAAGCAGAGCTGGGATTTTGGCAAATCTGTACCTACAGAGTCTGTACTCCTAACCACTAGTTAAACACGCCCTCTCCTCAGTTAAGACCACTTCATTCAAGCAAACCACTGTACTTCTCTGAGCCTTCTCTGTTATCACTTCCAAGGCTTTGGGGAGCAGATGATGAGATAGTAAATGGGAAAGCTTTTTGTAATTTAATATACCCTGTATAAGGGTAATCTGCAGTTGTTCCTCACCAGGCCCACTTCCATCTAATACCTTTCTTAGAAAGTAGAATTTGGAAACAACAGTTTAGGGAGAGCTGAGGTCAATAACATTTAAGTACCATTGTTCAGATAAAATTTCCATGACTCCATTAAAATATAACCAGATTTTTTTTTTCCTACCACTCAGCAATTGGTTTCTTATCTTGAGCATAAACTAGAATATGATATCTTTCTGGACAGAATGCCTTAGTACATGAAGGGAACTCTGTAACCTGGGGCTGTAAAAATTAAAGTGAGTGAAATGACAACTGCACTGCATAATGGATAAAAAGAAATCCGATGATATAAAAGGCGGTCACATTGTTATTCTAATCAGTTATTAATAATAACAACAACAGCAAGAGAACAAGGGGTGGGATGGTTCTGCTATCAACCAGAGGAACAGTAAGGTGTTCCAGTAATCTCAGCCGGGATCCCTTCAGCACTGCGGGAGAAGCCGGGAGGCTGTCTGGCAGCTTCCTTGAAGGATAAACGGAAACGCACACTCCTGCGGACCGCTGACCTTCCGAACGGGTCCCCTCGCGTCAACTCAATTCTATCCTCGGCCCCCACCTCCCCGGATTCTTCGACCAGCGCTCCGAGGTGCAGGGATGCCTCCTCCCTGCTGGCACTCACCTCTAAAGTTTTCACCAGGATCTTCATATAGATCTCAGAAATGCCCAAAGACACCCCAAAGGCCGAAGGCAGGAGGATGAAGCCGAGCACCAACGTCAACCAGATGGAAAGGATCTTCACGGCCAGCTCTGCGCCCTCCATGGCTTGGCGTTCCTTTTCGAAAAGGGTCCTGGAAGGCGTCCGAGTGCACGAGCTGTCCCTGTCCCCAGGCAATCGGGCGGCAGCTCCGCGAGCAGAGGCGGGTCAGCGCCGGAGGTCAGCGCCGCCGCCTTCCCGCACTCACCCCTGCCGGGGGTAAAAAAAGAGAGAGGAAGGAAAAACTTTGAGAACGACGGTAATTTCCTTCCTTCCTCTTCGGCTCCTCCCCGCTCCAGCGGGTTAACGCTTTCTCCGCGAAGGCTCAGGCCCGCGCCGAAGCCACCGCAACGCACCAGACCTAGGAGCACCCGCAAGAAGAAGGGGGCCAGGGCGAGCGACGGGGCTCAGCGCCGCGGGCGGGGCGCGCGAGTGCAGCCGGGAACGCGCCCCACGCTCCGCCTGGTTTCCTCTGGGTGGCGATCGCGACAACTCAGCGGTGACTCACAGAGGACCTCTGGAGCGAGGATCCCCGCCAGAGCGCCGCGCCGCGCCGCAGCACCCGCCGCGCCCGAGCTGGCGCCAGGCCGAGGGCTGCGCCGGCGGGGCCCGCGCTCCGCCGCCCGCGCGTTGCCCGCGCCCCACCTCCCCCGCCACCCAACCCGCAGCGTCCAGGCGGGGTCTCCTCTCAGCGCGCCGCAGCCTCCTGGGCGTCCTCGGTCCGTCCCACCTCCCCCAGGGCTCAGCAGAAGTCCCCTAGGGCGCAGTCTTCATCTGAAACTGTTAGCATTTTCTTCACCCCCAAAATGAACTACTGGCATGTCCGGGACTCTTGAGAAGGTCTTGTTTGTGTGGGTGAAAGACTTCTGGGAAGGGCTTTCAGGAGAGAGAAGCTCAGAGCGCTGCTGAGCTGCCGCTGGCGCGGCTTCTCGGTCTCCCACACCTTCCCCTCCGTCCGGCACGGGGCTGAGCGAATCGGCGGGGTGAAAAGTCTCTCCACAAGTCGCGTACTCCACTTTGCCGCCATCTCCCTGGCACAGAGCTCCTTCGGCTGAGGGTCGCTCTCCTGCCGGGGTAATTTTCCAACCACAGCTTCCCCTCACATGCACCGACACTCTCAGGCTCACCGAAACTGCAGAAAAATGCCGGGCGCGCGCAAGCCTTCGCCAAGCTGACAGCGCCTCCTGGGTATTCAGTCCCCGCACTGCTACCTTGCTAGCTAGTGCTGATTAGAACAATGAAGGGCAGAACCCTATACGGATATTTACTTCTCTGCGGTTCGTGTCTCTTAGAGACCGATCTGATTTTTAAGAATGAGCATGAGAAGGAATGTTGAAAGTGTAGTAGATAAGAAAATCGGGCTGCTCGGGGTTTCCAGATCATCATTGAATGGGACCAAAATCTCATACAGTTCTCTTTCACGTGTTATTTCAAGCTTGAAAAACTGGGAGGGCCAGCAAACTGAATGGAAACAGGGTTGGTAGCCAATACTGCAAAGAAAGCCGCCCTTCCCCAGGGTGTGGAGAAGTGGGAGGCGGAAGGAAGGAGAGAAGCTCCACTGCAAATGTAAATATTTGTCCCTGCATCTCCTGCCAGGTAGGTATCACAAACCTCCTGCCCCACTAAGAAGGGGGGGAAATTATAACTTGATCATAAAAACAAAGTTATGAATTAAGACATTTCAGACATTTGTTTTCTTAAAATTAAACCTCTTCATAGTCTGCCAGTTTATAAAAACAAGAAAACACAATTGCTAAAATCATTCCAAAATCCTTGCTGAAGACAAACACAGATTTCGCACAAAACTTTGAAGATTGTACTGACTCATTTAACACTATAGATTCAGGCAAAACTCTTACTCTCCTTTTACTTCTTAAGAAATGCTAAATGGTTGTACCAAAGTTTACCCAACAAAGTCCCAACAAAATTTACCCAACAAAGCAGGCAGCTTTGGAAGACCTCTTTCTGCCTATCCAGACACATGTGCTGAGTGCCTACAATTTCCAATGATTTCTGTTGCTCATGACTTAACTCCATGAACTGGGTTAGGTTTTTTGTTTTCTTTGTTTTGCGTTCTTTACTATTATGGAAAAATTACTGTCCCACAGAATGGTGAAATGGTAATGAAGAGGAAATTTCAGGAATTTTCTATTCAAATGATTAACCTTGTAATCAGCTCTTTGTCCTGTTTCTGTAAACATGCTTGATGCATAGGCCAAAGGGCTAGATGGTCTAAAAATCAACTGAATGGAATGTTCTATCTAGATAACAGATGTATTCCTTTAGTGCTTAAACAGATGTATCCCCTTTTGTGTGTTTGCAGATAAGTCTTATAAAAGAAAAATTTTCCCTGAGCTCTGGGCCCAGATTTTCAGAGCACTAGCTCTTCTGGGACCACAGGCGTAATAAACCTGAGTTTCTACAACCCTCCAGGTGCTTCTTGATTTCTCACTGGTCTGAGTCTTTGTAATTTTTCTGCAATAGTAATAACATGGAATTTGGAGTCTTAGATTGACTCCAGCCCAGAAACAATTCATTTAGTCCTCACCAGTAAATGGATTTTTTTAAAGATCAAATGTGATTGTGTTTGAAACCACTTGTTAATGACAAAGGGATCAAAAGGCAGCCTACTGCAAGTACAAAAGCTCTCCTCCATCTTTTTCTCACCTAAAACACAGGAAAGCCAAGATAAGCTCACCCCTTCAGTGATGAGCAAGGGAGAGGGAAGAGAATAAATGGCAGAGGTCCCACTGCTCCCTTTATACCCTCCCTTTGACTCACCTCTCCCTTCTCCTATTCCCTTTAAGGCTCTTTCAATTAAACCTAGGTAGAACCCCTACTCCCTTCCTGCAATTAGGATCCCCTTCACTTACTGGATTAGTTTTCCAGGGCTGCCTTAACAAATTACCACAAACTTAGAGACTTAAAACAAAAGAAATTTATTCTCAGTTCTGAAGGCCAGAAGTCTGAAATCAAGATGTCTGCTGAGTCACATTCCCTCCAAAGGCTCTAGGGGAATATCTTTCCTTGCTTCTTCCAACTTTTGGTGGCTTCCAGCACACCCTGACTTGGGCCTACATAACTCCATAGGAAGAAAGCTTCACATGGCCATGGCCTTCTTCCTATGCCTTTTCTTCCCATTTCTTTAAAGGCATTTATCATTCTTGATTTAGGGCTCTCCCTAATCTAGGATGATCTCATCTTGAGATTTTTGCTTACTCTACAAAAACCTTTTTTCCAAAAGACATTACATTCACAGGAACAGGCATTTAGGATTTAGACATTTATTGTGAGGCTACAATTCAACCCAATACAAGTACTATCTCTGTAAACTGGTATTAATACACATATATATATGGAGAGGTTGTCATTGGAGTTGGAGATTATATATTTAAAATTTAGCTGATAGCAAATGTTCAATAATAAGGTTTTTATACAATCCTGGTTTTACTTGTTCTAGAATATATTTAAGTAACACTTCCTTTCACTCTCAACAATGTCCTGGTTTGAGTGATAAGTCACATGGTTCCTTTATGCCTACATAATTTCTAAGATCCCTTCCAGTCTAAAATATTAGATTCTTTGACAAAACTCACTGTCAAGTTCCTGCATGACCCCTTGTCAATACCTAATGCCAAATGTCATTGTATTGAAAAATGAAGAAAAAGGATTATCATCTAGTCCAGAGCTTCTCACATCTTACTGGATAGAAATCCCTGGGGTGCTTGTAAAATGAAAATTTTTAGTCAGTAAGGCTGGGAGAGGAACTGAGATTCTGCATTTGAACGAGCTCCCAGATGATGTTGATGTCGGTTTATAAACCACACCTCAAGTAGCAAGCCCTTAGAATATGGCCAAAGACGGGAGTGTTAACAAAAGGCTGAGGGGGCCAGGTAAGTCTTTGGAAGCCAACATAAAAAATAATTGATTCTGAAGAGCTGAACCCAGAACTCATATTATTTGTATCTTCTTCTTATCCTTGCTTTGACAATAATTATGGGCAATGGGAATAGAAGAGTTTAGGTTAAAAAGTTTTGAGCAAATATCAGTACTCTCATGAATAAATGTTTATGGCAAATAAGATGTCATAATTGGAGCCCAATTATAACTATTGATTTAATTTAAGAGGTAGGCTAGAATGGAGAAATCTGGGAGTGATGCAGTTGCTGAGGCATTTTATTAAACAGACAAGCTTTGCATTTCTTGTTTCCAGTCTCTTTTTGAGACCTCTCTTTTCTCTGATTTCACACCTTTCTTAGGGCTTCATCATATCCTACCTTGATATGTGTATTTGCTTCATCATCCCACTGTAAACTGCTTAATGTCAGGACCCACATAGTCATTGTAACTCCTTGCCCATTATTCTATTCCTTCTCCACCTGCACAGAATTTTATTTCATATCACTCTATTATTTAAAGCCAGCAGTGGCTCCCTAATGGTCACAATGGAAAGTCCAAATATTGAACATCTTAGGTTAGATCCTGAAGCACTCCAATTTTAACTTCCATCACATTTCAGCAAAAGCTTTCTTACTTTCCCCTGGTTACTTTTCTCTGGTTTCTGCAGGATTTCTTCTTCTCTGGGTCTTTGATTACATCACAATGCTCTCCCCACAACCCCTGCTTCCTGCACACCTCTGCTGATCTCTTATCTAAATATCACTTACTCCACAAGTTAGAGATCCAACGTGGGAATCCTGCCAGTTGCTGAGTATGTCTATTCTAATTATGCATTCAAGAACTGGGGTAATAACCACAGGTTGGATTTAGGGACTCGTTGGGCCTGCTGTTAGATGGACCTGAGCTAAAACTCCAATGCTCACCATAAACTCCTATTCTTATTTATAGATCCAAGTGATATTTCGAAGTTAGTGTCAATTCAGGAACAGTGTCCAGTATTCCCTGAGAAGTCTGAATATTTTCCTTTCTTCAATATACAGTCACTCTGGTAAATGTCCCTCAGGTCCCTCTGAGGAAGACTGGGAGACAGACTAACAGTGCAGAACTTTGGCAGTACTCAAGGGGACCAAGTCTCCCCTTCTTGTATGTGGTTCTGGGTCTATAAACTGGCTCAAGTTTGGGAATTAATTAAGAGACCATGACTATCTAAAGTTCAATTAGGAGCAACCAGCCAACCTCATTATATTCCTTAATTAGACTAAAATGTTCTAAAGTAGCAAATTCACAGTTACTCAGAAATTTGCCTTCTCTTGATACTAATCAGGAGTAGCCAATAGCCATATTTTGTGTATCTCTTACCATGTGTTGATATGGACTCCCAGTGCCCTCTTTACCACTGAAAATAGAGGCATTAGTGTGTTTAAGTCTAATCAGATGAGAACACCAACCTAGAAAACTCGTCCTTAAGATTTCATTTCTCTATTACCATTTCTGCTACCACAAACTCTGTCAGGGTTAAACCAGAGAAGCAGAACAGGGGGAAATATATATTAAGAGATTTACTCATTTATGTGATTGTGGGCACTGGCTAGGCACACTTGAAAGCCACAGGACAGTCTATAAGGAAGGGCATGCCAAAATTCTCAGGCACAAAAAGCTGCAGTCCACAAGTAGAGCTTCTTCTTCAGAAAAGTCTCAGCTCTGCTTTTAAGGCTTTTAGACTGATTGACTCAGACCCACTCAGATTATCTAGAATAATCTTTCTTACTTAAAGTCAGCTGACTATGGACTTTAATGTATCGAAAAAATAACTTTACAGCAACACCTAGATTATTGTTTGATTAACTGAGGACTATACCCTAGCCAGGGGCACACATCAGAAAGACCATCAAGACTATTTTAGAGACCAATGACAGCTCTAAATTGTATATTAGGACAAGTGGTCATGAGTGGAAACTGAGGTCTTAAATATTATTTAGAGGCATAACTTCCCTTCACTAAAGCAGAATAAAAATAAGATTAGTAGTTAAAGATAATAGTCAAATTTATCCCAGGATTAGTCTTGGAGTCTTCCACTCTGCAAGTTCATAATTTAGAAACCTTTTTGAATCATAAGGGTTGCCTATAATTAAAGAATTGCTGTCACCACCTTGTAAGAAATAGTACTAAAGTTCATTTCATTTTGAGCAGAGAGCAAGTAGCTGACAACAACAATTAAAAAGAAAACAACCTGCTGACTAATTAGTTGTTTCAATGTACTCTGGCCTCTGTTAAAAATAAAATCTCTTCAACTACCATGATGACTATTATAACACAGTCCTGTTACTCTTCGTTTGTCTCCTCTGGGTATCTCCTCCCTGGAGTCCTGAGGTAAACACTCACCCTCATCAAGCCAGGGGTTAGCTGAGCAAAGTTTGAAATAGATAATGGTGTCAAGCACTTTCCAGCATAATATCTAGGCTTCAGTTATTTCCACTATTTTTTTTAACAAACAATTTTTTTGTTTGTTTTACTTACATTTAAATCCATCAGGCATCATTCTCTTTAGAAGAAGACTAACAACATTTTGGGCAGGACCTCAACAAAATTAAAAACAAAAAACAAAAAAACTGGTAACCCAACTTTGGTTATGAGTAAACAGTCAAGTAAAGGCAATCTTCCCAATGCTTTCAAAATAAAGTCCCTGGAACCACAGGGGACAGACATATTTGGGTGGTTCCATAAGTCCTCTGTGAGTAAGTCGTGGCTATTCACTATTTAAATTCAATATTTATTAAGTTAGAATATCCCAGGAAGATGGTAATATGGCTCTGACTCTGATGAGCTTAAAGTTAGAGGAAATGTTCTTTGAAACCAGCAAATTCCTAGCCTGAGTCGGTCACCAGAGACTGTACAAAACAAATGGCTCACTTATCACATGCATATTGAATAAATTAAGGAAAGTATCAGCCTGCTTACTGTTTACCGAAGTATCAATCTCTTAGATTTTCCCATTGACCTGTCTTTACAAAAGTATGTCTGGAAAGCATTTTCTCTGTGACTCCTTCCTGGAAAATACTGTGACCCAGCATCCCCCGCACAAAGCCAAATTCATGCAAGTGACTCCACAGCAGAGATTCTGCAAGATTGCCTAGCTAGGAATGAGCTACCCGAATGAGGCAGATTCCTCCTACAAAATTCCTATGGGGTTAGAGAATGTGAGACAGAACATCAAAAATAGGGAACCACAATTTCCCTAGTGTGATCATCTCCATCTGAGATAGCTAAAATGGCCGAATCACCTAACTATGTCCAACAGTCGATAATTAAAAGCAAAACTGTATTCATTCCACAGTTATTTACTGAATGTCAATTTTGATCTAGGCTCTATTCTAGGGATTGAAAATAAAGAGCCTCATATGAAGCTCACATTCTGGAAAAATAGTTAATATAGATTTTTTTTTAATTCTGTAGGAATAAAAATAACTTTCTACACTGGAAAAGGAGTCAAAGAAAAACAGGAATGCTAATAGGTGGGATATGGATCTGTAGAAAAGAGAGACTACACGAAAGAGATTACTATGGACCAATGTGATTTCACTGTTCAAACAGAGAAGGTAAGTAAATATTTGGATTTTATTACTTTCTAATCTTGAATTCCAGCATTATTTTTCACTAGAGTAAGATCAAATAAATGTACATTAATTGCATTTGTAAACTACTTCAATTTGGTATCCCACTTTTTTTTTTAATTTATCATTATTCCACGTTAATCATAATCTTGTAATGCAGACAATAGCTGTCTGGATATTTTGACACCCTCCAGTCTGCAATAATTTTCTTTTTTATTAACATCTAAAACTTGCTTTCATTTAAAACTCTTGAGTCTTATTTATTTATTTATTTATTTATTTATTTATTTATTTATTTAAATTTTTTAGTGCCTACAGCACCTGGTATTCCAAGGTGGTCTCTCATCCAAGTACTAACCAGGCCTGACCCTGCTTAGCTTTCAAGATCAGATGAGATTGGGCACGTTCAGGGTGGTATGACTGTAGAACTCTCAAGCCTTTAGGCATCTACTCTCTCTCTCTTTTAGCCTACTTTGTGCCATGCTGGTGTCACCTGTCTTCCTTCAGCATAACCCATGATTACACACACTGAACTAAAGTCAGACAGCCAAGGATCAACTTTCCCATCACAGTACATTGGTAGTGATTCTTTCTTGTTTTTTAATGGAAATGTTTATAGCTATAAATTTCTCCCTTAGCACCACTTTCAATGTGTCCCATAAGTTTCATGTTGTGTTTTCATTTTTATTCATCTCTAAGTATTTTCTAATTTCTTTTGTGATTTCTTCTTTGATCCCTATGTTGTTTAATTTCCACCATTTTGTTAATTTTTCCAGCTTTTCTTCTGTTATTGATTGCTAACTCCATCTTATTGTGGTTGGAAAAGATACTTGGTATGATATCTATCTTTTAAAATCATTGAGATTTAATTATGGCCTAACATAAGGTCTATCCTAGAAAATGTCCCATGTGAACTTGGGAAGAACAAGTTCTTCCCAATTGTTATTGGGTAAAGGTTTCTATATGTCTGTTAGATCTAATTGGTTTATTGCATTAAATCCTCTATTTTGTTACTTATATGCTGTCTGGTTATTCCATCCATTGTTATGAGTGGGGTATTGAAGTCTCAACTACTATTGTAGAACTGTCTTTCTCCCTTCAATTTTGTCAGTGTTTGTTTCATATAGCTTAATGGTCTATCATTAAGTGTGTAAATGTTTATCATTGCTATATCTTCTTGTGTTGAACTTTATATTAATATATAAGGTCCTTCTATGTCTCTTGTAACCTTTTTTTAATTTAAAGTTATATTGGCTGATATTTATACAGCCACTCCTGCTTTCTTCTGGTTACTATTTGCATGGAGTATCTTTTCCCATCCTGGCTCCTGGAAGCTGTGTGCAAGCTGCTCCAAGAACACCTGCACATTTGGCTACCCTGAGCTGGAAACAGCCCTGGGTAGCTGTTACTGTGCTAACAGCTGAAATTGACTGAAATTAACTCCAGGTAGATAGTGTCTGGCGGAATTTAACTGTAGGGCACCCCAGCTGGTATAAGAGAATTGCTTGATATGTGGAAAACCCACACATCTGGTGACAGAAGTATTGTGTAGTAATAATATGAGGGCAAGGGAGAAAAGCACAAGAGAAGTGTGTTTTGTCTATTCATAAGTGTTATGAGCTGAATTGTATGCCCCCAAATTCATATGTTGAATTCCTAAACTCCAGTACCTCAGAATGTGACTGTATTTGGAAAGAGATAATTGAAGTTAAATGACATTTTAAGGATAAACGCTAACCCAATATGACTGGTATCCTTATAAGAAGAGAAAATTAGAACATAGATACACACACAGAGGAAGGACTACATAAAGACAGAAGAAGACAGCCATCTACAAACCAAGAAGACAGGCCTCAGAAAAAAACAATTTTGCTGATACCTTGATCTTGGACTTCTAACCTCCAGAACTATGAGAAATAAGTTTTTATTGTTTAAGTCATCCAATCTATGGTATTTTGTTATGGCAGCCCTAGTAAACTAATACAGTTGAAAGGCATATTCCCACGAGAGTATGCATTAGACATTAGAAAATGTATTTGAGATCTGAAATGTTCCATTCCATTATGTTCTAAGGCTGACTTTTATTGGTGTCTCTTCTTATATCTCCTGGTGTCATGTCAAGAAGGGATATGTCTGGTAATGTTCCTTTTGGGAATGTATGCTGTATCTCTTTGACATATACTGTGACAATGATATTTCAAAAATACTTGACAATACTAGAATGTACAAGATGGAATCTGTCATTGTAGGTATCAAGCCAAACTTCATGAGCTTTCCTATAAAAATTTCAAATGATGGGAGTTTATGAGGACTTTGAGGTAGAGAGTGTATTATCATCATGCTAGAACTTTAGATGAAAGGAGATTATGCTTTTTAGAAAATATAGACTTTTTTGATCTTATAACAGATAATCTCAATTTATCTTCTGATAATTTGGTGAATGATATAGATAATGACATTTCTGATTTATAAAATTATCTTACATAGTTCCTTGAGTAAATCATCTGTAAAATGAGGTGTTTTTTTAAAATAGAGTATATCAAAGAAATTTCCCAGATTGCAAAAATAAAATCCATAGTTTTATTTTTGTTGGTTTGTTTATTTTAGACGAGGCAAACCTTGGTTGATCTCAAGGATTGCAAGAACCTTGTCATTTTATAATCCCTTATTTTTAAATTTTTTTTGTGCCTACAGCACCTAGTCTTCCTAGGTGGTCTTCCATCCAAGTACTAACCAGGCCCGACCCTGCTTAGCTTCCAAAATCAGATGGGATCAGGCTTGTTCAGGATGAACAAATCCATATTTTTTTAAAAGTAAAATTTAGAGCATGACAAGGAAAAGTTTCAATCTGACCAGAAATCTTACAAATTAATATAAAAATATATTCAAAGCTTTGCAATTTGGGTAATTGAAGGAAATTTATTTGTAAATTTTTAAAATAGTTCTTCAAATGGAGATTTCAGAGTTGCTCTATTTATCAAGTTTTTCTGAGTTAGCATATGCTAATTATAGACAAGCAAAGTAAAAGAAAGTAAAATTCTTTTCACCAATAGTTCAGTATTGTTTGAAACAATTTTCCCTGTTATTGTGGGTTATACCTTGAAGCATTCAATTGTCCTGTTTCTTTAATTTCCTTCCTTTACAACAGTTCCTCAGTCTGTTTCATAACATTGACATTTATGAAGAGTACAGGTCAGTTATTTTATAAAATGTTCTTCAGTTTGAGTTTGTCTGATGTTTCTCCATGAGAAAATTCAGCTAATGCACTTTTAGCAAGAATATCGCAGAACTCATGTCTTCGCAGAGCACCTCATCAGGTGGCATCTGATGTCCATTTGTCTCTTTATTGGTGATGTTAACCTTCATTATTTAGTTAAGGTGGTGTTTATAAAGTTATTTTTCCTTCTGTCATTCATAAATACCTTTTGGGGAGATATGTGGAGACTCCATAAATAACTTATCCTCTATCCTCTAGTTTTAGTATCTGTTGCTTGTATTAAATATGATGATGATAATAGTTGCCAAAAGAGATTTTCTAACTTCATGATTTCTTCTATTTATTAGTTGATATTCTACTGTAAGGAAGAATTTCTCTTACCCTCTTCATTCATTCATTCATTCATTCATTCATCCATCCATTCCTTTATATCAGTGTGGACTCAAAGATCCCTACTTTATCGAATGAGACATAATCCATTACTACCATTATTTATTTTGATACTTAGATGACCTCAGGTTTGGTCAGTATCAGCCCCTTCCACCTAACTCCTATGTCAGGTTGACATGTTTACATCATTCTTTGAACTCATCTTTACTTTCCAGCACCAAAAAAATTGTTTCAGGCTCATCTTGTATTTCCTCTGCCCCAGCTCTTGAAATCAGCCTTTTCTCCAGGGAGCATTAGTTCCTTTTAGTGAAGAAAGGAGTAAATAATTATGTTTTAAAAGTCTTCTTAAAACAATTCTATTGTTTGTATGGGTCCAGTGTTCAGGCTTTTGATAATCCATCTCTGTTGTGGTTCCATTCAGCCAATAACAGTCCATTCATTTTAACTAGTAATTGACTCTTATTCAAGAATAATGATGATTAGTCATGACAAGGAAGTATTCCTAAATATGATGTCTTAGAAAGAAATATTAAGGACATAAAAAAAGTTTTAAATACAAAGTTTTAAAGCTTCTGTATTAAAAAGAATTATCTTAAATACAATGAAAAGTTAAGAACTATCTAGAAAAAAAGACTTTCAATATATGACAGACAACAGGTTACTTTTAATATATAGACACTCTTAAATCAATAAGATATAAATAGCAATCAAAAATATAGAAAGAGAGCGAGAAAGAGAAAGAAAGGGAGAGAGGAGGGTAATTCACAAGAGAACAAATATAAATGACCTAAAAACATGTCTTAGCTTCATGAGCAAGCAAAGTAGTATTAACTACATCAAATGAAATTAAGAGAAAATTTGTGACATAACATTGGCAAAGATTCCATTTAATGACATTTCATTTCTTCAAGGCACTCATTTCTTAAAGAATTTTAAGTTAGAACAGCTTTATTATGAAACAATTAGATGATATCAATTAAAAGCCTTAGCAGGTTTTGGTTTTATGGTACTAGGTAAGAGGAGTATTCCCAGATGTAATACCTATTCCCATAAAGCATTCAGATAAAGGAGACATGACCTCTTTATGAAAAGCCTGTTTAAACATTACTATTTTCATTTAAACTTTTACCTTAATCCTATTATCAACTCTTTCACATTTCTATATTCACTCAAATTGTAGCCCATGTAAGGGCTTTACCAACAGGTGTTGATATACAATAATGAGGTTTCTGTGTCAAGGAAACTAAGAAACTTTTCTTCTTCATCTCCTTACCATTTTACCCACTCTTGTGCACACGATGTGGGTCCTCCGCCCCAGAACCTGGCCTTTTTGCCAGTTTTTATCTTGATTAACCTCATTATTCCCCTAGCCAATTCCAGGTCAGATTTCCCATTGTATTTTTTACTTTCCGATTTTTAAAATTTCTCCAAACTGGGGTAAATAGAGAATTTGTTTGGGGCATTTTAATGTTAGAAAACCAGCAGGGGTCTTTTGGGCCCTCCCAAACTTTGATAGTGCTGTATTAAGATCTTTTTCTACCCCATCAATATTCATTTTATTCATCACATAAGCTAGGCTAAGCTATGATATTTCAAAAAGTTAGGTGTAGTAAATAAATTTTCACCTTAAGATATTTTCAATTTATAGTGGTTATCTGGGTATAACCCCATCGTTAAATCGAGGGGGATCTGTAGGCTACATTTTGCTGTCTTTCAATCATTTAAAAACCATAGCTTTGCACATCATGTGTGGATAACTGTCATGCCCTGGACGTCCCACTCCCCATATCATTTATATAAAGTGATTCAACACAGTATAGTTATATCTGTTTTTAAGCCATCAGAACAACGTTAAAAATCTGGGTATTCTTTAACCCGAGTCCTTAATTTTCTAAAGGCAAACACTCCAAGAAACCCAATTCGTCTCCCATTCCCACCATCCTCCTCCTTCCCAGTTGAACGTCGCTGGAGAGTTCTAGAAGACACAATCTTGAAATTGTATTAGTATTCTAGCAGTTTCAACAATGGGTAAAGGGCAGCATCATGCAGTTTGAAACCATAAGTACAGCATATCCATTGTAGCATTAGAATGTCACTAAACCATGCTTCTTTTCTGTCAGCAATGTTCCTTTTTAATAGTTTTGTACTTATACCACGGATCCTTCAGCGGCAACTGGCCACCAAAACGCGCTGGGTGCCCTCCCACGTCGTCAGGGAAGCCAGGGAGGAGACCCTTGCCGCCGCGCGGGGAGGAGCACAAGACCCGCCCTGCCCCACACAGCCCTTCCGCCTCGCCCTCCCCAACAGAGGGCGCTCTCGCCTCCAGGCCAGGGCCTCCTCAGAGCGCGCCGCGGCCTGTGCGCAGGCGCAGGCCCCGCCTCCTCGCTCGGCCCCCCCTCGCCCGCCTAAGGCTCAGGATCCGCCGCGTCCGGCCCCGCCCCTCGTGCCGGCTGCGGCGCCAGGAGCATGGAGGGCGAGAGTACGTCGGCGATGCTCTCGGGCTTTGTGCTCGGCGCACTGTCTTTCCAGCACCTCAATACGGACTCGGACTCGGTGAGCCGAGGGGCGGGGCGGGGTCCGGCATCGCCTCGAATGAGGCCCCGCGTCGGTGCCCTCCCCGCCGCCGCTGCCCGAGTCCCCGCCCGCGAGCTCCCGAACGCCGCCGCAGCGCCGGCCTCAGGCTTCTCCCGCTCCCGGATGGCGCGAGGTGTCCCTCCCGCCCACTAAGTCTTGTCTAGAATTAGCCTTTCTCTTGTAGCCCGTGTTTATTTCCCTGTCCCAACCCTTGTGTCCCACACACCCATTTCTCTCTTTCAACAGTTCCCCTTTTTTTCTGGTTCAACTTGGTTGTGAAAGGCTAGAAAGTTCACGTAGCGCTCTCTTGCTACCGCTAAGAAGGTTGCCGGTTAACTCCGTTTCTCGTGCCTACCTACAGATGTTTTCAGACAACCAAATTTTTTTATGCAGAGTATTTGCTTTGCTTGTCGAAATGGTAGGGTGTAAAAGGAATACGAGATGTTACATCTAGTGGCTATTTTTTAGGAAACCTTAATAAATGAAACGCTTAATTTGGCATCGGATATATCTGACTTTGCATTGGTATTAAATTGTTAAGGCCTCACCTAGTTCTTTTCCTGATGCTTTCAGTTACAATTTGAACATTTGTTTTCAAATATTAGATATTTAAATGTTTATTTTATATTAATTGCCTTGGTTCAAAACCTCTGGATGAAGTAGTAAATACAGTGCCTACTTTTAAAAACTTATTGTTATGAAATTTAAAAAACTGGAAAACTGAGTTCAAATAGTGTCTTAGAGTAAGTGCTTAGTAATTTGCTAATACAATTTAAGAGAATACCATACTGAACAAAGTCTAGTAATTTTTTCAATAACCTTGTAGATTAATACCTAGCAAAGAGCAAATATACGACAATTTAAAATGTATGTAGCTGTGTAAATTATTTCAGAATGTCATAGTGTAAATACAAACAATGAATGGGTCTTTAAATCCCTTGCGGCTTAAAAGATTAGCCCTTGGAAAGTAATCTAGTGTTAGGCCCTTGTTTCTTAGATCTTTTTTCTAAAAGTCTTCAAAGGGTTATTTTCTGGATAGTTTTACTTGCATTGTCCCTGCTTCCTTTCTCCAGATTTGTCTAGAACACTACAGTGTAGAGTTCTGGATTGTACCCGCCTTGATTCCAGTAAAGACACACATTGTGGAAACATTCCTTTTGTGCTCCTCCTTTTATGAAATGTGGGAAAGAAGCATTCTTAATTATAAAGACAAGATCTTCATTGTCTATTAAGCACAGTAGGTCTTTAAATGTGCCAAGAGAAATAACTGAATTCTCCAAAATTCAAAGAAGCCACTATTGTGGCAAAATGCACGTTTTTTTAAAAGAATCGGGGCTCACAGTTCCCCTTTTAGGAAGCAGACTCTGATACCAAATTCTAAATCTTTAATGTTTTTCACAATTTTTAATCTAAGAACATTGATCATGGTGTCATTTCACAGCTCAGAAGGCTCCACTGGCTCTGAGAAGTACATGCCATTAATTCAGAGTCCTTGGCTAGTCATTCACGATGCTCCATTATCGGCCTTATTCCTGTCTATGACTTCCTGACAAATGAGAGCTTTCAGTTCCAAGGCAAATGGCTCTTTTCCTTGTTCCTTAAGCATTGGTTGCTCCTATCTGGCTTTAAGCTTCTTAAGCTTTCAAGTGTGCTAAAACAGTGGTATTTACAATCTCTTCATCTTATTTTTATTTAATTGTTCATGTTCCGCAGCTGAGCTAGAAGTGCATCTGGTCTTTCTTTTCTGTGCCCCCAGCTGGTTGTACAAATTGTATACCTTGTAAAATAACTTGAGAAATACTGATTAGTTAAGTGACTGAATGATAGTTCTTTCAGTGTATTCCATATACTTACTGCTTATTTTTATACATAGGAAGGTTTTCTCCTTGGGGAAGTGAAAGGTGAAGCCAAGAATAGCATTACTGATTCACAAATGGATGATGTTGAAGTTATTTATACAATTGGTGAGTCACTTATTTCTATGTCTCCTATTTTTCATGGTTTATGCTGAAAGGGATCAGAGCATGAGTTGCTTTTAAATTATTAACAAAAGATACAGATTTTAAAAAGATTTTAAAAGAACATACTACACTCATTTCTTAGTTAAAATTATGGCCATCATCTAGTCTCAAGCAGGAAACAGTATGGGACATAAGCAGATAAGATTACTGTGGGGAAACAAGGATGAAATAGTTCCTGCATATATTTAAGTGACAAGAAGATGGCCTAGCAAAAGAAGAAACCAAAAAGAAGGAACCAAAACTAAGAAAAAAGATAAAAGTTTGGACAAAAACATTAAATGCTGCAGAAAAATTGGAAGATAAAAACTGAAGAAGCTCAGTGATGATATAGTTGAAACTCTTGTAATTTCTGGAGTGTAATAAGGAGAAGACCAGACTACAAGGGTTTGAGAAGTGAGTGGTGAAGCAGCTGTTCTTTCAGGTGGGGAAAAAAGGGGAAAAGGAGCTTTACAACAATATATAGGGAGTTTTCTGATTATATAATATATGGTTTTTTCCTAAGCATATTTTTAAAAACAAAATTGGTGGTGTGGCCTCATGACTTGTGTCATGACCATTTTCCCATGTCAAATCTCTAAATATTTTTTATAACTGCATTGTATTCTCTATGGCCTTACTCTTATGACTTTATTTAATTGCAGCAGTCCTTTAAATAAGTAAATTATAATCAGAGTTATTTCCAATTTTTCATTATAAGTTATACTACAGTGAACATCTTTGTACATACTTTTCTATATCTATTTTAGATATATTCATATTATAACATCATATTATATCTTTCCAGAAAGATTATATCAGTTTATACTCATAGTATTCATGTCATTTTTTTGCCACTTTAAAAGGTTAAAAGTATAAGTACATATATATAAATTTATATAGAGATGTATACAAATGTATGTATAAAGTAAATATATAAACTCACTCATTAGTCTCCTCTATGGTAACCACTCTTGGTTTCATAAAATATTATTTTTTTTAATACATACATTTATAAGATTACTATGGGGAAACAAGGATGAAATAGCCCCTGCATATATTTAATTGGCAGAAAGATGGCCCAAAAAGTGGGATCATACTATACATGGATAAGATATCATTGGTGCAGGATAATATCAATGTATAATTTGTCATTCTTTCTAATGGCTTCATATTTCTATTGTAAGGATGTACTATACTTATTTAAACAACTATGAATGACTTTCTATTTTTTGTTAATACAAAATAATAAAAGAGTGAACATTTTATTGTACATATATCTTTGTACCTTTGAGTATATCCATAAGTCAAATTCTTAGAGGTAGACCATTGCTTTTTGGAAAGTCATGCCATCTTAGATTCCTTCACAATATGTGAAAGTGCTTGGGTCCAGATACTCTTGCATCACCTGATATTATCAAGTCTTCTAATCTATGCTGATTTGATAAGTGAAAAAAAATCTTTTTAATTTGCATTTGTTAATTACAAATGAGTTTAAGTGTTTATGTATTTCACTTTTTGGGGAGTACTTTTTCCTTTGAAAAGAAAGGCCTGTTCCATGCTTTGACTATATTTCTCCTGGGTTTTTTCTTATTGATTTATAATATATTATAAGAGAATTGGTGTTTGTCATAAATTATATTCATACAGTTTGTAATTGTACTTTGTGTTTTAATTCTGCTCAGACAAGAGCCTTAAAAGCAAGCCCTTAGGGCATTTTCCCCCCAATTCAAATTAGTATGCTTCCCAAAGTATGAACATATTTTGAGCAGTTTAATTAAGCTCCTATTTATTGAGCAACTCCATTGTGCCAGGAACAATGCTAATTTTTAAGGTATCAGGCAAGTGCTGTGGGAACACCCAAGTATTTGCTCAAATTATTTTAAAATGTTGGATTACTTTAAGACACACAATAACAGGTAAACTCCAAGATCTAGAATTACTGTATTGCTTTGGTTAATGAGATTTTCATCATTTTTAAACTTTCCCTTATCTATACCAGAGAATGTTTGGCTATTATCAATTACAAAGACTGTTTCTGTCCACAGTGTTTTTTCAGACAGAGGAATTTATCTGAGGGTAGCATATATTTGCTGGAAGAAACATGTCTAAAGATGATGATCACGTTTCCTATTTAGATGTATTTCTAGTGACAAGAGAATATAACTCACCTCTTAAAAGATATTTAGAGTTTTTTTCTTGATAGTCTGTAGTTAACACTGACAAATCTGTGAAACTAAAGATTAACATAATAATCCCATTAACAGTTCTTTTTATCAACTAAGTAAAATTAGAGCATAACCTTTTAAGAACTCAACAAAAATTCAGCAATTTCAAATTTATCTTTTGTGTTATCATTATTAAACATTTAGAAGGAATATCACATTCTAGTTACGAGTGAGGCTCTAGGTTTGAATACTGGCCCTACCACTGGTTTAGGAGAGCCACTTAATCTCCCTGTATCTCTTTAAAATGGAAGGAATGATAACATTTGTCTAGTAGGTTTGTTAGGATTAAATGAAATAATAGTAAAGTACTTCCTGGCATGAAGTGTTCAATATGTTATTCAGATGACAATGTAATCATAACTAAAAATTATTTTTTTCCAGACATTCAGAAATATATTCCATGCTATCAGCTTTTTAGGTGAGTAGTAAGAGCAAGTAAATGATCCACTATGAAAATTTTTCTCTGCAAGCGAAGTAATTTTTAAAACTAACAAGGTATCTTAGTTACCAGTTATACATGGTGGTACTGATTAAAATGAAAGATTTTTTAAAACTACATGAAAATTCACTTGTCAATTTTACCCTAATAGCTCTTTCTCTGTATTTATGTACTTGATTTAGCTGGTCTCCACTGCCTCTCCCGTACCAGTTTACCGTGAGGGTTGCTTTGCCTTCTCACGCCCACTCATCTCATTGCATATTATAAACTCAGTGACACATTCTTATTCATCAACAGGAACCTTTTTTCTACACTTTTATTCTAGTTTATCTTCTGTTTCCTCACTTATCGTATTTTTAAAGTTATCTTTTGTCTATTAACTAGTTAAATTCTTTAACTTACTTGCTGTTGCTTTTCTAGGGTGAAAACTTGTGTTAGTCCTACAGATAGTAGTAGTATTGTTAGCCCAAATATAGGCTGTGATATTTTTTAAAACTTTATTGAAGTATGTGAAAACTATTTATTGTTACGTACATACATAAAAGTACACAAAAGATAAATTTTAATAAAGCAAACACTGGTACCCTTACAACATGGTGAAATTTTAATAAAATAGCTTTATGAAAAATCATCTTTATTATCTTATAGTCACACTTATGTACACATCACTAAGGTTGTATAAGTTGCAGTGGAGCATATGGTTAAGGTGAGAAAGATCTATGGTAGGGGATGACAGAAATAAAGGCATAGTGTAGTCTTAAACTGCTGTACCTAAAAGAGGTAGTGCCTAAATATAATGGATATACAAAAATATTTGTTGATTCTTCATGGAGACTCATAAAAAGTACTTCCTTAAAGGACTATAGACCAGCAAAGGATTAAGAAGGGAGAGTCCAAAAAAAAAGTGATTCAGTATCTTCTGGTAACCAACTTAAATAATTAGACCAGGATGTGGTTCCATAGTGTAGCGGTTAGCACGTCTGCTTTACAAGCAGAAGGTCCTACAGTCTATGGTCTATGGCTATGCCACCCTGAAGAAGCCCAATGTCTGATCTCAGAAGCTAAGCAGGGTTGGGCCTGGTTAGTACTTGGATGGGAGACCAGCTAGGAAGACCAGGTGCTGCAGGCATAAATAATAATATCTAAATGAATAATTAGACCAACTTAATAGAGTCTTAGAGCTGAAGAAACCATCTGATCCAGTGATGAGAAACCCATGCCTCAGACTTTAAGTTTTATAAGATTAAGGAAGTGGGGAGAGACATAAGGAGAACCACCTGAAATGGCTTTAACTCAAAAAGTTTACTACACACTTAGTTTTCCCTTAACAACAAAATAATGGGCCTAAGAAATTCATGATGTAAATAAACACTGCCACAGAACTGGTTAATGGTAGGGTAAAACTCAGAGTAATCAGGATTTCTTGAGTTCTAATCCAGTAGGATACCACATTGTTTCTTCCTTGTTTTAGATAATATAGGTGAACATTTTAAAAAGTCTTCTAATGCCATCTTTCTTGGAGTCCAAACTGGATAAGCTTTAATATCCAGTTTTATGTTCTGATACAGAGGGTGACAAAGTATGGTCCCATGCCTGTTTTTATATTGCACAGTATCTCTTAATATCCTTTTTAAGGGTTGTAAAAAACAACAACAACAAAAAAAAACAGAGGAATATACAACAGAGACTATGTGTCCAGCAAAGCCTAAAATATTTACTATCTGGCCCTCTACACAAAAAGTTTGCCAACCCTACTCTAATACATTTATCAGAGTTTTTCACGGAAATACACTGATTCACTTACCTCAGGAATCTGGGGGAAAGTTCCTGGAAAACAGGCCATTAAAGCCTAAAACTTAAAATTACTTTTTAAAAAATTATGTAATTTAACATGAATTCTACTGCACAATATATCTATTTCAATATTAAAATGCCCTCCTTACCAGAAACATCACATAAAATCAGTACTTGCACAGAAGATGTACACCATTATCCTGTTCTGGTATGTTGCCTTATACTCCAGTTTGAGAAGCTCAGAAGTGGACCTTCCCTTCCTAGAGAAATACAGGAATAAACTCTTGTATTTAGAGTTTTCATGTTAGAATAATAAATAATAAAATGGATCTATTTGATCAAATGAATATCCCCCTTTGGTAGATGGAATACTTTATTTTGTATTCTCCCATTAAAATTTGAAAGGAAAAAATTTTAATATGTCTTTGTATGTTAAAAAAATATATTGCCTATTAGGAAGTATCTTTTCAGTTTTATGTAACTTAATTTTTTTTCAGTGTACAGATTAGAATTATTAGTAAAAGCCCATTACAGTGACTATTATTTGTAAAGGATTTTGTATAACAGGTATTTCACCATCATAGAAAAGAATATTATTTATCTCAATGAATGTTAAAAAGAGGAAAATATTACTTGTAATCCCTGTTATTGGAGGGGAAAGAAGGTGGAAGTAAATGCTTTATAATTTTTTTAAATTGTCTTTATTTCTGCCTACATCTTTGACATTCCAACTACAGGACAAAGACCACTAAACTAAATCAATACTATTCTTTGCCCTCCCCCTCCCCCACAAAAAAATCCAACCAACTCCTAAAGTATGGCTTTTGGATAAATTCTCCTTTTGTAATTATGCTTCATTACTTATTTTATATATTATTTTGTATGTATCAGTGTATTTTGTTTTTAAGTTTTATTAAGTAAATCGTGAATGAATTGTGAACTGGCTATGTACCTGTATTTAATAAATTGTTTTGTTTTAGGTTTTAAAAAAATGTAATGCCTAAACTTATCTCCTGAATTTTCTTCACTCCTATTCCTTTTCCTTTATGTATGGACCTCATATTTCTACCACTTTTAGTCTGTTAATGTGAGAACTTTCTCTACTATTTATTTTAGAACTTCATCTGACAGGCAAGTAGGTATTGGTTGGAAGTTAGGTTAGGAGTAACTAGAAGTAAAGGTGTTAATAAAATCATATTTTTAGCTTATTTGAAATGCCTTTAATTTTGGCTTTTACAGCTTTTACAATTCTTCTGGTGAATTAAATGAGCAAGCACTGAGGAAAATACTATCCAGTGTTAAAAAGGTATTCTTGATTTACCTTGTCTTCTTTTGCTATTATAAGTATTACTTTAAGTTAATAAAAATATGTACTACTTTTACAAAACTTTTAAGCAGCATTTGTCTTCATAATGTCTTATAAGGCAGGTGAGGAAAGGCTTGTTCTTTGCAGAAGTTCGAAGGAGTTACTCTGAAAGTAAAACTAGTCATTAAAAGTATTAACCTTAAAAAAAAATATTAACCTTGTTCTCATCCTTAGAATTATTTTGAAACAGAACCTCTCTCTAATCCTGATGTAACAGAAACATATACATAGATTGGATTCATCAAATGAATCTTTGGCTAACAGCTGTTTGAGAGCGATGTTAACATCACACGTAGGAATGCAGTTTTCTAGAATTTGACACTTTCAGCGATCGAAAATTACTACACTTTGTAAATGGAAATACCACTACTAAAAACAGAATGCTGTAAGTAGAATGATGTTTCCAGAGACTATGGATATATTAGAGCAATGTGAAAATAATAATAAAAGCAAGATATTTTGAGGTTAATTTTGGGGGTAAAGTTAGGAACGTAAATGGTGAGTCATCAGGGTAAACACTGCATCTGCAAGTGCCACCAGTAAGTTTCCTCCAGGCAAATGGGAAATGGGTTAATCAATTACTGTTTTTATATAGCTGCAGTTACTAATTTTTATAGTACAGGGATGATTTCCTATACAGCACCTACTTTGAATCCTCCACAGCATACTTGGTGTTCAGTTAAAACTTACTGAATAACTGAAAAATATTTTTTTCCTAAATACAGAATTTTTTTATGGGTACTTTTTTCTTAAAACTTCTTTAACTCTGATTTGACAATAAAAGTAAATTCAGAAGTTTCTTTTAAAAAAAAATCCTTAGTTGAAAATTCTTAGTCTTTCCCCTATGATTATATTTGGATATTTAAAAATGTACCTATAAAAGTTTTAGTTTTAAAATGTAATTTTAATTTCCTCAATTAAAATGAACAGATATGAAAGTTGCTGAAACCAACACAGATATATCTCTAAGCAAAGTGGTGGTGTTTCTCTTTTTTATGATTATTAAGTTTTCAGCAAATGAGGCTTATTTTTCCAATTTAAAAAGATAAATTTTTAGTAATATACGTTTAGCATGTTATTCAAACACTCATTCAAACGAAACCAACTGAGGGGGTAGGTGATATTCTCATAAATTTCAGTTTTGAAAACTATTAGGTTAAGCTTATTTATTTCAGTTATTTGGGAAACCAAGTATCCAAACAGGAAATTAAGTTGTTTTCATTGACATTTTCTTCATTTAAATTTTGACCAAAGATTAAAATTTTGTCACCCTGAATGTGCCCAATCTTGTCTGATCTCAGAAGCTAAGCAGGGTCGAGCCTGGTTAGTTCTTGGATAGGAGACCACCTAGGAATACCAGGTGTAGGCATTAAAAAAAAAATAGATTAAGATTTTAAGATAGCAAATGTCATAAACAAACTAAAGGAAGTTAAGAATCTTTTTTTCCCTCTAATCTATATTAAGTAAAACTAGCCCTGTAACTGAATGGAAAGTAATTTAACTACAAGTCAGTTTGCATATTTTATAAAAGTGTAAAGTGTATATTTAAGTGTATGTTTTGTTTAAATATGCCCCAAACCTTGACGAATACTAAAGGCATTTTTAAAGCTGTCAATTTTCTTGTTGACAATAAGACACATAATAATTGTAACCATGAAGGTATACAGCTAATATTTTTCCTGTATTTTCTTTCAGGATGTGGTTGGTTGGTACAAATTCCGACGTCATTCAGACCAGATTATGACATTTAGAGAGAGACTGCTTCACAAAAACTTACAGCAGCATCTTTCAAGCCAGGAACTTGTTTTTCTGCTGTTAACACCGAGCGTAATAACAGAAAGCTACTCTACTCATCGGCTGGAGCATGCCTTATATAAACCTCAGAAAGGGTAAATGTTGGCCAGTCACTAGCTATCTTCAGCTAATAGAAAAATACACCCCATGTTTTTATAGTACTTTTGCAGCTTACCAAGTGTTTTCATATGTTGTTGCATTAGACTGTCATAATAACACTCTGAAGTCTGTCTTCCCATCTGATTTTTATAGATGGGAAAACGTCAGATAAGGAAATTAGAAGCTCAGTGTGGAATGTTGAGTTGTGTTTCTGGCACAAGAATTTGCTTTCATTTACCATAAGATGATACCATAAGATGGAAAAAACTATGTGCTTTAGATACTAGTTGGTAAAGGATATAACATAGAACGTAAGCCTTGGCACTTGAGCAGCTCTTCTGGTAACCTCTGCGGGGAAGCACAGTAGTTCTTAATGGCCCACTAGAACGAGTCAACAGAGACTTCCCACAGGCTGTGTAAACAACAACTATGAGAATTAAGTTGAGAGTACTAATGTTAATATTTATGGAAGACAGGATCTCAACAATACTGCCTTTTATATGTGCTTATCAGTTAAAATAGCCATTAAAGTATTTTTTCCACATAATTATCTTACACTGTATACACTTCACAACTTTTAAAAGCCATTTTCCTCAAGTCAGTAAATTCTGTCTTCGATAAGTAGTAAAGAATGGGTATTTCTGTTTTTTAATCTTGTAGAAAAAGGTAGTCTATACTAATAAGTAGATGCCAATCTTTCACTTTATTCTAAGTTTATGTTTAAAAATTTTATTTCCTCAGACTTTTTCATAGGATACCTTTAGTGGTGGCCAATCTGGGCATGTCTGAGCAACTGGGTTATAAAACTGTATCAGGTTCCCGTATGTCCACTGGCTTTAGCCGAGCAGTCAAAACACACAGGTGAGATTCCTCAGTTGCTTCCTCACTAAACTTATTCCTGTTCAATTTTTGATATCTTAAAATCAGCAGAATATTTATGATTCTTCCATTGTTCAACTATAAATAAGTTTTTCATTGTATAATTAAATGGATTCTGTACACTTGCCTGAGGAAATGGTAATTTTTTACAGCCCTGAATTTTTTAAAGAAGATGGATCTTTAAAGGAGGTACACAAGATAAATGAAATGTATGCTTCTTTACAAGAGGAATTAAAAGTAAGTTAACTTACCTAACACTTAAAGACCACTTCTAAAGTTAGTATCAAATTGATTACTGAAATTTTTAGGGATAACTTGACATTTGATTAGGTTTATATTTGTTTAGTTTTGGTAACAAAGACCTCAGTGTGTGGCCTTTAAATAAGTAGTCACTCACATTATATTTTGCTGTAGCTCTGCTCCTGTTATCTTCATTCTAGGATCCAGACTATAGTAGCAGCTCTTATGTGGGACATGCTCTTCTCATGAGCAAGAAAGCTAGTGGTAATTCACAACAGCTCTTAAAGATGCTCAGAGCTGGCCTGTCACTTCTGCTCATATTTCATTGGCTGGAGGATATTCCATGACAATAGCCAGGGATATATAATCCTTTTACAGGATAAAAAGGGGAAGCAGGTATTTGAGAACAAAACAATCTACCTAGGACAGTACTCAGTTCTATCTAACTGGCAGTTCAGGTCCTTTGAGTAGACATCAAGATGGGATTAGACAAGCAAGAGATTTATTGGGCCTGAGAAGGATAAAGAGGAGGGAGTACCTGAGAAAGGAGACAGGGAAGGGAGGATGATTGGGTAGGACAGGAAGCTTTAGACTGCAAGGCTAAAAAAGTTTCAGCCAGGCTGATGTGAATGAAGCCTTTGAGCAAAGCTGTCCTGTAGGAATAGACTCGTAATAATTCCCTCAATGTGCTCAGTCACTGACTAAGCCTAGGGGAAGTCTGGCCCAAGCACAGAAACAGTAGTGGACTCAAAAGGTTGACATCTGGGGCTGTCAGTCAACAATGCTTCCTCTAGATGGAGATCTAGGTAGTATATTTCCCTGGCCACTACACTTATCAATATAACACTCTAAGAGAAATGGGTTTAATACATTTTACACCTCCTAATATGAATGATAATATAGGAATTTTAGAAAATAGAGAAACACCTGGAATTCCACTATTGCAACATAACTACTTTTACTTTGCCACATTCTCCAATTTTTCCCTAATGTATACATGCTTTTACATACTTGACAGTGAAGAGGGCATATAAATGTGTCATAATTTTTATTTACTTGATATATCATTAAACATTTTTCATGTTGCTACATATTCTTTTTAATGGCAGTGTATTTCATAGAGCAGTATATTAGAACTCTTAGGTTAAAAGTACCAACTTGGGCTAAAATCGAGAAAGTAGAGGTATGTTATGTTACAGGAACTGTACGCAGAAAGCAGCTGAGCTTCAGGAAGGAACTGAAATGAGCTGGAGTGCTATCAGAACTTTTTCTCCCTTTGTGTCTGCACATTGGTTTTTTCACAGTAACTACAGATCTTTCTATTTACTCACCCACTGGAAATGAGAGAATGACCAACCCACAGCTCCTGCATTAAGATCTCTTCTATTCAGGAGATTAGGGTTTGTTAATATGCTATGTAATTAATATCTCTGCTTGGGTCAGCTAGGGTGAAGTTGGTGAAAGGGTTACTGGTGAACCCTTAACAACAGGGCAAACAAGTTCATGAGAAATAGGCTGAGCAGACATCCTAAAAAGTATCCACTAAAATTGGCTATAACAACCTAATACCCAATAATTGGAAAGCAGTTACTTTTGATTTGATGATATTCTAAGAAACACATAATCCTATATAAATTTTGTTAAGCTATATCCCCAAATGAAATCGCTGAGTCGGAGGATGTTAATACTTCAAAGTGGATGACACATGAGGCCAGTCTAGTTTACAAAAGTTTCTTTTATAGGATTTATAAAATTCCTATATGAAAATTATTTCAAAACACTAAAATGTAGTTTTCTTTAATGTTATATGTTTGTGGTAACTATGCATCTTTCAAGTTAGCACAGTATTTTTTGTTTCAAAGTGAGTTAAATATATATTTTTAATTCTGTGTATTATCAAGGAAATAACTGGTATGATAAAGCTATACATGAATGGGAAATTAATACACCATGGAAAGCATTTTATAACATACAAAGTATCATACAAATGCTTATTGTGGAGTTCCCCAGAAAATAGCAAAATGAAAAAATTTTTAAAGGCAAATAACATTTGATATTATGTACCATGAAGGATTTTATATTATTTGTGAACCTAGACTGTAGTATACAACTTGGAATTTTATCTATGCCCTCAAATTATTTTATTTTACAGAGTATATGCAAAAAAGTAGAACACAGTGAGCAAGCAGTAGAGAAACTACTAAAGGATGTAAACAGATTAAAACAAGAAATTAAAAAAAGAAAACAAGCTCAGATTGAAGCAGCACGTAAGTAAAAAATTCACACATTACTACTTTACTTTCAAAAAATTCTGATTTGAATTGTGGATGAGCCAGTTGCACTAATCAATTTGTCCACTTTAACGTTAAAAGCAATTGTTATATTAAAACTTTTAAATCCCACTGAACAAAGAAGAAAGTACTATTGTAGCTACACTATTATTGTTGATATTAAAGAACATTACTGATTTTTTCTTATTGTGGCATGAGTTACAATTTGGGATTATGCACGTCATTTTCCTCACTTTAGATAATTTGATAAAACTGTTAGTTTTTGACTCGACCATACTAACAAGTAGGTAATTATAAATGCTTTGCAGAAGAAATATATGTTTAACTTATTTTATTTTTGTTTAGGAGAGAAGAATGTCCAAAAAGATCCTCAGGAGAACACTTTTCTTTGTCAAGCTTTACGGACCTTTTTTCCAGATTGTGCATTTCTTCATTCATGTGTTATGTCCTTGAAAAACAGGCATATTTCTAAAAATAGCTGTAATGCCAACCACCATCTCAATGTGGTAGACAACCTGACCTTAATGGTAGAATACACTGACATTCCTGAAGCTAGTCCAGCTAGTTCTACACTGCAGCTGAAGCGTAAAGCTTTAGATACAGATGACAGATGGCAATTCAAGAAGTCACGGCTGTTAGAGATACAAAACAAACTATCTAAAATAGATACTGATAGTAGTAACCAAGAAAAAGCATCCACAAGCAGCCCTGAAACAGATGAAGACATTGAGAAAATGAAAGGTTCTGGTGATTATCCACAGTCTCCTACATTTTGATTCTTTTAGGCTGAATGATTTTTGATTGGCTAAAGGGTATAGTCAAACATTTCTATTATTTTTGCTATATCAGCTATTTGCAGTAACACATAAATAAGCCCTAGTGCATTTATTTTATAAAGTACTTTAAATATCAGATACTTTTAAAACCAAAATTGTTTGCCCCTTTTATTAAACTGTTAGAGAAGTTTAAATATATTTTAAACTTGTACAGCATTCTTTAGAATTGGGAGACTAGCCTTATTTTCACAATGGAAAGAAGACTATGAAAATGTAATTGTTTCTAAGTCATTACAATTCCTACTCCTTAAATTATGATAAATACATTATCTGGCTATGGTTGCCAGATAAAATGCTGACCACCATACAATATTAGGGACATAGTTATATTTAAAACTTACTGTTTATCTGGAATTCAGATTTATTGTATGTACTGTATTTTTATCTGCTAAATCTGAGAGTTTTAATTATGGTACTACTTAATGCAGCACAAATAGTTTAGTTTCTTTAAAATGAAGAATTTAAAGAAAATTGCAAAATAACCTAAGTACAAAATGCTACTAGGTGTTTTTCATTTTAAAGCAAACTCCATTCCCAATCTTACTTAGTTGTCTTAACTGCACCTAATTTGACTTTTTTTAAAGTTATTTTTCTTGTCATTCCAAAGCATTTACTAGTTTTTATTGCAATAGTAACTTTCTTTTTAATGCTCATTTTTCATCAATACAATAAATACAACAGGTCTGGGTACAAAATAACTGATTTTAGGCAGTGCAGAACTCAACAGGTAGGAGAATCATGGGCTTCAGTAATTTTTAGGAAGGATGTAGAACCCCATTTTAATCCAGTGAGTTGGTTAAGTGGAGGTTGGCTAAGAGCTTTTACTGTGTATTTTGTGTTTGTCTTTTCCATGAAGCATACGCATCACATGAAGCCTTCATGTTTCCCTCACTGGATAAAATGCTAACACTTTGACCACTGCTCTTCCATCTGTTACTTCCTAAGTGATAGAATAAAGTCATAGCTTAGGTAGTATCAAAAACTATCATCTACGTATGTGTTAACATGCGTTAGTCACTGTTGGGTGCTTATGAAGCCCACATAATACCAAGGATGATTTGTACAAATAATGAATTTCTTACTGGGATTGTTTTACTGGTTACATAAGAAGTACTGTGGTGTTACGAAAGGCAGGAGGGGAAACAGTTCATCAGTCTGAACCCTAATTTAAAATAACCACAAGTATCACCATGGCATATAGAACTTACCATATAGAACATAATGACTAAATGTAATCAACAGATGAACAAAACTGGGTACACAGGCTAGACTAGGTACAGCAGAAGCAACAAGCAGCCAACATGTGCAAACGTATTCTCTAGACAATAGCTTGAGATTTTTCAAAGACACACAATTACTCAAACTGAAGTCTAAACGTGTCTTCATATTGTTCAATTTACTAAAATGCTATAGAGGCACAAAACTATTTAGCTCATATTTTTGCACAGCAATCCATCTCCTTTGAAGAAAGCAATACCAAACTTTCAATCAGAGAGAAGCTCGCTCAGGTCATTAGTACACAGCTGAACTTCCACAACTGAGTTTTGTGGCCTGACTTTCAGGGTATTATTCAATGAAAAGGAGGAACACTGTCCTTATAGGACATTTACTTCCAGTTTCTCTCATCTTTTGACAATTAGTCTTTATCACTGGAGTAAGATAAGGTGACATAATAGATTGCCTATGGATTGGTTTATTTAAAGGCCACTATCAGTTTCAGGATAGATTACTCCAGCAATGTTAGGTCCTGTGACAGCACCACTATACACTCCCAGAGTAACATCTCTAAAAGGAAAGACCTATTGTCCTAACCAGGCATACTTGTAATTACTAATTAGAAAATCTCCCTGAGCAATTTCAAGGCCATACCGTGTCACAGGGATTTTTACATTATACAAGCATTCCACTTTGTTGCATGCATATACCTAAAATTTCACTTACAAAACAGAATCTGGACCTAAAGTAAAATTCCAATATAAGTCATCTCTTCTGTATTTAATATCCAGTTATCAGAGTTCTATTACTGTATGAGCTATCCTACAGTACCAATTTTTTAATTCATGTATGTAATAGTAATGAGTAGTAACATTTAAAATAATCAGGTTTTACTGAACATTGACTAGTTTAGACAAGAAACACCCCCTTTTCACTCAAACGTTTTCTTTATAAGATTTCATATTAAAAGCTAAAAACTTTATAGTTAAGATTAAGCCTATTTTCTAAAGTTTATTAAATCTTATGGTTTGAGTCAACATCCATTTATCGTAAAAATAACTTTATTGATAACATTAGATAATTTAATCCCGATATTTCATATTACAAACTTTAGGGTCTTTGAGATACACAGGATCCTTGTATGTAACTGGCATAAAACCTGTAAAAAGATAAATAAAGTTCTTCACAAAAAATGAGCAAAATTTTGATTAGCCCAACTCATTTTTTCAGATGTTCTTACCCATTATTTGAGCTCTCTTAATAGCTTTTGTAATTTCTTTTTGCTTCTTCCCACAAAGACCTATAGAAAAGGATTTCTTATTCATAAAAAAATACCAATATTCAAAATACATATAACAATTGTCTAAGTCAAGGAAGGATTGAAAACCTGTTACTAGCCAGACAGAAAGTATCTTAAGCTTTGTGGGTCATACAGTCTCTCTTATAACTTCTCAACTCTACTTTTTTAGCTCACAAAGCAGCCAGCCATAGTCCAGTTATCAGAGTTCTATTACTGTAAACTAAGCTATCTGATTTGGCCTATGGGATATATGCCCACTTAAATAATAGTATTGGAATGACTATAGAATACTCCAAAATATCAACACAATTTTTAAGCACTAGTTTTCTACATGTTGTCAGTTTATAGTTACCTCTAAGCATGATACATGCAAAATAACACCCTTTTTGGCCTAAGATGCTTTCTTAAATACTAAGCATTCTAATAGTGATTTATTGCACTTTATGGAAATTTGCCAATTTTATTAACAGAAGCAGATTTATGTAATTCTCATCTATATTTAAGTTGCTATTAAGGGAAAACACAATACCTGTTATGTGCCTTCCATAAATGCAGCCAGTAAATGGAGAAATAAACTGGGACAAAAGCTGTTTGAATTTCATTTGAAAAAGAAAAAAAAAATTATATTAACACATCTGTTAACCTTGATTGTGTAAATTTTTAAAAAAACATTATGACATCTTCAAGTTATGTGGTTTATTAATAAATTTCAAACTTCATAAAATATGAAAATATTGAACTATGCTCATCCTGTTAATCATCTTTTTACATAACTAAAGTATTAAACATCTCTTAGACATTGTGTCCAAAAAAATGCATACAGCAGATTAATGAGTATATTCTTTCATTGCTAAAGTTGTTTTCTTGACTTTTTCAAGAGATACTTTTCTAAAATACTGCTGTTCACAAGAAGGTATTAAAACATTTCATCTACCATGGTAGGCTATCACAATATCAGACCACAGTGAGGTCTCTTCAAGAGGTACAGATAAAAAAACATCAAGTCATTTGCTGTAATTTATGTTTTGTCAATTTAAATTCTTCAGTGCTTTCCAGGTGCCAGGCAGTATTCTTGGCACTATGCATAATCCTCTTAATATGTTGCATTTAAGATTTCTTGGCTTTTCTCCCTGTAATGCAACTATCACTTTATACTATTGTCAGTGTACTTAACTCCAGCATCATTCTCTACCCCAGATTTGCCACTTCATTTGCTGAGTTGCTGGATAACAGATAAAATTATGTTTGAAGTGATACTAGTGATGAGGTACAGAGATCAACTTCACCAGAGGAGTTTTTCCAACTCAGTTCCAACTGAGAATTACCACTACAGTGAGCTTTTGTTAAGACACTGGGACAAAGAAAACAGGAAGAAATACTGAGCTGAAATATTAGTAAATGAGGGAGAGCCAAGGAGTTATTAGAATACAACAGAAATGCCTTATACACGGAAATATAACCAGATTTGAAATTACAAAGTTGCTAAAAGAGCTACCCCTACACAAAGCCTGTTATAAAACTGACTTGATTCTCTTTAGTTAGGACTAATATAAAGCACCTAAAATCAAGCATCATAGTAAAGTAAAACCGTATCTTACCTGCACATTCTTATAATCTACACGTTTTCCACACAAGACACATTTTTTAAGAGGCTCCTTATAAGGATTTTCCATTGGAACAGGCTAGAATAAAGGGGGAGAAATCTGGTAGTACAATTTAATGCGTTAATTTTGAATTTAAAAGAAATTTAAATCTTAAGGATACCACATTTAAATCTATCAAAAAGATCAGTTGTACCTTACTGTGAAAAGGAATCAACAACAGCTTAGCTTATAAAAGAAAAATACTTCTGAAAAAAATTCACTGTTGTAAAAATTTCAGTATGCTTGTCCATATTTTGTAAAAGTTCTTTATTTTACTTTGGCTAAGGAGGAATCGTCAGGAGGATTCTGGGATAAAATGTAATCTTTGGAGAAAAAAAGGTTTATGGGAGAAAAAATTTCAAGTCTATGATAAGTGATTCATCAACTGTTTTTGCCTAGATTTTAGGTGACTAAAAATTCTTTAAATTAAGAAAAACTTACAGCACAACAACTATCATATGCAATGCTTAAATTAGAATCTCTAAATCCATTCCCATATTTGTTTTATCACTATTTTTCTGTTATAAAAAGACAATGTCCCTATGGCTCATTGTAAAATGTAAGGTCTCTTGACTACAATTTTGTGGCTCCCAGACTGCTTAAAAAGTTTGTGGCAGCCTTTTCATTTTTCCTTTCTTCAATACTGCCTTTAATGTCTCTGTCACAAGCCTCCCTCCTGCAATCAGTATAGGCATCTCTAGTTAGAGATTCTTAATTTAGAAATAGTTTTGAAATCCTTAAACCTCTGTAGTTGTATGTAAAATTAGAAATGAGTGGGACAGTGTGTCTTTTTCTCAAAGAGTCCAGAGCTTTCATTAGAGTCTCTGTGCAGTTTACGACCTAAAAATGAGCTCTAGTAATTTCCTTTACTCTCTTGAACTATGGTGTAAATCGGACCAAAACAGATGCTCAAAGGAACTAGAGGAGTTCTTTTGTTTTTTTTCCAACTCCTCAAATTTTCTTAATCTATTTTCAGTTCACATGTATTAATTGATTATATTCCTTCCCTACACATTTAAGTGCTTTGTATGGTCTGATTAGTGTCAAATTATCTTTGCAATGTAGCAAGAAAACATACTGCCCAAGTCCAATGCTAGTATGTAAAACCCATAAAAATACATCTACAGGTTAAAAGAAACTATTTAATATCCTGGTATAAAACATTACTTTTGATCCCTCATTTATTAAGACACTTTCCCTAGCCCCATGATAAATGGGACAAAGACAGAATTGAATTTGAAATGGGGAAGAGGGCCAACCTGCAATCTGTAGGTAAGCTTTTGTACAATCCCTTTGTTGGATTATCTGCAATTATTTCATACACCAAAACTCCCTTATCTAATTCCTAAAGCACATATCCTTAAATTTAAGATCTAGGAAGAGAAATACAGCATTACAGAAGTCATGCTTCTTGCTAGGAATCTAGGAATTCTCTCACTTCAAAACTCAAGTGACTATTCCTCAATGAATTACAATCTCACACTCAGACTACTGATTACTGTTTTGTCATCCAGCTGAATTCTACTCAAATAGCTAAAATATAAGAATCTGGCCATATTTGCAAATGTCTTATAAAAAGAAAAAAAATCTTACCAGGTCTTCATTGCTGGCTACCTGTTTATATTGTGAACAACTTCTCCACAGCACTGCAATTAAACAAACAATTCTTTTTGTTAGGTGTGTAGCTAAAGAAAGTGTTTTTTATAGAGGCAAGAAGAATCAAGGGACACGATATAAATGACAGGTTTTATATTCACCATACTCACAGTGACTGGATAAAAACCTTTCGATTAATACAAAGACAATATGAATGTGTCTTCACGGGCTTTGGAAAAGGGGCATATACACCCTTTACCACCCATAGAACCTCTCACCTGCTCTCTTCCAAAATTTATTTTCCCTTAACTCCAGGTTTAGAGACAGATTTTTAATGTGAATACTTAGGGGAGAAGCAATGGAAAGGCACTGCACCAAAGGGAAAAATGAGTTAAGAGATCCCTTACAGAGAGTATTGAAAAGAAGCACACAGGAGATAAATGTGCAGAAATGAGATTTGAGGGCCTATGTCACACTTTTGCCCTGATCTGGGACCTCAGACATCTGGAATTTGTCGCTGGAGACCTTAGGCAAGTCCCTGCCTGCCTCTTTTTGATAATCACCCCATTAGTTTTGTTTTTAAGTTTTTTTGTTTTTTTGTTTTTTGGCGAGGCAACCCTTGGTTGACCTCATAGATTGAAAGGATCTTGTCAGCTTACGATCCCTTATTTTATTACTGTTATTATTATTATTATTATTAAAGCCTATCGCACCTGGTCTTTGTAGGTGATCTCCTATGCAAGTACTAACCAGGCTCGACCCTGCTTAGCTTCCACAATCAGACTGGATCGGGCTTTATCAAGGTAGCATGGCCGCAGGCTTTTTTTTTAAGTGCTGGAAAATATCTCACGACCCCTTCAGTTTTAAAATACTAGTCATGGGCCATTACAAATTCCTCCCTATCTTGGATAAAGTCTTAAATCACCTAGAAACCGGCGCCGTTTAGCAGACAGTGGTGACTCTACCGACCTTAGGACTAAGGCAACAGCTGCAATGCCACAAGGGAACATAGGATATGGAGACTTTACCCGCCTGAGTTCCGGGATTTGGGAGGCAGACAGCAGCCGTTACAAAATGGATCAACTTTCTTCTCCCTAGACCACCGCACGCATCAACCATTGCAGCCATGGTTCTTCGTTCCTCTTTTTCTTTCCTCTTCATAAATCGTCCTCACAGTCCTTTCCGGTGTTCTTCCTCTGTTACCCCGAGTACTCCACTTAAGGGTTCCGCTAGCGAAGCCTAGGGCGGGTGGCAGGAGCGGGGAGTGGGAGGATTCTTCAGTGCGCCTGCGCAGCACCTTTACGTTCTCGCCCTCACGGGTCGCAAGCCCGCGACACTTTGATTGGATGAGAAGGCGGGCGCCCATGCCTGTGCCCCCGCTTCCGGTCTGAGAATTATAAATTCTTGGTCTTTCCCAAGGGTGGCTGGAGGGGTTTGTAAGTGTTATCTATTTTGCTACCGGCGTGCTTTGTCCTCACTCACTGGGGTTTGGCGGCTGAGACACGGGGGACGACATTCGGTAGGGCCGTAGGCCCCTTCCATGGATGAATGTGGTTCGCGCATCCGCCGGCGTGTGTCTGTCGGCAAAAGAAACCGTCCTAGCCTAGTAGGGACCACTTTTGCCACCCCCACCGCGGCCGAGCACAAGCCCACCAATGAAGAGGAGGAGGAGGAGGAGGAGGAGGACAAGGCTGGGAGTCGGCGGCGGAAAACTGTGGGCGTGCAACCGCTCGAGGTACAGCCGAATCACCTCTAAATGCCCCCGAGTTCCTCATCCCATTTCCCGCGTTTGAGGCGATGATGCAACTCAAGCCTCTTAACTGCGCATGCCCACTGCAAGAGTAGGCGTGGGAGGCCAGCTACAGAAGGCTTGCAACTTGAAACCACAAAATTTTGGCATTTCCCTTCTCGGATGCAAACGTTTGACCAATTACCTACTAGTCTTAGTGTGCTTACCTTGGCTTTGTTATCGCTGTTAATTATCACTTGTAAAGTATTGCCTTGTTATCCTCGTTTTTATATAATTAAACATAGGCCCCGAGACGGAAAAGATACACATGCAGCAAGTGGGATGACTGAGGCAAAGTCAGACTTCGAGGTTACTGCTGCTCCTCCTGTACTGATAAAATCTATTTATTGCACATGCATATGTGCTGAGTACTTTAAGCTATTTACATTATCTAGATTTTACAATAGAAATCAGGCCCTGAGAAGTTAAGAAACTACACTTGTGATTCCAATTCCTGTATTTTTAATCACTGCACTGTATCACTATATCCAAATGTACATCCCTTCTGTTTATTAGACGACCCTAAGACAGCATACAGACTCTCCCTCTCAATGTCAAATTCCTAGGGACAGAGTCTTTTTGGAGTGGCCAGTAGTACAAGCATGATTTTGCTACTGGCCACACCATATAGATTTTAGTCTGGTTAGGGAAGGATAGTGCAGTTATTCAGAACTTTTAGTGAGGTGACATCCCAATAGATGTCTATAAGTCCTGCTACCTCTTTAAAGGTTTAGCACTGGCTTAAGAATTAGGATCCCAGCATCACCATATGCTAGGAGTGCAGTATAAGCAAGTCACCTATCCTCTCTGTGCCTCCATTTCTTCATCTGTAAAATGGGGATGGATAATATCTTTCACAGGGTGATTTACATTTAGGTCTATGATTTATGTGTGGCCATTTAATTATATACCTGGCATAATGCTAGTCTGAAACTTCTATTCTTAATAAATCTAAAATTGACCATAAATATTTTTGTTTTCTTTCCAGAATAATGATAGTGAAGAGGACATGTTTGGTGACTATGATAGCTTTTCTGAAAACTCTTTCTTAGCTCAAGTTGATAACCTGGAACAAAAATACATGCAACTTCCTGAAAATAGGAAACATGATACAGACTTTGCCACTGAAGATCTTTGTTCGGAAAGCATCAAACATAACAAAGTTAGCATTACCACTGTAGGCAGCTTTACTGAATTAAAAATGGAGGAGCACACAAAAAACCAGAGTGGTCATGAAGATGTCTCTATCGAACTTGGAGCTGATCTGTTGTATGAATTGCCTTCTTCACAGGTTTTATACTTTGGAAATTTGCAGAATTTCTCAAATGATTTTGGGGATCAGTCTACTAAAGAGAGGGATTGCAACTCCGCCTCTCATAAGACTGTGAATGAAGAATTGCCCAATAATAGTGTAGAGCAACCCCAGCAAATCAATGCCTCTTCTAATGTCAGAATCAGTTCAGACGTAAATAGGAGGAAAAGTCTTAAAGATCATCTAAAAAGTGCTATGACTGGAAATGCCAAGGCCCAAATACCAATATTTTCTAGGACTAAACATCTCAAAGAAACTCTCCTATCTGAAGAAATTAATGTTGCTAAGAGAACAATTGAGTCATCATCAGATGACCTTGGACCTTTTTATTCATTACCCAGTAAAGTGAGAGATCTTTATGTTCAGTTCAAGGGAATTGAAAAATTATATGGTAATGCTTTTTGCTGGAATGGAAAAAAAATTGCCATTATTACCATAGTATTAGTGCAAATCTATAGGAAGCAGATACTTACATTGTCATATAGCTCATCTTAAATCAAAATGTTAGCCGTCTCTCAACCTATCCCTGTCCTGCTAATGCTGGACCTCTTTCCTTCCCTTTGTTGTCACAGTTCTCAAAACTGTTATCCTGCCATCTCCCTGTCTTCCACTTCAGATAATTCACAACTCACTCCAACACTGGGTACTGTGCTCTCACTTAAGATAAAATTACTCGAGTGTGTAAACCTAATGATACTTTTAGTTCTTACATGACTTCTTAGTAGCTTACCTGGCACAATTGATCAGACCCCTTTTGAAACACTTGTTTCTTGACTTCTTGAAATTCCACTCCTGTTTTTTTCTCTGATTGTTTAGCTGCTACTCAGTTTTTTTAGCTGGTGTTTCTTTGGCTGGCTGGCTTTCTTCTCTACCAAAACTTAGTTGTTGAAATTCTTTTGACTACTGAGATGACTTGAGTGAAAGAAATCAGTATTAGTAATACCACTGAAAAAATATCTTTAAAGGTAGCTGAAATTTAAGTGCAAAGAATACTGATAACAATGTATTGTGATGTTTTTCAAAAATCCTGGGTTCTTGTATGTATTTCAAATATGTGTCCTTCTAGACAAAAAGGGACAGTTGCTGAAGATGAGCCTATCAACCAATCACTTCATAAGTATTTCTGAAACTTTTTTTAGTATCTTAGGCACCATATGAAAACATGGGTTCTTATTTTGGAGAAGACAATCAGGTTGGAGAAGTAGAACTACAGGAAACAGTCTAACATAAGACAAGTGTCAAATATATTCTAAATTGTGAGATTTGTAGTTTAAGAGCTAATGGTGTGTATTGTTCTTGAAGTGGATGTTAACTTCCTGCCCTTTGCTTTTCTCTTAGCACCTTGTTCTTATTTTAATCTGCATCTCCTACCAGAATGAATATCCTGAGGAGAGGGCACTGTCTAACTCATCTTTTTATTATGTAACTAGCTCTGTGCCTGGTGCACTCTGGTAGGTTCTCAACTGCTGGGGTTGTCAGCTGAGGTATGAATTCTGGCCCTATCATTTAAACACAAGTTTAGCAATCTGAGCCTTAGTTCCTGATCTGTTAAAAAGGGATGATGATGATAATAGTTTTTTTGCAAGTTATGTGTCAAGGACATACCAAATTAGACTATATTAGTAGCTTTGAAGTATTATGAACTTTGGTAAATAACTTTTTAAATCTCTTTTTGTAAATCTTGCTTAATGATGTGAACAATTTAAAACAATTATGTGTGCTGTTTTTCATTGATTTAAAGCATGACTTTCAAAGTGCAGTTTCTGGACCCCATCACCAGCATCACCTGAACACTTGTTGAAATGTGCATTCTCAGGCCCCAGCCCGACCTACTGAATCAGAACCTCTGAGGGTGGGACTAGCTGTCTGCTTTCACAAGCCCTCCAGGGAATTCTGGTGTGCCTAAAGTTTGAGAACCACTGAGCTAGAGAACCTCAACTTTATACTGTTATTTTTGCTTTTCTATAGTAGAATTAAATATTTAATGTGTTTTATTTAAATGTTGAGAACTAAGTTAATTTGCTTTTTTAATGTTTGAAGATAAATGGTATTCTTACATATTTGTTATTTTAGTCATTTTATATTTTAAAAATCTGAGTTGGATAAAATGTAGATATGGCCAGATATTTTAAATATCTGCAGTTTGATAACTAATAGGTGATAGCAGTCTGGAGTATTTTTTAATATTTAGATATTAAATTTAAGGATTTAAGTATTTTTGACATTTTTAAGATCTTTCTGAAACATTTTTAAAGTAAAAAAAAGTACATACTTATTTCCAAAAATTTGAGAATCACCAAAAAAGCACAATAAGTCACTTGTAACTGTCATTCATGTATATCTTTTAATATGTTTGTAATATATCCTGTTAATAATTTTTTAATTTTTTGGAAAATATGCAAAATATTCAAGCCCAACTTTTCTATGCATATATTGTTTTCTAATACTGGGTTTATACTACCCAACTCACATTTATAATCTGCTTTTTTCATTTACTGTATTGAGCATAAATCTACTCCCTCATTTTCAGGCTGCAGAGAATTACATCATATGATTGTGCAAAAATTTATTCAACGTTTATTCCCCCAATGGCTCTTTGTTATATATAAACAATGCCATGATGAACATCTTGCACATAATCTTTCAGTGTCCTTGCTTCTATTCCTATGTGTGTAGAGTGCTAGAAGTAATACTACTAGATCAAAGATACTGTGCAGTTTTATTTTTGATACTTCTAGAATGCTTCCCCCCAAAATTATAGCAGTTAATGCTCTCATAAACCATACACAGAGAATGCCTGTTTGTCTTTACTCTAGTCAGCTCTGGATTTTACTGGTATAGGCCTTTTTTTTCCCCCTAGTTATTTGTTTTATTTATTTTATTTGTTTTGCCAATCTTTTCATTATGTTATTAGCTGTTGCATTTCTCTCTGCAGTAAAATATCTTGCCACATCTTTTGCCTATTTTTCTAGTGATAAAATACTGGTGCATGTTTTACAGGCTTCTAGTGATCCAGGTTGTCAAATTATCCTTCAAAGTAGTTATACTAGTTTTTATGTCATGTTTTGAATCGGACATGATGCCGTTCATGAATTCCATCTTGTTAAACTGTGGAATCCCTAGATATGCCAGTTAATAATCCTAGTTCTTTATGGTTTAAACTACCAGTTTAAGATGGTATTAAGTCCATTAAAAATTCAGCTCCCCTATGAAAGCTAGTTGAATAGTCTTTCTTGGTTGGACAAAAACTCATATTTTTTTCCCTCTCTCCCTATTTTTGTAAGATGGTGTTTTGATGAATGAGAAAGGGAAGCTTCACAATATCCTTGCAGAATGTAAGAGGAAGGCCTTAAAATTCACACAGATCTTTGTACTGTCCTGTAGCTCCTCTGCTGACCCAGATGATGCCTTTTGTCCAGCAGGCACTGCCTGCCCTATTGGGATCTTAAACCTATGTCTGCAACTTGCAAGTAGGTGTGCTAGTTGCCCACCCCGCTGACCAGGTCTGAGTTAGACTCTTCACTCATTGTGCACATCACACATTGGGGATTTTTGACATTTAATATTGATGTGTGATTACATTTATCATTATAAGAAGATAACTACACAGAGTAGGATTTTATTTTTCCTTCATAGAAAACTTGATTTGACATTGAAATTGTAGAGGGAAAAATAATGCTTGTTATTTTTTTTAATTCCACAGAATGGCAACATACTTGCTTGACACTGAATTCGGTGAAAGAAAGAAAAAATTTAATATATTCCTTGCCAACAAGTGGTGGAAAGACCCTCGTAGCTGAGATTTTAATGCTACAAGAACTGCTTTGCCGGCGCAAAGATGTTTTAATGATCCTACCATATGTGGCAATTGTCCAAGAAAAGGTGTGATTTTTTTTTTAACAAGTGATATTTGCTAATGTTATTTTGGCATTAAGATATGAAAAGTAGCATAAATACAACTTTTTATTGACTGAGAAGAGGTACCTCTTAATGATGAAGAATTAATATTTTTAGAATGTGCAAAAGCAGTATGGAGCACTTAACTGAAAATCTCTTCTGATACTAATCACCTGTTGCAGAAAGAATTATTTTTCTAAACTGGTGGATTAAACTCCATTATAAATGTCTACTGATTTTAGCTTGCTTTGAATTATGTCATCAAAATAAATGAGTTATTCTGATATTTTTATATCAGAGGAGACAGTTGAAATTCATTTTCTCATATATTATCTAGTTTAAAAGTTCATTTTGTAAAGATCAACACATTAAGTATGACATTTGTTAGTTATATATGTCTTATCTGTGACCATATTCCTCTTGATTGATATTAAACACAATTTTAGATTTTTTAAATCTCTGTGTGCTCTTTAATAATTAGAGTTCTTATTTACCTGGGGTTTTTTGTTTGTTTTGTTTTAACTGATATTCTAGATTTCAGGTTTGTCAAGTTTTGGTATAGAACTGGGTTTCTTTGTTGAAGAATATGCCGGAAGCAAAGGAAAATTTCCTCCAATTAAAAGAAGGGAAAAGAAATCACTATATATTGCCACTATTGAAAAAGGACATGGTCTGGTCAACTCCTTGATTGAAACTGGAAGGATTAGTAGTCTGGGTCTGGTTGTTGTAGATGAGGTGGGTTACTGCTTTTATAACTTATCAACATTTTTATTAAACTAACATTTATTATTATGTGGATCTGCTTAGTACCTTTATGAGAATAAATATTTTAATACATGGAAGATATAGTTGAAAACATTTTATGCTTGGTAATACTAAATTCAGTTTTATGTCAAGTGTTTCTTGAATAGAAAGTATATTTGTATGTATATTCAATTTTATAACAGGATTTATGAATTCCAGATGTGTTCAAGATGTTGCCCCCAAACCTTATTAACTTAAAATACCAGTGAAACAATGCATATGTTCTATTTGCGATATCCAAAATATTTAAGAGTTATAAAGACTACTGCGTTTCATACAAATATATGCATGTTTTATATAAGCATTATATGCAGATTTATTCCCCCCCCTTTTTTTTTAATTTTCAGTTGCACATGATTGGTGAAGGAAGCCGTGGGGCTGTACTAGAAATGACCCTAGCAAAACTCCTCTACACTAGCAGTAAGTATTTTTTTCAAATGTGGTCACTAATTGATTTTTAATAAAGCGACCTATAAAAGACTTAATTTATCACTAGCTAGATTATGTAACCTAGAGTTAAGATACTTAAGCTTTCTATTTTACATTTTTATTTTAAGGTAAGCTTTTAAATTTTTGTTGGAAGAATACATGAATGTGGATAATTGTGAAGATAAGTGAAATTAACATTTGAGGATGTCCCTGTCATTACCTCTCACTTACTAGCTATGTGTGCTTAGGCAGGTAACTCAACCTTTCTGTTTCTTCATCTATAAAATAGGGATAATAATGATACTGATCTGATGGGATTGTTGTGAGGATTATATGAGTTAACACATGAAACATTAAACAATGCCTACCACATAGTACTCAAAAAGTTTGCTGCTGCTGCTACCATCAATATCATCATCATCACCATTTTAATAATTCAGTATATTCAAGTAGTCATTTTAAATAACTATTTTGCAACATGAGATATTCTTTAAATGTACATGAAATATTCTAGATGCCTTCTCTACTATTTAATAATATGCTATTGCAATAACTTAGCTTATATATGCAAAAATTATTAATTATAAAGGTCAGATCTTAGGCATTATTTTAAAAATTTTAATAGCAATGGTATTTGGATATATTTTAGCATTTTATAATCATTCATTCAAAAAACATTTATTGAGTGTGTGCCAGACACTACTTTAAGTGCTAAGGATACAACAGTGAATAAAAGAAAGTCCCTGCCTTCATTAAACACAAATTAGTGCAAGTGAACAGACAATAAGCAGAAAAACAAGAAGATATACAGTGTGTCAGATGGTGACAAGTTCTATGGAAAAATATAGAGACAGAGAGGAGAAAGATCACCTATTTGTCAAATCCAGTGTACACTGATTATTCTTGTCTCAACTTTTCTTCAGCATTTAACTGTTTATCCTTCTTTATTTTTTCTTTTCTTTCTTGCTTGCTTGCTTGCTTGCTTTCTTGCTTTTTCTTTTTTTGCGCTCGCGCTTGTGCTCTCTTCCCTTTTTTTCTTTCTTTCTATCTGCATGTCACTGCACCCATAGAAACTATTGTAGCTCTTTGTAAAGATAATTAGCAACAACTATGTATACACTCATTATTGTTTAGAAGTCTTAATAAAGATCCTATTTCTTGCTAAGTTTGAAATTTTATAAAATTCTAAATAGTAACTTTCAGGATATGAGAAGTATTTTATACTTTAATTGCCCAATAAATACTCTGATAATATATTTACATTTTTCTAACCCAACCCCACCCCTTTACCAAATCACTCAGGAAGAATTTAGAACACAAAAAGGTTGCTAAAAATTATTATTATGGTATATTAAGTAACAAATTTTTCTCAATACTTTGGTTTTCTTTTGTAGAAACAACTCAAATTATTGGTATGAGTGCAACATTGAACAATGTTGAAGACCTACAAGAATTCCTTCAAGCAGAATATTACACCAGTCAGTTCAGACCAGTATGTGCCTGAGGTTTGCACTGTATCGATTTGTTGTGTACATCTTACTTAGAAACAAAAGTAATAAATGTACCATATAAAAAAATTCCATAGAGAAGGGCCATAATTTCACTTCCATAGCTGTATGCTAATAAGTTTGAATTTGAATATAGAGAATGTGAACTCTGTGGGGTCAGAGATCTTGGCTTGGGTCACAACTGTATCTGCAGCTCCTGAAACAGTGCCTGGCCCATGGGCCTTCAATGAATATTTATTGAATGAAATTTTCCAGACCCATTTTATTTTTCCATTTCTTATTCTCTGGGGTAAAAATTTTTATTTGTCAAAATTTAGTGATTTATGTTTTGATTTATTGGCACATTAAAAATGTTATCTCGAAAGTTAAAATATTTATGCTTTGGTAGTTATAATGCTTCTTAAACATGTTTAGACTTCACATGGATTTAAATTTAAACTTCCCAATAATTGCATTCCCAAAATTCTTGAAGAAAGTAAATAATGTATCTGTCTGTAGTACAGTGTGCATATTCTGTCTCTCAATGGATTTTCAGAAAATGATTTTTGAGAATTACCAAATTTTAATTTGAAAGTTTATGTTTTTACATTTGCACCAAATGTGAAAATTTTAAGGATATTTTCTGACCTTAATTATCAAATTAAATGCTGTTCTTTTAAAAATGCAATGAGCTGTATTCACAAATAGTTTTTAGTCTATAAATACTTAAAAATAACATATATGGTGGTACTTAGAATGAAAATTGATGACTAATAAAACAAATATTTTAGATCTTGAGGAATAATACAAATAACTCCTTAATAAGAAAAAGTGTGAACACCTAATTCATTTGTACTTCTTGTGAAGAATAAGAAAGTGTATGGTTTCCATTTAGATATGTGGCTATTCAATTCAGAAATGTTTTTTGAGGCTATTAATCCCTATTTTGATTTATGGGAGGAAAAAGAGACTTAAAAAGAGAGATGGTAAAGAAAATACTTTTAAGTTAAAGCATGTTTTACATACCTTAGAAAATTTTTGTGTTGGTGTCCTTTACAACATGTTTTACAAAATATGTAACTCTTGATAAAGGAATTTATATGTGTTGTGAATTGCAAATATGCTTTTAATCCAAGGTCGAATTAAAAGAATATCTGAAAATAAATAATTCGATATGTGAGGTTGACAGCAAAGCTGAGAATGGCATGACTTTTTCACGTCTCCTTAATTATAAGGTAATGTTAATAACCCTTGAACCCGAGGTTCCCAGACTTTGTGCCCAAGTACCCCGGGGCACCACAGAAAAGTCATGTGGATACCATGGAATAGTTTAGATTTTTGAAAGAAACCTGTGATGCTTGACATCTGTTAGATACCATACAAACTGTTGGTTCTAGGTAGGTAGTTTCCAGCATTAGATCACACAACATACCTTTCTATGATATTGTACCTTTGTGAAGTTGGGTATTTTTGCAGTTACTGTAAGCAGATAGCATGTGAAAATTAATATGGGACAAGAAATGAGGGTAGCTACGTCCAATCTAATTCCAGGGTTTGAAAGACTACAGTGCCCAGTTGTGTGCATATCCCATTAATGGGCCTTTGAAGTTATTTAAGAATGAAATAAATATATTTTTTGTTCAGTTGATGTATATTATTTATGTAGACAGCTACTACTGTTGTGAGATAATGTATAATCGTTAAGTTTTTAGACCTAACTCCCTAATAAACAAAACTGTTAGATCTTGGGGCTCCATGAACCAAGAAAATTTGGAGACTGCTCCCTTAAACGTTTATTCATTTATCTGTAACAGCAAAAAGGAACATTTGTGGGCTATGTATTCAGATATTGGAGTATGAAAATGTTAATGTTCACCACACTAATATTCTATGACATATGAAGGGTATTTAAAAGGAGAAAGGATTTTACAAGTTTTAAAATTCTATGAATTTTAATCATATTTAGTTTTCAAGAAGTCAGAGAAAATGAGATTTTAAATTACTATGTTTTTCTCCATGTTCTTTGAGTTTCTTGTACCTGCTTAATAAATATATTTTTTATTTTGGAAAATATGTCATATAGTATGAATATGCTTCTTTGAAACTATTAGTAATCATTAAAGGTACAACTGTCTTATTTACACAGCCCTTTGACTATTATTAGGATCAATTTGTGTTTCTTTTTGTGGACTTTTTTTTACTGCTTTGATGGAGATGGGCATGCAGTGGAGTTATTAATAACATTACCTTTTTTCACTTCTTTAATTTTAAACTAAATATACCGAAAATCCTAATAACCTAAGAGAAAAGTAAGACTTAACATTTTGATGTTTAATACGTTTCATTTTTTATATTAAATGATCAGATTTATTAAATCAGAAATTCAAAATTATGGGTTATTTATTTACCTTTCAAAGCATAAATGGTAAAATGACAGGCATTTATGATTGCTAACTGCCTTGTTGCTATATCTTGTTGTACAGTATTCTGATACTCTGAAAAAGATGGATCCTGATCACTTGGTAGCATTGGTGACAGAAGTTATTCCCAATTATTCCTGCTTAGTTTTTTGTCCCACAAAGAAGAACTGTGAAAATGTAGCAGAAATGATATGCACATTTTTAAGCAAGTATGTTAATCTTTTAAAAATATTCTATTCTGTTGTATTTTTATTGTGATTTCCATGCTATGTATTCTATTTATTCAACAAGCACTAATTACTTTTTGTAGAACTTTATATTAAGTTGTCATACTAGATTCTAAAGGCCTGACCTTGAAGAAATTTTAACTGAAATTTACATATGTGAAATATCCAGAGAAAAAATTCTAAGGCTACATGGAAGAGAATGCTAACATATTACCTTAGATCCATTTTTATCAGCTTTGGCTGCACAGTGATTTGGGGCTTTTAAAAATACCATAGCCCAATCTACATCGTAGGCTAATTAGAATATCTGGGAATGGCACCCAGGCATCATTCTGTGGAGCTTCCCAGGCAAGTCCAGCTTGCAGCCAGGGTCAACCTCTGGCTGAGGTGGTCAAAGGACTAATCACTATAAACACTATGGGGATATATTATATCTTCAGCTTAATTTTCTTTTTAACTAAATACTATTACCTTTGTTTTCTTAGTAAGCTTCACATTTAAGCTGTTAAGACATTTGAATTGAATTTCCTATGTAATGAAGTTTATTGGTTTGTAATTTTATAATATTTTAATATTGGCTCTGTTATACTCACTAAGTATAATGTTATTTTAAGTATGAGCAGTTCAGTTTTTTCTGTACCTGTTTGTCCCCTGTGTAGTTTTATTTATTTATTTATTTTTTCAGACTTTTGACCCATTAGCCTGTACTGTATAGCCTTCCCTGAATTCTAATCTAGTCATCCTCCACTTCCTCCCAATCCTTCTGGCAGGATTAGTCTAAAATAATGTTAAATTAATTGAATAATACAAAGATACAGACTTAAGGAGAAAGTCTAGAAGTTTCCCATTCGGTAACTAATAATATACCTTTACAGTGATGATGTTGATCATAAAAGCCTAAGGAAATTAAATTATTATTGAAGTATTTCCAGTAAATCACTCATGTTCTTATAATTTAAGGTAAGATAGCACCAGCTAAGTAATATGGAAACTTAGAGACTACCAATTGAATAGGAGATATGAGGTTTATAAATTATACCCTTCACTTATTTTGCTTTCTGATGTTAATAGTTTATTTGTGTCATACATGTTTATGTTTAATATTGAAGCATTTAAAATTTGGGTTCTGCAGAACCCTTAATTAATTGTAATTGATACTTGATACTTGCTTAAAGAGACAGGAATTAATACTTTATTTCCTAAGGAAAATTTCCTCTAAGATATATTTTCCATATTACTTGCTGCTTTTGTAAGCTGAATGTTCTAAGCATAGTTTAGTCCTTTTTTTGTGGTTGTTGGCTAAAATGTTAAGTCATATTTAGATGATACTTTTTTATATTCTGTATTTTTTGATATAGTTGAAGTAAAATCTAGGACTAAATGGGTTCTGATCTCAATGGCTTTAAAAATAATTTCTTGAGAGTCCTGGCATATCAACTTTTATCTTAATTGTTTGCATCCTTATGATAAATTTTTGTGGGAATCGGGCACAGTATAATCACCTGGGCAGTAGTCTATGGCTATGTATCTATTTAAATACAAAGACTGAAGCAGGTTTTTCTTAAGTGATTGTCACAGTCACAAGAAATATTATCTTTTTTGTAGCTTTAATTCCTTTGACTTTTAGTCACAAATGTCTTTTAAACACCATTTGCTGACAACTACCAAAGTTCTGGTCATATTACTTTCCCTAAAAATCTCCTAAAAATGATACCTAAGTGTTTCTTAGCCTAGAATTCAGGCTAATATCTGCTTCAACTTACTCTTCCTTCCTTATTTCTTCTATCTTTCATTCACCTGTGATTCATCCATTCTGAACTTTGATCATGCCTTTGATCATGCTTTACCCTGTGTCAAGAATGCAGCTGACAAGCAATTATCTGCAAAAATGCCCTATTTTAAAAATTTTTATAAGCACTGTCTTTTAATTATTTGTGAAATGGTGATTGAAAGGTACTAAATATTTGCTCCCCTTCAGAAAAGGAATGATTAAAAATGACGAAAAAGCAAAAATAAAAAATAAAAAAAATTGTCACTTCTTTAACGCCTGTTCTTCAAGACCCAGAACAGATCTCAGGTTCTCCCACAAAAACCTTCTCTTTACAACCATCTGGTCAGTTACAGATATTGTCTTCGTTCTCTAAAATTTTATGGTGATTATCCATTATTCTCACTGCATATAAGACTTATTCCTTGAGAAGGGCTCATCCAATACATCCCTTTCAGGACCTTGCACACTGGCTGGAAAATAGCAACAGAACATCTATGGCTCCCCTACTCAGCTGTCACTTCTTATTCTTGCACTTATGCAAGAATCTTCTTCCCACCTTCTTCCCAATTCTTCATTGTTCTTTTGTCTCCTTGCCTCTTGTTTCTCAACGTCTTATGAAATTACTTCTTCAGTGAACACCAGCCAGAGCTCTATCTTTCCAATGCAAGGGGACTGAAACAACACAGGGTTGTATATATTATATTTATTTTGTGGACAATATTTGCTTGCTACTGGTATTCAGAAGCTGTTGCTTTACACTTAAAAGGTAATTAATTATAGTTTTTTTTTTCTTTTCTCTTCTAAATAGAATTTAAAATAATATGTGCTCCTAGATATGGAGGCATTGTTGGATATTATTGAGGCTTCTAAAATACAAGTGTGTAGACAGTGTTTTACATATAATAGGTATGATTTAATAATATATGTTTCCAGCTTACGAAAGTTTATAATTTAAAATAAAATAAATCATCTTTAATAAAGATATACAATCTGGTGAAAAATAATCGTATCATCTAGAGCAGGGAGGGGACTTAACCTGGTGTCCATAGTGTCTATGGATTCATAGGAAATAGAGAAATAAACTTCAGGAAGTCAATGAACCCTCCGAAATTATAAGCAAAGTATTGTGTTTATGTGAATATTTTTTTTTCTTAGCGTTAATCAGATTTTCACAATGCTCTGTGATCCACACAAAGCTTGAGAGAGAATGCCTAGGAGTTTATAAAATCAGAATCAACATTCTAAGAACATTTAAGTACTTATATAACAATAAAATTAATACATTTTTTAAAAAGCATATTTACATGCATCTACTAAAATTAAAATGCTAGGCACTTCATAACTATAAGATCAAAGTTCATAAGTCTAACATATATTTTCCCTAGGGAATATATGAAACACAGGGAGAAAGAAAAACAGGAGGTGGTTAAGAACTTGAAGAATATCAGCAGTGGCAACCTGTGTCCTGTTTTAAAGCGCACGATCCCATTAGGAGTTGCTTATCACCATAGTGGCTTAACGAGTGATGAAAGGAAGCTCTTGGAGGAGGCCTATTCCACAGGAGTTCTCTGCCTTTTAACCTGCACATCCACTCTAGCAGCAGGTGTTAACCTACCAGCTCGAAGGTGAGATATAAGTTAACTGTTGGCCAGGCTCAAAACTTCAATTCCTAGCTTGCCAGGAGTTTTGTTGTTGTTTTATTCTTTCTCAGTGGATGAGAATTTATCAAATGTTTTTCAGTATTTGCTGAGTTGATTGTTTGGTTTATTTTTTAAAAATATTTTAATGAAAAAATAACGTTAGTAGATTTCCTGGTATTTGAATTCTTCCTTTCTTTTGTGTTCTCCCTATCTGGTTTTGATGTCAGGGTTTATTATCCTACTTGTACAGAAACAGAAAGCTTTCTCATCTGAAAGAGTTTACTTAACATAGTGATTTTTCTTGAAACCTTAATGCATTCAGAAAGACTTTTAAGTCTAGTATCTTTTTTTAGAGTGGATCCTTGATTACCTTTTCAGTTGTTACCAAAGCTGTAAGCCTGCATAATTCATTTCTGTTCTTTATAATTTGTGACTTTAAAATTTGTGACATTTTTTTAAAATAAATGGTCAATTTTTATAAATCATCCATGAGTGTATTTTCTGTTGGGTATGCAGTTTTTAATGTCTTAGTGAAATCACAGTTATTAATCATGTTATTAGCTGCTCTGTTTTCTTACTGTTTGTGATTCCTTAGTCTGTCAATTTTAGAGAGATGTGTTAGTCTCCCACTATAGTTTTGGAATTGTTATTTTCTCCTTTTTACACTTATAGAAATTTTTTCTTCATATTTCAAAACTATTTAGGTATATAAAGGTTTACTTCAAATATCTTGTTGCTGAATTATATCCCCTATCAATCAAATAGGTCCTTGTTTTTCTAATTTAGTGATTTTACTTGGAGTACTAGACTACATTTTTGTCATTTATATATTTTTTCATTCATTTATTTTCAACCTCTGTCACTGATTAAGTTTTCCATTTTCACTCATTTGGAGAAAAAAAATAGTAAGCTACATATCCTAAATCTCTTATTTCAATTGTTACTCTTAAAATTTTAACAATTGTAATCAAATGTTTTCTAATATTATAGAATTAATCAATAATTATATCTCTCCCAAATATGAGTTTTAGCATTTGTATACCCTCCTACTTTCTCTTGTATGTGTGTAACAAATAACTAGAATTTTAGTTTTAGATTTTTAATTTTCTTTCATCTTATAATCAGTAACTGTTTAAACATCTATAAATTATACTTGCTTTTTTCTTACCTCTCATATTACACATCTTTCTTCTGTGATTCATATTTTATTTTGCCATACTTGAGTAATTATTGTTTAAATGCTACATTTGGAGTAAAAAAAAATCACCTTTTTCTTTCTTTCTTTTTTACCTTTTTAAAGATTTTTTTCTTTAACATTTTATTTTTCTTAATTTTTATTTCTCCCCCTCCCCCCTCCTCTCTGGTAACCACTAGTCCATTGTCCATGTCCATGAGTTTCTGTTTGTCCTGTTTATTTTTTGCTTTTAGGTTTATATAACACATGTAAGTGATATCATGTGATTTTCAACCTTTCTAGCCTGGCTTATTTCACTTAGCATGATTATCTCAAGGTCCATCCATGTTGTCACAAATGGCAGAATTTCATCTCTTCTTATGGCTAATATTCCATTCTAGATATGTACCACAGCTGCTTTAGCCACTCATCTATGGTAGGACACTTCACTTGCTTCAATTTCTTGGCCACTGTGAATAATGCTCTATGAACATCAATGTTCATTATCTTTTCAGATATGAGTTTTCAAGTCTTTAGGGTAAATACCCAGTAGAGGGATTGCTGGATCATATGGTAGATCATTCTTAGTTTTTTTGATGACCCTCCATACCGTTTTCCATAGTGGCTGTACCGATTTGCATCCCACCAGCAGTTTAAGAGCATTCCTTTTTTGTCATATCCTCTCCAACATTTGTTATTACTTGTCCTGTTGATTATAGTCATTCTAACAGGTATGAGGTGGTATCTCATTGTGGTTTTGATTTGCATTTCCCTAATACCTAGTGATGTTGAGCATGTTTTCATATATTTTTTGGCCATTTGTATGTCTTCTAGGGAAAGTATCTGTTCAGGTCCTCTGCCCATTTTTTGATCAGATTGTTGTTATTTTTTTGTTGTTATTGAGTTGTATGAGTTTTTGTATATTTTGGATATTAGGCCCTTATTGGAGGCATTGCTTGCAAATATATTTTTCCATTTGGATGATTGTCTCATTACCTTGTTGACAGTTTCTTTGTTGAGCTTTTTAGTTTGATGTAGTCTCATTCATTTAAGTTAGCTTTTACTTCCCTTGCTTTTGAGGTCAAATTCATAAAATCCTCTTTAAGTCCAAGATCCTTGAGTTTATTTCTTATGTTTTCTTCTACGCATTTTATTATTTCAGGTCTTATATTCAAGTCCTTAATTTATTCTGAGTTAATTTTGGTGTGTGGTAATGGACAACAGTCTAGTTTCATTTGTTTGCAGGTAACTTTCCAGTTTTCCCAGCACCATTTATTGAAGAGACTTTCCTTTCTCCACTGTATGTATGTTTTTGGCTTTTTTGTCAAAAATTATTTGCTCATATAAATATGGGTTTAGTTCTGGACTGTCGATTCTGTTCCACTGGTCCATGTGTCTGTTTTGCTACCAATGCCAGGCCATTTTGATTACTCTCACTCTGTAGTATAATTTGAAGTTGGGCAGAGTGATGCCTACAGCCTCCTTCTTTGTTCTCAGGATGGCTTTGGCAATTCAGGGTCTTTTGTGCTTCCATACTAATCTGATGATATTTTGTTCTATTTCTTTAAAAAATGCTAAAGGGATTTTGATGGGGATCACATTAAATCTGTATAATGCTTTAGGTAATGTGGTCATTTTAACTATGTTAATTTTCTGATCCAAGAACATGGAATATCTTTGTATCTTCTTTGTATCTTCTTCAATTGCTTTTAATAAGGTCTTATAGTTTCATTATATAGGTTCTTCACATGTTTCATTAGATTTACTCCTAGGTATTATATTCTTTTTGGTGCAATTGCAAAAGGAATTATTTTTTCCACTTCTTTTTTTGACACTTTGTTATTAGAGTATATGAATGCTATAGATTTTTGAACATTGATTTTGTATCTGGAAACTTTACTGTATTTGCTTATTGTTTTTAGTAGTGTTCTTGTGGAGTCTTTAGGGTTTTCTATATGGAGAGTCATATCATGCACAAATAGTGACAGTTTGACGTCTTCGTTTCCTATCTGTATGCCTTTTCTATCCTTCTCTTGCCTGATTGCACTCACGAGGATTTCTAATGTTATATTGAATAACAGTGGTGATAGTGGACAGCCTTGCCTTGTTCCTGATCTTAGAGAGAAGATTTTAGTTTTTCACTATTATGTATAATGTTGATTGAGGGCTTGTCATATATGGCCTTTATTATATTAATGTATTTTCCTCCTATACTGATTTTGTTAAGTGCTTTGATCATAAATAGATGCTGTATCTTGTCGAAGGCTTTTTCTGCATCTATTGATATGATCATATGATTCTTATTTTTTAATTTGTTTATATGATGTATCACATTAATTGATTTGCGTATGTCGAACCATCCCTGTACCCCTGGGATGAATCCACTTGATCGTGGTGTATATCCTTTTAATATATTGCTATATTCAGTTTGCTAGTTTTTTATTTAGGATTTTTGCATTTGAATTAATGAGAGTTATTGGTCTGTAGTTTTCTTCTTTTGTGTTATCTTTATCAGATTTTGGTATCAGGGTGATATTGGCCTCATAAAATGAGCTGGGAAGTATTGCCTCCTCTTCAATTTTTTGGAAGAGTTTGAGGAGAATGGTATTAAATCTTCTTTGACTGATAGAATTCAGTGGTGAAGCTATCTGGTCCTGTATTTTTACTTTTTGGTGGGTTTTTAATGATTGTTTCAATTTTCATACTGCTGATCGGTATTTTTAGATTTTCCAGTTCTTCTTGATTCAGTCTAGGAAGGTTGTATTTTTCTAAGTACTGGTCCATTTCTTCTAGGTTATTCAATTTGGTGTTACATACATTTTGATAGTATTCTTGTATGATCTTTAGTATTTCTGCATTGTCTGTCATAATTTCCCTTCTTTCATCCCTGATTTTTGTTTATTTGTATCCTTTCTCATTTTTCTTTAGTGAGTCTAGCCAGGGTTTTGTCGATTTTATTAACCTTTTCAAAGAACCAGCTCTTTGTTGCATTTATTTTTTCAATTCTTTTTTTGTTTTCAATTTCATTTATTTCTGCTCTAATTTTGATGATTTCTTTTCTTCTGCTGACTCTAGTCTTCATTTGTTCTTCCTTTTCTAGTTTTTAAAGATAAAGCGTTAGGTTGTTTATTTGGGCTTGTTCTTGTTTTTGGAGATAGGCCTGTAATGATATAAACTTTCCTCTTATAACCGCTTTTGCCATGTCCCAAAAGTTTTGATATGTTGTATTATCATCATTCATTTCTATGTATCACTTGATCTACCTTTTTATTTCTTCTCTGATCCAGTTATTCTTTAGTAGCATGTTGTTTAATCTCCATATATTTGTGGTTCTTTTTGCTTTCTTTTTACAGTTGATCTCTAGTTTCAAAGAATTATGATCAGAGAATATGGTTAGTATGATTTCAACCCTCTTATGTTTGTTGAGGCTACCTCTGTGTCCCAGTATGTGGTCAATCTTTGAGAATGTTCCATGTGTACTAGAGAAGAATGTATAAGCAGCTGTTTTGGGATGGAAGGCTCTATAAATGTCAGTTATGTCTAGTTGGTCTGATGTATCATTTAAAGATGTTATTTCCTTATTGATTTTCTGCTTGGATAATCTGTCCATATCTGACAGTGGGGTATTTAGGTCCCCTACTATGATAGTGTTTTGGTCTGTTTCTCCCTTTAGTATTTTGGGGCTCCCTGATTGGGAGCATAGATATTAATAAGTTTTATATCTTTTGGTGCATGATTCCCTTTATCATTATGAAGTGTCCCTCAGTATCTTTCTTTACATTTTTTAAGTCTGTTTCGTCCGATATTAGTACCGCTACTCCCACCTTTCTCTGAATGCCATTTGCTTGAAATATCATTTTCCACCCTTTCACTTTGAGTCTGTATTTGTCTTTGGAACTGAGATGTGTCTCCTGGAGGCAGCATATGGTTGAATTTCATTTTTTGATCCAATCTGGAACCTTGTGCTTTTTGTTGGTGAGTTCTCAGTCCATTTACATTTAGGATGAATATTGAAATATGAGGTCTTCTTATATAAAGATAAAATGAGGCCATTTTATCTTTCTGGTAATTTGGTGTTTCCATTGTTTCTTTGTCCTTGTGTTTCTGTTTTCTTTATTTTGGTTGGCTTTGTGGGTTTTCCCTCTGGTCCTTCTTTTTTTATGTTATATACTTCAATTCTGAATCTTCTGTGGGTGGTTACCATTATGAATATGTAAATGATAGTTATATATATATATATATATATATATATATATATATATATATATATATACACACACACACACACACACACACACACACACACACACAGTGGTCCATTTTCTTCTGCATGTGCCTTATCTTCATTCCCCTTTGCGAATTTGGATCTTTGAATCTTCCTTTTTCAGTCACTGTTATCTCAGTTTGTCCCTTTATATGCTGAATGTTTATTACTATCTTGGTATAGCAATTCTCTTCTTAATGTTTAAGCTTAAAATGCCCTGTTCTTAGTAAGGGTTGCACTCTTCTTCTATCAGACTGCTAGTCACTTTACTCCTAATTATGTGTTTTGGTGGTTTTTTTTATCATGTTGCTTTAGGTGAGCTGACCCCTTTCTGTGTTTCCTGTAGTGCAGGCCTTGTAGTGGAGAATTCTTTCAATTTTTGTATGTCTGGAAAGGTCTTTATTTCTCCTTCATATCTAAAGGAGAGTTTAGCTGGATACATTATTCTTGGCTGATAGTTCCTTTCATTTAATAGTTTGAATATTTGATTCTATTTTTTTCTGGCTTGTAAGGTTTGTGCTGAGAAGTCTAACTATAATCAATGTGTTTTTCTTTATAGGTTATCATCTGCTTTTCCCTGGCTGCCTTGAGAATTCTGTCTTTGTTGTTGATTTTTGATAATTTTATTACACTGTGTCTTGGTGAAGGCCTTTTTGTTGAATTATTGGGTGTTCTTCAATTCCAATCTCCAGCTCATTCCTTAGATTTTGGAAATTCTCATCCACTATTTGTCTGAAAATGCTTTCTGTCCCCGCTCCTTTTCCTCCCCTTCAAGAATTCCCATTATTCTTATGTTTCCTCTCCTGATGGTATCAGCTAATTCTCTTTCATTATTTTTCATTCTTTGGTTTCTCTCTTGTTCCTTCTGATTTATTTCTAGATTTCTGTCTTCAATATCACTGATCCTTTAACCTCCATTTGATCAACTCTATTTCCCAAGATTGTTATTTCATTTTCAATTCTTGCAGTGTGTTCTTTATCTCCAGAAGGTCTATTCAGTTCTTTTTGAAGGTTTCAATCTCCCAGCTAATGAACTCATTCTGCTCATCTAGTTGTTTTTTTAATTCCTGAAATTGTTGATATGATTGGTTTTGGATCTCACTGATTTTTTTCAGAAGTACCATCCTTAATTTTCTGTCATTTAAATTCCAAATTTCTATGTCTGTAAGCTTATTTTCTGGAGATTTTTCTCTTTCTTTCTGAGATGACTTGTCACCTTGGTTGTTCATGGTGTTTAATGGACTATTTCTCTGTCTGGGCATTAATGGAGATATGTTCTGCTTTTTTTTTTTTTCAGAAATAAGATTTATTATATAATGGTACCCAGCCTGTTGCAAAGAAGGTTTTTTCTTTTGGCTTCCAGTAGGTAGCGTCTAAGCCTCTTAGATCTCTGCTTTATATAAAACCTTAATGTCTTTTTTTTCCCTTATAGATGTTTAATCACGCTCACTACCCTCATTCTCAGTTCCTGTCAGTGTTAGCAACAGTTTTGGTAGTGTTAGCTCAGATTCCCATGGGGCTCCGTGGTGTTCCGTCTCAGCGGTTAGGGGGTGAGGGACCCTCTTGGTTTGGATATAGGAACTGCAGCTCAGCCTCTGTTTTGTAACTGCAACTGGTAAAAATCAACTGTTGTTTCTCTAAGATCCCACTTTTCTGATGTCTGCATTTCTCTAACTGCTGCCCTGATGACTGGGCACTACTGTCAGCCACGGGGACCTCAGAGCACTGCAGACAGGGTTTTTCAGGGAACTCACTACTCCTTCTCCTCTCCCCTTCCTCCTACAGGGAACTCCAACTGTGAGAGGCAACTTCTTTATTTCTCCCAGTCCACTGCATGACACTCGGGTTCTGACCTGTAATAACGTTTATGCACACATCCCATGCTCATATATGCTCGTGTGCAGGTTAGGTATTTTTTGTTGAATTTTAGATGTTCAGCTTATTGTCGTTTCAAGGGGAAAGATCTGGGAACGCCTCTCACTCCACCATTTTTAATCCAACCTACTTGGTGTAAAAATTTTTGTGTTTGCGTAGCTGAAGATGTCTTTATTTTAGCCTCATACCTTAATCCTTGCTAAGAAAAGAATTCTAGGTTTAATTTTTTTTTGGAGGGGGTGACTTTTTAGTATTGTTCCTTTTTTTTAGGAGCCAGTGTTGCTCATTCTGTTTTTGCCTAAGTTTGCCATTAATCTCCTTCATAAGCTTTTAGACTTTCTCTTTAACCTTAAAATTTCATCATTGTGTATAGTAATAATTGCAGCTATTACACTCCCTCTCCCATGTCAGAACAGCTTTACATGCATTGATTTAATAGATCCTCACTACGATTTTGTGAGCAGAGTCATATTTTATTATCCATATTTTATAGCAGGAAAAACTGGAGCACTGAAAAATTAAATAACTTCCCTGATTTCACACCTAACAAAATGAATTTCAAAGCCAAGGTTTGAACTTGGGAAACTAATTCTACAATCCCAACTATCCCAATTTAGCTTTTCCTTCATAGGGCTTAGCTTGGGTATATACTTTCAATTTAAAGTTTTGTGCCTTTCATCATCTTAGAGTAATTTTTTTGGTTGTGTTATGTTTTCCTTTCATTATCTGTTCTCTGCTTTTGTAACTTCACGTAGATAGAATTGGAACTTCTTAGATTGAACTTTCATATCTCTTTTCTTCACATTTTTCAAACTATATGAGCTATGTGATTTTTTAAAATTTAATAAAGTTTTACTTTTCAAATTGTATAGTTGATCAGACTTGTTTTTCATGCATCTTCACCAGCAGCTGGGGCACCCCACCCTTGGTGTTTCTGGTGTATATTACTGGAGCTCTGTGCTTTTAAATTAGTTTAATAAACCCTTTACTAAGTTGCTCCTGAAGGGCTGCCCTGGCCTAAGAGTCTCAGATCATCTGTCTTTCAAAGACAATAGCTGGGGTTTTAAGCTTATAGTTGGGAACTCTCTTACAGAGATTGTCATACATCTCTTTGTCAAATAAGACTAGGTTATTAAGCTGATCCTGAACTTTGCCTTTGGACCTTTTATTCTTTTTGGTCCCCAGATTTGTTCAGAGTCTTTGTCTTTTTTGTCTGACTTTCCATCATCTGTCTTATTTTTGTCATCCTTGGGCAGCATAGTGAAGCTCTGAGAGCAGCTGCTATACTGCGGCCACATTAAGATGTCAGACAAAAGAAGAAAAAATGAGCTACATGATTTTCTTTTTTAAGTTTACCTTCTGTATAACCAAATCAGTTTTTCAGTATATCCCTTAACTATGTTCATTCATTATTCAGTGCTATTGAATTGTTAGAATGAATTTAAAAAAATATTTATTTCCAAGAACACTCTTATTGCTTTTTTATAATAGTCTGCTCTTATATTGTGAACATAATATCTTCTAGAATTTTCTGTGGATAGTAATTAGATTGATTGATTGATTGATTGATTGATTATAGCAGAAAAGAAAAGCTTTATTAGAAGGGAAAGTACACTTCCAGACGTGGAAATGGGCCTGAGCAAGAAAAACATGGCTCAAAGTCCTAGAATTTTTTGAAGTTCTGTTCTCTATGTTATCTGCTTATGTCAGACATTTATTCTTTATGTTCTTAGTTTTCTGTTATGTCATTAGTTTTTTTAAAGTGTTTAGAAATCTTGGCTGTCCATTAAGATTTATAAATAAAGGAGTAGGTTGATCAATATAGGTAAATGTCAGGTTTTTCTCTCACCTTTGAACAAGAAGGCTGGCTACATGAGCAGGATATACATGAGCAGGATTGAAATCACCATGTTTGTAGGTCAAAACATTCTAAATCTCCAACTTTCTAATGTTGACAATAATATAAATTTATAAATAGGCATATGTTGGTGATGCGTGGTGATATTTTTCATTTATGGAATATAAAATCAAAAATATTTGGAGATTATTGCTTCAGTGGATTGATGATGAGCTTTGCAGCTAGGCAGACATATTCAAATCATAGTTCTGGTGATTACTAATTTTGTGGGTTGAGGTAAGCCATTTAACTTGTCTGTTCTTTAGTTAGCCCCTTTGAAAAAAAATTAAATTAAAAAATATTACAAAGAGTTTTATAAGAATTATAAATAATGTACATGTACATAAAGAACCTAGGACATCATAGATTCTCAGTAATTAGTTACCTATTTTAAGTTAATATGTCATTAAATTTAATAACACATAGATAAAATGGAATTAAGAATTTAAAAAATAGGTGCTATTGCTCTAAAGTATCACTTTTAATTACTTTTATCAATTTCATAGAGTTATTTTGAGAGCCCCCTATGTTGCTAAGGAATTTTTAAAGAGGAATCAGTATAAGCAGATGATTGGCAGAGCTGGCCGTGCTGGAATAGATTCTGTTGGGGAGAGTATTCTTATATTGCAAGAAAAAGACAAGCAACAGGTAATACTCAATCTGATTGTTGGTTGGCAGTTTTGTCTTCTTTTCTTGGTGTTTGGTCTAGCCCTTTATGAGATCATCTTTTTAAAATTCTCATTAATATTCCTTTAATGTTTCCTTCTCTGTGATTTAAGAATTAAGAAGAATAGTTTGAATACTTTTATATTTCGGGCAAACAATGAAAAGTATTTTCCTTATTTTTTTCCATTTTCATGCTCATACGTGCTAAATTTTTTTGTCTTTATATGTTTATCTCCCCCTGTCTCCATAAGATCTATGCAAAATCAAAAATTTTACATAAAACACCATTTTTTTATAATAATACAAAACATAATACTGCTTTAACTTTTGTAGGTATTGGACTTAATAAGCAGACCATTGGAAAACTGTTATAGCCATCTTGTTCAAGAATCCACCAAGGGAATCCAAACTTTGTTTCTCTCTTTGGTTGGTTTGAAGGTATTTTTTAAATATTTTAAAATCTTACTACTGTTACCTGAGATAGGAGAGGTTAAAAGTTATGAAAACTGTAAGTATGAAAAAATATCAATTTCTAATCTAATGTGGAAAAGAACCATCTGTGACATGATAAATCTGAATCTGGATTTATATGTGCATTTTTGATCTTTGAGTTGTAAAGAATATGAGAAATTGACAAATTATGGTTGGGCATCAACTACAGGAAAAAGACTTCGGTGGATACTATGGAGATACAGGGAGCTGTAAAGACATGGGTCCTGATGTGGTTAATCCATCATCTCTGCCTTTGTTAAGAATAAGATTCACCAGTAATCCTATGACCATTCTAAGATATTATAAACATTTGTGAGATCAATATAGTCTTTATCAAGCAGAAAAAAATTTTTTTAAAGACGCAATAGGAAAACATTCTTTTCCCACAAATTAGAAATTAGCTCTCTTTTTTAAAGTTACTCTTGAATTAAACTTCTTTTTTAGGATTATTCTTAAATTTAACTTTGTGCCCCAGGTCATTCTGCCACAGAGTGGCAAAGTCAGGGTTTGAATTCAGCTTTGTCTAACTGTAGAACCAGTGCTCTTAACCTTTCATACAGTCTGCCTTCATCAACCTGAAGGTTTAAGTGAAAATACAAAAGACAATCGATAAAAAATATGAGACAAGTTTTGATTACCTTGCAGATGAATAATGTAATATTATAATATCCTCTGGCAATTTAGAAGAGTGAAAGGCTGTAAGGAAGAGGAAGAATTAGTGCTGAGTATTGAAGGAGATAGAGGTTTTAGATAAAAAGAAAGAAAGAAGTCATTCTAGATGCTTATGTGTGAAATAATATGCAAGATGTGCCTTGGCCCCAGCTCTCTCTCTGTTATCCTGGGTAAGTTACTAACTTTCTCTTAAATGTATTTTAGTTTCCTTAACCGTAAAATGGAGATAACAGTATGCAGAAGTATTGCAAGATGAGTTTGGAAGCAATCATAGTATAATGTAATAAAGACCTATAATGGGAGGGTTGCCAAGGAGTTAATGGAGGGAGAGAGATCTTGAAAATTATCAAGTCTTACACATTAATATTTTTGATAAGGTAACAAACTCAGATAGTTAGTGATTAGTCTAAAGTCATTCAGTAAGTTATGGTTTAGATGGGACTATAATTTAGATTTCTCCCTTGCTGACCTGTGTTCATTGTGTATGTGGCACAATCACCAAGTGCTCGTGACACTTCTCCAAGATAGATCATATTCTTGGCCATAAAACGAGTCTCAATAAATTTAAAAAGTGAAATCATATGGAATATGGTGTCTAATTACAACACAAGAATAATATACATCAGTAATACAAAGATGTCAGGGAAATAGCCAAATGTTTAGAAACTAAATGGCGTACTTTGACCTATGGTCAAAGTAGATACCACAAGGGAAATTATAAAATATTTTGAATGGAATGAAAATAAATATATCAAAATTAGTGACATACAGCTAAAGAAGTGCTTAAGGGGATATTTATAGCTTTAAATGCCTATAAGAAAGATCCAAAGTTAATGATCTAAGTTTCACCTTTGGAAGCTATAAACAAAAAAATAAAATACCCCAAAGTTGAAGGAAGGAAATAATCCAAATAAAAGCAGAAATCAATGAAATAAAAAATAGACAAACAAGAGAAAAATAATTAATGAAACCACAAGCTAGTTCTTTGAAAAGATCAGTAAAATTATTGGTTGAATTGATCAGGAAGAAGAGAGAACATATAAATTATCGATATCAGAAATGAAAGGAGGTTCATCACTAAAGGTCCTAGAGATAGTAAAAGGATAATGAGGGGTTATCCTTGAATAACTATCCTTGAAAACTGAAAAATGAATTCAACAACTTAGATGAAATGGCAAAAATTCTTGAAAGACACAATTCTCAAAATCTACTGAAGTAGAAAACCTAAATAATCTTATATCAAAGAAATTGAATTTATAATTTAAAACCTTTCTACGGCCATGCCACCCTGAACACATCCAATCTCGTCTGATCTTGGAAGCTAAGCACGGTCAGGCCTGGTTATTACTTCAATGGGAGACTACCTAGAAATACCAGGTGCTGTAGGCATTTTAAAAAAATAAAAATAAAATAAAGCCCTCATACAAAGAAAACTCTAGGTCCAACTGACTTCACTGGTGATTTCTATCAAACATTTAAGGAAGAAATAATAAACAATTATACACATTTTTTCAGAAATTATAGGAAGAGGGAAGGAACACTGCTGATCTTATGAGATTGACATAACTCTGAATCCAAAAGCAGACAAAGATATTATAATAACAGAAAACTATAGGTCAGTTTCTCTTGTAAATAAATGTTAAAAATCCTTATGAAAGTATTAGTAATCCAGCAGTACATTATAAGAGCAATATACATGGTCAATCAGAGTCTATTCCAGTCATGCAAAGCTGGTTTAACATTCAAAATTCAATAAGCATAATTACCCATTCAGCAGAATTTAACATACCATTCATGATAAAAACTCAGCAGTCTGGGAGTAGAAGAGAACTTCTTCAACCTGATAAGTGGTGTTTATTAAAAAGAAGAGGAAGAGGAGGAAGAGAAAGAAGGAAGAGGAGGAGGAGAAGAGGGGGAGGAGAAGGAAAGGGAGAGGAGGAGAAGAAAAGAGGAGGAGGAGGAAGAGGAAGAAAGAGGAGAAGGAAGAAGAGGAAGAAGAAAAGGAAGAGGAGGAGGGAAGGAAGAGGAAGAAGAAGGAGGAGGAGGAAGAAGAAGAAAGAAAATAAGGAAAGGAAAGAAGAAGAAACTACAAGTAACATCAGACTTAATGGTGAAAATCACATGTTTTCCCCTAAGGTCAGGAAAAGAAAAGATGTCTGCTCTTACCCTGCTGTTAAACTTATGATCAATGCAATAAGATAAAAGGAAGAAAAATAAAGACATAGGAAAGGAAGCTGTAAAACTATCTTACTTGCTGATAACATTGAGTTCAAGCAAAACCCAAAAGAATGTACAAAAAGCTAGAGTATAATCAGTGTCACAGGATACAGGGTTAATGTACATACTCAATTGTATTTCTGTAAACTTACTATAAAATAACTGGAAAAACATTTCCACTTATAATAGCATCAAAAAAACATTAAATGCTTAGGGATAATTTTAACATGTGTCAAACTTATACACTGAAAACTAAAACACTGCTGAGAAAAGTTAAAGATAAATGGAGAGAGGCACCATGTTCATGAATTTGAGCGCTCAGTTTTGTTCAGATGTACTTCTTCCCAGATTGGTCTATAATTTCAGTGCAATGCCAATAAAAATATCAATAAGTGTTTTTGTGGAAATTACGGGCAGATATGACAATGTATTTGGATATTCAAATATGAGTAGAATAACCAAAAATAATGTAAAAGAATAACAAAGTTAAGACACTTCACATTATTTTACCACAAGATTTACTGTAAAGTTTCACTAATCAAGACGGTATGATATTGATGCAAGACCAATAGATTAGTGAGTTCAGAATTAGACCCACACAATATGATCAATATTTAACAAAGTTGCCACAATATTTAAATGGAGAAAGAATAGTTTTTTCACTACATGGTACTGGGAAAACTAGCTAGCCATATGGAACAAAAAAATTAACCTCTACTCTGACCTCACACAGTCCAAAAAATTAACTGAAAGTGGATCATTGACCTAAACTTAAATGCTAAAATAAAACTTGTAGAAGAAAATATAGGAGAAAAATTTTTGTTACCTTTGGTTAGGCAAAGTTTTCTTACATAGGGAACAAAAAAACAAACTATGAAAGAAAAATCAATTAAATAGACTTCATCGTAATTAAATATTCTCTTTAAAAAATAGTGCTAAAATAAGTGAAAAGGCTCGGGAAAATATTCATAATGCATACATCTGACAAATATGTATGTGAGTTAGGACTCAGTGAAAGGCAATGGAATTGGGAGGGAGTGTGGCAGGATGAAAAGGGCATAGCAGTTTCATTTCAATTCTGTTTTAACAATTGAAGAATCACAGCAAGAAGTCCAGACAGCAGTCTGTTCAGATTAGCAGATAAGTAGCTGTTGTTTAAAACCTGTCCATAGGAGACAGAACTCAAACTATTGGGCCCAGTCAGTCCTGAGGAGGACAAGCCATCAGGGTTCCTCCCACACCTGGGGTTGGGGGTTCACAACAGAGCTGTAGTTGTGAAGGGAGGCTAGAATAATAGACAGGGTAGAGAACCAAGAAAATCTTCAAAGTTAGAAATGAAGCAGAAGCTTCAGGTCCTTTTAACAAGAACAACCAGGTGGAATAGGGTTGAGGGATGAGAGTGATTTGGGTGATGTGAGGTCAGGAGGTAAGCATCCCTGGAGAGGTTAGATCCATGCTTTGGTGGAAGAGAGGGAAACTCCAATAATTAATAGGAAAACATACCAGCTGTTGGGCCATAGCATTTAAGGATCCTCCAATTATTGTTTATCACAATTATGTTTCAGACACCCTATTAAACACTGCATGTTTTATCTCTAATCCTTGCATACATTTGAATTAAGTAGTACTTAATTCAAATTAAGTACTACTCTTCTTTTACAAAAAGAGTCTAAAAAAGAGGTAGGTTGTGTAGGCTGCTTTCAACCATATCTCTGCATTTGCGCATTCTGGTCCACACATTGCAGTCTCTTGCCTGGAGCACTGTTATTGCCTTCTGACTGGTCTCCCTGCATTTATTCTGCCCGCCTTTCCATATCCCCTCCAAGTATTCTTCACATAGATTTATCTTCTCAAAATGTAAAATCTGAACATGTAACCTGCTTCTGACAAATTTGTCAATAGTAGTTTCCTATTGCTTTTAAGGCTAATCCCTTATCATGGCCTACCTTGTAGATGTGGCCTCTACCTATCTCACCATCCTCATTTCTCACCACCCTTCTCCCATCCTACCCTTCAGACATACTGGCCTTCTGTTTCTCAAACTACTATGCTGCCTTGCACCCCAGTGCTCCCTAAGCCTAGAACTCACCCATCTTACCTCCCCATCTCCAGTTTCACTTTCACCCACAATTTTGTCTAGTTAACTCCACTAAACCTTTAGATTTTCACTTAACCATTACTTCCTCAGGGAACCCTCCCTACGACTTTGAATCCAGTCAGTCTGTCATTACATGCTTTGTAGAACCATATTCCTTTCTTTTAATAACATCTATCTATCTGTAATTGTATTCTTGGTAGTACAGTTATTTGGCTAATAACTTTACCCCACTGTGAAAGCAGGATTCACATTTATTTTCATTTATCACTAAATGCCAGTGCCTAGCACAGTGCCTGGAATGTGGTTAGCTCTCAGTAAGTACTTAAATTAATTAATGGATTAGTGCTTTAATTAATTAATTGGAGTTGGGCATGTGTAAACTTGCAGATTGGGGCAACAGTGGGGAATCCAACTTTAAGATGCTATGGAGGCCAGAGGTAGAAACTGGCCCAGAGGGTTTAAATCATTGTGTCTAAAAGTTTATCACAGAGGGGTAGAAAAATAACATTATGGTAGTTAGACGGGTGAAGTAAAGTTTGTTTATTTTGTTGTGTTTTTTTTTACCCCCAGTGTTCATTGTAATTAACATAGTAGAAAACAATGTAAAACCTAAGTACATTGATAATTTACAAATATCAGTTCTTGAATATCTGAAAAGTATAATTTTAGTCTAAGTAAATACTGTATTAAGAATGATTTTTATTAAAAGAAGAAGCAACAGGAAATGGTACTATGTTTTATTATCTTTTATATTAATTTGATATGAAATGACTACTTATGTTTTCCGGTTGAAATATTATCAGAATTGTGAGAGAGAAATATGCTTATCGATTGACTATCTTTCAGTATAAAATGCTGATTTCATTGAAATTGGCTAATATAAAATTATTCTAATTCAGAATCAGCTCTACATCTGAATATCAAATGGAAGGTTAATTATTATGATTGCCATTATAAGTTTTAAATAGTGAATAAGAGGGGGAGAGAAAAAAGCAGCAAAAGAACAGAAAAAGGAGACAGGAGTGAGAAAGACAAAAAGAGGTAGAAAACTGCCATTTATTTTCATGTAATATGTCAGGGAAAGTATTACCTGATCCTGTTTCAGTGGAGACTTTTAGATATATTTTCCTTATGTCTCTTTCTCTTTTTTTAAAAAAAAAGAACAATTTTTAGAGCTAAAGAATGTTCTCACAGGTGGCTGGAAAGGGATGAAGGGGAGACTTCTGAGGGAGACAGTGGGAATGAGGAGTAGTAGTAAACAGCACAGCTTTGGAGAGATTGTGAAAAATTATTCAAAAACCTAAGGAGTATTTAAGTAAAAAAATGTGTAGATGTTTTCATTAAAAGTATGAATATGATAACTGTCTTCTCCCTTAAAATATTTTTTCTTAATTTTAAAATGTCATTATGAAATTATTTACATATATGTAATTATGTGGATTTTATTTAAATAGCTTTGAGGTATGAAAATGAATCATCATGTTGAATAATATGCATTCAAAGTGATGTCTTGAATTAAGGAAGATGTTCCAATGATGTCCTGAATTGTTTCAGATTGCAACAAATCTTGATGACATATATCACTTTATGAGTGGTACATTTTTTGGTGTTCAGCAAAAGATTTTGTTGAAAGAAAAAAGTCTCTGGGAAATAACTGTTGAATCACTTAGATACTTGATAGAAAAAGGACTCCTGCAAAAAGACACTATTTTGACAGAAAATGGACGTATGCAAAAGGACACTCTATATGAATCCAAAGAAGAGTTCCAATATAATTTTCATATTACAAAGTTGGGACGAGCTTCTTTTAAGGGTAAGAGTTTACCTAAATCTCATTATTAATCTGAGGGACTGCTTTGGAAAAAATAAAAATTAAATTATTCTATTACTTTAAATTGGATTTCTAATTTTATATTAATAACATTAATCTTATTTTATAATTATAAGCTGTAGACTACTTCAACTTTAAAAGGTTGAAAAATGTTTTGAATTACAAGTAATACAGGATACTGCAGAAGTATATAGAGAGAAAGGTGTTCATCCCTCCTCCACACCCCCTCTCCCAGCAATTACAGAAATCTTAATATCCTATCAAGAATAACAATTTTGTGTATATCTTTCCAGACATTTTTTGTATATTTAATTTCAGTGCATAATACATACATATATGCAAGTTTAAAGTTTTTTTAAGCTTTTGTTTTTAAATAAACAATAATTTATGTTGTTCTGGAACTTGCTTTTTTTGCTAAAATATCCATGAAAGTGAATAGTTTTTTCTTAATGACTACATCATCATTTGCTTAATGAAAAATAATGTCTGTTGTTAAAAAAATTCTTAGAACTAAGAATTATGTAAAGGAAAATCCCATACTTCTGTCTTATTTCCACTCTCCCAGAGGCTACCATTAACAGTTTGAAATATCTGTCCTTCCAAATATTGTTATGCATGTGTGTATATGTATGCATACATTTGTCTGGATGTGTAAAGATATATACACCCATACATATGTGCATTTGCACGGTTTATTTTTTTTAAAAGAAATCATTTAAAAAATGATTTGTAAGTATGTTTTAGCAGCTTGCTTTTCCCACGTATGAGATATTGTGAATATCTTATCATGTCAGTCTCTTTAAATTTACCTCATTTTCTTTTGATAGTTTAGTCATTCTTAGTATGGATGCCATAATTTATTTAATTATTCCTCTATTGATGGACATTTGCTCTGTTTTTTATTTTTCTCAATTATAAATAAGGCTGCATGGGCATCTCTATTCAGTGTATTTTGGGGTATATATGGAAAGGTTTTTCTGGGTTAGATTCCCCAGAACAGAGTAGTTGGGTCAGAATGTATGTACTTACTAAATAGATGGATACTATGAAAATGACCTCCAAAATAGCTGTGCTAAATTATATAGGAGATTTTAAAGACTTTTTACTATATTTTGGTAACTTCTATATAAGACTCCTTGAAATCACCTCTTTCCCCCTTTGAAAATTAAAAAAGATTAAATATTCGTATCTTTCTTTTAGGAACTATAGATTTGGCTTATTGTGACATTCTCTACAAAGACTTGAAGAGAGGCCTTGAAGGCCTTGTGCTTGAAAGCCTTCTTCATCTAATTTACCTAACCACTCCCTATGATATGGCTTTTCAGCATGACCCTGATTGGATGATATACTTCAGACAGGTGAGACTGTAAGATTCTTCAATATAGACCACTTGTCTATTAATGCTGATATGATTTTTGTCAAGTGATTATTCACTTTTTTCCTACCAAAATAGATTTGAAATTGGGCCTTTAGTTCTTTCAGTTTTTAAAATAGTAATATGGCAATAGCACTTTGGGTTTGGGTTTATTTAACTTAAATATTTTTTTCTGTTAAATATAAACGTATTCATTATCAAAAAAATAAAGGTACAGAAAAGAAAAAAGGATCATCCCTCTTCCCATTCCAGATAGTTACCGTTCTGATTTGGTGACCACTATATTTCACAATGCCTAAAATATAAAGAAAGCCGTAAGGCTGTCTCTGATGATTGAGAGTTTAATTCCATGAAAGCTCTATCAGAGCCAAGCATGATGATACACCCAACCCACTAATGTTAATACCTGAGAAGGAAATCAGTTTGACCACTGTAGCAGGGTGGAAGTGGCCCTTTTTTTTTTTTTACAAAAGCAAGTGGTAGAATACATTCTATTGAGACTTGACTGTGAACCGAGTAAATACATGAACATATATTAGGCAGAAGTGATATGAAGCTTTGAGTTGTAGGTAATTAACTTTCTTTTTAATATATTTTTAAATTATTAATATAAATTTTCTTAAGTGATACTGTATAATGCAATTATTTTCAAAAGACTTTCTTCCTCTCTCTCCCTAGACATTTCCAGTATTAAACATAATCACAGTCCATAAAAACCATACTCCATGGTCACAGTACTTGTGACCGTGTCTTTAAATAATTCTACTAAAGTATGTTATATTTTAATTTTTTTTAAGTTTTCAGTATTTGTAAATATAATTTGTGTTTTTTTCATATCTTTTAAAATCATGAAAATGTGATATCACAGGAAATACTAGATTTGGTTCAAATGGCAGATTATTTTTAAAGTTACAATTTGACCTTTCTATATATTTATTCTTTTTCTATGTAGTTTAGCAAGCTCAGTCCAGCAGAACAAAATGCAGTCGCTCTTGTTGGAGTCACAGAAAACTATGTTGGGAAAAAAGCATCAGGTCAGGCTATCAAGAAGGTACCAGTCTTTTTTTTCTTCCTAAATGACTAAGTTCATTTAACAAAGTTAATGCTGTGTATCGTAGAATCTAATATTATTTTTAGTTTACTACATAGACAACTTATTAACATATTTAAATAAATGCGTTTGTCTAATTTATAGTCACATTCACACATATATACAACCTATAAATACCATAGGAAATGTAAACTTGTTAACTTGATGTTTTTGTTTCACATTTTTTTTCTTTAAATTAATATAATTCTTATTTTACTACTTAGGACATCTGAGGACCAGAAATTTAGGCATTTTTTAATAATAGTAGTTATTTCTCAGTAGTGTGATGGCTCTTTTTTTTTGTACCTTTGTATTTCTGAAACAGTCTGTCATGCACATATACAGTTTTTATCATAGGAAAGGGTAAACCTTATTCATCTGTTTTTCTTAGGCTACTTAATGGCTTATATTCTAAAAATTATAAAATATTTATGAAATGTTTTGATGGTGCATAACCCTGAAATAAGTTCAATTCAAAGGAGAAAAATATTTTTTCTAGAAACTTTTTATTAGGCATTTTACTTTGTATCAAGGATTCTAAGATAGGACAGGTTTGGGATTTTTATTGTTATTGTTGTTTGTTGTCCTCAAAGAACTCCCAAATCTAGTATTGATATACATGAAACATTCTAGAAGGTTGAAGCAAATAAGCTAATACTCTTGTGAGTGACACATTTTGGTGTTTTAAAGGTCAGTCAACAAGCATGAAGCAGTGTTTAATGCTACATTAACTTTAAGAGAAATGGAAATAATTCTTTGGCTAACATGCCTGTAAATTCCTTGTTAATTTCATTTCCTCATGATACCTTTTTTTCATTTTTAATTTTCTTTGGAATCTAATTTTCATTGAAACCTAATTATCTTACCTATTATTTCCCCCTATATCTTTTAAATTTACATACGTATTACTGATTTTATTTTGAAAAATGGAAGATAGTGTTTACTCTCATTTGAAATGAATGGTGCAACTGTCCCATTTATTGCTATATCATAAAACTGTAAATACCTATATTCAGCATTCATGTTATCACAGTATTTAGATTGATTCTTTTCTCTCAGAAATGGCTATATTGTTTAGACCTTCAAAATGTTGAGTAAAAATATTTCTTAAAACAAATCATTTATATTGAACTCTAAAATATAAAATGAAAACAAAATTATTTTAAAAAATTATACTAATTTGGAAATCATTGCAAAATAATAAACATTTACAAAATCTTATTAGAATAATGTATCTTTAAACTTGAATTGGAATGTGTTTTTGTTACATTTTACGAAATACTGTCAATAAATGTTTATTCAATTGATAATTAAATATTTAAAATAGTATGAGCATGAATTTATCTTAATTACAAATGTTACTAGTTTAAAATTTTGGAGTATCTTTTTTTGTAATTCTAGAGAACATGTTAATTACTTAAATCTAATTGATTTCTCCACATCGAAAAAGACCTACCCTTTTTAAAAAATATTTCTTGTAAAAGATCTTGAAATTGGCATAAAGCATTTTACCATGTAATATAATTATATCATTTTTTTGGACTTAGAAAATACCTTCTAAGCAAAATCTACATTGAATCAATTTCTGGTTAATAATTATGGTGCACTACAGTTGGAAAATTAAAAGTGATCTTTTCCTACTTGTTATTCAACTATCATGCTTTTTGGCTTAATGCTTTTTGAAAGGGTGACCCTTACATGCAGTATCAACATACAGAATCTTAATTTACATATCCTTCAATATGTCGGTCTAAGTTCTCATCTCAGGTATTTTATATATCATTTTGTATTTTATACCTATTTCTTCTTTTTTAAGTTTATCTTTTTTTCCCCTCTGATTTTAAGTATGAGTTATTTAGAGTTAGCTTGGTATTAACTATGAAATTCTTTACATAAAAAAATAGTCACAAGACACCACAGACAATAGCAAGTACACAGAATAGAAATTGTTGCAGTCACACATATATACAACCTATAAATACCACAGGAAATGTAAAGATTTCAGCTCCTTTCTTTCCTCTATTCTTTCCCTGGGGCTACTTTCACAAATTAGCACAAACTTGGTTGTCTTAAAACAGCAGAAATTTATTCTCATAGTTCAAGAGGCCAGAAGTCTGCAATCAAGATTCTGGCAGGGTTGGTTCCTTCTGGAGATTCAGGGGAAGAAACCATCTTGTCTCCTTTAGCTTCCAGTGGTTGCTGGCAATCCTTGGTTTGTTTTCCCTTGCTTGTAGACGTGTTCCTCTGATGTCTGCCTCCATCTTCCCATTGCCCTGTTGTCTGTGTCACTCTCTGCCCTCTCTTTTTATAAGTACATCAGTCATTGAATAAAGAGCCTTAAAGGGCCCATTGTACATTCAGGATGATTCCCTCTCAAGCTCCTTAACTAATTACATCTGCAAAGTTCCTCTTCCCAAATGAGGTCACATTTACAGGTAGCAGGAGTTAGGACTTAAACGTATCTTTTTTGGGAGGACACAGTTCAACCTATTATACTCCCTATAGGAAGAAGTTTAATTTAAATTGGAAATAAATTGGCATATATTTTTTAATACTTGAAAAAATGATAATAAATTTGAATTAATCTAAGGGGTACATATGTTAGAACTTAATTTTATTTCTATGGAATGATTCTGTCCTTGCTCTTTCTTGGTACAACTTCATTCACTTTACCTTTTGTCCAATTCGAATATAATATACATTTTTAGCAGGTTTAGTACATAAATTTATTTGTATCTTTCCAGAAGGTGGACAAGAACATTGTCAACAGATTATACCTGTCTTTTATTCTTTATGCCTTGCTCAAAGAGACCAACATTTGGAATGTGTCTGAAAAATTTAATATGCCTCGAGGATATGTACAAAATCTTCTCACTGCAGCTGCCACATTCTCATCTTGTGTGTTACATTTCTGTGAGGTAATTCTACTAATTAGATTATATGTGCATTTTGCATTTTCTTATTGTAACTGTTACTAACCTCATTCACCAGTTAGCATTTTCTCATTGTTGACTTATTCTGTTATTACAAAGCATTCACAATATTTTAAAATATATTTTTGTTTTTTCTACTTAAAAAAAATACTATATACATACTTACGGTAAGGATACAAAAATGACAGAATCAACCAAAATTTGTAATGAACAAATAGAAAGCACCTAGTTATCCCTTCTCTTAGAACCACCATTAATAGTTTCAAGTGTTTGGAATCAACTTTTAAAATTACATTTCTTCATTGATGTAGATTCTGTGTTGTTTCTCATGAGTGATAACCATGGGAAGGATTTGATTAGTATATTATCAATATTCAACAGCTACTTTGTAACTACTTAGTACTATGTTCTTTTGATTGCCTCAGTAACTTACCATTTTTGCTTCCAATGTCCGTCTTTAGGTTTCTACAATAAATGTTCATTTTATAAAATAAATTGAGAAAACTTTATTTCAGCTATATGTATTTGGGGTTATATTTTATAACTATTTTATAAAAGAAGCTTTATGAATTTCCTTAAATAAGCTTACCAGGCTTTCCTCCTCAAATAATTTTTTTGATGAATTTATAACATAAGCCATTTTGCTGCAGTTAAATTTCTTATTATTGGATGACATAATCCTTTCCATATTTGTTTCTGTACTCGATTTTTAAAACAACTTTTCTCTCATGAATTCTATTTTTAAACTTAAAATCTTCATTTCTCTATCTTAAATCTTCATATTTTATGTATGTATAGGGCAGATAATTCTGTCATATGTACTAATAAGTAAATAATCCAAAATACTTGACTTTGGGTTGAAAGATAATTATTTTAGCAAATTTACCTTTCTAAATATCTTCTACTTATGCTGGTTTTTTAATATTAGCTTCCATTTTCTAATCATAGGCTAGCTAAGCAGTATATAAAAATTATGAGTAATAAGCTAGTCTTTAAAATATATTTTTTAAGTGTTCTGTTCTTCATATTTAAAGATGCTTCCATAATATTCTATCCTTTTGTTTGAATAAGGACTATAAGGACTTCAGCCTGTAGAATTGTTTAAGTAAAAGAATCTTTACATTGAACTTGAAAAACAACCCCTAAAATTTATGATGATTGATTTAGGAAAAATCTGCCTGACAACCTGTGCTTTCAAGGATGTATTTTAAATATTTTAATAGGTTTTTTTCCTCTTTAAATAGTTATATAAGTGGTATAAAATAGTACACTAATTGTATTAAGATGCCTTTCACTACAAGTAACAGAAAACCTTGTAGAAGTTTAAATAGGAAAAAAAGTTAAAACAATAGGAAACTAGAGCTAAGGCAATTCCAGGAGTGATTGATTCAGTAGTTTTATTCATGGATACTTTTCTTTTTTTTACTCTTTCATCTTTAGTATATTGACTACTTTCCTGGTGGTCACAGAATGACTAACTAATGCTGTTGTTCCATGCATCACATACTCTCACAGTAATATAAAAATGTTAGAAAGGGACTTTTAAAAAAATAAACTGCTATTTAGGAATTTCAAACATATGTAAAAGAAGACAGAGTAATATAATGAATGCCCGTGTATTCACCCAGCTTTAACCATTATTGACTCATGGCTTCCAATATCGTTTTTGTTTTAAATATCGTTACACTGAACATCATCATGTACTTACATCCTTTCATAGTTAATATTTTGTCTTTAGGATATATCCCCAGAGGTGGGAATTGTTTTCAGTCATTTGGAAAAGAAAAACTACACAATCACTTGTTGGTATTTTGATAAAAACGAATATAACTCTTCTTAGTGACTTATTTTTTGGTTTTCAGTCTTTTTCTTAATCCCAAAACCACATCATTAAATTTATCAGAGTCTTTGCCATGTTTTCTCATGACAACTTTTTTTGGAATTATTGTTCACCGCTGGCTTAACCCAAGTTCTAGAACTTACATAATGGAACATCCTCTCTGAGTCCCCTGCTATGCAAACTAAACTTTGAAATAACTTACCAGGTTTAAATTCTGTATATTTCTTTGTGTTCTTTAGGAACTTGAGGAGTTTTGGGTTTATAGAGCCCTTTTGGTAGAACTTACGAAGAAGTTGACTTACTGTGTAAAGGCAGAGTTAATCCCTCTCATGGAAGTGACTGGAGTTTTAGAGGTTAGTAGCTTCCCACTTTCCAAGCTGAGATAATTTCACCTAACTGTGAAGTCTCTCACAGGGTAAATAACAAAAACAGCCTTATTGTTCATTTGTCATGGAAGTCTTTTTTTTTTTCTTTTCTTTTCTTTTTAAATTGCTGTCATGGCCTCTTAGAAACCCTGTTAATCCTGAAGCACAAATATGACACTCCCTAAGTATATGGGTGCTGTCACTCATCCTTAGCATCTTTTCCTTTCTCCTCTCCAGTGAAGAATTACCTTCTGTCAGTTTAGACTCAGTGTTCATTTAAAGCACTGGTAAAAAGGCTTATTTGGTGGTGGTAAGGCTTATTTACATTTTTAAGAGTGTAAGAAGAAAGTGTCCTCAACTGGCTTTTTAGCTTTCTGTTTTGACCAACCTTTAAATTTATTCTCTGTTATTCAGAACACACACACACATACATACACACACCTATAGTCCCCTAAGTAGATGACGAGAACATTTTAATGATATTGGACTAGAACTTAATGATATTGGACTAGAACATTTTCACTGGAGTCTGAAATAATGCCCCTAGCCTAAGGACCTTAATGAATTTCTCATTGCTAATTGCAACATCAGTTGACTTAAGCTGCACAGAAGGCTACCTTGCAGTCAAATTGGAATCACCCAGTGAGTCTTTTAAAATTTCTCAGGATTCTGATGTGTTATCTCTTCATTTTTGCTTTCTTATCTTAGTTTATGCTTAACTCTTGTATGTGAAATTTTTCCCTTCGATAAGACATTTTTAATTATTTTTTTCTAATCCCAAATTCGGATCCTACTGATTTTTCTAAATACTTTTCAGGGTCGAGCAAAACAGTTATACAATGCAGGTTATAAAAGTCTAGCACACTTAGCTAACGCAGATCCTGAAGTGCTAATAAGGACAATTGATCATTTATCAAGGCGCCAGGCGAAGCAAATTGTTTCCTCAGCAAAGGTAAGCAAACCATTTTTTAAACTTTATGATATTTTGCAGTGCTACCTCCTTAAACCTTAGACATAAAAATAAAAACATTAGACACAAAAGTATACACTCACAATATGTGGATAAAAATAGTGCATCTGTTATGATACAAGGCTTGCTAAAAAGAGAAAAAGGACCTCCTAAATAATAAATGATGTCAAGAGTTCAGTGAAGTACAGGGACTCTAAAACTCACTGAATTCTGCCTCCTCACACCTTTTTCATGAAAGTCCTTTCCTCAGCATCTTCAACACCTGGTCTTCTCACCTTTGAACACCTTCATTGACAACAAGCTTACAACCTCAAAATTAGGTAGTTCTATTTCTAGACATTTTTAGTGTTTCAAAAAGCATCCCAGTATTATGAGGCTCAATATTGCTGCCTTAAAATGTTGACTATTACATTGTAGTACTACTCTCAGGATCTATACGGTAGTTTTTCACATATTTGAAAAAAGCTTTAATTGCCTCCAGGGGTTTGTTTCTCTTATGTATTTCTATCATTCATGTTAAACAATCTATCACTGCCTTAGTTACCTTTTGCTAGATGCAGTCCTATTTGTCATTTCCCTCCCGCTCTGTGTGGGTAAAGTCACTGTGCAGCAGTTTGAGGTTATTTCCTTTTGGATTTCAACTATAGTTCCATTCTCAGAACCTGAAATTGCTTAACTTTTAAAAAAAACTTCATGATTACACAATTGTCATATACAGATCAGAATTAGCTAAAAAGTAAATTACCATCTCACTTTCTTTAATGTGCTCACATTGTTTACATTACTTTTATTAATCTTTACAACAATCCTGTGAGGTGGGCAGAGTCAGTGTTATCTTCAATTCAAGGACACTAAAACTGACCTTGTTCCATTAGATTAGGAGTTCCAGGTTGTTAGGTATGAAGTTATAGTCATTTCCATTGCAATGGCAGCTAGCACTATACTCAGCTTAGAGTAGGTATTTAATAAATACTTGATTAAATTAATAAATGAAATTTAAAGAAATTAAGCAATTTATCCAAGGAAAGGAAACAGCTAGTTAGTAAGTAGGAGAGCCAGAACTAAGAGGTTAGAATGTATATTATAAAGGATACAAATGGAGCTGCAGTAACAATGGCCAAAAGACGTGACTAAATTTTAAAAGTTTATTAGGCAAATTCAAACATAAGAAATTCATAGTTGATATGAGGAATCAATGTTGTATCCAGGAGCCCATACGTCCATTACATTTCTCAGCATTCTCAAACACATGGCTTCCATTTTATGGACTAAGATATGTACTCTGGTTCCCACTATTCCTTCCACTTTCCAGCTAGCAGAAAGAGAAAAATAGATATTCCTTGCAGGATTTTGAGTTGCAAATAGGGGAGCAAGACTGCAAATAAGGAAACCAGTTAGGATTATATTGAGGTTTTGCAGTAATGCTACAAAAATGTTGTGTATCCTTCATAGTACATTATATCAGGAGCCATAGGTGTCCATTTGTTCCATTAGTGATATTAACTTTGATCATTTGGTCAAGGCAGTATCACCTGCCTTTGTGGGTCAAAACAGCTATTTTATTTTGCTCATGTTTTTGTGAATTAGGAATTCTGGAAGGATTCAGTGGGGGTGATTCTTACTTAGAATAATTAGTCAGTAATTGTAATTAGTCAGATTTCAATTGGGGTATAGTCCTCTATAGGCTTAACTGGATTAGATATCCAAAATGGCTCGCTCACGTCGCTGACAGCTGAAAATTACTCTTATCTGGAGCTTTTAAATGGATCGACTACATGTGGCCTTTCCATAGAGCTTGGGTCTATCATTGCATGGCAGCTAGGTTTTTAGAGGAAATATCTGGAGAATGAACGTTTTAAGAAATCAAGGCATAAAATGCAAGAAATCTCCTGAACTGATTTCAGAAGTTATGTAGTCATTTCTGCTGTATACCACTGATTACTAGAAAGCCATTAAGATCAGCTCAGATAGAAAGGAAGGGGAATTAGACCCCTTCCCCTTCATGAGGGAAATGTCAAATGATTTGCAGTCATCGTTAATGTCTGCCTTCTGGTCACAAGTTATTTACCTCTCTCCTACATGCAAAATATATTTATCCTTAACAGATTTATTCCTTTCTGGCCTCAGACTCAGGCTGGACCTCGAGGTCCAGTACTTCTTCTAAATCAATTCTAGGTATGGATGGTGCTCCTTGAGTGCTGTTTTACAAGTATGGTGGCTCCTCTCAGTTTGAAGACCTATGAACTAAGGAGAAACACCACCTATGATGTTCAAACAAGGTGGTACATAGAAGCACATTCTGAAATCCAGCCAGGCATATGGGGCTTGTTCCTTATTTAAGACCCAGTTCTACTCCCTGGGACTCTTCTTCACTTCGGATTTTCTTATCTGAATCATTCTTTCTTTTCTATAAGCAGTGGCCTATGTTTACAGCTACATAACTTTCTCAGAGGTTCAAGGCTTCAAAGGTTCTTTTTATTTTTAATGTCCATTTAGGTTGGATTTCTTTTTTTTTCTCAAGCTTTGTCTGCTTTATTTCACTACTTTAGGCAGTAAGGCAAAACAGGAACCTGTCATTCATAAAGATCAAGGGGTGCCTCTCATTCCCAAAAGGGACCAAAAAGGATGTTTCTTTACAAATATGTATGACACTTAGCCCATTACATCCATATGCACTTTGAACAAAAGAAAACTTTGGTGGACTAATCAAATCATGAATCCAAACTTACAGCTTTGAGTTTCCAAAATTGTAGTTTCTAGTGCTAATGACATCTAATTTGCCTGCAGTAGTGCACACTGACTATGCATTAAAAATCTTGCACATGATCTAATATAAAAAAACAATAAAATTCTGAATTCACCAGCTGCAGGTAATGAACCACATCTACTAACACAGAATACTGACTTGCACTGAAAACTGTCTTGAGGAAACATCAAACCAATGGCTGTTTTCTGCAAGTTAATTTGGTTTCTGATGAAAAAAATTCTATGATCACGTGTTTTTGTGTTTCTGTGTCACAGGGGGTTGATGAGACCCATTACTTCAACATTATTACCTTTGGGAACAAATGCCAGCTACATGCCATAAACTCATGACACACAAGTGTGTGTAGTCTACACAGATGTGCAAACATAGGAAGCTGTTCTCTACTTTGATGGCCATTTCCTCCACTGGCAAATATGGAGGAGTGGCTTCACAGTAGGCTCTAGCAGGTAGTGAAATAAAAGTTAATTTAACACTCTGGAGTCACAACAAATTAAACTATTTATTTCTATAGTCTGCATATTTGTCATTATACAATCCCTGCCCCCACTCTAAGAGGCTAAACCTTACATTTTACTGTCATAATATTCGAGATATGAGTATTTTTCTTACACCGCAGCATATATATTACTCTGTGGAACATTGTTTCATGAAATTTGCTTGACCTTAAGAGTACAATTTAGTGTCTTTCAAAGGCTTCCTAAATATTCTTATCTTCCAGGGGAAGCTGACAAGATACTATGTCCTGTCTATATTGTACATTACTATATATCTTAATTTTCTTGTTTTAAGTAAAGGCTTGAACTTAAAACAAAATCAGGATAAACAGGAAATTTCCTTTCACCAGAAGTCTGTTGGCTACTGCTTACATTGCTTTTATAGAAAATGTGGTGCAGCTCGTTGTCTACTTTGTCAAGTCTCATTTTAGAAAACATCTCAGAAATTAAGGTGAATGATCTAGCTCTAGGATATCAACCAAAAACAGCATGTGATTATGAGGCAAGTGCTCTGGGTTACTTGCTGAGCTGTTTTATGGTTTATAATCAAAATGGTCTTATTTGACATACCATATGACAAAAGTCAAACTCAAGAAAGGTTCTTTATCTTAATATCCAGTTTTGGATTCAAGAGATTATAACTTAATTTCTTCTTAAAATCAACGGAAAGAACATTAGTTCAGGTCATGCTAAAAATCTAACCTTTAAATGTTTTCTGCATTCTGGAAGTACACTTGTCCACCAGGTTTTCTTTGGGCTCTTTTCAAGTCCCAGATACACAGAACAATCTACTGAGTCAAAGAGGCAGAGCAGAGAAGGGGTAGGGAGCAAGGCATTTAAAGGTTACCTCCCCGTGTCAGCATTAATCCCTGGATATTGTGGCAACATTTAAAATTAATGAAATTTGATACTCTCTTGACATGACATATAAGCACTTGCCTCTCAAATTTTTAAAAGTTCTGTATTCTACTGGGAAAAAATTTTAAGAGCAGTCAATAAGTATCCTGTATTCACTTGGAAGGCAAATCAAAGTGCCTTAAGAATTGCACAAGTTCTTTAACTCATCACAAAACTAAAGACGATTCTATTTTTATGTCCATGATGGCAAGAGAAAGGATATTTTTACAGACTGCTAGGTTATATCTAATGGAATGCAGAAAGCAGTTGGTACATTGAGACCAATGCTGAATCATGGCTAGCAAGTCTTAACCTTTTGGTTATCATTTTAAATTTCATTTGTGATATTGTGATCCTTTGAGAGATTAAATCAGGAGACAGTATGGAACTACTACAGAGTTCCTCAGGTGGTAAATCTAATGCCACTCCAAGGAATAGCCATCCCCTTTCTTTGGATGAAACTATGCTGTTAATATTCAATGTGCAGGGTTCAGTGAGGGAGACACAGAAATACTGGTGTTGATGGAAGTGAGAGCAAGAGGAACAGCAGTTACCTAGCGTTCCTAATGCCCTGTTTATGCTCCCACCTACCTAGAAATAGGATTCAGTAGTGCATGGATATATCATTATAAACAAGGCCTAATGAAGCAGCAGCTTCCACATTTTAACACAAGTTTGTGGTGATACAGTCCTTTAGGATATGCCCAACAGTAGAACCTTTTAAGGAAGAAGGGGGCCCAAGCTCAGTTCCACATGCTGGATGAGCCAGATGACTTCTGTGCCCTAGTCACCTTCTTCAATGGGGTGGATGGGGGCTGCCAGGTTTTTAAAATCATGCTTTATCTTAAAGCACATTGTCACTTTGCCCTCCTCACATTGTGGCTCACTTTGATGAAAATACCCATTTTGTTGGCCTTTCTGAAGGTTATAATGTCAGGATTATCCTGAAAGCCCTAGGGTTCTGCCAGCTCATTATACTGTGCTGCTGCATCTTTGCCGGCTAAAATGAGCTCTTTGGGAGGCACCACCACCTTAGCAGGGCTACTGATATTATCAGGGTCTCCCTCATCGCACTCCAACAGGGTCACATGGGTGAGGTTCTCCACTGGGTTCATAAGAGTCAGGAGGACCTGGCTCTCCTTCATGTAGCGAAGGTCGGGAATTGACACAATCCTCACTTCTGTAATATAATTGACAGCAACCAGTTGGATTTTGAATTTGATAGATGTTAGATTAAACTCTGGCTTGCTCACATTATGTTCACATTTCTGGCAGGGCAGGGACCATTTGATCAGAAGATGTTTGTGACGGGGTTAGAGCTGGGATGCACAGATTGGTTGGAAGTCAGGCTGTAAGAGGCGCTGCTGAAGGGTGGTCACCTCTGTTAAATTTACTGGTCTTGTATAATAAATAGTCTTCAAATAGTCTTCATCTACAGCCTGAGCTGGCTCAATCTTTATCTCTTTCTGGTCCTCTCCTTCTTTAAGGAAAAGTCCAGCAAAAGTACCAATGGTTGCACCAGCTCGTGGTCGCTGAAGCCTGGTTCCATGACCATATTTGTCTGAAAAAGCCAAAGGCATGTAATTTCTGCGCCATGTTAGTTGTTTGTGATCTTACTCAACCTTCTCTTTCTGAGCATGCTGCTGGTAATATTCAATCAGTTTCTTTTTTAGTTTGGCTTCAGCGCATGGCATATTTTCTAAGCAACTTGGACAATAATGGGAGTCCACCTCATGAGACACATTCCAGCGACCGCAACTCGCTACAATAGCGGCAGAAGTAAAGCTGCGAGAGCAGAGCCGGAACCTGCTTTTCTCCTAGGACTCGATAGAGAACCCGCTCGGATTGCAGCAGAGACTCCATCTTGTGAAGGGAGAAGTGCTAGCTTGGGTTTCTTGCAGCATGGCTGCTGAGATTTGAGAGGGAGCATTCAAAAGATCTTGGAATGGTCTCATTCCAAGAAACCAAGGCAGAAATTAGCAAGGCTTCTCTTCACTGAGCCCTGGAAATCATGTGGTATCATTTCCATTGCATTTTATTAGTTACAAGGAAATCACCAAGGCCAGCACAGGTTCAAGAGAAGAATTAGATTTGTCAATGGAGGCATCAAAGGATTTCCAGTTATCTTTATCCTCTACACTAGTCCCACACTAGAGGATTCATTCAGTAGCAATGGGGGGGGGGCGGGGGCAGGGGGATTTACTAACTAGAATTCTATATTTATTTACAGCTCTTTTCGTTTTTAATCTGAGGATATATAATCAAAATTATATGTTCAAGTATTACTCTCTTTAAAAAAAAATTTGCTTCAGTGTAGTTATGAAACACAAATTCTTTCTGTATTCAATTTTAGTTCCCCATTCCAATGTTTATAGATTGGGTTTTTTTTGTTATTTTTGTTCTATGTTTTTGAAAATATAAGACATGAACCTATTTTGTTTAGCTTTAAATTCAAATAGTTTTACTAGGGTATATCTTCATTTTCTTTTGTTTCTGGAAGGTTCCTTAGGTTGTAGTTTTAAATATTAACTCTGATCTATTGCTTTATTTTTTCTTTTTTAGCAACTTCAATTATGTGTACATTGGATCTTCTTTGCCCATCTTCCATTTCCATATCTCTGATTCTTTTTACTTCTTTCTTTATCTCATTTTCATTAACTCAATTGTATTCCTGCTTCTCCCACCCCCATGACCCTAATTAAATTTTTATTTAAATCTGTGCTTCCTTGGACACTTCATATTTTGTTTTTATTTTTGATATAATTCTGCCTTTTTCTTCTGTTTCTTTCCTGAGCTTACTCAACTTTTGTTTCATTTTTTTTTCTGTTTTTGGTTCATTTCTGTTCTTAATTTTTGAACTTCTTATTCAGGATGTGTTTTTCCCCCATGTCTCCAAATATTTATTTGAGACTAATTTTGTTTGGAGTATCATGTTACATACACTTTTTCTGCTTCATGGTTTGCTTTCAGGGAAGGAAATTTTTATGAGCTGAAGTGCTTTGATTATCATTTTCTTTTTTTATATATAGAGTAGTCTTATATAATGAGAACTGCTTACACTGCTGTATCTTAGGTGGGGTTGGCCATCTGGAGTAGTTTATGAGAATCTTAGTTCAAGAGTCTCTCTTTCCTGTCAGTGTAGCAAAGTACTGTAGTTTCTTTAATGGACGGCTTGAGGTGGGAGAGGACTACAGGGAAGAGTTGTGTTCTTTGATTTTTTTAAATTTCCTTAATTTTCCTGCAGGCTCCTAAATTTTGCCCCCCCCCTTTTTCTTCATGACTACTCAGCTTCCAAAAGACACCTCTTCCTTTTTACCCATTGTCTCTTTTAGAAATATTGCCTTTCCAAGGTTTCCTTCCACACACTTTAAGTTCCTTTCTACAAACAATGCTTTAATATACCAGGATTCTTTTCTCAGTATTTTTGTACTTAGGGTAGCCTTTCTCTCTAGAGCTGTTTTTATTTAATCTGAGACCCTCTGTTTTCCTCTTTTTCATGTAATTTTTTCTCAACCCCACCTTGATCTCTGCAAATACTTGGAGTGGAAGCTTGAGAAATGGCTCAGCTGGAAATTGGTGTATGTTTTAACTACAAGTAATTTGAGGTTGATGGTGTTCTCTGTATTCTAGTAATGCTGATACATGAAGTTTTGGGAGGTTTAATTGTTTATTACATAGTTTTTAGAAGATATGTTGTAAGATTCATTTTACATGGTCACCATTACCTCAGCTACTAGAAAGTTTACAGAATTACATTTTAGTCTTTTGTATAGTAAATCTAATGCTATATAATACAAATACTTTATATCAAATTGTAGAGTAGGTTTTTCACTTTCACTTTGTATCATTTTTTTCTCCTATGTGATTTTGCTGAACTATTTATTATAAAAATTTTGTAACAGAAGTAGTACAGATACTTCAACCCAATATGCACAAAACCTAGCTGCAACAAATACCAACATTTTATATCTGGTTTTTAAAAGGGGAAAAAGCATCATTCAGCAAATATTCATTTGCATCTACCATGTGCCACCTTTAGAAATACTTTCTTTGCTCATTATGTTTCTTTTAAAAATAACCATGTTAATTTTAAGAGCTTAAATAAAACTTTTCTCTGAAATGGTGATAGGTTTTTAAAAGATAGAATACTAAATTTTGAAGAATAATAAAATGTATTTAAAAGGATAACATTTTCAAGAACTAATTAAATTTTTGCAAAATCGTCTTAGATTTTATAGATTAAAGTTAATTTTTAAGTGGCCTAGTCTTCAATAAAACATCTTTGGGAATATTAAAGCTCCTTTATTTTTGGTATGCTAAATGTAGCAATCAGTTAAAATGGCTTTAACTAAATGCTTCAGCTTCATTTACTGTAATCACTTGTTCTTAAGTGGCCATTTTTCAATCTCATTATTAGTTTTAATGTCTAATTGCTGATGTGTAAGGATTCAAGTGGTTAAATTGTTAGCAATTCTTTAGCAACACATATTTTGCTCTCATGTCTTGATTTTTTATCGTAGATGCTCTTGCATGAAAAAGCAGAGGCTTTGCAAGAAGAAGTAGAAGAGCTACTGAGATTACCTTCTGATTTCCCTGGTATTGTAGCTTCTCCCAGTGAAAAGGCATGAAGCGATCGATGAGCATCTTCAAATATGAATTATTTATTCTACATATGTTTTATTAAAGATTCCCTATAATTTATAAATGAAAAAAAATTTTTAAATATACATTTAGAACTGTGGATCTTGATAGGTTGGTTGAATGCCCCTGACTCATAATTTCAGGACCCTTCCCAGTACCAATGCATCTTCCTCAAACTTATACATTATTTCTCTGCTCAAACACCTTATGTCCACCACAAAATGAAATCCAACTTTCTCAGCATCTCTGCAGCCTACCTTTGCAGCCAGATCTTTTCATTATTCTCTTGCCCATTTCTTTCACCAAACTGGACTATTTGAAATTCCAGAATTTTTCCTAGTTTCCAAACCCTTTATTTCCTAACTACTTTGTTCTATTCCCAATGCATGGAAAATGGTCTTTAAAATGTACTGTATATGCCTAGTGTCAACTAAAAATGCTTAAATACCATCTCCTCTATGAAATTGTCCAAGTTCATCCTTATCCTTATCCCATACATAGGTTCTCTTCCTCCTGTATGTATTGGAAGCCCTTCATTTACACCCATGTCTTTTTCAATGCTACTAGTTGGAAATCTAGAGGGCCAAGAGGTTTTTTATTATCTTTGCCATACAGCACCTACCACAGTTCACTGCACAGAGTAGGAACCTCTGAGAAGAATGACTGCTATGCAAATGAACAATTTAAAGGTTCTCTTTAAACACAAATATTGCCTCTCCCCACCCCCTTTTTCAGATTTGTCCAAATGTAGTCCAAATGTAGATGACTGGTTGTCTACAGGAAAAAGGTTAATTACTAGCAATATTTATGAATACTGAACATGTTTAGTTAAACTTTTACTCACCTGTTTGAGACATCCATTGGAACTTTACAAATCTATAGTCTACGTCCTTTGTTCCTTAATATTTTAGACCGTTATAATGTAGCAGTTATTTGCCTAGTAATTTCTATAGTCCAGACACTGCTGTAAATGCTTTATGTGACTACTTTATTCCTTACAAACACAATAAGGCAGATACTATTATTATTTCCATTTTACAAGTAAGTAAACTGAGACACAGAAATTAAACTTTCCCAAGGTCGTGTACTAGTTAGTTGCAGGGCTGGGATTCAGACTCGGGTGGTCCCAACCTAAAGTCTGCACTTAACCATTTTACAATATTGTCTTGGAAGAATTTGCCCACTTTTTTCCTTCATAAGTGTTCTTCTCATCTGGCCTTGATTTTATCCCTAGCATTACATCTCTTCATTTACACTTCACCCCTTCATATTAGTCAAAGTATGGCATCCTAATGTTTTAGTAGAACCTTGGGTTTCACTGCACATATTCCATTTGTTGCAGCTAAAAAGACTAAAAGAACAGCAGGCTAACTGCTGGCTGCTTGGGCCCAGTGACTGAGGTATGCTCACATGGTCCATAGTGCAGTCTTCAGTTTTTTTTTTTTATCTAGAAACCCCAATTTTAGTAGTTTGCCCAAGTAAGTAAGGCTGTTAAGTGAGTCCTAATTCTTGCTAACTAATTTATAAGATACTGATTAGCAATCCTAATTTAATTTTTTAATTTATGATTAGAGATGGCAAGGTTGTGGGAGAGAGACTTTACAAAAACTAGAACACCTGTATCTGCAGTCCAGGATAATCTCCCATCACCACCAATCAGTGTTTCTCTAGGTCAGTTCAATCAAAAGGCTGTGTCAAGTGTTATGATGAGGAATTAGCCCTAAAAGATATTAAAATGTAAAGAAAAAAATGGTGCAGCTCTAGAGAAGAAGGGAAGTAGATTAGTGGGAACAGGAAATAAAAATATAATCAAATACATTTAAGAGTTTAATATATAACAAAACATGCCATTTCAGTTTGAAGTGATACAAGCACAAGGATATTTGGCCTAAAGAAAATGTTTCATGGCCACATTCCCAAACCACAGCAGGATGGGACTGGCCTTAGGGCAACCAGAACTAGAGACTGAACACCATCAGGATTTGCCACCTCTTGGTCAGGCAGCATTAGACTTCCTTCCTTATAGCTCCAAGATCAAAACCAAAAGCTCTCTACTGCCAACTCCAGGCAGAAGAATCAATGACTGGTATAGGTAATGTTGGGTAGTTAGTTAGGCTTGAGTGACAGGAGCCAAGGCCCAGGTCTGTAACCATAGAAACTTCCCTTGAAGACATTGCTTAAGAACCTCCCAGAAACACCTCTTTTTTAGGGTTATAAATTACCCCAAATTCTAGAGCACAATGGCCATAAAAGCTACTGGCTAAACCAGCCACAACGCATGCAAAGAAAGTACTACCGCGACCTACCCACAACCTGAGCCTCATTATACCATCATCATAATATGACTATGCCCGGAATTTCATGAATCTAATTAGATTGAATCCTGGGTAAGCACTTGCGCAGTAGGCTAAGTGTTAGATAGCAGCCAGCTGTCAGTCGAGGTGACCTTGCATATGCATCATCTGGGACCTCCTATCGTGGCCCAAATATAAATAAACCTTCCCACTTACGGGTTCTTACAGCTCTCTTCCCTGAAAACCCACTCTTCCCTTGGAGCGAACTGTTTCATCTCTTTACCTCCCAAAGTCCAGAGGGCTGCAAACTTCCTTAGCATGCCCCGTCTCCTTCTAAAATGTACTTTTAATAAAACTTTTTCTAAATCTGACTGACTGTAATTCTTTGCTGCATCAGCAGGGAAGAACCAAGGAAAAATGCTCATTGCAATTCTGTGTTGTCACCCCTGCCCCCATGCCACTGGGGCAACACCGGGGTTCAAAAATCACCCGAAACAGTAACACTAACATTTTAGTAACTGTGGAACTGAGGGATAACTCAGTGAATGGAGCTGGAACAAATGGCTACCTCATGTTTAGTAAAATATTAAGCTGAATTTCTTCCTATCTCCTTAAACCAAATTAAATTTTAGGTAAATGAAACATTTGAATGTGGAAGTTTTGATGATGCCATCTGCCTGCACTGAAGCATCAGGGAAGGTATAATGCTATACCTAAATGATTTTCCTTTGTGATAAAATATATTTCTGTATGATCACACATAAAATTGTAAAAAACTCACAGGCAACAGATTATTCACTCTATACAGAGTATAGGAACATTGGTTTTACTCTCTATAAATTTTGTAAGCTCTTTGAGAGTTATAAAAACACAGACTACTGCTAATCCTAGAAATGATGAAGCAATTCGACATTTTGCTGGAATTTGTCAAAACCATTTGAAAGCGCAACAAAAATATTTTAATGTACTTAATGAATAGTTTCAAGGTACTTAGCCTGATGTAACAAAAGGGGTGAAATATTTAGGTCCTTGTTTCTTTTAGGAGTAGTAAAGCATAAATACATGAACCATGAGCCACTGATGGTACTAGAGAGAAAGAAGTGGGAGGTGGAGAAAGAACTGGTGGAAGAGGAAGACCAGGAACTAGATGCTGAAAGGACAGGGCAAGGAGGGAGAAGGGTATTTGGGGGAGGGGAGAACATGCACCGTGACGTGAAAGTTCTCTACAAAGTGAAGGCCATAAGCCACACCATCTGCGAATTTGAGTTCTTAAAGCAGTGATGAGAAACTAAAAGAAGCAGCAGCAAATGGTTTGTGCTGAGCTATCTGCTTTCTCATCTGGTGTCCCTTGTGATCAATGAAAGGCATTTGTGAAACTCCTAACAGAGGTGTACACAACCATATGGAGGTCAAGCTCATAACCTTGACTTTGTCAGCACTGTGATCTGTCTGTCTAAATTAACCCTTCCTGGGGAAAATACAGAATGTAGATCTGACCTTTGTCAAATATAAGCCGGACACTAGTTAAACTGGTAAGGGTAACGTTTATTCAGTAACAACCATTGCGATGGGAAGGGGGTCCATAGTGAACTGAACTGAGTGTTTTAAAGAGAGGATGAAGGAACAAGTGAGGGCTCTCACAGAGATGGGGCTTGTTAATAGGTGTATATCTAGAGGAGGAGCAAACTTCTAGTCTGTTTATGGAGAGAGAGAGAGAGTGGTACAAGTTAGATCAAGAAGCCCACAGCCTGGGAGGGAGAGCAGGAGGTTTTCCCTGAATGTGTGCATTTCAAATAAAGACTCTCAAACTCCTGAGAAGACAGATCTACATTTCAAAGCAGGTGAGAAAGTATTTACAACTACAAGCTTTCTAAAGTAACTTTTCACAGAGGTAGGGTGGGGGTTCAGGAGCCTATCTATTACCACAAGGGCCCCTAAACTTTTTAGCCTCTTATGAGACTCTAATGCCTGATGATCTGAGGTGGAGCTGAGGCTGTAAGGCTAGTGCTGGGGAACAGCTGCAAATACAAGTGAAGCTTCACTAGCTGGCCCTCCACTCAACTCTGTCAGGCCTGGTTCCTAACAGGCCACGGACAGGTACTAATCTGCAGCCCAGGGGGTTGGGGACCCCTGTATTACCAGGTTTGGGCTGGAACAAACAGTATGTTCCTAGCACTTTTCCCAGGCAGACACTTTAATGTGGGCTGGGGTCATGCTAGGGGTGTGGCCTTGAGCTGTTAGAAACTATGTTAATGTTTATTCAAGTCTTTTAGTGGAGATTTGCGGGAGAGTGGGTTAAATCATTTGTGCTAAGAGCCTGCCGTTTTTATAAGCCAAAGTTAAGGCCTGTTTAAAAAGAGGGCTCAGAGAAGGCTGTCTAAAGTTTGGTCAAGAAGAGAATCTTTTGTCACTTTCCAGTGTTTGTTTAAAATACACCACTTAGCTCACTTTTTAAAATGCCATCACTAAGACTGATATTTGATTTCTTTTTCTATATTATAAAACCCATTTATTGGTCTTTAATTTCAGTTCTTGGGTTTTTTTTCTCAGCATGATCACAGGGTGTAGGAAGAGGGTTTGGCATAAGTTATTCCAGCTTTTAAGTTCATCTTGCAAGACTCCAGAAGGCTTTAGAGACTGGAACGACCTTGAAAAGCTGCCTTTACCCATCACTTGGGCCTGAGCAGGTGCAGTTCAGAATGACCTCAAGGGAGCTTGAACTTTTATAGGCACTTTAGTTGATCTGGCCTATGCAGACATACTAAATCTAAATTAAATGTTAATGATGGTGGTATCTGTGCCACTCTGCTGGGAAAACTAACATGCAGAGAAATGAGGCTCTAACAGCTGCCAGTAATTGGGTCACTGCCTCTCACTTTGCCCTGGCTTCCTAGATTTATGCCAGCACCTACTATCGTTAATAGCCCTGCTGCCAAAAAGACACCTTTGGCAAGATGTTGGGCTATAGGAACACGTGTTCTTGCCGGGGAAGCTGGAAGTCCTTGAGAGAAGCAGAAAAGGAAGACACAAATCCACAATTAGAAAAAGGAAAGAATGATGTGATGCCTCACTAAAAAGTACCACAAGCAGAACAAACTCGGCAATGGCCGAGTCTGCTCTTCTGCTCCTGGAGGGTAGTGCATACTTCAGGCGGAGGTTGGCTATGAAGTGACGCTTTTTGTTATCTTTTCCTGTTAAATGAGCAACTTCTAGCAGATGCTGCTGAAACTTCTTTCTCGTCAAATCAGCAGAGAATGAGTCTTTTCCATTACTTATTCCAGATACATAATTAGCATGTTACTGACTCATAATGGCTAGTGGTTTCATTCATAAATAGTGGTCGATTGGGTTCCCACATCTGATACACACCATGAAGCAGGCTAAAACCAAAGAATCCTGCTCCAGATTTCTGCTCTTCATGGGGAACTACAGAGATTTCTGTTGAATGAGAAGCTTAAATCCCGCTCTTGGTAACAGGTGCCCTGGCTGGTCTCTACTAGGTTTGATGAAGAGTAGACAGTTGTGTAGAAATGTGAGAGGTTAAGGAGTAAGAAGTAAGCGTGGTAAACAAGAAACTTTGCAAGAAACACTTGTTTAGATTCTTCTTGGCTGTCCCTTTGTCTTCAGAGCTAAGGGTGCTCCTTTCCTCCTGGTACAGGAGGGCACTTCTCACTTCAGAGTTTTATGACCTGTTTCAGGAAGACGTGGTCAGAGTGACCTTCCCACTTCTGCTGTTTTCTCAAACTCCTTCAGCTTAAAACATTCAATACGCTAAGATGCTATATTTTAGGGTAGCATGTTCTGAACTCCATCAGGACCCACTTGGAACCCCAGAGTTGGTGTAATGATTATTTTAATGAAGATGTTTGAGATTCAACAGATGCAAAGTGAAGCCCTCTCAGAGCTTTATTTATCTGACAAAAAGCAGAGAAATGTTGTCATGAATCCCCTTCTGGGCAGGTCTGCTCCCAGGAGAGAGTCCAAGAGTAAGCCTACCAGATATGCCCCTCCAGGGGCCTCTCAGGCGGAAAGACCACTCACACCTGTGGGAACAGACATTACCACAAACTTTCTTATCTCCTGTTTGCTCTAGTAAAAACCATTTGTCTTTCTGAAAGAAATCAATTTAACCTTCTATTCCCTTCCCCTACTAAATTAGGTATATAAACCCCCAAATTCTAACCACCCTTTTGAGCTACTCATCACTGAACACATTGCACCCATGAACTAACCCTGTCTTTTCTCCTGTTAATCTTTTGTCAGTTAAATTTGCAGGCTCCCAGGTACTGAACCTAAGAGGGTAGAGGAAATGTTTTCTTCTTCAACCAGCGAGCCACTGGCAGGAGATTGGGCAGCATCTCTGGCTGCATCTCCTCCAAGCTTCCAGCTTCAGCAAGACAGTCGCCCTGCAGTCTCAGCTCTTCTGGCAGCCTCCAGTAGGGTTAGTTCCTATGGGTGATGGTGGTCCTGGCTCCTGGACTCCTGATGCCACCTTCTCCCTGATCTCTCTAGCCCCATGGGTAATAGCAGCTTTCCACTGTTTCTCTTTGTCCTTTGTTTGACTGTTCAACTCTTTCAACACTTCTGTAAGAGGTTCCCTCCATAATATTCCCTCAGCTAAGGGCTCTGTGTTCCAAACTGCACGCTTTCTGATAAGACAGATAGTCCCAGCTCATCCTCCCCAGCACCATCAGGGCCTTTCCATTGCCAGCCAGCTTTAAGCTCTTCACAGGAACAGCACAGCTACTGGTGTTTCAAGGACAGTAGGAATTCAAAAAACATTGACTGGTTGGGAAGGGACAATTGAGCTGTTTGGCTATGGTATATGTTCGTAACTATAACCAAAGAATAATAATAAAAAAAAAAAAAAGGAAAGATGGAATCCAGTTACAGGAAAATAAACAGGCCCAGCTTCTAGAATCTGAACAACTGCTGAAACTCTTACTCTCACCTTATTGTAGAAACCATATTTAAGTCAAATTTAGGTCACAGGGTTGCTTCATACAACCCATACTTGAGAAAGGTAACACAAGTGGAGCCATTTTAAAATAGAACCAGATTCCAGAAGAACTGCCTTGCACATCTTGCTCCTTGAAACTCTGGACTGTTTGGGCGAGGCTTGACCTTTGGACCAAGCCAGACCAACATTGTCTTACAAACAACTGTTTGTGAAGTCAACAGGACTGATGATTGTGGACCTGACTATCTGAAGATAGAATCAGTAACCAATCATGTGTAGCCAAGAGTAGCTCAGCTTATCAACACCCAAAGAAATTCTTTCTTCCTTTCACATAATTATTTTCACTCTTTTCATAAAAACTCTTTGCCTTCACCCTGTAATTAGGATACTATTTGGATTTCTGTCTAAATTCATGCTTCCATAACTGCAATTCTTTGATCCTAAATAAACACCTGTTGCCTCTCATTTGGCTTTTTATTTTTAGGTTAACGTTTTCTATTGAGGGTCAGCTGTGTGCTACAGAGGATATAAGGGTGAATATGATAGGATCCAGTCCTTAAGAAACATGTATTTTAGCAGAGAGAAGGCATCCTCGTGAATAACTATAATATAGGTAGTGAGAAGAGGAACTTCAGAGCAGAGGTGGAAGCAGAGTGCTGATGGAGTTTGAAGAGGATGTTAGGAGCACAAAGCTCTTCCACCTTCACCTCCCAGATCCATTTGGAAAGAAAGGAAAGCATGAGAGCTTGTAGAGTGCTGTGTGCCAGCAGCATGCTAAATTTCCCATCATGGCTTTGATGTTTCACATTAACAAACATTTAAATCCAGGACTCAGATTTTTTCCCCAGGATACTGTCTCCTTTTATAGTAATTCTGCTTCTCCCTGAATTCCTCCTCTTCTCAGTTAGCCTCCCCCATGATGATGGCCACATGGCAGCCTGAAGAATCATATCCTCACTTTGAAACAAAACCATCCAAAAAGAATTTTTCTCTTCAGAAGGGCTAGAAAGATGGATTGTGGTGATTGACAAGGCCTTGTGTACAAGACAACCTCTGGAGCTACAATGATTTGGGTCATCACCCTTCTCCCCACATCACAAGAGCTGAGAAAGATAACCAAGGTGTTACCAAAAAGTAAAAATAAATGAAAAGGAGACTGGCTGCTGGGCTGGCAAAAACAGAGATTTCTTCCGCTCAGAGGACTGACTGAAAGTTCTTCTGAGAATGAATGTTCGGTCCTGCACCAGCAAGCATCACTGCAGCATGCATCAGACAGGCGTGGCTCATGCAGTGAGAGCAGAAGGCTTATGGGCATCCCAGCCCAAAATCTGTTTGGGTTGTGTGATTTGATAATTTGCCTAGGCCAGTGCTTTTCAATGGAAGGCAATTCCCACTTCCACCCCACTGGTATCATTTAATAATGTCTGGAGACATTATGTTGGAGATGTTCCTACTGGCATCTGGTGGATAGAGGCCAGAGATGCTGCTAACTATCTGACAGTGCACAGGAGAGCCCCGACCATAAAGAATTACCTGGCCCCCAAAATGTGCTACAGTTAAAAAACCTAGGCAATCAGAAAAGATTATATTTCTGCTATTTTGTCAAAAAGGAAAAACTGTAATATTTGCTCTATTACTTTTCCCCTTCATTATCTGACACAAATTGAATTGATAAGTTACATGTAACTTATGTAAGGTCAAATAAGAGGCTCAATTCTTCTTGTTAGAAATAAGGGGAAAGACCCTCCCTTTCCCTTTTCTTTCAGAATCTCTTTCTCTGTCCTTTTCAAACACATGTAAGTCTTTTTAATGACAAATTAAGCCTCTTGCCAGCCTTGCAACTCCAGAATGTTTCTTAAGGACCTGGGAGCCAGCTCTATGAAATGCAATCATCAAGGATGGGAGCATCCTATCCTGTTTCCTAGGAGGAGATGCTCCTAACTTCACCTGTCTCGTAATTTCAAATGGAAAACCCCACCAAATGTCATGGGTTGCATCCACTCAGCTATAAGTGAGAGAGGTTTCCTTCTGTCTTTGACATTTCTTAAGCTGATTGTCTGACATATGCATCACATTTCAGTTTAATGCTTATTCAATAACAACATTGTTTTCTTTGTAGAGAAGTTTTCTGGGTCCTGAAGAGATTTGTTTTTAATTATATTTCCCCAAAAGAAACCATTTTATTTGAGTGGTTAAAGTGCAAAATCTGTCAGAGATGTGGGCACACACATATCTCCATGGTTTCCTAATAAAGCTTCTTGACACCAATTTATTTTTATTTTCCATTCATCTTGATTCAGTTCAAGATTATCTGTTGTTTAAATGTTCTTGTAACTTGTCCTTCACCAAATTATAACAAACATTATATTGTTTTCAAATAACTTGTATGTGATCTTAAAATAAACTTTGTTCCAAAAGGAAGTTTCACTGTTTCATATTCCTTTCCAAGAAATCATTTGATTCATTTATTTTAAAATTTCTACTTTCCTATTAATAGGAGTAATGCTTAGTAAAATAATTCCCATAGTTGAGCTCTGTCTAGTAAAAAGTAGTGATTAGCTGGGTATTTTTTGCAAAATAAAATGAGCTGTGTTTTTAGGTTTGAGAGGCAAATGTAGAATCTCTGCATATTGTAAAATCCCAGAGGAAGTGACTTTACCTTCTGTTGCCTATGTAATTATCCAGAGTGAGGAGTGCTGAGTGTTCAGTAAATGCCTAAAAAGCAATGTCAAATTTAGATTAAAGTAAAAAAGAAAAACCCAGCAAACATGAGTGAACTTTTGTTTTTAAATAATGTTTATTATAAAGGAAAGACATTTTTTATTTTAAAACTAATGTCACTGCTGAAATTTTAGAAAACAAAAAAAGCCTAAGAAAGAAAATTTTAAAATATTACCGTCCAGGAATAACGCATGCTGACACTTCAAAGTATATTCTTTCCTTCTTCCCTTGCAAACAAACACATTTTAACAATGTAATTGAATGTGTTGCCTATCAGTCCTACCAGGGAAGCTCTGAGGCACTGACAGGACCAGACCTGGCAGATCAACAGTTAGAAGAAAACCCATTTGGTACAGCCCAGAAGGCCAAGCCCTTTGGAGAGGCTGGAAAAAGTAGAGTTGAAATCGAAAGGCCAGATTACGCCATACATCTTCTCAGGCAGGGATAACGGCTCACACTTTATTGAAGAAAACAATGAAGTTCTGGTTGCTGGATTTGTCTTAAAGCTCATATCATTGTTGACATTCCTAGAGTCTGCTTTAAGGTTATCAAAGCAGCTCTTTTTTGGCCTTATACAAAGGCCAAAGTTCATAAATTTTGATGAAACTAACCTGGTAGTAATACAGTTCCATAAAAGTATATTTATATTTTATATTAAAATATATATGAAAGTAAATTTTCCCCAAAAAATATAGTAAAAGAAAAAAAATTACCCAAATGATGTCTTTTTCATTGTCATAAAGAGACTACATTGCTGGAATTATCCCCAAAAGATATCAAGGAGACTGTGCAAAGCAGCATGCAAGGTTTTTACATTCTCTCATCTGTGTTGATTGACCTCCAAGGTCAATTTCAAAGAATGTGCTCAGCCTTAACTTAGGACCTTAGAGCTGAGTGGACCATCAGGCACAGAGCTCGTTTATACTCCTCAACCTTGCAAAAAATCCCAACTGCTCCCCAGTATTATGCATTTCCTATTCCTATCTATCAGGAAATAGCTTTACATTACTAGTATTGCTGGATATTTCTTAGCATTTTAATTGTGCACTTACAGGTATCAGAAAAGCTATTATTTTTTTTCCCCAGTGATCAATAGAAAAATGTACTAAAAATCAGTAAATGCCTTCATCTTTATGGGGTTATTTTAGAAATTAGTATAATGTTCTTCCATTCTGAGAACATTACCATTTGGAGGATTAATGGTAATTAGTGAAAACCATAATACAGTACATTTAATAAAAGATACTATTGATGTTATTCTATTTATTTATGTCTACTTTTTTGAATGAAACAAATGCTTTAAAATATTCATCAATTTGCTGATGTAGATAAGTCTGCTGAGTAGATCAGGGCTCATTGTGGAGCCTGTGAAGACTCTGATTCTCTCCTTCTCTGTGCACTACCCTCTACCCTCTGTCTGCTTCTCTTTCCCCTTGAGTTGGTATATACCAGGCAGTCTTCACTCTCCTCTTCTTCACTACAATTATAGGATCAAAATGCATCCTATTGCTCATAAGTTCCAAATTCCTGCCTCACATTACCTTTCCCCAAAGGTTTCCATGAACAGCCAATGAAACTCATATTTATCTACAAGGTCATAGCCAGGGCTCTAGCAAAGCTGGACCATGAATCAGAAAATGTAGACTTACACCTCAAATTTACTCTTTCCTTGTATGAGCTTGAGGGTGTCACTTTGCCTCACAGAACCTCAGTTTCCAAACCTATAAAATGGAGATTGCCACATTGCCCTCTGTGAAGGTCATATTAGATTCTAAAAGCACTTTATAAGAGAATAAATCTTCTCCATCAAGATCTTAGAAAATTTAGGTATTATTGAGGACATTTTATATTTATTGTATCATCTGATTCTAACCAGTCTATAAGATGTATATTCTTATTTTTGTTTTACAAAATGAGAGAAATGGGAACTTAAAATGCTTAAGTGTCTTGTTCAAAGCTACAAAGTATAGTACCAGGGCTGAGATTAAAACTTGTGTTTAGTTCTGAAGCCCACCCCCAAGTAACAGTCAAGGCTTTGGGTTACAGGAGACAGAAACTGACACCGACAATTATAACAAAAGGATAGTAGGGGTTAACAATATTGGCCTGAATCCCAGACTTGGAAAATTATCTGGAACCAAGGCAGCCCCAGGGAACAAAAAAGGAAGTATATGAAGTCATCTTTTAGCCATGACAGTTGGGAGGTACACTGTGACACCAGGCACTTGCTGCTTTCTCAACAGAACATCGCTGCAGTTGCCAAGAACAAACTACTTGATCCAAACTCAAAGTCCCAGGGGAGCATCAGATTGAGGGAGCCGGAACATATGACCTGGCCCTGGTTGTAAAGGGGTAGGAGAGAGGCATCCTGCCGTTTCCTGTTCCACAGTAAGAGGGAGGGCACTGTGACCTCCAGTTTCTGCACACACACTCCCCACACACACACATTCCCTTTCTTTCTCCCTTCCTCATAGGGTTTCTCTCTTGTCCAAGGATCATTCTTTTACCTCTTTTTGAAACAGATATCTTCTCACTTTCTTTCTCACCTCTAATTTCAGCCTCTTCATTCTACTTGTTTTCAATTGCCATGTGAAGAGTTTCAAATCTCTCCAGTCCTCACAAGAGAGACTCACAAAATGGAGCTTCTGAGCTCTACCATAACATGATCACCAACCTTGAATGGTCCTAGTCACACTGCATTTCTCTGATCAACTCCCTCTTTCACTTGTCAGAACAGCTATTGCAGATCTCAACTTTGCCCTCCATATGTTTGTGGTTCTTTTTGCGTTCTTTTTACAGTTGATCTCTAGTTTCAAAGAATTATGATCAGAGAATATGGTTAGTATGATTTCAACCCTCTTATATTTGTTGAGGCTATTTCTGTGTCCCAGTATGTGGTTGATTCTTGAGAATGTTCCATGTGCACTAGAGAAGAATGTATAACAGCTGTTTTGGGATGGAAGGCTCTGTAAATGTCAGTTATGTCTAGTTGGTCTGATGTATCATTTAAAGATGTTATTTCCTTATTGATTTTCTGTTTGGATGATCTGTCCATATCTGACAGTGGGGTATTTAGGTCCCCTACTATGATAGTGTTTTGGTCTGTTTCTCCCTTTAGTATTTTGGGGCTCCCTGATTAGGAGCATAGATATTAATAAGTGTTATATCTTCTTGGTGCATGATTCCCTTTGTCATTATGAAGTGTCCTTCAATATATCTTTACCTTTTTTTTTTACCTTGATTTTGAAGTGTTTTTTTGTCTGATATTAGTACCACTACTCCCACTTTTCTCTGAATGCCATTTGCTTGAAACATCATTTTTCCACCCTTTTGCTTTGAGTCTGTATTTGTCTTTGGAACTGAGATATGTCTCCTGGAGGCAGCATATGGTTGGCTTTTGTTTTTTGATCTAATCTGCAACTCTGTGCCTTTTTATTGGTGAGTTCAGTCCATTTACTTTTAGAGTGATTATTGAAATAGTAGGTCTTCTTACAGTGTTTTATCTTTTGCATTCTGGTAGCTCGGTGTTTCTATCGCTTCTTTGTCCTTGTGTTTCTGTTTTTTTTTTATTTGGTTGGCTTTTGTGAGTTTTCACTCTGATCCTTCTAGTTTTATGTTATATACATCAGTTCTATATCTTTGGCCTGTGGTTACCATTATGAATATGAAAAGGATAGTTGTATCTATATATAGTCGTCCCTTTTTCTGCGCGTGCCTTATCTCCATGTATGCTGAACATTCATTACTCTCTTGCTATATCAATTCTCTTCTTAACATTTAAGCTTATAGCACTCTGTTCTTAGTAAAGGTTGCACTCCTCTGCTCCTATCAGCCTGCTAGTCACCTTACTCCTAATTATGTTTTTTTTTCTGATCATTTTGTTTTAAGTGAGAGCTGACCCCTTTCAGTATTTCCTGTAGTGCAGGCCTCATAGTGGAGAATTCCCTCAATTTTTGTATATCTGGAAAGGTCTCCTTCATATCTAAAGGAGAGCTTAGCTAGATACATTATTCTTGGCTGGTAGTTCCTTTCATTTAATAGTTTGAATATTTAATTCCACTCCTTGCTAGCTTGTAAGGTCTGTGCTGAGAAGTCTGAGGATAATCTAATGGGTTTTCCTTCATAAGTTACCATTTTCTTCTTCCTGGCTACCCTGAGACTTCTGTCTTTGTCATTATTTTGATAATTTTAATACAATGTGTCTTGGTGAAGGCCTTTTTTTTAGTTGAGATAATTGAGTGTTCTATTGACTTCTTGAATTCCAAGCTCCAGCTCATTCCTTAGATTTGGGAAATGCTCGTCAACTACTTGTCTGAAAATGCTTTCTGGTCCTTGCTCCTTTTCCTTCCCTTTGAGAATTCCCATTATTCTTATGTTTCCTCTCCTGATAGTATTAGCTAGTTCTTGTCTTTCTCTTTCATTATTTTTCTTTCTTTGGTTTCTTTCTTCTTTCTTCTGATTTATTTCTAGATTTCTGTCTTCAATATCACTAATCCTTTCCTCCGTTTGGTCGACTCTATTTCCAAAGCTTGCTATTTCATTTTTTAACTCTTGAAGTGTGTTCTTTATCTCCAGAAGGTCTATATTTGGTTCTTTTTGAGGGTTTAAATCTCCTTGCTAAAGAACTCATCCTGCTTATCTAGATGTTTTTTCAATTCCTGAAATTGTTGATATGACTCATTTCAGAACTCATTGAGTTTTTTTAGAAGTACCATCCTGAATTCTCTGTCACTTAAATTGCATATTTCTATGTCTGTAAGCTCATTTTCTGGATATTTTTCTCTTTCTTTCTGAGATATCTTGTCACCTTGGTTTTTTGTGGTATTTAATACTCCACCTGAGCATTAATGGAAGTGTATTCTTTTTTTCCAGGTGTTTTTCTTTTGGTTTCCAGTAGGTGGCGTCTAAGCTTTTTGGATCTCTGCTTTATATAAAGATCTCTGCTTTATATAGATGTTTAATCACGTTCACTATCCTCTGTCTTATTTCCTGTCAGTGTTAGCGACAGTTTTGGTAGCATTTGTTCAGATTCCCCTCAGGCTCTACAGCGGTTGGTCTCGGAGGGTATGGTGGGGAGTGGCCTGCTGGGTTGGGAGTTGGGAGCTGCAGCTCAGCCTAGGTTTTGCAACCGTGATTGGTAAAAGTCAACTGTTGTTTCTCTGCTGTCCCGCTTTTCTGCTTTCTGCCCTGATGACGGGGAACTGCCACTGGCTTGGTGGGGCTCACAATTCTCCAAGGCAGCGCTGTTCCTGGAAGACGCCGCAGCTTCTCCCTTCTCTCTCCTTCTACAGGGAGCTCCAGCTGCAAGAGGTAGTGTCTTTATTTCTCTCAGTTCACCACCTGACACCCAGGGTTCTGACCTGTGGTAGCTCTTTTGCACACATCCCATGCTCAGATGTGTTGGTGTGCAGTTTGTTGAGTTTTAGATGTTCAACTTATTGTTGTGTCAAGAGGAGAGATCTGGGGACATCTCTCACTCTGCCATGTTTCTGATATCACTAAAAGTTTAACTCCTGTATGTAAAAATAAAATTAAATTTTGAAAAAATGTATTTGGTATAGAAAAATGCTAAAAGCACAAGTTTAGTTTGCAAAGGACATTGTTATGGACTCCCCCTAAATTCAAATGTTGAAGTCCTCAGTACCTCAGAATGTGACTATGTTAGGAGACAGGGAGTTTAAAAGGTAATTAAGTTAATTGGGGTCATTAGGATGGGCCCTAATCCAATATGACTCATGTCCCTGTAAGAGAAGATTAGGACACAGACACACAAAACAAAGACCATCTGAAGACACAGGGAGAAAACAGCCATCTACAAGTCAAGGAGAGAGGCTACAATAAAAACCAACACCACCAATACCTTGATCTCAAACTCCTAGCCTTCAAAACTATGAGAAAATACATTTCTGTTGCTCAAGCCACCCAGTCTGTGGTACTTTGTTATGGCAGCCCTAGAAAATTAATATATACAGGTACAGATCTTTTACAGAACACAATTAATAAACAAACAAAAGTACTCAAAGCCAGAAGAGACATTCTCACAAAAGATATGAGTTTTGAGCTTTATCCTGAAAAAATGAAGGAAAATGTTAATATCTAATGATTTTGTAATCGATATTCAGAGTTGGTTTTCTTGTTTTTAGAGAAAAGTGCTTCATATTTTGACCAAAGATGAGTAAATTTGAAACACTACACTTTTTATAATTTTGTATTGAAGAAATATGCACAGACAACATACTAATTTAAGCTTTGTTCAAATATAAATGTTTGTCAGATCTAGAAGCTATCTGTATTCCTTTGATAAGGCTTTGTGGTGAGCTAATCTTAAAGTAAGAGATGATAAAATAGATTAAGTACATTGAATCTGTTCATATTGCACGGGGGTGAATATGATAGACAGCAACATAACTACATAGTGATTGCTTTCTATGATGCTGTCGAAAGCTGCAGAGGTGAAAAAACCCAAACCACGCTTTGCTGGGAACACAGGTGTCCTATTCAGTGCTTCTCTGCTAGATTAGAATCTAGGGAAGATGGTCTGTCTAGACCAGTTAGCTGATCCTGGTGATCAAACCCCATCTTCCTCAGAGCACCAATAGCAGAGAAAGGGGAGGAAGGGAACTTACATATTTTGACATTCTCTCTTTATGTGTTGGGCACTCCTTGAGAGGCAAGAGACCAATCTTATTCAACTTGTATCCCCCAATATTGGCACAAACTATTATTGCTTATTAATTGTCTGTTAAAAGATCTAAATAGAGGAGTATATGGGACACTATTAAGGGTCCAAATATCCATGTGATCGGCCTACCTGAAAAAATCAAAATGTTGAGCAGTTGTTTGAAGTAATAATGATGGAAAATTTCCCTCACCTAGTAAAGGAAATGAACATAAAACCCCAGGAAGCTCAGAGAATCCCTAAAACCAGAGATCCAAAGGGGCCCACACCAAGACACATCAGCTGATTTCTCAAAAGAAACTATGCAGGACAGAAGGGCTTGGCAAAAAAATATTCAACAGGATGAAGACCCAGGACCTAGAACCAAGAATACTTTATCCAGCAAAGTTATCATTTAGAGTTGAAGGACAGATAAAGAACTTCCCAGACAAAAATAAGCTAAAAGAATTTATAACCACCAAGCCAGAATTACAGGAAATGTTGGGAGGACTTCTTTAAGAAGAAAAAACTTGTATCAAAAACAGGAATAAAGAATGGTAACAACTACATTCCTATCAATAAGTACCTCAAATGTAAAAGAATTAAGAGCTCCAACCAAAAGAAAACAAAACCCTTACATATGCTGCCTACAAGAGACACACTTCAGTTAAAAGACACACACAGATTTGTGATGGAAAAAGATACTGCTTTGATGGACCTGGAAGATATTTAGCTCAGACAGAGAAAGATAAACATTATATGATTTCACTTATATGCACAATCTAAGGAATAAAAAGAACAAACTAATCAAAAACAGACTCACAAATATAGTGGACAATTTGGTGATGGACAGAGGGAAGAGGGAGTTGGAGGGCTGGGAGGGTAGGGTGAAGAGATAAAAAAGTACAAATTAGTAGCTGACGGATAGTCACGGGGATAGGGAGCCCAGCATAGGGAATGCAGTTAGCATTAATACGTTAGCTAGGTGGAGGGTCAGGGGAGCAATTGGGGGGATCATTTTACAAACTATATAGGTGTTTAACCAATGCACAGTATTCTTGAAACTAAATAAAATAAATAAATTACTTTTTAAAAAACCGACCTGAACTGAGCTGTCAAATAGTTCTGTGTTACAGAATTCACAAATCTTCACTGGAAAGCAAAAGTTTCTGAGGAAATGAAGGGAAAATGACAATGAGCTTATTTCTGTGCACATTCACTTTGATATTCTAGATTGAATTTACTATATACTTTGCTTGCTTTAAGCTGGGAATATAAACCTTAACTCAGTAGACCTTAATAAAGCTGTATGGACTGTGATTCTTCTTTCATTTAATATTGGATTATTTTTTTCCTAAAAAAAATAATTTTTTTTAAGATTCAGATTCTCTGAGTACTATTTAGTAGTTAGTCTTTATTTCTTTGTCAAAATTATTTGGGTTTCAAGTAAAATAAACCCAAGCAAAGGAATCTAGCATGAATGGGAAGATTTGTTATAAAATGCAAGGTCACTTCCCAGATCCCAAGGACAGGATGCGCACTCAGGTTCACAAGGGGCTAGAAGTAGAAAGTTGTCAGAAATCAGCTGCTCCGTCATCTCTCCCCTCCACCCTATCCTCCTGCCGCCCACCCTCACCCTGCAGCCCAGTCCTCATTGACCTTTGCTTAGCTCTACTAGACACAGCTGCTTCTTTCTCTCTCTCTGCAGTGTTCCCTGGACTCTGCAAGTGTGTGCTGCAGGATGGCTGCCTTACAGCAGTAGCTTCAGAACCCTGTTCACAGGGCCATCTATTTGCATACCAGCGGACACTCTCCCAGATCTCTAAGTCTTAATTTCTCAAAAAGGAATACCCAAGTTTAGATTGCATTCCTATCCTTGATCAACCAACTGTAGCAGGATACAGCGAGCATCACATAGTACAAATTTACAGCACAGAATCACCTTTGTAGACAGGTGGAAGGAGCAGTTCTTGGAAGCATAAAAGGTAGGCAAACACGCAGTAGTGTGTACATGGCAGTATCCCAGGGAACAAAGACTTGGTAACTTTAATGTGAAATTAACATAACTGTTAAACTACTTGCATGTAAGAGTATTATGACTTTTAATTCCTTTAAAAAATGATACTCTTTGCATATGTATATGTGTTCTCATTTAGCAACTTAAAATAACCCAAAATAGCTCTGAGGCTTTAGTATTTTTCTTATCCAAGTAATATGACATGGCTACTCTGAAAATAGCTATCAAAGTAACCGGAAAGTTAACTAATTAGATAAATAAAAATAGAAATCTAGATGTTCCTGGATGGCTAAATCAAGCTCAGGATGTAAATGAGGATATGTGAGAGGGGCATTCATTTATTCAGGCCACCAGGGCACCATTTAAGGAATTATTATTCTGGTAAATGAGGGTAAATAGGACCCGAGTGACTAAAAAATTTGAAGCTGTTTCCAAAAGCTCTAATTTGTACCCAGGGAGTACTAAGAAGAATCTGGGTGGAATAAATAGCCAGATAAATAATGCAAAAGCAGAGAAACTGGGCCACGGTGGAAGCCATATTTGAGAGATCAGGTGCTGAAGGGAAATTTCAATGTGTGTTTTGTAGGAAGATGACCACAGCCAGTTGGTTGACAGGGCTTTGACATTAGGGCATTAGCATCTAGGGTATATGCCATATGATTGAACATGTATGTATTTGAGCTTGAGACTGAAGCCCAAAAGTGGCAAATATGAGGTTTGGGTAAGAGCTACAGGCTCCTATGCTCACTTGGTTCCTGGTAATCTGCTTTACACAATCTGTCCTCCTTACCACTATCTAAAGCAATTTTCCTCCATTGTGGTTATATATATTGCCCCAACACATTTTTTTTTAATGTCCTTACAGGTAGTTCTTGTGCACAAATAGAATTGTTTATTTTAACAATTAGTGTTTAAATTATTAAAAACTTAATTATTTCTTCAGCTTTTAAGAAGTAAGTCACAATTCTAAAAACATAGAATTCTTTTCCTAAATCTAGACAATTCTAACACTTCTTAGAGAAGTGTCATTTAAGTGAGTGGATTTCCTTAAATATTTCCAACCATATTTCTACATTTAACATATTTAATTTTTTTTAGGTACTGCTTAAACAAAACCTCATATTCTTAGATAAGTTAAAATTTAATAAATTAAACTTATAACACTTCAACTTAAAATCATGAGCTAAATCAGTTGCTCATTTTTACATTTAATTGAGAATTACAAAGCTAAACCAGTAATCTAACAGGTCAAATTCTCTTAACCACTTCAAAATCAAATATATACAGTTTCTTTAACCCCAAAATAGTCAGGTATAAGAGTGATTTTTTTAAAAAACCACAATACTTGATGCTTTCTGAGGTTGAGAGATGCTCACATACCAAAGAAAAGATCATGTCATTCCACACTCTGGGAATTCCCTTCCCAGATGCTTGAGTGGTCGCAGAACAACCACGTTTTTCAGCCTGGACATTAAGCTTGGACTACGGACTTCCAGGCCGGCTTTTCTTGGAACCCTGACCTAAGCTGAGTTTCCTTTTATAATTACTATAGTTTTTTATGACATAATTTAAGGAGGGGGTGGTCACTATCAGGGTTAATCTATTCATTAAGCAAAGCGTCACAGTATCTAAGACCGATAACACTTTACAGTGACCAGACACATATTTTAATTTCCTTTAAAATCAGAAGAAAAATATTAATATAATAATGATGAATACATAATACCAAATCCAGCCTGGATTATATCCATTTTTATACCAATACAGTAGTAAAATATAATTTCAAATGTTTTTTTCCCACAAAGGCAAAAGTGCCCAGAGCCTACGAAGGTCATAATGAGACTCAGGTCACTGAACCCACATCACTGAGTGTGAGTTCTGTCAGGCTCTAATATTTAAATCAGTTTAAGGAACTCTGACACCCTACCTAGACTGACCCATCATGCCAACGCATTTTATACTTCTTTGCCTCTAAATAATTAAGACAATTTAAATATTTAAATTCACAGAATTCTGCATTTTTTTTATTTTTACTATTTTAGAGGACATACAACACTTGCATATGTTAAAATGTTATATAATTAAAAAATTTGGACAGTCATTATTATAAAGGAAGCTTTTCAAATGGAAAATAAGCTCATAAAAAACATGAGTCATCAGAGAAATGAAAATTAAAACCACAATGAGATAGGATTTATGCCCTGTATGGACGTATAATGGGTACAGTTTTTATGACTGACAACATTAAATATTGGTGAGGATGTGGAACAACCAGAACTCTCATACATTATTCATGGAACTGTGAAATGGTACTATCACTTAGGAAAAAGTTTTAGCAGTTTCATGATGACCCTATGACCCGGGGTTCAAACCTGTAGATAATTTTTTGAGTTTATTTGAGCCAAATTGATGACATATGCCATGGAGCAAGATCTCAAATATTTTGAGGGATGGCAGTTTTGCAGCTTGTTTTATACATTAGACTCAAAGGAGAAGAGGGAAGGAAGGTAGGTGAAATTCATTGGTGATAGATTAAGGAGGCAAAAGAAAGCACAGAGGGAAAATCTATAGGATTGGATAAAAGCCTAAATGGAGAAACATCTTTTACATTTATGAGTACAAGATAGTTAATAATTAACATGTATAGCACATAGAAATGACATACAGAGAACAAGATAACAGTGAGGAGTTCTGTGATCTCATGCTCTGGTGTTCTTGTGCTCTGGTGCTGGAGGCTGTGTTTTTGAAGGGTAGGAAAAGAAAATTACTCTGATATTTCAAAGGTATGTTATCCTAGATGCATAAGAACAATGGACAGAGCTCGTAAAGATCGACATCTGATAAGAAAGCTACAGGCCTGGGATGTGACTACCCACTATGATCTGTCCAGTTAGGACTTTGTGATCAGACCATCTTGTGTGGTTACTTGGTCCCTGAGCTTGTTAGGCCTGCCATATGGCCCCCTGAGCTTGTCAAGTTTATTGCATAGCCACTTTTTCATTTGCAACCCTACAGTTCCACTTCTGGCTATATATCCTAGAGAAATGAAAGTATATGTCCTTAAGAAAATTGAGATAGAATGTTCTTAGCAGCTTTATTCATAATAGCCCCAAACTGGCAACAAACTAAAATGCCCATTGTTAGGAAAATAGATAAACAAGGTGTAGTGTATTCATACAATGAAAATTAGAGAGAAAACAAAGAAAATGAACTTTGATATATAAAATAGCCTGAATTAATTTCAAAAACATTAAGCTGAGTAAAAGGAGCATTACACAAGAATATGAAATGTGTGGATCTATTTTTATTTTATTTTTTTAATTTTTAGTTTTAAATGAGGCTAAACTAATATGTGATGAATAAAGTCAGAATAGTGATTGCCTCTGGGATGGAAGCAGGGTTTCACTGGGAAAAAGTTGGAAGGAACTTTCTGGAGTGATAGAGGTTTGAGTTCATGCATTTGTCAAAATTCACTCAATGGTACACTTAAGATTTGGGCATTTTACTTGTTAAAAAATTCAACTGAATAAATTTTAAAGATCTTATTGGCTTTATTTAACAATTAATGAATTGGGTAGCATATTGTCTAGCACATAGAAAAGAGATCTGAGGAGCACCAAATGAGACTTTTATAAGTAGAAGGGAGTTAGAACTCGAAAGTAGTACAAAACAGAAAAAGTAGGTTGGTTATTGCAATATCACTTTCCTTTAGAGAACAACAGGGGCTGTGAGGCAGATTACCTCACTAGTGCTGGTAGGCAATTCCTGGTAGACTGGTTTAAGATCCCATTTCTGAGAGAACTAAAACTGTAAGTATTGATTTAATATTACCTAAAGCATTATGCATATTTAATGCAATCTCCATAAAAATCCCATCAGCATTTTTTAAAGAAAGAGAACAAAAAGTCATCAAATTTTTTGGAAGCACAAAAGACCCCAAACTGCCAAAGCTATCCTGAGAAAAAAGTATGAGGCTGGAAGCATCACTCTGCCCAAGTTCAAATAATACTACAAAGCGACAGTAGTCAAAATGGCATGATATTGGCAGCAAAACAGACACATGGACCAGTGGAATAGAATGGACAGTCCAGAAGTAAACCCATATTTATATGAGCAAATAATTCTCAACAAAAACTTCCAAAAACATACATGGAGAAAGGAAAGCCTTTTCAATAAATGTTGCTGGAAAAACTGGAAGGCCACCTGCGAAAGAATGAAACTAGACTTTGTCTATCACCACACACCAAAATTAAATGAAAATGAATTAAAGGCCTGAATATAAGACCTGAAACAATAAAATGTATAGAAGAAAACAGAAGAATTAAACTCAAGTACTGTTGTGACCGGAATAACCAGACTCAACCTGAGTGCTCTGATATTAGAGGCAGTTTATTAGCCGGCGGCTGTCCTTCCAAAGGAGCAGCCCCCAAACATAAAGGTACAAGGGTTTTAAGCCCAAAATCTCATTCTTCATTCTGTCTAAATCACAAAGGTCTAATATTTCTTCTATTCTCTACCTGTCAACCTAAAGGTGGGTTGTGCAAGCGGGGGTACAGAAGCAGAAAGCTTATGTTAGAATGTTATGTTCCCATGGGTAACTGTTAGGTTCCCAGGGGTAATAGTCAAACAATAAGTTTTCAAGCAAGCAGGTGTCCAGAAGTGAGACATGGCAATTAGCACGTAGGCTCTTAACCTTAACCCATTACTACATCTTTGTGACCCTTTCAGTAGTACGTCATCACAGTACCTGGGACTTAAAGAGGATTTTATGAATTTGACCTCAAGGAAAAGGAAAGTAAAAGCAAAAATAAATGAATGAGACTACATTAAACTAAAAAGCTTCTGTTCAGCAAAGAAACTGTCAACAAGATAAAGAGACAATCATCTAAATGGGAAAATATATTTGCAAACAACACCTCTGATAAGGGCCTAATATCCAAAATATACAAAGAACTCATATGACTCAATAACAACAAATCAACAAACTATCCAATCAAAAATCAGGCAGAGGACCTGAACAGACACTTCTCCCTAGAGGATATACAAATAGCCAACAAATATGTGAAAAGATACTCAATAGCTAGCTATTAGGGAAATGCAAATCAAAACCACAATGAGATACCACCTCACACCTATTAGAATGGATATAATCTACAGGCCTAGCAATAATAAATGTTGGAGAGGATGAGGAGAAAAAGGAATCCTCGTATACTGCTGGTGGGACACAATTTAGTACAGCCACTATGGAAAACATTATGGAGGTTCCTCAAAAACTAAGAATTGACCTACCATATGATCTAGCAATCCCTCTACTGGATATTTACTCCAAAGACTTGAAAACCCATATCCGTAAAGATATTTGCACACCTATGTTCATAGCAGCATTATTCACAGTGGCCAAGACATAGAAGCAAGTGAAGTGTCTTACCATAGATGAGTGGCTAAAGAAGCTGTGGTACATATCTAGAATGGAATATTACTCAGCCATAAGAAGAGATGAAATTCTGTCATTTGTGACAACATGGATGGACCTCGAGATAATCAAGCTAAGTGAAATAAGCCAGACTGAAAAGGTTGAAAATCACATGATATCACTTATACATGAGATATAAACCTCATGTATAAAAAGCAACAAATGAACAGGACAAACAGAGACTCATGGACATGGACAATGCACTAGTGGTTACTAGAGGGTTGGGGGTGAGGGAGGAGGGGGCAGGTAGACAGGGTAAAGGGGGTTAAATATAGGAGGGCAGAGGGAGGGTAAAGTGGGTAAAGGGGATCAAATATATGGCAGCTGAAAGAAACTGGACTTTGGGTGGTAATCACACAATAGAATATATAGATGTCAAATTAGAATGTACATCTGAAAATTACATGATTGTATTAACCAATGTTATCCTAATAAACTTAATTTTAAAAAAAAGTATTGGTTTGGTGATATGGAGCTTAGCATAAGCAATTCCGTTTGGGTCCTGTTGTCTTGTTTTTAACATGCTGCATGCAAATTTTACCTAAAAACTAAAAACCATAAGCAAATATTGAACTATATGTAGTAAAATTTTAAAGTCTTTTAAGTGTAAGTCTGCAGCTTATATTGCAATATTGAAAAAATAAGATGCAGGGCAAAGAATTTAAATAGACATTTAAGTAAATGTTTACTTTCCAAAGAAAATATACTAGTGGCCAATAAAGACATGAAAACATGTTCAGTATCATTTGTCATAAGGAAAATGCAAATCAAAAACCACAAAAAATTATCACTTGACCCCTATTAGAATGGCTATAATCAAAAAGATAGACAATAACAAGTCTTTGTAAGAATATGGAAAAATTGGAACCCACATATATTGCTAGTGGGACTGTAATATGGTTGTCACCATGGAAAACAGTTTGGCAATTCTTCAAAATATTAAACATAGAGTTATCATATGACTCAGCATTTTCACTCTTAAGGTATATACCCAAGATAATTGAAAACATATATCCACATAAAAATTTGTGCATAAATGTTTACAGGAGCATTATACATGAAAGACAAAAATGGAAACAACACAAATGTCTGTCAACCAATAAGTGGACAAATACAAGTGGTATATCCATACAATGGAATATTATTCAGCCATAAAAAGGAATAAAGTACTGATTCACCTATACCATGAATGAATCTTGAAAACATTGTGCTAAGTAAAAGAAGCTAGACACAAAAGGTCACATATTGTCTGACTCCTTTTGTTTGAAATGTTTAGATAGGCCATTCTGTAGTTGTAGAAAGTAGATAGCATTGTAGAGTGACTGCTTAATGGGCATAGGATTTCTTTTGAGAGTCACAAAAATGTTCTGGAATTAGATAGTGGTAATGGCTGTGCAACCTTGTGAATATACCAAAAACCACTGAATTGTACACTTTAGAAGTATAAACTAATGAGACTTGTATCTTAATTAAAAAATAAGATGGATCAGTGGATGGGATGGAGGGATGGTTGGGTGGAAAGACACATGGAAAAACAAACAAAGCAAAATGTTAATTGTAGAATTTAGGTGGTGGTTATCTGGGTGTTCATTGTGTAATTCCATCAACTCTTCTGTATATTTACAACTTTTGTAATAAAGTAATAAATAATTAATGCAACTTTTAAGAGTATTCTACCAACATATATCAAAGACCTTCTTTAAAAAATAAAAGCAAAAATAAATAGATGATAGGGGAGAGATAGATAGATAGACAGAAGATAATAGGTAATAGATAGATGATAGGTAGATGCCAACAAGTCTGCATTAGCAACCTAATCAAAGGAAATAATCATATCTTAGCTAGAAAAGAAAATGTATATGGAAAGAAGTTTCCTAAAGTGGTGTTTATCATAACAAAACATTTGGAAATACACTAAATAAACACTGTGATAAAAATGAATCCCAAAGCACAAAGTGAGGTGTGCAATAGTATAAACTTCAAAAATATTTTCTATAACACTTGATTTTTATATTGAACCCTTTCCACAGATGGGGTAGACACATTCTCAATTAAGAATTTTCCCTCTTCTAGAGGCTTATAGCTGGGTTTTGGGGCACTTACACAGTGCCAAGGAGTGGTGTATACAGAAAGCAGGCAAGTGATGGGCAGGACTACTCTTCCAGGCATCTGTCTATCCTGGTGTTAGCTGGAACATCTATTGACCCATCTGCTCCTTGATCATCAGAAAACTCTTTCTGCCAATTGCAATTTCATCATTATTTTGAAATACTGTGAAAAATTGCAATTGTATCTAAAATTTCACTCATATTTTCACAGGAAATTTCAGCATTATCTTTGTCATGAAAAAAAAGAAATTGCTGTGAGATTCTTTTAATACAGTTGCAATTGTTAAAAAATATGTATTAATTGTTTATTACCTGCTTGTATGAGCAAAGTTTTTTTATCAAGAATTTGAAGAGATGATCATTTAAAGTTTTCATCAAAATGGTGGCTAGTCATTTCAAGTACAAAACTGGATATTAAAAAGTTTGTTTGTGGATTCGAGCTCATCTTTTGTTAAGAAAATGGAAGAGACAGTATTTAGAAGTAATGTACAAATTGAATATTTAGCAAACACTTCCTCTCTATTTTATTTTTTCCCATAATCATATAATATACAAAATGGGTGATTATTATCAAGTGTATATAGATTTCCTCCAAAACACTAGTTTCCCACTAAGTGTCCTATACATGTCAAGATGTGTACAAGGTTGAGAAATCATTATGGCAAAATGTTACCTCTGAAGCATCTCACATAATCTTCTTAATAGCTTTAGGTTTAGTCTTTTGAAAATGAAAGCTTTCTTTGTTTTGTTTTTTTTTTTTTGTTTTGATTTCTGCCTTGTCGCATCATTCCCCTGAGGCAATGAGCCTGGCTGGCTACTCCTTCAAAGAGAAGACTAGAAAGAAAAAAAAAGAACATAAAAAGTTGATAAAAACGTATATAAACTTTCAAGGATTAGATGAGAAAGGTCTGAAGCTATAATGTAAAACATGGTGACTATCATTGATAACACTATATTATATAATAGAAATTTGCTTAAAGAGCACAACTTAAATGTTCTCACACACATACACACAGGAGAAATATGTGAGGTGATAGATGTGGTAATTAACTAGATGGGGAAAATCCTTTCACAATGTATATATATATTTCTAATCACCATGATGTACATTTTAAATACCTCACAATTTTATTTGTCGGTTATATCTACATAAAGCAGAAATTTTTTTTAAAAATTGAAGGACATAAAATAATATCTGTAAATTAACAGTTCTTAAAATGTTGTCTACAGCCCACGAAGGGACCTGGATGCCCTTTCAAGGGCGTTTGCAAGGTCAAAACTCTTTTCATAATAATACCAGGTTTTTATTTGCTCTTTTCATTTTCATTCTCTCATGAGAGTACAGTACAGTTTTCCAGAAGCTACCAATGTAATGTTGTAACAGATTGACTACAGAAGTTGATATGAGAATCTTGCTGTTTTCTATCAAGCCAGATATGAAAGGAATTTGCAGAAATGTAAAACAATACCACCCTTCTCACTGATTTTCTTGTTTTAGAAAATAATTATTTTTCATTAAAATGTTATTTATATTAATATGAAATGTGTTTATTGTAATTATTTTAAATAAATAAATATTTTTAATTTTCTAGTTTTAATATCTAGTACATTAAATATCACAGCTATAACCCACAAAAAATTCTTTGGAATACCAATAATTTTTTATAGTGTAGAGGGGTCCCAACACCAAAACCTTTGAAAACCACTGCCAAAGTTTTATTCTGCCCCACATTTAATATGGCAAAAAAATTGTGCAGCCATTGAAATGAAGCATGAAAACATATTTATTAATATGTTTAACAATTAATGAATTGAGCAGCATCTTATCAGATAGAAAAATTCTTAAGTGGGTATGGTGTGATCCCACATTTAATTAAAATAAATGTGTGTAGCCATAAAATGTATAAAAGCATACATACCAATTAATTCTAATTATTTTTACTCTGTAAGATTATGGAGATATTTATGTTCTTCTCTATTCTTTTCCTGTATATAATAATTTTAAAAACATTTATAGTGGTAAAAAACACACAACACAAAATTCACCATCTCAACCATCTTCAAGTGTGCAGTTCGGTAATGCTCAATATTCACATTACTGTGAACCAGATCTCCAGAATGTTTTTATCATGCAAATCTGAAACTCTATACCCATTAAACAACAACTCCCCATTTTTTTGTCCCCACAGCCCTGACAACTACCATTCTGCTTTATGTCTCTATGAATTTGACTCATCTAGGAACCTCATATGAGTGGAATTACACAATATTTGGTGGTGGTTGGTGTGTGTGTGTGTGTGTGTGTGTGTGTGTGTGTGTGTGTGTCTGACTTATTTCACTTAGGATAATATCCTCAAGGTTCATCTATGTTATAGCATGTGATAGGATTTCCTTCCTTTTCAAGACTCAAAAACATTTCATTATATGTATAGATCACAGTTATTTATATATTTATCTGTTGATGTACATTTGAGTTGCTTCTAGGTATATTAATTTAAAAAAATAAATTTAGTTTATAAACAGAAAAAAAATAAAGCTTTTTTTTTTTTTTTATTTTGGAAAAAGACTACACATACTCCCTGGCAAAGGGCAGGTAACAAAGAGAAGTACAAAGGTCTTTAACTTAGTTGATCAGCCTGTTGTGCAAGACTCTGGGGAAGTTAATTGACTAGGGTGGAAAAAAAGAGATTGTCCCTAATCCTAACATCCATGAGGAAGAAATAAGGATTTTGGCTGCTTTTCTGCACATAAAATCTAGAAATCTACCCAGAATGTACAATTTATTCTATTTAAGCCTTTAACTCTGAATATTGGAGTCTCTGCTACTGGCTAGCTCACCGTACTCCCTCCTCTCTGATTTAGTACAAGGAAACTCATCTAGACAGTCTCTGACTTTTACATATGCTACATGTGTATGGACAAGGAGTCTGAAAGTTTACCATAATGTAAAGATATTCTGTCCCCAGAAAGATAAAACAATTGTAAAATCCCTAATTGCATCTTGCCTTTTGGACAATTTGACGGTGTGTTTCTAGCATTTTTTTTTTTTTTTGCCATACAAACCTCTTAAAAACTTTTTTATTATGGACAATTTCAAACATATACAAAAGTAGATAGAATACATAATAGACCTCTATTTCATGTATCTTTTTGCTGTGTAACATACCACTCCAAATTTTGTGATATAAATCAAGAACGATTTTTCTATGTTCATGGATTCTGAAGGTGAAGAATTTGGACAGTGAACAACGAAGATGGCTTGTTTAAGCTCCACAATATCTGGGGCTGGTGTGATTTGAGTCACTGGGGCTGGAATCATCTGGAAATTTCTTCACTCACACATCTGCTCTGGGGCTGGGATGACTTGAAGGCTGAACTCAACTGAGGTTGTTGACTAGAGCATCTGATACACATGGCCTCTCCTTTTAACTTGTGCTTCTCATAATATGGTGGCAGCTGAGTTCTCAGAGGGAGCATCTTGAGAGGAAGTGTCTGGAGAAAAAGTATATCAATAGATTCAGGTGGGAGCTGCATAGCTTTTTATGACCTAGCTTCAAAAGTCACATTGTGTCATTTATTTATGCCATAGGCTTATAAAAGCCTACCTAATATTCAAGGGGATGTGACACAGATCTCCACCTTTCCAGGGGAGGATAAAAAGGTCAAATTACAAACGAACATCTGAGATGGAAAATATTGTCACTGCCATATTTGGAAAATAAAATCTACAGCAACCATTACTTAACCATCGCCCAACTTTAATAAGTGTTCATTCTTGTTTCATCTATACTCATACTTGCTTCCCTCCTCCTTCTGAGTTTGTTTGGAAGCAAATCCCAAACATCACATCAGCATACCCATAAAGACTTCTGTATGTGTCTCTAAAAGATTAGAATTCTTGAAAAATAGCCACAATGCCATTATCTCACCTTAAAAAAAATAACTTGTTTAATATCATTAAATATCCAGTCTGTGTTTTCCTGATTGCTTCACAAACGTTCTTAAATAAAGTTTATTTGTTTGAGTTGAGATTGAAATAAGATTATTTCTAGCATTTTTTAATAGGTTCTTTAATATGGGTTTTTCTTTCAGAAGTGAAAGCACATTTGGCCTGCTTACATCTGAAGAGCATAAGACTGAAGATAAATATTTGTTTTAATCAACACACCTAGTAGTTTCAGACCTGGTTGCAAATGAAGTAAGTTAATGAGACCCATGTTTCTAATTAATAGTATTTTACATTTTCAATTCATTTTGTGAAATAATTTTTTAAAATCCAATTGAACATTTAAGTAATTATACAATCACTCTTGAACCAACTATTCAATAAAAGTTGTAGAAGCAATTTCCAGCTCGTTGCCTACTCCAACATGTACTCAGACCACAACCTGGAGGCAAACAATGGCTTTTATAAGGTCTTAGTCACCAACACTAAATAGGTTCCACCAACAAGGACTGTCTCCTACACAGACCACTTTCCTTATTAACACCTTATCTGGAGTCAACAAAGCAGAGAGTACTTTCATCCCACTTCATAGCACTTATTTCTTCAAAGAGCTCAAAACTCCTTGATGCCTGGCCAAAAGTCAAGAACATAGTAGAGCGTCTAGCATTAGGATAGGACACCTCTGCCCTATCTCCCTACCTCAAAGGCTTTCCTATGTCTAATGCATTTTCTTCAATTGTCCCTTCTGTGTCCCATGTTTGTATCATTTACACTTTTTACAGAGCCTGAGGGTAACAATAAGTAATGTCCCACTTAATTCACTTTAGCGTGCTTTCTTGGCATGAGTATAATTATTAGGGTCTTCCAGGGTCTTCATCATCACAGAGACAGGTAACCAATATTGGGCCGTCAGCTCTCCTCTGAGGGCCTTTGAATAATCCTTCAGTTTACACTATAATAGTTATTGTGTGTGACCCTTGGGACTTATGAGTCTTATTCTAAGGACACTTCTTGCTTTCTCTGACATCCTCTGGCTCACTTAGTGGCTGCAGGTATCCTATTTCTTACAGACACAGAGAGACACATATTTATAGGATATATATATAGACATACACTTAATAGAAGAAAATTCGAAATCCTGTCTATAACTATAGAGAAATGCACATCCTTGTTCTATAAAGAGACACCTCCATAAGAGAAGAAACAGAACATCTACAATTTGCCTTCTTAAAATATAAATCTGATCATATTATATCCCCTATCCCAAGCTTGAAGCCCTTTCAATGGCTTCCCATTGCTCCAAGGATATCTCTAGATCCTGCAATGTCAGTCTCTACGTACCTAGGTGACTCTCTCTGATGCAGCTGCTCCAGCTTTCTCTCAGTCCCTTACAACTCATGTCCCCCTCCTTCACATATGCCATCTCCTTAGCCCCAAATGATTGCCACCCACCACTCCTCCTAGTTGTTAACTCATCTTTCAGGTTTCCACTTAAGCATGACCTCCACAGGAACTGCCCCTGCTCCCAAATTCAAATACGCAAACATACATGTGTAAAGCACCATGATCATCTTTGGAGCATCTACCACACTTGTAATTTTACTTTTGTGTGATATTTTTAAATGACACCTGCCTCCCCAGTAAGACTAGAAGCTCCAGAGTACAGGGACCATTCTGGCTTACTGCTGCCTAGCTCAGTGCTTGGCACATAGTAAGCACCCAATAAATATTTCAGTGATGAGATGAATAAATGAATATGTGAAAGGAACTTTGAAAATAGCATGTACTCTGTACATGTTAACTTTCTTCTCTCCAGCCCCTGGTACATATTTCATACCCCTTAAAACTGCAAGGTGTCTAATTATAAAAGTTTTTGAAATGACAGTTTCTATTTATATCATTGTATATTCCTCCTCCCATATGCCCACAAATTTCTCTTAACTGGCACAGTAAATCAAAACAACTTGGATCCTGGAGACAACAAATTGTCTGATCTCAATCAACAGATCATCATGTATGCAAGTCTCTTTTCTTCGCTTCCTCATTTATGTTTTCTCAGTTTCCATATTAGTAACTCACATGTGGACCGCACTGGCCCACATCTCAGTATGTTATAAGGATTCACTACTTAAAAAACTCACAATGATCCACTTTTCAAATCACCCAAATATTCTAAAGAAACCAGTGTGACTTTTGCAACACAAGGGCATGGGGTGGGATGTAGGACTGATGTCATGACAAGGCAGAAAGGGCCTAGGCATCTGCTTTTTAATCTCCATGTCTGTCACCATATGATTCCCTGGTAGGTTGGGGTTTCCATATGAATTTTTTCCTTATGTATAATTGTAGAACACGAACTTGATTCCCACTGCAAAATCTCCAAACTATAACCTTCCTTAATTAACTATCCATTTAACTTTTAAATTGCTTAAGAACAGACAGATCTATTCAAACTCAATATAGATTTCAAACAATTCATTTTTATTGATGATGCAATCTAAGTGGAAAATTCTAAGGGTTTTGGTGTTATGTGCTTATTCAACAAATATCTATTGGATATTCTACTAAGTGCCAAGTGTGATGCCATGGGTTTGATGAGTGTACTAGATAAGACAAACCTTACCTCTGCTTTCACGGAGTTTATAATCTAGCAGATGAGACCAACATAGAGCAACATTTACAGTGCTAACAAATGTGGATGTTCTTGCAAGTTGAAGATGCTGCCATGGTGTCACCGGGAGATGTCAGCTGCCTGGAGTTTCAGGCAGATTCTTTGAGGAAGTTGCATTTCAGCTGAGACAGGCCACTATCTGCTTCGGGTTGTGTAACTACCTTCACATCCCATTTCTGACACTTGAACATATTAATGTCTCAGAGCTTGGTTTCTCTTGTAAAATAAGGATAATATGCACCTGGCAGAGTTGTGAAGAGTGAGAGAATACAGATAAAGCACCTTTTAGGGTATCAGGCATAAAGCAAAGCCTTAAATGCATGGTGTTTGTTATAGTTATATAACAATGTAAGTATCAAAGGAAAACCAAAGAAAAATTTGACCAACAGCTAAAGATGAATGTACAGAGGAGAAATTTGGTAAAGGCTCCAAATTCAAGGAACAGCCACTACCCCACACTTGCTCGGAGCCTTCAGGTCCTGAGATATTCGAGCACCGGATGCTTTAAGGCTCTGCTAACTGCGGTTTTCATAAGAAATTGATAAGGAATTTTTGGAGGTGTTTCTTCCAGCTGCAGGTTAGCCAATGCCCAAGTCAAATCTTTCAGACAAAAGTAAGATGCCTGGGAAACAGCTCGAGGGCCAGAGGACACAAGGGTTAATCAGATTTTGGCAGGTGCAAGTGACAGGCAAGCCAGATGACGAGACAAGAGATGAATCCTCAACTGAAGGGTTCGTTAACAGTCAGAAGACCTGGAGCCACTCGAATGGGACCTGGAAGGGGAAAACGCTGTTGTTCCCACTAGAGCGCATAGGACACTGTACTTTGGGGAAGCTGCCCTGGGATGCCCCGCGCTCCTTACAGGGCGCTCTCTTCCCAGGCTTCCTGGGCGCTTGGATCCTGGCCATGTCTGCACCTTTCAAATGGGTGTGAGCGATTTCATAAGTGGACGTGACCGCCACCGAGGAGAAAGCGTGCGAGGAAGTGGGAGTGAGCGGGGGAGGCGGGGCGGGGAGAAGAGGAGCAGTGGGAGGGATGCAGGCGCAGTGGGAGGGGAAAGGCGGAGTGAGCGGGTGGAGGAAAGGAGAAAAGAGCGCTGTGGGTTGGCGAGAGGAAGTGCGGGAGCTTGACGCTGGCTTTGCGGCTGCTCGCGGGTTGGCCAGCCAGGTGAGCCCGAGATGTGGCTGCGCTTGAAGCCCGGGCTGCCGCTGCCGCCGCCGCCGCCGCTGCTGCTGCTGCTCCTGGGGCCGCTGGGTGTCTTCTACCCTCGCGCCCAGGCGGGACCCGCGCAGACCCAGGACACCGTGGAGCTGGACTTCTCCACCGAGCGGCCGGTGCACCTGGTGAGCCCTGCGTTCTTGTCCTTCACCATCGACGCCAACCTGGCCACGGACCCGCGGTTCCTAACCTTTCTGGGGTAAGCGCCTGCACGCGGGTCCCGGTGCTCCTGTGCCCTTTCCTGTCCTGACATCCACGGCCAGTCGCCTCCTCTCCTCCCTCCCTCTCTCTCTCACTCTCTCTCTTTCTCTCCCTCCCTCCCTCCCTCCATACTGCGCTTGCTTCCCAACTTCATTCATTCAGCAAGTGTTCACCGAGTGCTAGCTAAGAACCAAGTATTAAGGAGAAATAGAAATCGGAGAAAGGAACTTCCCAACTGCCCCAGCAACGCCCGGAAGAGGGACCCGGGCAAGTGCACCTGGAGGGCTGCAAGCGCTTGAATTTGCTGCACGGTGTAGGACAAGTGAGACTGTGGATCAGGTTTCTGTCTCTTAAACTGTTAGGAAGGTTTTACACACACACACACACACACACACACACACACACACACACACAGAGTCAAATGGAAAAGGCCTTAAAGAATAAGCTTACTTACTCCACATATATATTTAATTTTTAAAAATTATATATAATGTATATTTTTAAATAACTTTTAAAGAGTAGTTTTAGGTTTACAGCTAAACTGAGCACAAATTACAGAGATTTCCCATACTACACCTTTTTAAAAAATCTAAATATCAAATAAATGAGACCTGGAAGGCTATTACAGTGACTTACAGAGCCTTAATAAAAAGTTACCTGTCCGAGATGAGGCTGAAAATTGTGGCACTGCTTTAATGGCTGTAATATCTGTCTCAACTGGGAAAGACCAAACCTAGTACACTGGCCCCTACCTCATGAGTGCAAGCTGATCCCAAGCTCGGGGGACTACAGGGGTCCCAGGCCATCTAAACCACTCATCTAGGTCACAAGAAGCTCCAGAGATGGCTACACTACAACCAACCCAGGAAGCTGGGAATCTCACCATTGCCAAATGCCTACATCCTGTCCTTCCTGTGCCATTACTAATTTGAGTCATTTATTCTGCAAATAAAAGCAGGTAGCCTACTGGTTAAGAAATTGGCAGTCAGATTACACTGGCTTGATTCCCAACTCTGCCAAAGCTGAGTGGCTTCGTTACCTGGCACTCCAGCCTCAATTTCCTCGCCTCTAGAATGAAACTTCTGTAAAAACTTTCTCCTAGGATTGTTATGAAGATCTGATGATAATACATAAATACTTAGCAAAATGTTTGACACAAAGTGTTCATAATTTAAGCTAATTGCTTCTTTCTGAAAAATGTCAAATATTTGCTAACCATTCACCAGTTCTCTGTGTGTTGCTTTTGATCATAGTGAACATCCATTTTTTTCCCCTGTGGCAGGACAGAGAGAATCTCCTGGTGGAGAGAAGTCCCATTTTTTGTCCTCCCCTTTAGGGATAAAAAGCTGATACAGGAAGCAGCTGGTTGGGAGGCAGAAAAATTATTCTGGAGAAACACTTAAGTGTAAGGCTCCATATCTGAAGCTCCAGTCCTAGCTTGAAGGGAGAGGGTGACATGAGAAGAAAGGTTATGAGGGTACTTGACTGAAAACTGAGGGATTAAGTAAATGACCACTTAATGAAATGTGAGAACTTAAGTCCTATTTTGCAGCTGAAGCCAGCATGTGCCCACCCCTCCCCCAAGGAAGGGCATTTAGGAATTCCTTCCTGGAGAAACTGGTCCAAAAGAAAAAAAACCTACTTTTGGGGTCCAGGCCTAGTCACCCTATAGTCAAACTAATCAATTAACTAGCACCCCCTCCCCCCTACTCAACTACACACAGAACTTCCAGTCTGCCATTTAGTGAGTGCGATACCTTTGCCTCTTCTTAAACCCAGTCTTTTCATCTCCCAAAGTACCGTTTCTTCCTCCCTTTTTTGTTAAAGGATGGCTGATAATGAAAACCAAAAAAGCGTATCATGCAATCAATAAAACTGCTTTTTACAAAACATTATATTACTGTTCATGTGGGCTTCTCTCCAGGGCTGGCTTCTGGCTACTACAGGTTCCTTCTTTAGGAAAAGCTATCTTCGAGGATGTCCCAAGAGGCATCTGCAAGAACACGCACACTCTTCCTAGCTGAGATCTAAAAGACTGCAGCTCAAAGAGGCAGGAGCTCCCTCTCCTTCTCATCTAAGACCTAGCTTTTGAATTAGGGTCTGAGGATCCGACTCCTCAGGATGGTTAGCACAGTGCCCAGAGGGTCTTGGCCATCTCAGCAGACAAAACATTTAGCTTTCATCTCAGAAAACAACACTAAGCTTAATACCTGTTCACAGGAACAGAGGGTGAGATGAGCCTTGTTTTATTACAGTTCCTCAAAAAATGAAGATGCCCAGGTGAGGACTGCAAGAGCTGAGCAGATGAAAGCTGAAGTAATAAGAAGGAGAGAATAATAAACCTAGCTGATGCTAATTGAGCTTTTGTCATATGCCAGGCCCTGTTCTAAGCACCTCTGAGGTATTAATTAGGCCTTGATACAAAACTCTGAGGTCAGTACTATTATTATCCCCATTATAAAAATGTAGAGATTGAGCCTTAGGGAGATACAATAATTTGCTCATGGTCAGCCAGCCATTACAGGAAGGAGCAGAATTTGAAACCAGATGCTAATTGCAGAACCAAGAGTACATGCAAAAAAGTAAAGCATTTTATATATTTTTAAAGGTAACAGGGTAGGATATTGTAGAAAAAGATCATCCAGAAACAAATTGGGAAGACTGATATAATGAAAAGGAGCACTGACCTGAGAGCAGAGGATTGGGGTACCTCTAAGGTGTCTCCCAAGAGGCCTAAGCAAATTTAATCAGATGGCATGGTTCTGTTTCCCATGAAGACAAACAGATGTTTGTTTATTTGTTTGTTTTTTCACATTTGCAACTAGAAAACATAGAGTACACAGAATTTAAATCTAGAATTGTAAAGAAGCATCATTTCGGTTTGCCCTCTTCCCAGAGGTATAATCAACAACCCAATCAAGAACTTCCTAAGCCTGACTATGTGAAGCTCCAAAGATGCCCTAAACCTCAAGGATGGGAGGGTTGAGACCAGCACTGCTCAAAAGAAACAGAGCGTGAGCCTCATATGCAAGCTATGTATGTAATTAAAAGTTTTCTAGTGCCATGTTAAAAAAAGTAAAAAGAAACAGGTGAAATTAATTTTAATAATATATCTTATTTAACATAAACTATCTAAAATAATATTTTAACATGTAATCAATATAAAAATATTAATGAGATGTTTTACATTATTTTTCGAACCAAGTCTTCAAGATTTGGTATGTATTTTCTACTCACAGCACATCTCAGACTAGCTACATTTCAAGTGCTCAACAGCCACATGTGGCTAGTGGTTGCTGTACCGGATGGTGCAGTCCCCATTTCAGCGTAGAGTACTAAGTCAGTGGCAGAGATGACAGTACTACAGAGCAAAACTGTGGTGCTAAACAGCAACTGCAGTAATAATTAGCTTGCTTTTCATAGGAATTGCTTATTTTTCTTCAGCAAAATTCATCCCTTTTTTCCAATTTGATAACTATTTATTAAAAATAACTTTTAAGAACCAGATTCCTGCATCTTCATTGATAAAGTTGCTTTTAATATTTGGTAAAGCACTTATCAGTGTCAAGTGCATGTTTTAATAACCGATGGAATGAGCCAGGGGCCCTTTCTTTGTCTGTTGCTGACAGAAATAACCACAGAGAAACAGAGGTCTGAGAACAATCAGAGCCATGCATAGACTCACATTTTCTGACCCCTCATAAGTGGTCCCCCTTTTGAGTACTCATTCTTCTCTCCCCTCCCAAACTTTGCGTGGTAACCCTGTTCCATCCTCCTATCTATTCCTGCCACCTCCTTGTTCTAGCAAAGCTTGGCTCCTCTCTGAAGACCCACGCAAAGTAGTCGTGGCTCCTTCTATGAAGTAGCCCTTTGGAGCAGAAGCTGGGCCTTCTCCCATGCTGCAGCCCTTGTCTCATTCCCCAGTGCAGTTTCTAAATGACTGCCCATCAGTTTGAACTCCAGACTGCTATGGTTCAAATCCTTATTGGCTCATTACCTTGTGCAAATTATTTACCCTCCTTTTGTTCAAGTTCCTTTTCTGTAAAATGTGGATAATGATACCTACCTCATTGGGTTGTTTTAGGATTAAATGAAATAATCTATGTGAAGTGCTCAAAACACTCAGTTGTGACTAATCTGATGCATGCTAGAGATGACTGTCCTGACTTCAGTGTGAAGTTCACTGTCGCCATGGCTGGCTCTCATCCTATGCTCCTCGTCACCACACTCTTGCTCCCCTCTCACTCACTTCTCATTACTGATAAAGACTGGTACCAACCTCACAGTTCCTTCTTCACTCCCACATCCCACCATCATCCTAGGTAATTTCAAGTCCACTTGAATAAACTGTTTCTCAATTTCTTCACACCCACATTTTTTAGTAAATTTATTGGGGTGACATTGGTTAATAAAATTATATAAGTTTCAAGTGTAGGTTTCAAGGTTTCAATTCTATAATGCATCATTTATATTGCATTGTGTTTATATTGACTTTGCTTACCATGCAAAGTCAAATCTACTTCCATCACCATATATTTGACCCCCTTTACTTTTTCCTACCTCTCCCCTCTCCCCTTCCCCTCTGGTACCCACTAAACTGTTATCTGTTTCTATGAGATTTTGTCTTATTTGTTGCTTTCAGTTTTATATCCCACATATGAGTGAAATCCTATGATTCTTGACTTTTTCCATCTGACTTATTTCATTTAGCGTTATTATCTCAAGATCCAGCCATGTTGTTGCCACAAATAGCAGTATTTCATCTCTTCTAATGGCTGAGTAATACTTCATTGTATATATGTACCACATATTCTTTATCCAATCACCTATCAAAGGACACTTGGTTGTTTTTTTTTTTTTTAATGTCTACAGTACCTAGTATTCCTAGGTGGTCTCCCATCCAAGTACTAAGCAGGCCCAACCCTGCTTAGCTTCTGAGATCAGACGAGATCAGACTTGTTCAGGGTGGTATGGCCATTTGGCTTACTTTTTAAAACAACTTTTACTCAGTGTTGCACTGGAACCAGCTTGCACCAGCTGTGAAATGTGTGCATCTCTTTCCAACTCCCTATTCAGTTACATCAACACTGGTAGCCTAAAGTCAGCCCTGGTGGGAATATTTATACCATGGACATTGGCAAACATTAAAACATATGTCCCTTTTTTCAGGGAACCAGCTTACTAGCACACACTGCTTCACTTCACTGCAGCCACTTAATGTCACAGCTGTGAAATGACTTGTTTCATCACTAAGAATCTTTTAGCATTTGAAATCTTAACTTAAATCTCCCATTCTTTGTACCCTCTTAGCTCTTTCATTCTGTGGATCCCACCACAACTATTCTTTAAGTACCTCCACTGAACAGCTTTCTCTTCTCTCTACTTCTTTGGTATCAGGGCTTTCTATTTTGGACTTGTTGATTTATCACATGAACTACTTTTGTTATAATATCTCCATAAATTCTAAAAATGAAAGATATTATTTGATAATTCATTGTAATACATGTTAATAAACCATATTTATGTATCTGCCTCTCCTTATAGCCTCAGTGTCCACCCTATTTAGCTGGGCTATTGAGCCCTTGGAGTGGAAGGGAATCTCTCAGCCATACAGATTGATGTCACACTATAAATTCTTGGCCTCCAGACTTACTTGGCTCTTAGTGCTACCCATTAACTCTTCATTTCCCTGCCTCCCTCATTCTCCACTTCCTTTAAAACTCTGACCTCATCTCTACCTCATCACTCAGAACCTGTGAACACATTTCTGTTTCCCAAAGAAAATGAAGTCACTAGACAGGATCTTCCTTTACTCCTGATATCAAAACTGCAGACATATCATGGCTGTGTCCACCTTTCTTCCTTTCTCTCTTCTTAGGCCAGTTCTTGTGCTCTGCTCTGAATCCTGTCCCATCCTGCTTCCCCGAAGACTTTGTTCTATTAGTCATTTCTTCTCTTCCTGTATCTTTAACCTCGTTCTTTTTATCTCTTAGTATAGAAACATCTTCAAGCCTTTCCCATCCCAAACACCTCCCTGCACATATGCCTTTGGAGGAACTGTCCTCTTTCTCCCCTCCCCTTTGGAGCTTTCCTTACTGCCCATTCCTTCCTTGTTCCACTCTCATGATGACCCCATCATTGTGTCATAAAGCCAATCTCTCCAACATCATCAATGACCTTCTTTTATTACAAAATCTAATGAACACTTTTCAATCCTTATCTTATTCTTTCTGTTATGGGTTGAATGTTTGGATGTCCCCCCAAAATTTATGTGTTGAATTCCTAACCCCTAGTATCTTACTATGTGACCTTATTGTAAAATAGTTTCATTGCAGACACAATTAGTTAAGAATTGGTCGTATTGGAATGGGCTGAGCCCTAATCCAATGTGACTGATATCCTAAAAAGGGGAATCTGGAGACAGACATGCACACAGAAGGAATGCCATGTGAAGATCAGAGTTATGCTGCTACAAGGAATGACCAGAAGCTATTAGAGATGGTTCCCCAGTGCCTTCAGAGGGAGCATGGCAAATTAATACAGTCTCCTGGAAGCATTTGGCAATGCTGACAATTGAAACATTTTCTCATCTTGGGTCTGTGTCATTTCCATTTCCAGGGGTGTCCCCCACCTCTCTAACAGTTCTTCTCCATCTCTTTCTTTACCTTGTCTTAAACATTGATGTTCCTCAGACTTTAGACCTAGACCTTCTTGCACTTCATGTAATCTTCTTAGTGGTTTCACCCACTTTCATGGCTTGAATTACTCTTTCAGCAGTAGTGTGCTAGGAAATGTTTAACAACCAGATCTCTGGGAGGAGGGAGACTGATGTAAGTTTTTTCCCTTATTTCTGTGGTGTAAATACTCCCACCATGGCTGATTTCTAACTTCCAGCAGTTTAACAGGGGTTCTCAAAGTTTAACCACTGGGTCTCACGAGGTAGTAGGAACCAGAACAAAGCCAGCTCTAGCACACCTTTGCTTTTGTGTCAGACATAAGCAATTTATTTTTACATAAGGCAAAACAAAAATACCTGCAGACTTTTCTTTCTCCTAACAATCTGTTCCAGAAATGGAATATCTGCAGCTGTTGAGATTTTACATGTCCTTTTGTTATTTCCATGGCACTGTGGTGGTGGTAGATTTTTTTCCCTTTCTTGTTCCTGTGTCTGATAGAAATACTGTACTGATCAATTTTTTTGACATGTTTTAAATCCAATTTTTGTCAGAGGGCATAAATATTGTATTCTCAAAATGAGAAAATATTCCATTGCAAAGAAGACAAACAGAAAGGTCCTTAATACTAATACTTTGAAGCATGTGATTTCCTTTACTTGGCGGGAAGCCATAGCATTCATTGAGTTTCAATTTTGTTTAGAAAACAGTCTTTGTCTGGCCCCACTTGCCCTTTCAGCAGGCTGGACTTGACTGTTCATTCACTTAAACAGTATTTATTAAGCACAAGCTGTGTGCCAGGCACCAATCTAGATGCTTCTCTAGGTGCTACAGAGATTCTGATGAGCCAGACAGGTAAGGTCCCTACTCTTACTTTAGGGGAGGGTCTGGCATAGATAGTAACCCAAAGAAAAAAATAAGGAGCTAATTTCAGAGTGGTGAATGCTACAAAGGAAATAAAGGTAGGGTAATGTGATGGAGAGTGACCCAAGGTGGTACTTTCACTACCTGTCCTCAGGCATCTGCCCCCAGCTGTGCACAAATGCACATCTGATGATGCCACAGCTCCTTCTGCTTGGTGCTAGTTTTACTTCCACTTCCCAGAGAGCACCAGCCTCTCACCAGTTTACAAATACCATTCACACTGATATAAATGAGCTTCCTCTATCATCAAACACAACCAAAATGCTAAGGAACAGAATCATGTCTGGCCAAAGGCAGTAGAACAAGATCATCCTGGAGTGACTCTGAAGAAGTGCCTTGTATCAGTTTTAGGGCCATATCTCCTCATCTGTGGGCTGGGGTTATTTGTCACCAACTCAGACTGAGACTCTCCATCCTATACCTAAGTATCTTCTGAGCTCCAAACACACATGGCCAAAGGCCTGATGGAAACATGTTTCAGCCTGATGAAAGGGGAAGTATTGCACTGACATTTAGAATTCTACAAAACTTGAGTCCCCTCCCCCGCCCCTTCATCTCTATCTCCAAACTGTCGCATATTCTTCATCTCAGCAAATGATATTACCTTCTTCCAAGATGTTTCCCATGGGTTATTCTTGACTTTTCTCCCACATCCAATTAAATACCAAATCTAGTGTTTCTACCTCCACATGTATCTTGTTATCCTACTCTCTCCATTACCTCACCTCACCTCAGCCCATTACTTTCCGTCCATGTTAGCATGACCCCAGTCTTGGTCCTGCTATTCAGTTATTTACACTGCAGCCTGAGATTCTTTTCTAAAATAAGAGTCTGGTGAGCTCAATCCACTGCTTTGAATCCTTCCACAGCTCCCCATTGTACTCCTAGATATGGCGGCTTACGGGCCTTCCTCGCTATGGTCCTGCTTGCCTCTAGAGTTTATCCTCTCCCAGCAACTCCACGCTCCACTCTCTAGGCTCTGGCCACACCTGTCAGCCCTTCAGTGGTGCCATATGCTCTTAGGCCTCTGGTCTTTGCACAGACTTTTCCCTACACCTAGAACACTTCCTTCGATCCCACCTCACTATCTTTAATCTGGATGAGATTTATTCCTTGCAGATGTCCAACAGTGAAGCCCCTTCCCAAGAAAAACCCTTGCCCCCAGCCCAAAGTTTGGGTTAGTGTCCCCTTTGTTCTCATAGCACTGTTTGGGAATTGCCTGTTTATTTGTTCATCTATATCATTAGACTATAAATTACATGAGAACAGCAGCTATATCTGTCTCATTTGCCGTTGTATCCCCAGCAATGAGCATAATGCCTCCACAAAGTGGGCCTGCAGTGAATATTTATTTAAAAATTAATGGACAGCTATGTCTCTTTTAAGTAAATTTTTGTTTCTTTATCTATTCTTAAACACATACACACACATAGAAACACATTCACTAAACCACCCTGTATAAATTAAAATATCATTTGCTTATTATAAAAAACTTGTAAAATACAAAAAAGCAATAGAAAAAAAGTCTATCATCCATCTCACCACATAGCAATCACTGTTATCTTCTTCTATAGGTATTGTTTTCATTGTTGAAATAATACTATGTCTAAGTTTGTTCATTTTATTGTGGTAAAATATACTAAACAAAACTTGTCATTTTAACCATTTTTAAGTATGTAGTCCACTGGCATTAAATACATTCACATTATGGTGCAATCATCACTACCATCTTCTTAGAACTTTCACCTTCCGAACTGAAACTGTACTCATTAACAATAATGCTCTATTCCCCCTCCCTAAAGTTTATTTTTTGGGGTTTATAGCAGAGTGAAATTGGATTTCTTCTGAATCCTTGCTTAGTCCAAGTTAGCATTTCCATTTATTTTCAAGCGGTTTTGAGGACCCCATGGCAGCCGCCATCCTTCTAGAGTCCTGGTGCTGTCAGGTATTTCAGTCAGAGTGAATTCCAGGTCGATTATATTTCTGAAATCTTGTTTTGTGTTGCAGTTCCTTGTGCCAGACCCACCTATGTTCAAGGGCTCATGAAAATAATTTAACTTCTTTTAAGATCCATAGACTCCAAGAAAATAAACTTTTAGGTCAAAGAAAATGTTTTAACATATAATATTGGCCTATTTGTATTTAAATAAATAAATAGCTTCATAACATATAATTTAAAAAAAATTGTGGAGAAACAGGCTTATGAAGGAAAAAATGCCTAGATAGTACAATAAGAAGCTCTCAAGTTATGAATATAAATGGTGAGGAGGACTTGCTGAGGTTTTTTAATGCAGGATACTTATTCTTTTGTTAATTTCCATCTTTTAATTTCTCTTTTCTAAGCATAAATAAATCTCTCAAAAATTTTTCATAACTTTATATATAGTTAAGCAGGAGCACATCTTAAGAGTTTAAATTTTAGGTCAGGTCTTTAATTACTAGGATATTAAAAGTACTGGCAATTAGATATTTTTCCTGGAATGATTTTTTGATTTGAAATAAACCCAGAGGTAAACTAAAATTGGGCCAATCCGAGAACTACACAGCATTGATTTTATGTGTTTTAAGAGCATTCCAGGGAGCAGCGTGGCCAGAATCACATAAGTGAGACTTCAGAAGCGTTTGACAGGGGTCCCTGTTACCTGGGTCTTCTGCATTCTTAGTTTTGTTCACTTAAATATTCATGACATCTTCATCCTTCTGAGGGAAGGGATTATAAATCCTTCTAATTCCATTCTGCAGCACCTGGTACCATGCTGAGCACCTGACAGGCACCTATCAGAGGTATTTTTAGCTTGATGAGATATGCATTTGAATTGCTCAAATTGGAGGTGTCAATGATAGGAATTGGAATCTTATATACTTCTAAGCTATTTGACTTAAATTAAAAGCGATTGTTTTCCTTGGGAGAGGCGGGTGGTTCGGGAGAGAAGGAAGAATCGTAAGTCATTTGTGAATTTCTCTGGGAACATAAATTTTTGAAGACAATCTACTTTTCAAAGAAACACAGTCATCTTTCCTGTCATCTCCACTCTCTCACCTCTTTTCCTCTGTCAATCATAAGACATTATGAGTTTTTTGAAAGCACTGAACACTATTCTACTTGTCAAGGTAAAATACAACCTCTTGCCGAAGAGCTCCAGGTTGCCTCCAGGTGCCTAGAAGAGCAACCTCGCAATTAGAAACGTTCGGATTGAGACGTTTCTCCTAATACAGCAACATGACTTCTCTCTCCAAGGCCTGTATAGCTAGCTAGACACGAAGAAACAGGTCCACCGAAAGAGAAGGAAGTAAACCTGTTTGATGGATTATCTTGGAAAAAATCATTTTAATTTCTCGTTTGTCTTCATAACAGTTCTGCAAAGCTTCGTACTTTGGCCAGAGGTTTGTCTCCTGCATACCTGAGATTTGGTGGCACCAAGACAGATTTTCTAATTTTTGATCCCAAGAAGGAACCAAGCTTAGAAGAGAGACGTTACTGGCAATCTCAATCCAAGCAAGGTGAAAAAATTTAAAGATTAACCACATATTTTCTTAACTTGAGTCAGTCATGAGCATTCAGTAAGAAAGGAGGGGCTCCCAACTGGCCTATGGAGGTGCCTAGAAGGAGGAACAGTGTGCAGGTTTCCTCCTCCTGATGTTTTCATGAAATGTGAGCCCTCCCATAACAAGGTGTGCTGCGCAGGTGTACTGTGAGTACACCAAACAACAAAGTAGCTGACGGACAGAGCTGCCTAGAGGGAGCATGTGGGTAGAAATATCTCAAACTGAAGAGAGTAATTTCCAGTTGAAGATGTAATGGGTTGAAACCCATTTATTGTGGAACTAGAATGTGGATAAAAGGCATACCGAGAGGACGTGAGATATACTCTGCTCCTAAGAGAGGATTTTAAGACTTGATTTAATGAGCAGTGACTATACATAATCTCCTGGAGTGAGTTTGAATATTTGAATAGCTGGGCTCCAAACTTAGTTCCGAGTTTAGCAAGCTCCTCAGGTAATTCTGATACTGGAAGTCTGTGAGCCTCACCTGAGAAACCTGCCCCTAGCGAGGATTTGCCCCATCTTTCATTAAATGTCATACAGACATCAAAGGGAAGTTAAATCATTATCTTAAAATTTTTAAAAATATCATATATGTTATGAATTATAATAATATATGTACAATGTATATATTAATGAATATTTCACTTTTTCATATGTTACACATTTTCCTTCTGTTTATTTTTTCCAGTTAGGAAGTATTTAGAACAGTTAATCAGTAATTGGGCCAAAATTGATAGAATAGTAATTAGAAAAAAAGCAGGAGGATTCTCTTGAAATAACACATTGGAATAGTTTATGGTTAGACTTGGCCCTTTCCCACCAGTCATATGTCTTATGTAGACCAGAAACTGTCTGGAAACTGTCCTTTGCTCATTAACTTTTTTCATCCTGTTTGAGGTGGGGGTGGTCCCTGGGACTATACAAGTGCCTCTGAAACATTCTTTGTGAGCATGGGGATGGATAAGGCACCAGCTGCCAGAAAACCAGAATGTGCAGTTTCCCAGAAAGGAAGTGGTTGGCGTGTCAGCCAGTCCTGGCAGCAAGCGCCCAGCATCCCTGCTGTCTTGTGATAAAGAAACACAGTCTGTCTGACAGGATAGTGCTAGATTTTCCAAGTGCACATGTTGTGATCTCAGAAACTTTGATGTTACCAAATTTGAAGGAAAAAAGTCAACATTTCCTGCCTACCATTATGCCAAGAGGAAATCACCGCATATCAGATACAGTCCACGTAAAACAAATTTCTATGTGTTTTGAAGGTGAACCTTAAGAGAATTGAATTATGTTTTCTTCAGTGGGATTCTCTGGTAATTCCAAGTTTTTGAGGAACCTTCTGAATTGTTAAATAACTTGAAATTATATTCAGTGTACCTGTGTCCAGTGTTTCTTAGGAAACCTGCCCTTTGGGTATTTTTTTGTTTTGTTTTGTTTTTGTCATGACCAGTTAGCCAGAAAATTGACATATGTAACAGAATATATTTTCTCTGGTTTCATATCTAACAAACAGAAACTTAATTATCCTATTTTAGTCCATAAATAGCCAACTAAATAAATGTATAAGATTTCAACTTCATCAATGTGATAATAGATTCTCTAAATTATCTTCCATTTGCAGATATTTGCAAATCTGGATTCATTCCTTCTGATGTGGAGAAGAGGTTACAGTTGGAATGGCCATTCCAGGAGCAATTGCTACTCAGAAAACAGTATCAGAAAAGGTTCAAGAATAGCACCTATTCAAGTAAGGAATGAACAGCACCCCGCAGGTGTCCCAGCTCCTAAAATATTTGGATAACTTAACTTGGGCTTGAATCTAATAAGCCCTATAGCATTTGTACAAAGTTGCATAATACTCAAATATTATCAAGAGTTTATGGGAAAATTTGAACCCCACCCCCATTTTTTTTTCTTCACCTGACTTTGCCTACTATCCACATAATAAAATATAAAAATCTTTCATTCACAAGCTAATAATGACCTAAACTTTTCTGAAGAACTAGGAAATCAAGGAAGACATGAATACATTCCTTGTGTAAAAGTAGAATATAAAAGTGTGAAGAATAAAATGCAAAAAGCATTTACACCTTGTCTATTCTCTCTCCCTCCCAGAAGCAACCCCTATTATAAGTTGGTGTATCATTAAGCAGGGGAATCCTGGCTCAGACCAGACAGTCTTGGCTATCAAGCAGCTCTCTCTTTTTCTTTCCACTGTGGCTTTGTAAAACACAGGACTAGCTCAACTACCCAGAAATTTATTTCCATCCACTGAAACAGTTTTCCACTCTTCAAAATGATATGACATTGTTACACAGGGCTTTCAAGCAACGGAAACAAGTGAGCCTTATTTAACTATGAAATGTATTTTTATCTGAAAGTTAATGTTTTATATCTATCTAGGGGATGATCTTGCCCCAGATCTTAGTTAAGGAAATAATCTGCTCAGATACTGTCTGTCTTCTTCTGACTTTTTAAAAATAGATTATCTTGAAGTTAATTTGGGTTAGTCAACATTTCTAAAAATACATTATTGAAGGTAAATTTTTTATCTTTATAAGATTTTACTGTATAACATCTGGATTTCAGTGTGTCAAATAGATTTTTTATATTTATACTTTTTATTTATGAAGGACAGAAAAAGTGTGAAACATAAGAAATAATATAATAGGTTATATACTAATAGATAATGTAGTTCTCTAAATTATTTTTTTGTATTTTAAAGCTGGGGATGGGCGAATACACTAATACATGAATAATGTGATCTATAGCTGAGTGGCATTTGGCATAAAGCAGGGCCATCTCAGATGTTAAAGGAGTAATAAAAATACAAGAGACCCACAGCAATAAGTTCTCACTTATAATCAATCATGATATAGGCCTACTGGGAGAAGACCTCAGAGTATTAAGTAATCTATAGATTCCTGCTTTTTTTTTTTATCATGTTAAACATTACACCAGTTTATCATCAATTTTTCTTTAAAAAAGTTTTGCTACCTCACATGATCTTTCTGGAACCAAGATGACAGATTTCCAACATCTTTTCCTGCCTCTGGGCTTGGACATTCATAGTTTCTATACTAAGGGAAATTGCCTTTACTAACTATGTCATAATTATGTCAGTATAACTCCAGACACCATGCTGGCAATGCTAAAATGTACAATAGATGCAGATAGTTTATTTATATTGGGAAATATTTGACCTCTGGTTTGAAATTCTCTATTTTAATCTACATGTCTTGGAAACATATAGATAGGAAACTACTGTGTTTATTCTGGTTACCAAATCATTATAATGATAAGTATCTCAGAAGCCAACAGGTGTTTCCACACATTGTTCTGCATTCATGGCTGAGGCTGGTAATGCCTGAGTACCTTAAGGTGGCATCATATGATGGAAGAGATAGTAAAAGTCAATTGTGACAAGAACTCATTAATTGCTTAGTGACCAACACCTTTAAAATGGGTGTCCTAGAAGATATAGGTAAGTTTTCTAATTATAGGGCCCATTGCGTGGTATGTTTCACTTAAGTAGATGACAAAAACATTTGTCATGAGAATATAAACTCACACTTTAAACCTGTTTAGACAGGAAAAGGAAGCAATGTTACAGATATAAATCTGGGTGTGATTGCAGAAAGGACTGTCTTATTAAAATAATCATATTTAATGAGCTAATTCTTTGTTCTCTTTCTCTACCTCTCTTCCTCATTACCCAACTCCTCCACCCTCACCACCCATTCTCACACTGGATGCTGGACACACTTATGTGAATGTACATGGAATAATACCAGAGAAATAATCAGTGCCAATTTTTAATGTGTCATTTAGATTATCTCTGTCCCAGGGATCTTTCATCCTCTCATTCAGTAAGAGATAAGATTGGATAATGATTGGGAATTGAATAATTGCTATGAGTTTTCTTACTATTCTTATTTTGAGGAGGAAATAGGCCACATGGGTTTTTTGTTGTTTTTGTTTTTTTTATAGAGTAGGTTTAAACTCAGTGATTACATTCCTTACTGTAGGAGAGGTTATTGTTATGTTACAGGGGCATATAATAGAATTTCAAGCTACATATATTCCAGTGCATTTGGAAAAATGAAAAAATAGAAGAAGAGTACAGTATGAGTTGAATAAATACTCCAAAATGCAAACATTTCAGGTTTTCTGAAAATGCCATAATCTTTGTAAAGGGGATAGGCAACAACAGTGCTTTATATCTGTAAGAGTGTTTCATGATTTACGAAGGGTTTTCACACATGTGTTATTTCTACCTTGGTTTTATGAGGTAGGTACTAGTTTCAAGATTGCAGATCTGTAGCAGGGTAAAGGGGTCATCTTTTCAGTTTGTAAGTGGGAGAGTTGGGGCTGGAGCTCAGGACTTATAATTCCTTATCCAGGACACTTTCTGCAATATATAAGGCGAAAATATAGCTGCAACTAAGGCAGTCCCAGGGACTTTATAACAAGCTCTAGTAACAGCACTGCCACCAAATAGCTACGGGATATTGAGCAAAGAACTTCATTTTAGGGGGTGTCAGTTTGCTCAGAGAAAAATGAGGGTGGCGGTTTGAGGAGGACTCAATAATTCCAAAGGCCAGTGCTGTCCTAGGATCCAGTGGGATGCTGAGCTGCAGGGCTCAGAGAGCTTTGCAAGCCCATGGTCTGTGAGGCTTTGATGACAGGCAGCAATTTTATGGAAATGGTGACACAGCAAACATCAAAAACATGTAAAACGCCTTACTTGGGGTCATTTCTGCCCCTCAATTTTTACTGGCAGTATTAAATCTAGGGTTTCACTGCTATGGTGATCCAAATAATAAGGTCCAAACACCCTAATAGTAATAATTCTCATCATGTCCAACAGATGTTGATGTGTTCCTTTTACAATTTTAAAAGATTCTGCAGTGCCCCTGTGAGTAGGGTTGCCTGGTTCAATCTGAATGTCAGAGAAACAATAATTTTTTTTACTGTATTTATTGAATATTGCATTATGCATACACTAAAATTATTCATTATTTATCCAAAGTTCAAATTTAACTAGATGTCTTGTATTTTTCTTTGCTAAAGCTGACAACCATGTTTGTCAGCAAATTCCATGTGGCTCTCCAGAGTGCCTTGGCACAAAGTTTGGAAACCACAACCCTGGGCCAGTTTTTAATATAAAATTCTATATATTTAAAGTTAATCATATACATGCGCTTTTCAAAAAAATTGTTTAAAATATACTTAAATTTACCAAATTTTTTTTACCAAAATATTTTGTGACTGAATTTGCTAGTAGATATTTAGACTATGAAGAGTGGGGCTTATGTTCACTATGATGATCTGGCTTGCGCATGTCAAGGGCCAGCTGTGCTGTCATTCCCCCAGTTTACTTGATGTCACTTGGAAAAAATCCTAGGGACAGAGCAAAGCTTCTAGTACCTTCTATGGGATTTGATTCAACAGTTGAAGCAAATGAAATTACGCTGACTTTTTTTTTTTAATTTGCCAGTCCACTTTTGTTGTCTTTTATTCATAATTTTAGTCACTTATTAGGACAAGGATCAGAAATAGTTTTACATCAGAAATAGTAATTCATTATGAAGGGCAAATCTGGAGGCCTTCACCCCTGTAGTGCTGCTCTAACCATTAAATTGCAACCTTTGTCTTTTAGGAAGCTCGGTGGATATACTGTATACTTTTGCAAATTGTTCTGGATTGAACTTGATCTTTGGTCTAAATGCCTTACTACGAACAGCAGATCTGCAGTGGAACAGTTCTAATGCTCAGTTGCTCCTGGACTACTGCTCTTCCAAGAGTTACAACATTTCTTGGGAACTAGGCAATGGTAAGTATCCCCAGGGACTTAATAAGGAGATTACTCTTTGGCATTATTTGTTGCTGTTTATGACATTCTTTTTAATATCAGTACTTCTGGCCGAGCCCATCCATATAGTGCACAACAGTGCAACTTTTGAAATTGCTTATGGCAGAAAACTTCTTTATATATCCCAGAACCTACTGCTAATCCAATTTTATGTAATTGAGCCGAGGACTAATTGGAACCAGCAATTTCCACAGCTCTCAGGTTCCCTTAGGATTTTCAGGGTCACTTAGGCCTATTATGCTTAGCAGGCTGGACTCAGCAAAACTGTAAAGCAGGCAATTTGCTTTTACCTTCCTAATCCTTTCTCTGTTTCTCAACTTGTCAGTTAATCTCAGCAACCTCATCACAACCCTCATGCTATGCTCAAGCTTCATATTCCCAGATTAGAATCCTACCTGGATCAAGCTCCTGATTGTCTCCTTCTTCAACTCTTTTTTGCAAGGAATTTATTTATAAACTCTAACTAAAGTGCTAATGGTTTGTCACATTCATTCAAATGTATTTGTAATGCTTTCCTCACATATCAGCCAATGGAAATGAAGATAAAATGGGAAATGAGATGTGGTTACATAATAAGCACATACTATATTCTAGGCACTGTTCTGCACACTTAATAAGTATTAACTTATTTTCTCTTTGTAACAACCCTGAGGTGGATACAATTATGACCTTCATTTCAGAGATGTCAAAAGAAGCACAGAAAGGTTAGCTCAATAGTTGTGTGATGCCGGGCAACCTCTAGTTAGGGTACTCTTAGAGAAGTTAGGGTTTGAACACAGGCAGCCTGACTCCGGAGCAGTGTCTCTGCTCTCGTGAAGGCTCCCAGTCTAGAGGGAGGGAGCCAGACCAAGCAGAAAATAAGCAAACAAAGACATGATACATGTCTATGGTGGTATGTGCTATGGTTAAGTCTAGCAGCAGATTTGGGGACCGGTTTGCCAGGGGCAACTGGCAAGTCAAAGCACAAAAAAGAGAATAGAAAGGTCAAGACACCCATTTCTTAACTAGGTGCTAAACAACTTTATAACAGCAATTATATAAATAATAGGTCATCCTTATCCATCCTTACCCATCTCTATACATTTCTCTCTCCCACCCTCTCTGCTTTTCTACCCTACCCACCCCTAACTCCTGCTCTCAGAGTAAGATAAAATAGTGATATCATTATGTTTCCCCCTTCCCTGGGCAGAATTTGTAAAGAGAAGGTCTGGTTTCTGCGGAGGAGGTATATTTGGGAAGTAGTTTGGACATCTTCTTTGCCCCGCTCCCATCTCTTCAGCTTTGCTACTACACACTCACCTGCACATGTAATTTATGAGTCAACATTCTCACTGAGACTTTTAATTGTAGAAATCGGTTTTTAAATGTCTTCCCCTAACCACAATCTTTTTTTAAAAAAAAGGTAATTAGGTTATTAAATACTGGATACAGACTATTTCCCAAATATCCATGGTTTAATATCTCCATTATTAATCACAAATTGTTTTTAATATCACCTCATACTTCAGTTATATAATTCAAATTTTTGTTTTTCTGGAATATCTTCTTTATAACTAGACATTTTCCTTTCCTTGACTTTGGATTCTAAGTTTTTGTAATTTGAAAAATGCTTTGTTGCTTTTATATGCTGTTTTTAAATAAGAAATTTCTAAGTAGGTGATCACTTTGAGAATTGCTCTTTCAGAACCTAACAGTTTCCAGAAGAAGGCTGGTATTTTCATCGATGGATTACAGTTAGGAGAAGATTTTATTGAGTTGCATAAACTTCTAGAAAAATCCGCTTTCAAAAATGCAAAACTCTATGGTCCTGATGTTGGCCAGCCGAGAGTAAAGACTGTTAAGATGCTGAGGAGGTAAGAGCTCAAGGAAGCAGAACCATTTTTCTCAAAAGTACTATTTCTCTCTGGTGGAGAACTCTCATTTGTCTGTCTGGTATTAAATGATTTGCAGCCTGACTAGATGGTTTACCAAAAAAGGAAACTTTGACTGGCTCAGAATACCAAGGATTTGGGGGCAAATGGTACCTAAGATAAAATTTGTATCCACTTTAAGAAGTTTGTGTTTGCATGATCCTAAAGTAGTGACTAGCCATTTCTAAGAAATAAAATTCTTGTGTGTATGTTGTGCATGTATATTATGTATATGAGAATGAAGGAATAACCTAATATGTTTTTTTGTTCTAGTTTCCTGAAAACTGGGGGAGAAGCGATTGATTCAGTTACATGGCATCAGTAAGTATGTCTCCTGCTCTTCATACTGGCTTTACTTACTACCTAGTTTTCAAAATATTATTCCCATTTAATTGCTAATTGACTTTATAGTTGAAGTAAGAAACAGTGTCTTAAGCAGCACTGTACTAAAATTTTAATATTAATAAAACAAAAATTTTAACTTACTTTAAATAATGTGGTGGTTTCTACAAGATGAATGCACATTATCATTTAACTCATGGAACATATAAGCAGCTAAAGCCAATATGCTTGCCAAAGAACAGGTAACCCACAAGTACCTGTACTTGTGACTGTGTCTTCTCAAGACAGAATAACTGATCCCCTCCATCCTGGTCTCTCCTTAGTAGAACTTCTGCCTTTTTAAAAACAAGGAGTGGAAAGAGGTAGGAAGGAGAGCAAGTTTGGCCAATTAACTTAAAAGCAAAAAGTAAAGGTTGTTTTTTTTTTCTCAATATTTTTTAAATAATTAAGCTACTACTTAAATGGACGAATTGCTACCAAAGAAGATTTTCTAAACCCTGATGTGTTGGACACTTTTATTTTATCTGTGCAAAAAATTTTCCAGGTAATAGTCTTTTTTTTTCTTTTTTAATGTAAAACCAGAGTCTTTATAGTTTAGGCAAAATACACACTCACACACACACACACACACACACACATACACACACACACACATGTAATTTATATATATATATTATATACACATATAATATGTATAAATTATATGTGTATATAATTTAGAACAAATAAATATAAAACACATTTATGTGTTTTTCTAATTTTAGAGAACAGGCAGTAGGTCTTATTCACTGCTGTCCTCCTTAGTATTGGGTCTTATCCATGTATATTGATTAGAAATTAAAAATACTTCTAATAACCTTTTGGCAGAATTAACTTTTAGAAGCCATAAGAATGAGATTATTGACATTTCTTTCACACCTAGTATTCCAGTAAAAGTAAAGTGCCCAAGAACTAAATGACTGTGAATATATTTTGTAACTATATTGACAGATGGGTTTGGGAATACAAAGTTTTGAATGTCATTAATCTTCAACACCATAATTAGTTGCTTTGTTTGCGGTTACCATGGAGACTTTCCTCTTCCATAGGTTGTCGAGGAGACCAGACCCCACAAGAAGGTGTGGTTAGGAGAAACAAGCTCTGCATATGGGGGTGGAGCGCCCTTGCTGTCTAACACCTTTGCCGCTGGCTTTATGTGAGTGAAGTAGCATTCACCTCAGGGACCAGATGCATCATGCTCTTATTCTATTTTGTTGAGCGAGTTCAGCAACCAAAACTCTTATTAAAGATGGTTTCAAAGCCTCAAAATTCGTTCTAGATTTTGCAAGAAAATGACTTACTAAAACTTGTTGGATACCTTTAATATGTGTCCCAAATTAATCATTATATGAATGAATCGCTTTAGGAGTTTTATTCCTTAATTATGGCCCAGAAACATCCCAAGAATTCCTCTTCTAAAGAACTACATTGGGGGCGGGGAAAGAGAGAGGGGGAGAGAGAAAGAGAGAAAAAGAGAGAGAAAGAAAGTACATTGTAAAGGAATGCATCTAGAACCTTGACTCTGAGAAGCACACATATAGTACATGTACCTACCCCTTTATTTATAAATTCTCAAGAATTTATTTATAAATTCCCAAGAAGCCCAGTATTTATGAATTTCCAAGAAGTTTAGAGCCTGAAATATGAGGGGCTACCAATGAATTTAAAGGCTTTTTACATCACCTCCTAATCCAAACACCACAAACTCAATGGCTTTAAACAGCTGGTGAATTTACATCCATTACAATTCCATTGATACACTTAATCTCTAGTTTTATATCCTCACATAGAGACTTATTCCCTTTCCTCTTCTACCCTCATTCTTATAAGCCCAGAATAAAGAATATGGAGAGAGGCATGAGGAGAAAGAATGGAGATGTTTATTTTACCATTAACTGAAGTTGAGAGACAAGAGGTGTCCATAAAAGTTTAGGTGTGATTCTACTTATTTCGCGTTTTACTACTGCTGATTTCCAGCAACCTTGTAGTCTTCAGTTCTCGCATGAAGATTGGGTGGGGGAGGAATACCCCAAAAGGTAAGGAATAACTGTCTAATTGCAGATATTGTCTTACCCTGAAGAGGATTTCCATGGCATGTTAACAATCTAGGGTTCGTGTGTGTGGACATGTGAAGGGAAGAATACTTTCCATTTCATTTGAATGACTTGTTTACAATTAATGCTACTTTTCTGGTTTCCTGTTAATTCCCCCCACATAGATGAATAAATCAGAATAGTATATAATTAGATTAATTTATTTTGTTTTCTAAACCTGAAGAAAGCTTGGTTTCACTCTCTTAGGTGGCTGGATAAATTGGGCCTTTCGGCCAGAATGGGCATAGAAGTGGTGATGAGGCAAGTGTTCTTTGGAGCTGGAAACTACCATTTAGTGGATGAAAACTTTGAACCCTTACCTGTAAGTGACCATTATTTTCCTACTGCTGTGAGTAGATTAGAATAGGTTGAGGGCCCCTTGTATTAACCTCCTATGAACAGTCAAGCCTCTCAATAAATTCAATTTTCTCAATAAGTAGCCAAGTCATGGGAAGATGAATTGGAGAAAACCTTACAGATATCCATTCTAACATTTTTGTGTCTCAAGAGAAGAAATTGAGACCCAAGGATAAAGTTTTTAGTGTGGACTGTTTGGGTTAAGGTGTCATTTGAAATTTTATGACTCCAGTTTTACAAGATATCAAAAAAATGTTTTACAATGTAAATCAAAGTTAAAATTGCCTACAGTATCCAGAGCTTTAATACTTTTATGTCATGAAATTATAATTTAGCTAACTTTAAAATATGCTAGTACCATGTATTTCTACAAAAATCTCACCCTAAAAATTGGCTATTTTGTTAATAATCTTCAAGATACTTATGAATAATATCTCATTTTCACTCTACCTTCTAATGAGTCTGGTGCTAAATTAAGAAATATAGCCTTTCTGTCTAAATAGTCACCTGAAAGATTAGATAGATAGATAGATAGATAGATAGATAGATAGATGATCAGTAGATAGATTATAGATAGAGCTGTGAGAAACTTAAAAACCTTGATTCTTATAGTCTAAAATGTCATTTGAGCATAGCTGTTTTCTAAAGATAATTCCTAAGGAAATTAGGAATGTTATAGAAAAGCTAAGAAAGTTTGCAGAAAGCACATATCAAAATATAAACTAGGCTTTTGAGGGTTGTATATAGATTTCTCAACAGAATGGTTTTAATCTATAGCGGTCCAAGCTCATGGAGCACCCTGTTCATAACTTTTAGAAAATTCTCTTAAAAATGCCCTTGTACAAAGTGGAATATCTTTCTTGAATATATTATGAACCATTTATAAAGTTAAACCAAATATAATTTCATTAGAGAAATATCCAAAATCTGTTGCTGGCCCTTTCTTAATTGGACCTTTAACAAGGAAAGTAAATAAATAGTTTCTACAAAATTCACATTTAGTACACTGTCTAGAAATTAGCCTGCTTATCATGTCATCTTTTGTAAATTAGTGCCAGCTATTTGTTGTGTTATTTGACTTCCTCAGTGCCCACACATAAATCTTTAGTTTAAGAACCTTTTGTAGATGGGCTAAATATACTTATTCCTCAAGGTTCACAGTCAGCTAGAAAAGCTTGCAAGAATAAATGTTATGCTTGACACCTGGAGTATCTAAAGGAATCTGCCTCAAATCCATTTTACATGTCCATTTTATTTGATTTGCATAACAATCCTGGAAAGTGGCAAGGCAGGTAACCTAGATCCATTTTTCAGATGAGGAAGTTCAAATTGAGATGAAGACATGTGACTTGTTGGAGGTTACATGGTTGTCCTATATAACTACTCTATGAAGTTCATACAAATCCTAGCTCTACAGTTTATATGCTTTCTACCCTTCCAGTCACTGAACCGTGTCAAAGTTATGTCTTCCTTGAAAACATTTCATTGAATCCACTCTTGTCTCAAGTGAAAATTTGAATTTAACCAGAGAAACAAAAGCTGTTTGACCTGTTGAGTCTAACTTTCCCTCAACTCAAGAAGGAAGAGTTGGAGTATATGTTGAATTAGTAATTTTAAAACTTATTATTATGGACAATTTCAAAGTAGAGAGAAAGCATATGAATCTCCAATCTTGTTTAATCTATAATCTTACCCACTCCTAACCTCCCACTTACTGGATTACTTTCAAGCAAATCTCAGGTATATCACTTCATCCACAAAGATTTCATTATGTATCTTATTTGTAAAAACATAACAAAATATCATTATCAAAACTTAAAATATTAACAATAATTCTACAATATCATCAATTATTTAGTTACTGTGTCACATTTTCCTTATTGTCTCAAATGTTTGTAATAGTGTTTTCAAGTCCACAAGGTCTACATATTGCATTTGGTTGATATAACAAAGTGTATTCATCTTTAAGTTCTCCCTCTCTCATTTTTTTATCCTTTGGAATTTATTAAAGAAACCAGGTAATTTGTTTTAATATTTCTCACATTCTGGATTTTGCTAAATTTATTATTAACATGTAGTATTATTAACATGTTCCACTGCCCCCTATATTTCTTGTAAACTGGTAGTTAGAACTAGAGGAATGAGCTTATTCAGGTTTGGTTTTGTTTTGCAAGAATTCTTCACTAACTGGTGATGTTATATGCTTCCATCGAGAGACATATAATGTCTGGTTGTCTTTCTTTTTTTGACCTCAATAGCTACTAGTGATGATTGTTGCCTAATCTATTACTTTATTAGGGGGTTATAAGCTTTTAAAGAAAAATATTTTAATCTCTTAAGCAGATAGAATTTGTATTTTAAAAAATTTTATGTATGTATGTATCTAAAAGTTTTTAAACTAACTCTGAGTCATGAATTGCATTCTTGAGTTACATTTCCTAGCAGGCATGGACATCTGAATTGTGGAAACATAGTCCTCCAGTGATAAAAAGAAACATACAAGATATTGTTCTCAGATTCATGGGTAACACGAACCAAAAGATGAATCCTATTTAAATACCTCTAGAACAATAATCATAGTCTTTGTAGAATAGCTATTTGATTCACATTGTTTTTATTAAATAAAGAATTAAGTAAAGATCTATTTTTGTCCCTCCCCTTCTCAACCACCACAACTAGGATTATTGGCTCTCTCTTCTGTTCAAGAAACTGGTGGGCACCAATGTATTAATGGCAAGTGTGAGAGGTCCAGACAGGAGCAAACTTCGAGTATACCTTCACTGCACAAACATCAACCAGTAAGTATGCAACACACTCTTTACCACCTAACAAGTTTTAATTAGTAAGCACATAACTTCCTACTCTAATGCCCTGTTTTACTCTATCTGTCCAAGGGGTCTAAGCTATTTCATTGTTTTTCATATCCATATTCATTCCATATTCATAGCAATATGGTGCCAAAGTCTTAACTAAAAAATAAACAGCTTAAATATTAGCATTTTCAGTCCGGTAAATATTTTTACAATGATTTCACTTGTCATAATCTATAATAGACATATATCTGAATTTCAATAAATAAGAAATAGTACAAATGTATTTTAATATGAACAATTACTTCATTGAGTGACTATGAGTGAATATAGATATTCATATGAATGGATAATTATATAAATATACTTATGCCCTTATACCATACCTGATCAATTTAATAAGGAAGAAGAATTAAAAAAAGATCAATAATCTTATTCTCAAAAGTTTCAACCCAATTTCTAGCCATAGAGTTTTTGTAGTTCAGTGTTCTGGCCTTTGGTGGCAAAATATGTTCCTTAATCTCAGAGATTTTTTTTCTTATTATTATTAGCAATCTATCCTTCTTGGTAGGATGATAGTAAAATACTAATTCTAGCTACAATAGCCACCTACTTTATTCAATTTCTGGTGAATGGAAACTCTGGATAGCGAGAGCCCCACCAGGAAGAAGTGGGGGAATAATTTGGATGGACAAATTCTGAAAAGTATCAATAGATTTATTTTTCTTATTTGCTTCACACTTTTCAAAAGGCTAGAAAAAGCCCCTGTTTATACTGTTTATAATTTGAATTCACATAAACCCATGAAGTTCACTTTTTACCATTTAACCTTTCTTTATTGAATATGATGGGCTGACTAACTTTCTAACAACTCTGCTTGGCAAAGGTCTCAGAGTGCTCAAGCCTGGAAAATGGTAGTGTGAAGAGCAAAACCATGTTTTCAAAAAGGACCACATTAGTATTCTTATATTATCATAAATATAAGGATAAAAGGGAAGGATAAAAAGAGGGCCCATCATCATTATGGACACTTAGTAGTCATAGTTATATTTTTAATCAAATTTTTAATTGCTTAAAATTAATAAATATTTTTATTGAATAGTTTATTTGCTTTTAGTCCAAGGTATAAAGAAGGAGATTTAACTCTGTATGCCTTAAACCTCCATAATGTCACCAAGCGCTTGCAGTTACCATATTATTTATTTGACAAACAAGTGGACAAATACCTTGTAAAACCTTCAGGACCTGATGGATTATTTTCCAAGTGAGTAATTTTTCTTGTTCATTTCAAATTTTCATAAACACCAAATGTCTTAGTGTTTATCAGAATAGAGAGTGTTGATAGGGAGAAAAAGCAAGTCAATTATTTGAAATCTGACAATTGTTAATATTCTGGAAGTTTATATATGAATGCTTATTAATACAGCTTTAACTTACTCTGAGAGTCCAATGCAGAAGGATATGAACACAAACTAGCAGTTATCTAAGGAATAGTTTGCATTTCAAAACAACTTGATATATCAAGACCCACTCAATGCATTTAGATTATTTGCTCTAAAAAGATTTATAATTCTTGGTAACACTGTCACTAAAGCAAAATATACCTATATATAATTGCTATTAAAGGCATGGGGGTTGGTGTAAAATATTATATTATGTGAGTTTGGTATGATTCTCTTATAGAATTAAAGTAGTTTTCATTAGTTAGAGGAAGAAAAAAAATGGCCAGAAATGTATCTTTTATGTGGATTATTTAAAGTTGGTTCAAACACATTTTGGTTTTAAAAGCCATGTCTTATAAAATATCATATTCAACAGAATATCCAAGAATGACTATGAGCCTTGACGAGTTAGGCACACAAACACTGTCAAATTATTGTCTAATATGTGTTAGAAGGTGATCTCTTCATCATGACTAGTTTCACTTTGGAACATAAAAAAATTAAGAGTTTACAAAATTCTCACCATCTCCTCCCATCTTCGTAAGTACTATATGAGTGATATTTTCAGCATCATACCTGAAAAAGAATAGTAAGCATGCTTTCTCCAAAGTCCTGTCTGCCATAGAAAAGCATTATTAACACTGGATACCATTCCTTTATTTTTCCCTATGCTTTATTTTTACTATAACTATAATCATAAAACTTCTAATGGAAAAAAAGGAGAGGGAACCCACAAATTTTCCCAAGTGTCTCTCCATATATAGACATTTTTAATGGAACTGCATGTTTTATAAAATACTTTGGCATTACTCACCCATTTTTTCTACTGTTTAAACCTCTTTTCTCCCTGTTATAAATAATACATATCTGGGTAACAGATACTTTCCTCTATTTGGGTTCTGACCCTTTTTCAAGTGAGTATTTTTAGCATATTTGTATACAATGCTCATAAGAGAAATGCTTTTGTGAAGTAATTGAATAATCATTGTAGAGCTGGAAGTGTCTTAAGAGATCATTTTAATCTAACCTTAGACTGGTGGTGAGGACACTGAGCTCTGTTTAATTCCTCCTCTGTTGGAGCTTCCAGCCTCTTTGGTGGCTGTTATTTCTGGCAAGGATAAAGTGAGGCTCTCTGTGCCTTTTCTCTGCTCCTCTTACTTTTGTTCTCTAGGACAGAGGTTGGAAACTATACCTTATGCCTGTGGACAAGTTGGTTTAGAGGATTTTTTTCTCTTTTTCCAGTAGGGGAGGTTGACATTCACTGTTTTTATTTTTAATTAGTTGTCAACATTTAACAGTTGACAACTACTAAAATATCTGGGTTTCTAGCTTTTCTTTAAAAATTGATACTCTAGCAACTCTGGGCTTGTTTCCTCAATTAGATGGAGCTGAATTGGGATTGTGTACTTTAGACAGGTCATTCGGCTTTTTACTTCTCTTTTGTCCCTCTGTGACCCTGTTATCTTATGCTGTCCTACTGCACTTGCATATGTAACTTCCTTGGCTTTTGTGGGTATTTGAGTTTGCTACCCTTAATCTGAAACAATGCCAGATAACTCATTTTCTCCAGAATAATTCTCAAATATTTGAAAACAGTTGGATTGTCTTCCAGCTCTATTTCATCTGAAAGTTAACAAGCATGTCTTCTATTTCTTCATCATCATGTTGCTTACTTCAAAATATGAAACAAGATACTACCCTCAAGTAAAACCCTAACCTTATTGCCCACCCTGATACAGAAATAATCAGCATGCTTTTAGCTTACACTCCATACACTGGTAGCATCCTTTAGCTGTATTTGTAGCTGATTAAACAATATAGTCCAATGGTATTAGTATTGCTCATGTTTCATCATCTTAACCCACAGCAGTATTAATTGACAATGATTAGATTTACATTTAAACTCTGTAGCCTCTTCACAAGAACTTCTGAAATATTTTGGTGTACCTTTGTTAATGATCCTCAATGTCATGCAGAATAGCTCTTACTGTCATGTAGAGATGTTTTCAAAACCTATTTCTGTTTGTGGTTTCCTGGTGATGGTCATGCCATTTCCTCCTTGAGCCCACCTAAGAACTGATGTGATACAGGCATGAAAACAAACCCTGGTTCATGTGGACTACTAAGTGCAAATGCAATGCAGGCTGTTACCTGGCAGCACAAACGTGGGCATCTTATTGATGTTTTAAGGTACAGAGCCCAGAACTGGACCTCTAATCAAGGTTAAATGGAACGCAGTTTTTCTGCTGACTGATACTTAATGAAGATAAAGTATAAGAGATATTTAAAAATAGAAACTTTATAATAATGCTAAATTAGAAATGATCAAATATGTAACATTAGGCCATTAAGTAAATAACCAGTATGCTCACACGATGGAATCCTGTGCAGCCTTTAAAATGATGTAATGCTGTGAGCAAATGTTTAGATGTGATAATGAAAAAAGAATCTAGTTTAAGAGATTGTATAGTATACTCATTTTGTTTAAATGAAAATACGTATGTATTATGCATGCATAGAAAAGAGATGAAGGAATATACATCAAAATATTAAAAATAGTTATAATAATTTAACAGGTTGCTTTTGGTATGTTTATTTCTGAATAACAATGATGATGATACTTTTGCAGTGCTTGCCACATGCAATGCACCATTTTAAGTATTCTATATATATATTAGATGAATTATATATATATGACATACATATAACTCTGACATTAACTAATCTTCTAAATTTTCAACAATAAAAAAGTGCTAACTTTTTTTCACAATATTAAAAGCATTTGAGAAAAAGATAATAGAGATATAAACATTGTTTAAAATTATGGAAGTAACAGTAGAACCAAAAGGAGACTAAAGCCTTCTTCATGAGCTCTTGTTTATATTACATTTGTTACTGTCAACATGCATCATTTGATTTAAATAATAATAAAAGTGCATAAGAAATAACATTTGTGCTTAACATTTTCTTCCATTTTTTGACTTAGTTTTGAATTCCAACAATGAAATGCAAAAAACATAAAATAAAACAAAATTTTTGGAATCCATGGTTTAACCAAACAAAATCATTTCTGTTTCACTACTGTGGTATACATTCTACCAAAATATCTTAACAATATAAGTAAATGAATGCATATCTCCTGGGGAAGGAGAGTTAGAAGATTATGGGCATAGTTACAAGTAGGAAATTTCATTGACTGTCATTTTTTAAGTTTGTAAAATTTACATTTTATTCTATATATTTGCTTTATATAAAAATGTTTTCAACTATTTGCTAGCAAATAAAATTGCCACAAATTCAGAAGTTATGTCATGTTTTTTTTTTATACTTCCATTATATTGCCTACTATAGATTACATGTATTCTCTTTTCTGTAAAGGGCCAGACAGTAAATATTTCAGGCTTTGTAGGCCATATGGTCCCTGTCAAAATCATTCAACTCTACCAGAGTAGTTTAAAGATCATCTAGGTCAAATGCCTGATTGATATAGTGTTGAATATAGTTATGTAATATTGGCTGCTATGAAACATTTTTTTTGGTCTTAAAAATATCTTGCAACTTTTATAGAGAAGGTGGAACACGCAAAAATTCACTAACATGGACATCTTTCCCTTTTGCAGATCTGTCCAACTCAATGGTCAAACTCTGAAGATGATAGATGATCAAACCCTGCCAGCTATGACAGAAAAACCTCTTCGTCCAGGAAGTTCCCTGGGCTTGCCAGCTTTCTCCTATGGATTTTTCGTGATAAGAAATGCCAAAGTTGCCGTGTGCACTGGAAAATGAAAGGCACATGCTAGCTCTGAGATTGAATTTTCAAGTGTATTAATCGAAGGAAAGCAAAAACAAGCTGCATGAAAGCAAGCAGATACATTACAAACCACCTAGTGTGGGAACTTTGGAGGCACCAGGACACTCTCAGAGCCAGACAGCATAGTATTTTGTTCTCTCTAAGTAGACCACTACAAATAATAATACCTTATGCCAAACACTATGCTTGTACTTTGCATATACTATTTTTATTTAAGCTTATTTAAAATATATATGAATGCTCCTAATACAGCCAGGATGCAAGTAAGTGAAGGATGTATTATTAGTTTTAAGAAAGTGCTTGGTTGTTTTTATTTTAAAAAACAGTTATTAGAAGGCTGTCAGATTCTTTTCTCCATATGCTCTCTCTTTGGGCTCCCATCAGAACATTAACTACCACAATCTTCAAATTGTTTATAAAAGAAGACCATCTCTTTGCACCTTAACAATGAGCTAGATTCAGCTCTGCTTCTCTTCTCATATAACTGAAATTGATTTGCCAAGAGGAAAAATTTAACTCAATATATTATTACCATCCATTAACGTTTACTTTTGCTCTACCTTCAGTTCTTGTTTTTGTTGGGAAGCTTTTGGCTGCATATTCATATGGCTTAAGCCTGATTCATATGGCTTAAACAATAAGGACACTTATAATCACAAATAACAAGAAGTTCAAACAGGGTAGGCTCCATAGCTCATGTTACCAGGGAACCAGGTTCTGTCCATCTCTGCTCTGCTACCTTTAGTATTGGCTTCATTCTCAAGCTGGTGGCATGATAGATGTAGCTATTCCATGGACCCCTTCAGTCCTGGCAGCATCTGGAGAAAATAGATGAGCAATTTTTCTGTGTCTCCTTCACAGACTTGAACTCTTTCACAGAGGCTCTCCAGCAAACCTCGCCTGGTGTTTCTTTATGTCTTATTGGTTAGGAATGGGACAAATGGCCATTCTCCCTATAACCATCAACATCAGTAAGATTCCTATAATTATCTGGTAGTAATCTTTTGGAATGGAGAGAGTGTTAGGAAATCTGTGGCACTGGCCTCTAAGTTCTGTGCTTTTATCAGTGACAGAATGTATTATTTTCTCCTTTATCTTAATTTTTAGAAATAGAATCCTCTCTATATTTATGCCTCTATGAATAGTGTCTGAATTAAATTGGATTACATTTATAAGGAGCTAAAGCTAGAACTTTAAGTTTGGATGTTTGAAAACCCTTAAATTTTATATGTAAGTAGTTTTTACATTTTCACATTTGAAATAAAAGCAATTTTTATAACCTCAACATCACATGATTATTTTTTTAATAAAGCTTAAGCCTACAGATTCTTACATTAAGAAGGCTTGTTTTCTTCATTGTGTTGTTTACACCTCCTATTTTTATTTGTCCTTTCAGTCTCCCTAACACCAAAAGAGTTGAACTTAAAGAAAAGAGATCATCAGGTACAAACACAATTTTTTCCCTCAGCATGTAGATTCGATCACAATCAAAGTCTTGTCCTGTCTGTTTTTTTTTCTTGTCTTCGCTGCCATTTAATAAATTCAAGGTATAATTTTACTTGTATATTAATAATAATCATCATCCTCTCCTAATTATAATGCCTGACTTTGCTTAAAAGTCTTAAATGGCTTCCCCTTTCTTATAGGCACCCAGGTCCTCCATAACATGGCACCTGCCTATTTTTTCCACCTCAACTTTTGTCATTCTCCCCATAAATTGTGTTTTCCACCTCATACATTGGTTGAGAAGTCTGAACATACAGCTTCTTTTACCTTTTGCTTCTGTACCTTTGGTGCTGCTCCTTCTGTTTTCTACCTGGCCTGTTCTAACTCTCTTTTCTATATGGCAAACTTGCACATTTACTAAGACCCAGCTCAAACATCACAGTTCCAATACCTCTCCTATCACTCAAGTAGCTCTAATTATATTTCTTTGCTCCTATAGCAGTTTAGACATTTACCATGATACTTACAATGCATCTTAATTATATCTATATATATCTTTCTAACTTGACTCTAAGCCGGTAAGAAAAAGGTACAATATCTTAATCATCTTTGTATTCCCTGTGCTTAGCATATTTTCTGGCCCACAGTAGCTACTCAGATGTTTCCTTAATGACAGAAAAAGAACATTAAAGTTTGAAACTAGATTTTGTATATACAGAAAAAATTAATGATGTTTTAAAACTGCAAAGGTATTGTCTGCTAACTTTAAAAAGTCTTTTAAAAATTATCACTAGTGAGCCCTTACTAATGGTGAATGGTTATATGAAGACTAGGGGCATGGTTATGTGAAGAAAGAAACGCTCTCAATTATATATTAGTGAATATTAAATGCATTATTATTAAGGTTTCCTTAAGCTTTCACCTGTAGCGTCATCATTGAGACTTTTTGAGTCCATACGTTTCCATTGGTATTTGAACAATCAAATATATTTACTATCTGCAACTTATTATGTTGGCTCAAAATTAATTTTTTCTTATTTTGGCCCTTGTGGTTCACTTCATCTCCATGAGAATGGGAATTTCCAAGTTCCATTGTAAAAATTATGTGTTCAAGGCTTGTCAATTCTGTAGTGTGCCCATTTTCTTTTTCTTTCTTTTAAAAAAATTCTGATGAATCAACCTGATGAATCAACCTGTTGAATCACCTCATGGATGATTAGTCTCTTCTAGCCAGAATTATCCTTCTAACCAGAATTTTGACTGCCAACAAAACTAACATAAGCACCCATCTGTTTATCAGACAATACAAAATGAAAGGTGGAATGTTTAAAACTAAATTTAAATAGCAGTGGAATTAATAATTAGTTTCTTTGGGAGCCAGGGGGTCATGTGGAAGGGGGCTTAAACAACACAAATTTATTATTCTGTAGTTGTATAGATTAGAAGTCCAACATAGATCTCACTGAGCTAAAATCAAGGTGTTAGGCTCTTCTTTTCTTGAAGTTTTAGATTAGAATCTATTTCCTTGCCTTTTTAAGCTTCTAGAGGCCACCTACATTCATTAATTCAAGGCCTCTTTCCATCTTCAAAGCCAGCAGTGGCAGATCAAGTCTTCATAATGCATCACTCTGACCTTCCATAGTCTCATCTCTTTGTGACTCTTCTGCCTCCCTCTTCCACTTTTAAGAACCCAGATAATTACATTGTGTAATCCAGGATTAATAACTAGTTTCAACTATACATATCCTTGGTGACCTTATAGAAAATGTTACTGATGACTGGTTCATGTATTATATGCCTTAGAAAAACATAACGTGCAAATTCTCATTCTCACTCTATCCCTAGGTCAGATAATTGGGTTTGTTTCCAAGACTCCTTTCTTGTTCTTTTTTAATTTTATACCATTCTCAATTTTAAAGACTTATGGGTTGGAAAGCCCTAGAGCAATTTAGATACTTAAATATTTTATCTTCCCTTTTATTACTATTAAGTGCTATAGGTTTTATGAAACATTAATTTAAGTTGAATTTGTTCTTTCCTTATTTTCACATATTTGATCATAGTCCATTAGTTTCTAAATTTTTTTTAGGTTATTTCATTACATGCAACTAATATATTTATTTAGATTCCTATAGACTTTTCAAAGGACAATAACAAATCTAGTTTATCTGATTCTGCAGCACTCCAAACTTAATAAGGAAAACCTTCATGTTTAACAGATTCTTCCCAAACACATTTCATTAAAAAACCTTGTATACATCTAATAAGTCACAAACAAATTTAGTATATCAAGTTCCCTAAGCATTTAAACATCTTTTTTTTTAAAAAAAAAAAACAATAGTTTTAGTAAAAACTATATAACTTGCATAAAAGTATTATTTCTTCATCCTAAAATTATGAATTTACTTCCTTAGCTAGAGTTAATGATTCATGCCGGCTACACTAAGTAAGGTAACAAACAGGTTTTTTATTAGAGAGTCTAGAAACAGGATATAGAATCACCAATGTGTTTGTTAAGTTCAACTCCTTCTTATTTTTAGATGTCAGAGGTGGGGTCGTCAAAGTAAAGCCTAAGACAAGGACTTGTGGTCAGATATTTTATTTGGGAGGTGATCTCAGTAAGCAAGAAGAGTGATCAAGGAGAGTGAGATGGAGAAGGAAAAGCCAATATTAAGATTTATTGTTTAGATTGCTGAGACAGACAATGACAATGCAGTTCTACCAGCACTGTAGGGAAGCTTATGGGATGCCTCTCTTATTATTCTCATATTTCTTGGCAGCTATCATTTTATAGTTGCTTTATTGTCAATTACAATTTCTATAAATAGCAACTTCACATAAAATTGTTTTAAAGCCTGAAGCAATTATAGTTATTGATTGTACTATTTAAACTTGAAAGTCACTTTTACACTTTTAATATCCCATGTTGGGAAACAAACAATTTTTTAATCTCAAACATTTTCTCTCTGACCCACCCCAAAATCAGATGAAACACAGTTAAGAAGTAAAAATTGTTCCAAAGATCAAATATTATAATGACTTTAGAAGTGTTCAAAAATGTAGGTCTATAAAAATTAAGTATATATATAGAATGTATTGATTGATCATTAAACAAATATTTGTGGAATGAATGAATTTATTCACCATCTACTAGGTAATATTACCTGTATTAAGCAGTTTTCCAGAGAAACAAAATCAATAGTGTGTGTATATATAGATATAGATAACATTTCTAAAAGATCACTAAAGAAATTAACAATTAAAACTAGTTATTCATTCCACTACCATTTATTTTTAGTTTTAGATACTCCTCTTTCATTTCATATTGTATTGTGAGATAAACATATATATATATATGTGTGTGTATATATATATATATGTATATATTCCAATAATATGTATATATATACATGTGTGTGTGTATAGCTTACTTTAAGGAACTGATTCATGCGATTACAGGGGCTGGCAAGTCCAAAATATGCAGGGCAGGCCAGCAGGCTAGAAACTTGGGAAACAACTGATGCTGCAGTTCAAGTCTGAAGGTCATTTGCTGCTTTAATTCTTTCTTGCCTGGAGAAATTCAGTCTTTTGTTTTATTCAGGCCTTCAACTGATAGGATGTGGCCCACCCACATTATTGCAGGCAATTTGATTTATTCAAAGTACATGTTAAAATCGTCCATAATATCCTCACAGAAACATTCAGGTCAATATCTGACCAAATATCTGGGCACCATAACACAGCCAAGTGGGCACATAATATTAACCATTCCAATCTTATGGATAATAACTTCTAAAAAAAGCAGAGTTGCTTCCCCTAGGGACTCATGATCCAGGGTGAGAAATGAGAGCCTTGTATGTTCTTTTAGAGATAACCCAGCCTCTGCTTTTTCTGAAGAGTTGACAGCAGTTGAGTGCCTTCCTCAAGAGCATACATACAGTGCCTTGGCAACAGTGTCTGAAAATTGTTTAAGTCTACCATTGTAAGGCAGGGACTTATGTAGTCTTAGTATTCCCTAAGTATAGGACTTTTTCTCCTTGATATGCCCTGTGATAAGCATTGTGCTTTCATGATGCAAGAATTCAATAAATATTTTGTTAAATTATTTAGTCTCTGAGTTTATAATCAAAATGAGCAAAACATACAAATTAGTGTAATACAAAGAGAAATTACTTAAATTCTGTAAAAGAGATAAAACAATTCTATTAATGTTTCAGAAGAGGAAAATATTTTATATCGTTGTAGAATTATGTCTACATAATTCTAAGTGCCATGGCAGTGCTAAAGAGAAGATGCTGCTCTCTGATGGCAAGTCTAATGATTCCTCTCAAGTAATGAGCCCACCAAGGAAGCTAAAGGAAAACTTGCTCCAAATAAGGGCACTCCCACTGATGGTGAGAATTGCAGGTCCAGGTCTGGGACTAGCACCTATGCATCAAGTTGCAGAGGAAGATCTGGACACTATGGAAGTTCCAGTTTTCTCTGTATCTCCCATGAGTTCTTTTCATCAGAGACCAGACAACATACAGCATTCTTCCAATTTAAATTTCCTAAAAATGATGAAAAGGAAAGGAAAAGGTGGAATCTTTCTCTCAAAGGTGAATCTTTCCCCCAAATCTTTTCGAGAGGCTTCCAAGAAGTATAACTAAGAATCACATCTCATAGATATTTTCCACTTTGGGGACAATCTAAGGCAATGTCTTTCCAAAGGCCAAGGCAATGTCTTTCTTGAGCTGGAGTTTGAGATATCTTTGTTGAGCTTGAGAATCCAGATAAAAAAGAATAAACCTGTTAAAAGATAAACTGAGACCAATTCAACATTTGAGTTTATCTAAGCACACAGCCATTTGAACGGGCAGTGCCAAACTGGAAGTGGTTAGGAGCAGTCTGCTGACCTGAGGCAGGTGGGGTGGGAAGACAGATACAGAAAGCGCAGAAGCAAACAAACGAAATTATTTAATTGGCTATAGTTTAAAGCCTCGTTGACTGGCTGTCCTTAGCATTCTGATTTCATAACTTGGAAGCATTTACAGGTTGAGGTTTTTGCTTATGTAGACCATCAGGGCATTAGAGTCACCTCAGTCTAACTTGTTTAATTAATTTAAAAAACACACGGATGAGGATGGCTGCTGGATGGTCAGGAGGCCCCTCCATCAATGCTGGCTCTTAGCCTAAATATTTTACCTGCACCCCAACCACAGGAGATACGCAACGAAGACCCAGATCCCTGAGTACCATTATCCCAGGGCCAATGCAGCCGCAGAAACACTCCATTGTCTTCTAACAATACAGGACTGCAATAACTCCTGTCTCTCTGCAGTAGATCCCACCCAGCAAAATATTTTAACTTTTATAACTGGAGAAGGATAAGTAGAAAAAGTCCATGCCAGATGGCTGGGTTGGCAAGGGCTGCCGTTTTAGAACTTTCCTCCTCCCCAGAGGCAGGCTTGCAAATCACTAATTGAAATATTTCTGACATCAGTCTATTTATTTTGGCTGAAGACTGGCAGTCTCCGGGTTGAATAGATTTTTTGCACGTTTTTTTTTAGGACCCCCTACAAGGTAAAAGTGACCACGCTACTCCCTATTTCAAGTTACTCGAAAGGCTCGGACCACAACGCCGCCGGGACCAGACAAGCACGGACAGGCACGGACAGGGATCCCGCTGACGTCACTGCGCATGCCCATCCGTGACCAGGCGCCCTGGAATCAACGTCAGGCCCGCGGGGTCACGCCTCCCGAGCGCCATGCTGAGCTTGGGCGGCGCGGAGGTCGCGCGTGGCCTGCGGGCCGCGACGCAGGCGTGGCTGGGGGGCTCGCGCTACCGCGCTCTGACCCTGGCGCGCGCGGCGGGCGCGTCCCGCGCTGGGGACTGGCGGCCTTCGGCGAGTCGGGGGCCGCGCGGGCGTCTGCTCAGCCTCTCGGCCGCGGCGGTCGTGGACTCGGCGCCCCGCCCTCTGCAGCCCTACCTGCGCCTCATGCGGTTGGACAAGCCCATTGGTGAGTGTGGCGGACCGGCGCGCGGCGCGGGATGTCCAGGGGATGCGGCCTTAAAGGAAATAAAGCCGAATAGCGGAGCATCACCGCCAGGCGCAGTATAGTTTCGAGACACCCGAAGGAGGCGAGTGACCTGCCAGCCTTCACGCCCCTTCGAATCTTGAGCCGGACAGTAAATTCGCTCGTCCCACAATCCTTGTTTAAGTAGTGAATCGAGCAGAAATGCCGTGCTCGTGTTCCTGCTTTTGCACAGATTTACAGTATTGAAGCACTTACACTTTCATTACGTTTGATCTTTTCCATAATCCTGTAAGGCTGTCAAATCACATAAGACAGTAAAGACGCTGTGGAAACTAAAGCTCTTCGGCAGAGCCAGACCTGATGAACCTAGTGTTTTGATGCTGAATTCTAGCTCTTTGCACCACCGGTACCACCGCAGCACGTACAGCACTTATAGACTGCCATATCTGTTCACAATCGCCTCCTGAGGATTTCCCTGACCTTCCTATTTAAAGTATCACCTACCACCTCACTCTCTATCCCTATGCCCCACCCCCCCGCATTTTATTCATAGCCCTCCCCACTAACTAACCTTACGCATTTATTGGTTAATTGACTTATCTAATACAGTATAAGCTCCACATATATGACATTTATTTCTAGTGCTTGGAATAGAGCTTAGCAGTAGTAATGGATGTGTTATTAAATTCATACAACACCACGTGACTAAACTAGGGCTAGATTATGGAAACCCTGCTCTCAAAGAACTCCCAGTCTAGTTAAAAAGCTGATATAAGTGGTACAGATAGTATAGCGGGAAAGAGTAATTATTGTGGATCTTCATTGATGGAAGAAGTCAAGAAGAAAGTGTAACTCAAGGACAGGTAGGTTTTGCAGAGGAGGGAAGAGATCTTGATTGGTGGGGGAAATATTTTTGCAAAGATCCTAAGGTAAAGTGTTAGAACACTAAGAATATAAACTGATCTGGAACCCCATGTGGGTGTAGAAGTAGTGGGAGTTCAGGCTCCTTGCAGGACACTGACTAGTGCCAGTCCATGGCCTGGGGCTTGGAGACCCCTGATGATGACATGCCGTTGCAGTGCATAGAAATGCAGTCAAATGCATAAATTTTCTCCACCGTTTTTTTAGCTAAGACCCCAAATTAGGCCTAGTTTTGGGCACTCCAGGTTTATGCACTACCTATTTGGGATCAGGGCACTAAGAGTTTATAACAATCAACAATTAAAGTATAAAAGCAAAATAAATAATAGGGACAGCCCTGCTATCATGACCCCTTACATTTTGGCACCAGATACGAGTTGATAGGCATAAATTTCCAAGCCCAGTTCCAATCTGAAGCCAAACTATAATTATGTTCTTAGTGTCTGTGTCATGGCGCTGCAGTGCAGGCTTCCAGGCACCCAAGACAGATCAACAGCTGCTGTAATTCTCATTTCCATAAAACTCTGGCTTCTACTTCAGTGTTACCACCCCACCACCTAATAAGAGGCTATATACAGTTACATGAAAAGCTCTCAAACCAAACCTTTTAGTTTGAATCTTCACTTTGCCCACTTAAGGGACCTCGATTAAGTTACTTTACTTCTCTGGGCTTTCATTTCTCATCTATAAAATGAAGATACTAATAATACTGACCTTTATAAAGTTGTCATGAGAATTCCTTAATGTATGTCAAGTCTGTAGAACAGTGCCTGACATAATAACTGCTCAAGAAAATTAGCCCTTATTACTTGAGAAGTGGAAATTGGATAAGATTAGGTTATAGTTACTAAGTATGTTAAGAAGATACCAGCCTGCTCTGCTTTGATTCTAAATCAGGTGATGATTACAGGATTTTTAAGACAACTTATTAATAGTTCTGTGTTACAGGTCATTTAACAAACATTTTTTGAGCCCCTATATATGCCAGGAACAATAAAGTGACAATAGTGTCACTTTTGATAGAATTTTTGATAGTTCTTTATTTAAATTCTTTTGTGGGGTAATTTTATGTTCATTGTTTTACTTTGTTGAAGTTTAATCTTACTATGTTCATAAACAAAGTGTATTTCATTGTTTTTCAGAATGGATTACAACTTATTTCAAATGGGTAACAAACTGTTATTTCAGGAAGTTTCAGTAGGTGGCCCTCTTTCCACTAAATTGGTGGTATAATTTTTTGTTTTACTGCATTTATGGGTAAAATTTATGTTGTCTTAAAGATAATGTGTAATTATTAAATGACTCTTAGACTCTATTTACTCAGCCTTTTTGGTCTGCCCATCACCTGTCCTAACTTGCTCATTTTCTTTAATCTCTCCCTCAGAGTTTTCCCTTTTTCTACAATAAACATTTCTTTATAAAACCTGTCTGTATCCTCACCACTTCTGCACCTTTTTTCATAGAAGACATAAAGAAACTGTCATAGGGAAGACAGAAAAAAATGTTGCTGAGAATTAGGAAGGCAAAATAAAAATAAGAATTTAAGGATATGTAGAGATTTTGGAATAGAGAGTGACAGCATTGGCCTTAGGACATAGATTGGAGCCAGACAGCCTGGATTTGAATTCCAGCTATGCCACATTTTACCTATATGACCTTGGGCAGATTATTTTCTCTATGCTTCAGTTTCTGAATTTGTTAAATGGCTATTATAAAAATAGTGCCTATATCATAAATGTGTTGTAAGAATCAAAAGTGTTTTATGACAGCACCTAGCATGTGGTGCTATATATTTGTTGTTATTGTTTTTGTATCTTTTCATAACAACTCTGAAAATTAGATATTCTTTTCCTTTATTTGTAAATGAGGAAGGATAAGCCTTAAATTTAATATATTTTAGTGTCTGGTGTTACTTACTAGCAGCAGACATCATCAAACCAGACATCTAACTTTCCCTTCATTAGAGGATCCCTTCTCTTCTGTAGGGTCACCCTACAGATTCCTATTAGTAAGTGAATACATCACCTATAATTCAGACTTAAGGCCAAGAAAATTTTGTTCCTGACACAGAATGCTATAAGTGCTTACACATCTTTTTTATAGAATTTTTAAAAATGGAACCTTCTATTATGACCACACCAGGAAAATAATGCCTGTGAAGCCATGGTCTTTCTTTTCTATTGGGGCAGGACCAAGCTACTCCTCTGTCCCTCTGAGTTATAAGGAAGAAGTTAAATCCATTGTTTTACTTAATCTTTGTATATCTGTTGCCTCAATTGTAAAATAGGAATAATAATAGTGCCTACTTTATAAGGATGTTTTTGAGGATTAAATTAGTTTGTACATATAAAGTATTTACAGCACTACTTGATATTTCACAGTCATTCAGTAATGTTAGTAGAGTTCAGAAGGAGTTGCCATAAAATGTGCCTCTGTGGTATGGGGATTATTTTGAACGGAAGGCAGTCAAGACCCTAGGGGCTTCTACCTCTCCCTTAAATTTCAAATTGGAGGCCTTGCCCTTAACAAGAGTTATTGCCAAAAATAACTTTTTATGACCTGTCTAGAGGGCAGGGCAAACACCTAACTTCTTAGCAATCTGTGAATTACCCGCTCCCCTGAAGCCCCAGAGCTTTTACTTCATTCCTTAGCTCAGGATGTCATATATACCTCATTTTACCTTCTGTCCCTGAACCTCACATGTTTGTGGGATCTTTGACTCTCTCTTATATGTAGGGTTCCTGTACATATGTATGTAATTAAATTTGGTTGTTCTCTCTTGTTAATCTGTTTCATGTGAATTTAATAATTACACTAGCTGAAAAAACCTTGAAGATCCACTCTCTCCAGTTAACTTAGTGACACTGTTTTATGCCTTTGTAAGACCTTGTACTTGCCCTCTTGTTGAATTAATCTATTTTATTGTTATTCTTTGTTGAACTGTGTTTCTTCCTTTTGATTTCTAATCTTTGTAAAGGCAGAGACCAGCTCTCAGTCACCATTGTATTCCCAGTTTCTAGCACAGCCCTGGCACAGAATACATGTTTTATAAATATTTGCAAATGGATAAAACTTAAACTTAAGCTGTCGATGTTAGAAATATCCAAACCTGCAGAGAATTTTCATGAATTTATTTGAGCCAAACTGACAATAATTGCCAGGAAGCAAAATTTCAACAGATTAAGAAAATGCTCCAGAGAATGACAGTTTTGCAACTTATTTTATATATTAGAATCAAAGGAGGAGACATAAGGAGGGTTACATGAGATCCATGGGCGGTAGATTAAATTGGTGGGAGAAAGCAAGCAGAGAAATCTCTGGGATTTTGGACAAAAAGTAAAATGGAGGGGCACGTACTGCTTTTACATTGACGAGTACAGGAGAGTAATTAACATTTATAGCACTTAGAGATGGTATGCAGGGAACAAGATAACCATGAGGGGTTCTGTGGTCTTCTGCTCTGTTGCAGTGGGTTGTATTCTGAGGGATCTGACATTCCAAGGATATATTTATTCTCTTAGATGCAAAAAGACAATAGACAGGCTCACTTAAGGTAAAGATTGACCTTTGTTAAGAAAGCTACAGGCCTAGGACATAACTACCTGCCATGATCTGCTTTAATTAGGAATATTTATGTTTGGACCATCCTGTATGGTTAATTTTGGCTCTGAGTTTGTAGGGCCCACCATGCTGAACTCCCCTGAGCTTGTCAAGTTTGGCATGTGGCCCCTTTTTCATCCACAGAGCTTAAACATGATTATAAGGACTTTGTCATTTGACTATTTTTGTGTGGGATCTGATCTTTCTTAAGCCACATATCATTTTTCTCTTATATTGCTAAATGGGGAAGGAAAGCTAATAGGCTTTCTAGAGTTTATAGAGTTTATCTAATAGGCACCATTTCTAAACATTTGTTGAAAGACCTTCTTTTGAAACTAGTAAATTCATTAAAGTTTATGTATGAAGTCTCCTGTCCCTACAATTTATAGTAGTTGCCCTTTATACATGGTTTCACTTTCTGTGGTTTCAGTTACCATATGATCAGCCATGGGCCCAAAATAGTAAGTAGAAAATTCTAAAAATAATTCAATAAACAATTCATAAATTTTAAATTGCACACTGTTCTGAATAGCATGATGCAATCTTGCACCATCTGGCTTGTCCAGGATATGAATTGTCCATTTGTCCAGCATATCCATGCTGTGTACACTACCTGCCCATTAGCCACCTAGTAGCAATCTTGGATATCAGATCCACTGTAATGATATTGCAGTGCTTGTGTTCAAGTAACCCTTATTTTACTTAATAATGGCCCCAAAGCACAAGCGTAGTTCTGCTGGCAATTTGATTATGCCAAAGAGAAACTGTGAAGTACTTCTTTTAAGTGAAAAAGTGAAAGTTCTCAATAAAGAAAGGAAAAAACATTGTATGCTGAGGTGGTTAAGATCTATGGTAAGAATGAATTTTCGATCCATGAAATTACGAAGAAGGGAAAAAAAATTGTCCTTGTTTTGCTATTTCACCTCAAACTGCAAAAGTTATGGTCACAGTGCATAATAAGTGCTTAGTTAAAATGTAAAAGTTATGAAATCTGTGGGTGGAAGACATGAATAGAAAACATGTTTCAATCAACGGTAACCTGTTTTGCCAGAAAGCATTGAGCCAATACAAAGACATCAGCAAGGGAACACCTAAAACAAGCGACTAGGTTCTATTTTATTATTAGTTATTGTTATTAATCTCTTACTGTGCCTAATTTATTAAACTTTGACACAGGTATGTATATATAGGAAAAATATAGTGTATAGAATTCAGTACTATCAATGGTTTCATGAATTCACTGGAGTTCTTGGAACATATCCCCTTCAGATAAGGGGGGACTGTTATATTTGGTTTTAGCTTAATTTCATGTAGTTTATGGACCGTCAAGAACTCATCCCATTTGTACATATAGTTGCAAAATATTAAAAAACAACAAGGTAAATAACCTCCCCATCCCCAAATTATTTTATTGTGTTAATAATTGTAAAAAGAGTTAATTTTTTGGGATAATACACGAATATGATACAAAATTCAGGAGGTACAGCCGTGTAGAATGAAAACTAAGTCTCCCACTGTTGTCTCCCAACCAACCAGTTACCCTCCCCAGAGACAACTATTGCTATCAGTTTTTAATGTAGCCTTCCTGACATGGTCTGTGAACTTACTAACATTGAAATGTATGTATTTTATATACATATGTATATATGTATGTATGCATGTGTACATGCACACAGACACACAAAATTTTCAGATTGTTCTTTGTAAGGGTTAGACCGTTTTGTAACCTCATCAGAAATGCATAAAAGTATCCCACTTTCCAGGGTTTGTTGTCAGACTTTGGGTTTTGCCAATCTGATAGGTGAAATATGTTAACTCAATATGTATTTCTCAAAGTTGATTATCTTTTCATATGTATAAGCTCCATTCATATTTTTTTTCTGTAAGCTTCTATCATCTTTTTTGTCAGTTTTTTCAGTTGAACTATTTATTGACCTCTTTAGTTTCTGAGAACCCTACAAATTAGGATGAATAGTTTTTTGTGATATGAGTTGCAAGTTTATTGTCTTAGTTTTCTCATGTGTTTTTGACTTTGTGTTTTTTACTTCTTTGGGATGTGGTGTTTAAACAAATGAAAACAATTAACTAACTTGATTTTGTACCTTTTTGTCTTTTTCTTTTCCTTAGGAACCTGGCTGCTGTATCTGCCATGTACTTGGAGCATTGCTTTGGCAGCTGAACCAGGTTGTTTTCCAGATTGGTACATGTTATCCCTGTTTGGCACTGGAGCTGTTCTGATGCGTGGAGCAGGCTGTACTATTAATGATATGTGGGACCAGAACTATGATAAAAAGGTGATTTTGTCCTGGAAAGGAGCAGAGAGATTCCTCTCAATTCTGCGGAGTAACATAGTGACATTAATTTTGATTGTCGCATAAAACAAATGATCATTTAGTATCCTCACTGAAATCCAGCATAAGAAGTACTGATACCAGTTGAATAGCATGTGTTACAAAGCACACTGTACTTTATTTCTCAACACAAGAGCAGCCATAGGGGCAAGGCGTGTACTTTGTTTTTACACAAGGGACTAGGATTTAGAATGCTGGGGTAAGAATGTTAGGAGTGAAGTTAAAAATTTCATCTGACCTTTGGATGTCTGAAAGAACTGCCACCCCTTCCTTTCAGGTATATATTGGAGCTGTACTATTCATATTTAAATCAAATCTTAATGTAAATGAACCAAGGCACTTCTATTATCATTTGCTATAATTATTTCTTTTTTAAAAACTGATTCTTCTCCTTGAAAAAATAATACATTTTTATTCTGAAAAATTCATACAGTACAAAAATAGAAAGGATAGGAAGTACAAGTACTCCTTATCACTCCAGTACTGCAGAGAAAACTTCAATTAAAGTTTGATGCATTATATTCCTCTGGATTACTTCCTATGCATATTCTAACACATGTGTATAATTATTTCTTTCTTTCTCAATAGACTTGTTATTTTCTCAAGGGAGAGGTCCATCTCATTTGCCTTTTATCCTAGCAGCCACTCTATAACAAGTACAAGATCATTAAGATCATTAAATGCCTGAGTAAATAATCAAGTAAACGTTCAATTTAAAAGGAAGCCATGGGGAACTATATAAAGTAAATAATCTTATATACATACTATATAAAGTGGATAATTATCTCTAGTTTGTCTTTTACATGAGAGAATTTCCCTTAAAGAAGGCACACCTATAATCATTTTTAGTTTATAGAACAGTATCATATTAATATATTTTTTAAATTCTTAAAAACATTGGTTGACTACTTGCTGTGTGTGAGACACAGTGACAGGTTCTAGGACTGCAAAGGTGAAAGACACCATTTCTGACCTCACGCTTTCATAGTTGTGATAACAGCAGCACTGTCATGAGAATGATGTTCACAAGAGGACTTAACAAAGAGCACCTACCTGAGCCTACGGAAGAAGGTCAGGACTTTGAACTATGGCAGAATAAGATGGCAAGAAAAGGGTGGGCTGGAGGATGAAGAGGGAACAGCAGATACAGAAGCATGGCTGTGAGATAAAGTATATTATGCTTGATGACTGCAACTATGGGGTTTACTTGTGGCTGGAGAACAGGTTAGTGGCAAGTTGGCAGGAACTGCATGATAAAGGCCTCTCTATGCCCCACTGAAACAGGTGGGATGCCTTGATCCATGCCAGGAGATACTTTTTTGATTTGGGGGTTCACACATCCTGGTAAGTTTTTCATTATGCATTACTATGTGAATGAGGCTTCTGGCATATGTCATTTCAAAATAATGCTTAAACATGTTTAGAGCAACTAATGCCTACATCCTGGTTGTCATATTTTACTATAAAGTTTTGCAAGATGTTGTCCTTGGGGGAACTTGGTGTAGGGTACATGAGATCTCTATATTTTCTGAAATACAACTGAGATTAAAAAACAACTGCTTGCGAATCTACAGTTGCCTCAAAGGAAAAAGTTTATCTAAAAATATAACATTCAAACCAACCAACTTTTTCCAATTTTTTAATTAACAAAATATGATCATTTTAGTTTCCCCCTAAGTGATTGTTTTTCTCCCTAGATCAAGGGGAACTGATTATATATATACCTTACATCTCTCCCAGGATATTTTTCTCTAATTAGAAGAATCTAGATTCTGTATTGCCATGCAACAGAGTACTTAAATGAGTGTTTTAGAATTATTGAGGTGGTTTTGCTAATACAAATTTTAAAGGGTTATGTACATCTCTTTTAAAGGATAAGTTAAAAAGCTTGGTCAAATTGTAATGCTTACCTCACAGTTTCTTAAAGATTGTATTTCATTAAGGACACGTTTATGGCTCAGGGTTTTAAGTGAATTGCTATTAGGGTATCTAGGTTAAGTGTGTTTTGTTGGTGTCTATAATCTACTAGCTATGTGATAAACATTAGGTCTATAAACATTGAAATAATCTCACATAGGTTATATGTGAGATTGGTTTTGTAAGCTGTGAGCACTTTAATTTTATAAAAACCACAAGAATATGTACTGAAAGGTCGATATAATCTTGTGGTTAGTAGTGTCGTCAGTAGCACTGGACTGACTTGCTACTGTGCTGTCTGTGACTTTGGAAAGTTACTGAACAAATAGATATTATTTGTTCACAAAAGTTTTCTAAAACTTAGAAATAGCAAGACCTTATGAATAGTTAAAAGATAGGGTTGTTATGAGTATTCAAAGATGCAATGCATACATATAGCTCATAGAATAGTGGCATCTTAAACACTCAGATACTCGCTGGAATAATAATATCCTAAAACACATATGAGAACATAAATATTATTTCCAATTAAAATTATAGGGACCAAATAAAAGGTAGACAATTAAGTTCTAGCACTTTAACCAAAATAAGTCATTATGGTTTGACAAACTATTTTATTACAGAGTTAAGCATACTAAAAATTGGGTCAGCATTTTTTTTTTGTAGAGTTGGGTAATATTTTAGGCATTGTGGGCCAGACCATCTTTGCTGCAACTACTTGACTCTGTTGGAGCAGGAAAGCAGCCATACACAATATATAAACAATTGGTGTGTCTCTTTTTTTAATAAATCTTTAATCTTGGACACTGAAATGTGAAATTTATATTTTCACATGTCACAATACATTACTCTTTTTTAAAATCAATATTCAACCATCTAAAAAAGTAAAAACCACCTTAGCTCATGGGCTGTATAAAAACAGGCAGTAGGCTAGCTTTGGCTCACAAGGTGTAGTTTGCTAACCCTTGATACAAATTATACAAAAATATATTACTAATAGTTAACATTTATTGCATGCTTATATTCTTCAGATACTGCATTTGCTCTGATGTAGATGATATTATCACCCCTCTTAGTTCTTCTCCTTCTCTGTTTTACCTTTAACAGGTAAGAAATAACCTAAGCCCAAGAGAAGTTAAGTAATTTGCCAAAATTCACACAGTGATGGAATTGGATTCAAATGCTGGACTCTCTGATTCTGAGTTTTTAACTTTTAGCAGTATTGAAAATTTTGGTTATGTTGTTTATTTGTGGTTGAGTTTAGAGTAATCACATTTTGTGATCCCTTGAAAGGAAAAGAACAAATTAATATATGTTATTTGTTCACACACTTACTCTGTTCATGTTCTTATAGTGGGTTTGCCCTTTATATTTGAGTGCAGCTAATTTATGATAGCAGACCCATTCCTAAATAGCCTGGCAAAAACACTCCCACTTTCAAACCCAGATAATCTGTTTTCTTTCTATTTTCATATCTGATTTCTGGTTGCAGCACTTCACATACTCAAAACAGTCACATGATATCAGCCTTATCTAACATGCACTGCAATTTTTTCTTTCCTGAGAATTCTCATTATTATTGTTCCTCTTTTCTCTCTGGAAATTGAGTATACTTGCTGAATAGCTAAATAACTAAGTAAAGAGTTGCTTTTTTGTGTGTGTCTGGAGATGAGAACGGGAAATGGAAAGAAGGGGGAATGAGTAGTAGGAATTTTTAGTTCTTTTCAAAGCTATTTTAATATTAATTTTTGATTCTTGGCGATACTTCCACTGTTGATTTCACCTTTTATTCATATTGCTGCCTTAGTACTTACGATGGCCCAGTTTCTTGATGAAATGTTTAACTAAATGATTGATGTCTTATGAACTATATAAATGTCTAACCGATGTATTATATATTTGAAACTAATTAAAAAAAAAAAAAAAGCCACAACATGAGGCTATAACGTATCTGTTTTTATGTGTTAAGGTTGTAAGAACAGCAAATCGCCCAATAGCTGCTGGAAACATTTCAATTTTTCAGTCCTTTGTTTTTCTTGGGGGACAGCTGACCTTGGCACTGGGTGTTCTTCTGTGTCTGAATTACTACAGGTATAGTAAATGTGTTCTTCATAATTACATATAAAATCTCCTTTGAAATGGAGGAAGTAGGAATAAAATAAAATTGTTTATTTTATTACAAAGTTGTTTATTGGCTGCCTATCGAGCATCTGTAAACTAGCAAGTATAAATCACCATACATTGTAAAATCAAAAATGCTTCCAACCAAAATAATTAACAAATCAGCATTTAATTTATTCTGAACCACCATCAGTACTCGTACTACATGTTCCTAAGGGACACAAGGCACTTCATAGGTTTTCTAGGTGCATGCATGGATGTGTGTGTTTATATACCTGTATATATAATTTTATTTATCCTGATAGACTCTCTGAAGTAGATAGAAGCAGAAGTGTTTATACTCATTTTGCAAGAAAAGAGGAACTGGGTCTTTCCCAGAGTTATGTTTCTAGTCATAACAGAAGGAAAAGTAAAAGGACTTATTTCTATATTTTTTAAACAGAGACAGAATTAAACTTCTGTGCATCATATGACTGTTTACAGAGTGCTTTAATAAGGCAAAAGAGAGGAAGTCAGCAAATAAGCATTACTTTATAGAGACCAGACTTAATTATATACTTTGCCCTGCTACCATCAGTCACATAAAAACACTAGAAGGTTATTCCTGGAGGGATGGTGGTAGGTGAGCTTTGATGAACATCTTATGATACCATTTCTTTCATGAGGGCTTTGTGACCTCATCCTCTTTAGAGAAATAACACCCCATTGTACATCTAAGAAGGGATCTCTTGACTCTAACTATCTCTTCTGATATCTCAGTTTACTAGCAGTAGCATATGGTGGGTAATATAAGTTGGACTCGAGCCAGTTTGCCTTAGGTTTGATTCCTGGCCCTACTACAAACTAGCTGTATGACAAATTAATCTCTGAGTGCTTTAGTTTTCTCATATGCAAAAAAACAAGTAGAATAAAACTACCTGTCTCTTAAGGTTGTGGTGATGATTATAATGAGTTAACTAACATATGTAAAATAGAACAGTGCCTAATACATAAAACACTATATGTGTTATCTGTTATTATTTTCTAACCATCCTTTATCCTTAACAAAGTCAAGATAATTTTACATAACAAAAAAGTCAAGTAAGATAATTTTACATAACAAAATAGAATGTTTAAGATAAATTATTTTCTCAATTAGTGTTATTATTGCTATTTTAGTGATTTTTTAATAGGTGATATATTAATCTTTTTAATGGTTTTTCTTGATTTCAGTATAACTCTGGGAGCAGCATCCCTACTTCTTGTCATCACCTATCCATTAATGAAAAGAATTACATACTGGCCTCAATTATTCTTGGGTAAGCTTGAAAAAACACTTGGGTAAGCTTGAAATAACTTCCTTTGATACCCTCAAACTTTACTTTTAGACATAATATCATACATATATATTTAATGCTGCAGAGATAAAATGTCAAGTCAGTCATGAAATTTTCCAAACCAAGAACAGATTTTTCATATTTTAAAGAACAATTAACTATTTCTGTTGGCTAAAAAGTCTTGCATATTTATTAAGATTGTCATTATTTTCTGACATGCTCTTTTAAAAATCTAGGTATGTCATGAAGAAAAAAATTAGCTTCCTTGACTCTACCCCTCTCTTTCGGTAGTTGATCTAGACACCCTGAAGACTTTGGGGATTGAAGTAGAAAGCACTCTGAGCTGGATAATGAGAGTTAGTATGTATGATGGCTTAGCCGGCTTCACAGGGCTCCCCTCTTGTAAAACCTTCTTTCGACCTCCCAGGAAAAAGTTACAGCAAATGGGCCCCCACAGCACTCTGATGAGACACTTACTCATTTCAACAGCATTAATTCAACATGAAGATATAGAGAGCCACCTCTGTCTCCCCATTAATAAATTGTAAATTCCTAAAAGATAAAGCATTTGTTATATATGGATGGCTCAGCATCTAACAGCACTTGATAAATAACAGGAATTTAATAAAAGTTCGTTAGTAGAAAGAGAGGAAGATTAGTAGGTAGGTAAGTCAAAATCTATTGGAAAAATATCTACTAGTCTTGTCTTTTCTATTCCTTGAATAATCTAGAGTGTTCTTAAAACTATTCTAGTTCTTTGAACTCTTTTCTTTTATTTCAGAAAATAAAAGACCCAAAAGACACTCCAAGAATTTGATGTGAGCCTGATGTGAAAAGTTATTGTGGAATATTTATCTTTTTGTAGGATCCTCTCATTCAATGTCATGTTTCTTTTTATTATTTAAAAAGAATAAGAAGAAACATATTAGAAAATAACATACACAGAAGCACTTACTACATGCTAATGCCCCTTTCCTTCCCTTTGGAATTCTGAAGTACATTTAGACATTTCCTCTTTCTGTTTCACTCATTGTAGGGTTAACTTTTAACTGGGGAGCATTACTTGGATGGTCTGCTGTCAAGGGCTCCTGTGACCCATGTGTTTGCCTGCCTCTTTATTTTTCTGGAATTATGTGGACTCTAATATATGATACTATCTATGCCCATCAGGTAAAGAAATATTGTTTTTCCTTTGGTGTAGTTGTTTTTAAAAAAACTTTAAGAACCTAATTAAAGAGAAAGAATTTTTTTTCTAAAAAGTAAATCATTTACACTTACATGGCAACAACAAAGTATTTCTGTTTTTACCAAAAAGGTCACCTCATTTATTTTATTTAAAATAATTTAAATAGTATTTACTATGTGCTAGGCACTGTATTAAATACCTTCCAAATACCAATTTAATCCTCATAACAACCTGCAAGGAAAGTACTTTTATTATCCTCATTTTACAGATGAGGAAAACAAGCATAGAGAAGTAATGTATCTGTGTCACACAGTTAATGTGTGGCAGAACTGAATTTGAACCCATACAGTCTCCATAGTCAGTGCTTTTAATTGCTGCCCTCTCCTGCCCTTCTGTCGATGCCTCTAGTCATTGTACCAGGCAACTTTTTTTTTACATAGTATAAGTAATAAATGTTTTCCCATATTTTTATCTCTTTTTTTGTCATTATCAATTTAAGACTGTGTAATAATCCATTGATTTAATATGCCATAATTTTTTAAAAATTAACAATTTGTCCATTTTTGTCATTTAAATTATTTCTGAGTTTCTGCAGTTATAAATGACATTGTTCTAATTACTAATGTCTTTATGACTATGAGCCTTTTGGGTAAATTTTTAGGAGTGATGTTACTTATTTAAAGGATATAAACATGTTTATAGCTTTTATATTTTCTCATAAGTTTAATAAAAACTTTACTTTTCTTGATTTATGTTCTTAATTCTCTTTTATGTATATGAACTTTGAAAAAAAGGATTTTTCTCAGTATTCTTCTGAAATATGATTGAATTCTCAATCATTTACTTAAAGAATATGTCATGATTTAATGAAATTTTTTCTATTACTTCAGTCTGGATTTCATCTTGCTTTTTTCTATTAACCTCTCTCCTCCACTATATTTATATTATCATGAAAAAGTTTGCCAGTTATGTAATCAGCCTGATTTCATGAAACGAAACTTAACTAACAGCTTAGAAGAGATCCCTATACTTCTTGCGGTCAGCTTTGGAACCAGCGGTCTGGATAACTGTACTCCAATTAGTTTAACTTCTTCAGTAAAACACACATACTCTTTGACACTTTTGTGGTCCACATAATTAAAAACACAGTTTGCACCCTTAAAATGCTTTCAGCGTGAAAGGAAAAACATACACAAACCTCACACTCATTATAACTTGGATTTGGGACTTCAAAAGATAACTCTCCCCCAGCAACTGGTTGTATAATTCAGCATGCAGCCTCTGATATCACAGGACCATAATTACAACTAAAGCTGCTGGAGACCAGTCAGCTAGATGTGAGTGTATCAAAACCTAGCTCTACTTAAACAGAAAGGATTACGTGGGAAAGGTAAGGAATAAATTGAGCTAGAAGTGAAATGTGAATGGATGTGGTTATACGGTAAGTGAGCATTTTTCTACATCTGTGATTTTATTTAAAAAGATTGAAACTAAAATGTACAGGAAATTACTAAGATTTGAGAACTCTGTGGTAAGGAAGAGCTATGAAGAATTTGAGTTAGGTTTTACTTCTAATGTAGTAAAAGTATAGTTAACAGTTATAGGATTATAAGAAATATAGTGACATGTAGAAATTGAGCCGGAATATAATTTTAGCAGTAACTTAACTTTGATTTGGCCTGCACATCTGTTACTGATCAACCTATATACTATCATCTTCAACAGTTCATGGTCTTCAACAGTTCACTGTCATCTTCAACAGTTCATGGTCTATCTTTACATTTACATATCAGTGTTCTTTAAGAGACAATTTCCTCTAGAATTAGGTAATGGTGATGGTTGCACAACTGTGTGAATATACTAAAACCATTAATTGTATACTTCAAAATGGTGAATTTTGTGGTTTTAATAAAAAACAGACAATTTCTTATTTCCGACATTAGGACAAGAAAGATGACACTCTGATTGGTGTTAAGTCCACGGCACTGCGGTTTGGTGAAAACACCAGGCTGTGGCTCAGTGGCTTTTGTGTGGCCATGCTGGGGGCACTGAGCCTGGCTGGAATGAACAGTGGTCAGACCATGCCCTACTACACTGCTCTGACTGCTGTTGGAGCCCATCTGGCTCACCAGGTTTGACCATCTTATTTTTTCCTTCATTCTTCCTTGGTATAAATTATAAATATCATTTAAACAAAATGACCTCTGTATTTACCAACCAAGGTACTTCTCAAAACAAACACTTGCCTTGAACTGTCTTATACCACCCTCTCCCTTGCCCCAACTTATCATATGAAAGAGCTAGCTATATTATTTTAGAGAAGTAACCTAGAACTTAACATATTTTTTTTCCTCTGATTTTTCTGGAATTACTTCTGATTTATGTCTCGAAAATTTTCAGCAATGTCTGAAGGTTGTGGGTTGAGCTGAATTACTCTGAAAGCAACTGATAAACACAACTATATTTTTTAAATGTGGGTTTCTAGTAATGATTAGCAAAGTAATTATTCATAGTTTTGTGTCCCACTGGCATAGAGACCAAGGCCAGATAAGTCATGAAATGCTGCCATGTCAGAGTTCTGCCTAGAGAGTAGGAAACTCATTTCAGGATATGCCCCCCCCCCACACCCCAGCACTTGCAAGCTTATATCATGAATCTGTGTTATTGACTTTTGTAAAATGAATGGACAAAATCTAATTTTAATTAAGTAGATTGCTAGTAAATAGACTTTTTACATTAACATTACCATTATTTTCATTGAACACTATCTAATAGATGTTAGTGAACTTTTATTTAGATGACCTTTTTGATACAGATTATTATAAGTTATCAATGTAAACAAGACTTGCATAACAGGGCATGAAGAAACCAAAATCCGATGTCCATGCTCTATCACCTTCATTGTTTAGCAAAGCTTAAAAGGATTCTCCAGATTTCATCATTATCCTTTTCAGAATTTCTCAGCATCCCCTTTTAGTCATAACTCAACTCAGTGGGGTTGTCGTCTTCAGTTGATTGTCTGGTCAGGATAATGGTGGTTTAGCAATATTTAAGCACCTGGATATTAGTGGACAAAGGCAAAAGTTTTGGGGACAATCACAAACATTATAAAAAATGTTTAGAACCCACTTTATATTCTCAATTGGATTTGTGGTCCTCTCTCCTGTCTTTGACACAGTATTTTAAGATGGACATAGCCTTCCAGTGTTTGAAAACACAGGAAATCATGATGATTTTAAGTGTGCAGGCCACATAATAAAGAATAGTTGGGAAAATGCAAGATTCTGATGCTTAAGCCTAGGGAAGAGTAAGAGGGACACGAGACTTTCCTGATATATTTGCAGGACTACTATGGAAGAAAAGGAGTATATTTGTCCTAGATTGTCAGCTGCAAATCTAGGTCGCTTGATTCCCTTCTCTGTGTGGGGATAACGGGGATTTACACATGTACGGAGGTATTTTTTATTATCATAAGTGAACTGTAGGACTTATTACAGGCATTTAGTGAGTGAGAGCCAGGTATATTAAATATCTTTCAACACACTAGACGAGCCTGTACAATAGAGTTTCCTGCCCAAATGAGACTTGTTCTCCTGTTGAGAAACATTGCTCCAAAACATAAAGCTAGAACTGAAGGGTAGGAGCTGTAGGAAGTAGATTTTAGATCAGTCAGTGGAAGGAAGAGCTTCCTAAATAAAACTAAAACTTTCATGGGTTGCCTCTTAAAGTATTTACAGTATAGATGATACCCAGTGAGAGAGAGATGGTAGATTTTTCTACATTGTGAAACCATTTGAGGAACATTAAGGGCTTCCCATTGCTTAAAATTCTATAACAGTGTTATTCTTTGTGTCATGTGTTTATTTGTAAAGCTAAGAAAAGAGTGGGTACTCAGTACTCATGCAGCACTGTGGTTTTTTTTTTACAGATTTACGCTCTAGACATCCACAGACCTGAGGATTGTTGGAATAAATTTGCCTCCAACCGAACAGTAGGACTAATAGTTTTTTTAGGGATTGTCCTCGGAAACTTGTGGAAAGAAAAGAAGACAGATGAAACAAAGAAAAATATAGATAGTAGAATAGAAGATTAGCAAATGAAGTTTATCTAGGAATTAAAAAAAAAAAACTTTTACAAAACACTCTCAGGTTGTTAGTACATAATTAAATTTAAATAAGCAGTCTTGCAATATGTTAAAGAATTAAGAACCAGAAGATGAAGACTTGCATATTTGCCTGGATTTTAGTTCACATATTTACTAGCAAAATTCTTCCCCTGTCACAAACCAGAAGGACTCTTTAGTATATGAGATGACCTTGAGTATTTAAGTTGATGCATTCTTTTGTTCATTATAATTATCATATTTAGTTATGGGAACTGTATGTATTTTGGCACTTTAGAAGAAACCAGAATGTATCTCATCTAAATAAATGTAGGAAAATAGACTCTTTTTAGGGAAAAATAAAAGCTGCTACAGAAAGTTGAGGTTTATTCTTTATTATGACCTTTATTCACTGTTAAAATCTATAATTCAGAAAATCATTTTGTTTTTTATTTTTTAGGAGAATTTGAGTAAAAAAAATTATACATACTATATCTATATGGACTAGTGTTGTTACCAACCCTGACATTTATTTGGAAACTCCAGTCTGTATGTAGCCACAGTGACCAGAATGGGTAGGCTGGCCATCACTAGGGACCTTGTTTTTCAATCTCGTCTGATTGTAATTCATAAGATAGTGGCATATTAGTTAAGTGTACTGTTTCTTCTCTTGCCCACTTCAGAATGTTCTCAACACAGCAGCCAGAGTGATTTTCTTATGAGTCTATATGAGGTCATGTCATTCCTCTGCTCAGAACCCTCCCCAATCTTCCCAGGACACTTAGTACAAAGTAAAAGTCCAAATACTTGCTAGGCCCTCCACAGTCTGGCCTTAATCTGTGACTATTTTTACAACCCTCTCTCGCCCCACTTACCTCCTCACTGCCCCTCAACAGGCTGGGCAGACTCGTCTACCTCCAGGCCTTTGCATTTACAGTCTCCTTTGCCTGGAATGCTCTCCTTGAATGATGTCTTAGTCCTTCACTACAGGTTTTTTTCCCCAAATGTTACCTTCTCAAAGAGGTTTTTCTTAGCCACTGTTTCATATGCAAATTCTACCTACACTTCATATTCTCTTGTTCTTGTTTTTTTTTCTTGAGAACTTAACCTAAAATATATTTTACTTGATTTAAGTGGCTCCCAGGGATAGTGGAGTATAAGGGAGGCAGTCAAGTCATTTGTGTATGTGGGTTGTGGGCAGCACTACACACTAAATTGCATCATAATGATGATAATGATGGTGATTTTGTTGATACAACTAAGGGAGCACGTTCATATGCCATGCACTGATAAATAGAGGAAAATGTACTTAACTGTTTATTCAGTAAATACTGACTCACTGAGCATGAGTGTTTAGACATAAGACAGGAGTAGCAGCAATGAGTTGAAGACAAGAAACATAAACATACCCTACTTTTAGGTATGTTTTATCCTGATTACAGCATCAGAATTATTGTATCAGGATAGATAATATTTTTATGTTGATTTCTGTTTTCTTACAAATATCCTATATATTTTTTCCTTTTGAAAAGATTTAGCAAAATCTATATCATTTTTCTACAAAATACAGTAATAAGAATAGGATTTAAACAGAAAAGTATCTTTAGTAACAAAAGAAGTGAGCGGGAAAAAATTGAGCCTAGAAAAAGGTTATGCCTTTTTAAGGTATGCCATTTTCCATAAGAAAATGTCGATCTTTAAATGCCTTTTTCAAGGCATGGACTCTGGAAGACAATACTGAGCCTCATAGCTGGGGCAGGAGCAGGGCCAAAAGGGGCACAGAGGCCTGGTGTAGCACCCTCTACATTGTACCCTGGAGGAATCCGTAAGGCAGAATTTCTTTCCTACTCCGAAAAGAGCTCCAGTGTCTAAAAGGGCAATGATTCTCTTGAGGGATGGCTAGAATTTGCCCAAATCTGCATGACCTGTTCACAATTGCTACATAATTTTCAGATCACCTATATTTTAGAATGCTTAAAATCTAAAACCATTAGCACTGATTCCACTTATAGGAGGGTAAGTGCAATGTGTTTCAATTTTATTTCATTTTCTTAAGTTAGTTGATGAAAAGTTAATATGGAACAAATCTTAGAATTGGTAAAACTGCAGCCATTTGTGATAAATGGGGACAGAAGAATATAGTTAAAAATTCATAGATTATCTTGTTCTCTAAAGGCTGCTAAAACTAAGTTGAGTTCTCTTATTTTTCCTTCTCCCATATAGAGAGTCTGAAAAAGTGTAAAAGGCCCTTGCCCTAGGTTTCTGCTTCAGTTACCCTGAGGTGGTAAAGAATTTTGTACAGTTATCTTGTATAAATTTATGGTAGGGGTGGAGTTGGGGTGGGAGCTACAGGAAACCTGGTTACAGAATCTGAAAGTTACAACACAAGTGCTGCCTCTCCCTCTTCCTGGACTACTTTGCTAAATTGCTCTATGCTTCTTCCATATTGTAAAAGACTCTAGTCAGGCCACACACTATTATTTACTCCAAATCAACATATCCTCTTGCCTTTGGGCTGGTCCTTTTACTGTCCCAGGCCACACTCATATGCCCCACTCTCCTATCACAGTTGTTGATAGGAAGGTGAGGGCCTGCCTGTTAGAACAGACAAGAATTTCATGTGAATCCTCCCTCAAACACCTGTCAACTGAGAGACAGGCAAGTGACAAACTGCTCTCAGCCACCATACTCTTAATGTGCCAGATCTGAGCTGTGCGAGCATTAAACAGTTGACATATGTTAAAGTCTATTATGGGCTGAATTGTATTGCCCCAAGATCCAGATATTGAAGTCCTAACCCCAGTAGTAAATGTAACTGTATTTGGTGATAAGGTCTTTTAAAGAGATTATTAAATTAAAATGAGGTCATTAGGGTGAGCCTAATGTCCTTAAAAGAGGAAATCTGGACACACACAGGGACACTAGATGCTTATGCATGTGAGAGATGATTGCATGAAGGCATGGGAGAGGGTGGCCATCTGCAAGCCCAGGTGAGGGACCTCAGAAAACCAAGCCTGCTGACGCCTTGACCTCAGACTTCTGGCCTCCAGAACTGTGAGAAAATAAACGTTTTTCAAGCTACCCAGTCTGGTATTTTGTTGTGGCTGCTATAGCAAACTTAATGCAAAGCCCTACTACTGAACCTGGCACAGAAAAGTCACCTACAAATAGGTTCACTTGAAAGCTCTCACTTTTCCACACCAATTCTACCTTTTTGTCCTGAAGCATAAATTTTAGCCCTTATAGTGTCTACAGCAGTGGTTGGCTAAATGAAACACTCCAAAGATGTCCATGTCCTAATCCCCAGAACCAGTGCATATGTTACCTTATATGGTAAAGAGGCTTTGCAGATGTGATCAAGAAAGATCTTGAGATAGGGAGGTTAGCCTGATTTATCCAGGTGGCTCAGTCTAATCACAAGAGTTTTTATAAGAGGAGGCAAGAACGTGGAAGCAAGAGGTTATTGTAGGAAGTGACACCCGATGGAGGAATTCAGATGCTCAGACAACTTTGTCAGAGGAGAATCAGGCCGGCAGAGCGCATGGGGTTAACAACTCCATGCATGAGCTTGCGCTAGTTAGATTTATTACAGTTTATATACTTCTGCAGTGAGGGGTACGTGATTCCTTTGAGGTTTCACAATATATCACACTATTGGTACTCAATAAATATTTGTGACTTATTGTACGCCAATGGGCTAACAATAAGTATTTGATAGAATTGGTATTAGGTGCAATGATTAGAAATTAGTAATGTTTCAACAACACATAAAAAAGTTCACAATGAGAGGTACCATAATAAAAAAAATTTTTTTCACGTGCATGTGATTAAAACTAAAAAATATTTAAAGATTAAACAAAAATAGACATTTTATGAGTAATAACCTCTAGTTCTTCCAGTGTTATTTTTACTTTTTAATATTTTTTTTACCTTTTACATTTACATTTAAAAAATAAACTTCAAAATAACCAATGTGTAGCTCCCACAAAAACAAAGGAAAGGATGATGATGATGATGATGATTTTAATAAGTTCTTTCCAAAATAAAGGATGAGTTTGAATACTAAAGGAAGGCCTTTAGCTGCAGCCTTAGACTTCCATGTCTTCCTTTAAAGGATAATCCTTGCCCACATCTGAAAAAGACTTACAGTCTTAAGAAAGTAAACCTCAACAGAGCACCAAAGGTGAGGCATCCCCTTGGCTACCAGTGAGTCACACTGTAAAACAGACATATCTTATGGAACCAACACAGTTTTGTAATCATTGATGTCCAAATGCCTCCCGTAATGCTAGTTTCTTAACCAGTAATGTCCAAAGTCTTCTCATAACGTTAATTTCTTAAACAGTGATGTCCTAAGTCTTCCCATAATATTGGGCAATGAGTTGCCTGCCACACCTTGCTCCTTATCAAAAATATGTGGCCGAGGATAGCAATACCACCTTTCTTGTCCTCAGAAAATTAAAAGTTACCTATAGCTTTCTTTTCTATCTTTCAAAAATAATATTTACTGCATTTTTCCTAATGCACAAGTAACATGTACATTGTAGGAAGTCTAAAAATACAGAAAAACACAAGGGAAAATAAAATTTATTTTTAACATCATTATACAAAGATAGGAGCTATTAGCAGACTGATAGTCTTCTAGATTTTAATAGGCATATAAACATTTTTAATATGGAGCCATGCTCCTTTTCAAAACCTACTTCTTTCACTTAATGTTTTCCCATATCATTCAATCTTTCAAAATATGTTTATTAGGTGCATAGATTTTTATCATATGCAGGTACTATTATCTAATTAATCCTATTACTGAATACAGAGGGCTTTTACTTTTTTCCCTTCCTCACAAACACTGGTGCTATGAATAGATTTATATTTGGGCACTTCTCTAATTATTTCCATGGGATAAAGTCTGGGAAGCAGAATGTCTCTGTGTATACGTTTCCAGGGATTGTAGGATGGGCATAGAGAGTTTGACATTGTGGTATGTACATTTTTAAGATTTTGGCTGTTTTCTCAAATTACCTCCAGAAAGTTCTATATTTTTCCATGTAGTACAGGAGGGCCTCTTTCCTCAGAACCTACTAAGATACAGTTATTTAATCCTAGCCAATTAACATTTCTGTGGTTACTAGTGTAGATAAATATTGTCAAAATGTTTATAGGACATTTATATTTCTTCTTTGTCAATTGCCTGCATGACTTGCCCATTTGGTTATTGCTGTTAATACATGCTACCTTGCCGATCATATCCCCTCAAAGTCTGATATTTGACATACTTAGACTGTGTTCTCATTTTTCAAGATCATCATTTTATTAATAGTTAAGGGATTTTCTATTTCATGCTTTAGACAGAACTCTCCCATGGAGAAAGTAACATCTTTAATAAATTTGTAGTTGTTCTCATCAATGTGTATTATTCAGTCATCAAACATTGTTGAGCATCTCCTATGTCCCAGGCATGGAATGGTTGCTGCAGACACAGAGATAAATCAGATAGTTTCTATCATCAAAAAGCTCACAGTCTGGTATACAGAACTGTTTTGTCCAATACAGCAGCCGCTGGCCACATGAGGCAATTAAATGCTTGAAGTGTAGCTTCTCTAAATTAAGATGTCCTGCGAGTATAGAATACATACCAGATTCCAAAGACCTAGTAGTATTCCAAAGACCTAGGAAATGCAAAATATCTCATTGGTAATTTGCTTATTTGTTTCAAGCTGAAATACTTTTTGTATATTGAGTTAAAAACTATATATTATTAAAATTAATTTTGCCTGTCTTTTTACTTTTTAAATGTGGCTACTAGAAAATTTTAAATTACGTTAGTTGCTAATATTAGATTTCTGATTTATAGCAACACACTGTATGAGATTATCGATATTCGAAAGTTTGACCTTAAAAATTACATAAATTCAGATCTTCTGTTTTCTTAACTGATAAACATATAGAATAAAATTTAACTTTATTTGGTTGGTATGAGGCAAAACTGAGATAAATTTCCTGGTGTGTGATAAAAACAGAACGTTAATTCTTTATCCTCCTACTCTCTTGCTTTGGAAGGCAAGCAGCTATGAAAAAAAAAGGAAGCCATTAAAATAAATCAGAATATCAATGCTTTTAAAGTTTATGCTACCAATAGTATTATCTTGTTATCTGTCTGGATGCTCTTTCATGAATAAGTTGAGAAATAGATGATGAACAAATCAATATTGGTATGGGCAAACAGAAGTCAGATGGTTGGACAGTTTACAATCCTACCCACAGTGCACAAGGATTCTCTTTTCTCCACAACCTCTTCAATATTTGTTATTTGTTGACTTTTTTATAATAGCCATTCCGATAGGTATGAAGTTATTTGATTTGTATTTTCCTGGTGATTAGTGATATTGAGCATCTTTTCATGTCTCTGTTGTCCATCTGTATGTCCTCTTTGGAGAAATGTCTATTCATGTCCTCTGTCCACTTTTTAATCAGATTATTTGTATTTTTAATGTTGAATTGTATGAGTTCTTTATATATTTTGGATACTAACTCCTTATCAGAAGTATCATTTGCAAATATCTTCTCCCATTTAGTACGTTGCCTTTTTGTTTTGTCAGTGGTTACTTTTGCTGTGCAGAAACTTTTTAAATCACTAAAGAGCTGTTGTTTTTTCCAGGAGTTTTATGGTTTCAGGTCTTACATTCAAGTGTTTATTACATTTTAACCCATTTTGAGTTAATTTTTTTTGTATAGTATAACATAGTGGCCTAGTTTCATTCTTTTGCATGTAACTGTCCACTTTTCCCAATACCATTTATTAAAGAGACTGTCCTTTCCCCATTGTTTATTCTTCACTCCTTTGTCATGAATTAATTGTCCATATATATGTAAGTTTATTTCTGGGCTTTTTATTCTGTTCATTTAGTCCGTGTGTCTATTTTTATGCCAATACCATACTCTTTCTAATTACTATAAATTTGTAGTATAGTTCAAAATCAGGGAGCATAATACTTTCGACTTTGTTTTTCTTTCTCAAGATTGCTTTGCTATTTGGGATCTTTTGTAGTTCCATACAAATTTAGAATTACTTATTTTCTTTATTGTCTGTCCTCACTATCTAGAATCTAAGCTCCTCGAGGGCACAGATGTTTTCTATTTTGATCAATACTTTATGTCCGATGCCTGGAATAGTTCCCTACAGAGTAAGCACTCAATAAATATGTGTCGAGTGAATCATGAATGTAAAGCTTTTAATAGCATAGTTTATACTCATTAAATATTGTTATTTGCAGCCATTTTCAGCATTCTTTTACCTCTCTAAAATTATTTTTCTTTCTAGAATCCATCTAGGTGGAACTATGCACTTAAGAGATAGCTGATTTTAAGGTTTTATTTTAGGAGAACTATGTGAACATTTAGTTCCTAAACCTGAGTTTCTTAAATGGTTTTAATTTATTAGGGGTGGGGAAATGTGGAACAGAAAATGGAGAACTTGTCAAAATTATGGACACATTTTAAAGGCAATATTCCACCCAGTAAAAAAGTATAAATTCAATGCAAAGAAATTGAAAGTAATTATGCAAATGCTAATTAAATTTCTATTTGTTTACTCACAAAAATTCCAAGAATTTTCTCTTAAAAATTAAAGTTATTCATTATTTTTTTCCTTAGGCAACATTGAGCACTTCTAACAAAAGTCAGTAACCATGACTCTTACTTCCTTAATACTCTGTTCACTTTTTAGTCAGGCAATAAAATACTGACTCTGTTTCTGTGAGAGAATTACTGAAATTCAGGTCAGATCATGTTACGAGAATCCCTCATAAACACAAATTGCTTTGGGTTTTATTATTGCCTTGAAGAGAAAGGAGAACAACTTTAACACTTTAGAATCAAGAGTGACTTTATGTCTCTAATCAGCATTTTAGTACTAAAAGTAGTACTCTATAAATATTTTAAACAAATTCACTTGAAAACATGTTACAAATAAGAAAAGTTTTAGCACAAATTAATTAATTACTAATTTAAAATTGTTACTATCACAGGATATGTAGAAGAATATAGAAAACAAGTATATGGTTTTTTAAATTTTCCCCCATTTATGCATTCATGTTTCTGATTTTCTTCATTTTGGTTCATCTTTATTATGTGTGTAGATAGGCCCTCCTCTAAGGTCAAATGAAAATGAAAGCTATAATAACACATGTGAATGTGTTCCAGGAAGAAGGAACAGAAAGTGTAAAACCTTGAGACAAACCAAGCACATTCAAGGAAGAGGAAGTCAGCCTTCTGGTATTATCTTCATAGTCCTGACACATGAGAACAAGTGGTAGTGAGAATGTGGGTGGAAATGCAAAATGGTGGGAAATAGTTTGGCAGTTTTGTATAGTTAACTATGCATTTATTGTATAACCCAGCAATCCCATTCCTAGGTATTTATCCAAGAGAAAAGAAAACTTAGGTTCACACAAAACCTGCACATGAATGTTAACAGTAGTTTGATGCATAATCACCCCAAACTGGAGAAAAAAAATGTCCTTCAATTGGTAAAGGGTAAACAACCTGTGGTATGTATATCATGGAATACTACTTAGCAATAAAAAGGAACAAACTACTGCTACATAAAGCCACATGCAAGGATCTCCAATGCATTATACTAAGTGAAAGTAGCTAGCCCCAAAAGTAATGTACTGTAAGGTTCTATTTCTATAACAATCTTGGAAAGGCAAAACTATGGGGACAGAAAACAAATCAGTGGTTGCTAGAAACGAGGTCAGGGGAGCAGTTGACTACAAAAAGGGAATGAGAGAATTTGGGGTAGATGATGAAACTGTTCTGTATCTTGATTGCAATGATTTTACACAATTGTATGTATTTTTAAAAACTCATTGAACTGTATGCACATACACAAAGGTGAATTTTATTTTACATTAATTATACTGCACATGGAGTGCATGGAAGTCATTTTCATCAAGTCGGAGTACTAGTAACCAAAATGCAATCACATTGTTGCCATGCTAACTAAGGTAGTAGCTAAAGTTCTATTGTTATAGATCTGACTGCATATGGACTTACATTTCTGAAGAATTACCCCTTTTCTGACTCCTACATCATTCACATAATCAATATTTATCAAATAGCTATTATATGCCATGTACTGTTCTAGGTTTTGAGGTTACCTTAGTGAACAAAATGTGTCTCTACCTTCCTAGAGCTTGCATTTTAATAAACAAATAAGCAAATAAATGCATACAACAAGTGCAATAAATAAATATACTGCTTAAAATAATATAATTTGACATAGTGATAAATTGTTACAAAGAAAAATAAAGCTTAGTAAAGGGAAAGAGAATTATGGAAAAGGGAGGCTATTTTCACATTTTTAAAGTTAATTGGGGTGATAGTGGTTAATAGCATAAATTTCAAGTTCTATTATACATCATCTGTATATTGTATTGTGTGCTCACCACCCAAAGTCTAGTCTTCCTCCCATACCATAAGTTTGACCCTCCTTTACCTTCTTTATCCTCCCCTCGACCTCTGCTTATCTGGTAACCACCCTCCTGTTGCCTCTGTCTATAAGTTTGCTTGTTTTATTATTAGTTTGTTGCTTTCTGTTTTATATCCCACAGGAGTGAAATCATATGGTTTTCTTTTCTGTCTGACTTATTTTGCAAAGCATAATATCCTCAAGAACCATTCATGTTGCCACAAATGGCAGTATTTCATCATCCTTTCTTATGGTTGAGTAGTAGTCCATTGTATCACATCTTCTTTATCCCATCATCCATTAAAGGACACTTGGATTGTTTCCATATCTTGGCTACCGTGTATAATGCTGCAGTGAACATAGGGGCACATATATCATTACAAACAAATGTTTTCAAATTTTTTCAAGCAGATACCCAGAAGAGGGATTTCTGGGTCATATGATAGCTTTATTCATAATCTTTTGAGGACCCTCCATATTGTTTTCCAAAGTGGCTGTATCATGAATTGGACAGTTTTTAAAAAATGAATCCAATAGTTACAAAAAAAAAACTTTTTCAATGCTTTGGAATACATTATGTAGAATAAAAATGATCTGTTTCTGATTTTTGATTTGTCTCTTTGTTTCTGTAAGCCAACTACAAGTCAGAATATTTTTCTAATTGCAATAGTGCTTTTTACTAACTCTTAAAATATTCATAATAATTTACTTTGTTTTAAAAGAAAAGCACTATACATTGTCAATCTCTGGCAGAGAGCAGACACTCAATGGACATTTTGAATGAATAAAGAAACAAATCAAGCTCATGCCTTTCAAATCTTTCATCAAACACGTTCCACCTCTTGTATTTAGAGCTCAGTTTCTATGCGGGGAGATGAGGAAGAAAATAACATTAATTAAGCTTCTTCTATTAGCCAAATATTGTGCTAAGTCCTGCCATTTCACAGCAATTTAATATTGTCCTCAGCTACCCCTCACTCCCAATCTATATCTTATATTCATAGTTCCAATTCAAACTAATTCTACTCACAGATACCCCTAGATTCCTACCTTTCCCTTTATCCTCTCTTTATATTGCCTTAGTCCTCTGCCTAATGCTCTTACCTGGACACCTAAAGAGCCTCCCATCTGAGCCCCTTGCTGCCAATCTCTCTTTGTTCTTTACACCTTTAACATTCCTCTTAAAGTTATCCTCCAAAAAACCCTCAAAATCATTTATGTAACTGACCTGATTTTAAAATGTTGATTATTCTCAATTAGTTTTAGAATGAATTCAAAATCTGAATTCCTTAGTTCATGTATCCTTATTTTAACCTATATTTACCCACCCTCATTTCTCAACTGTCTCCCGCCACAGCTTACCCTTCACCACCCTTGTGCTTTTGCTGCTCCCTTTAAAGTCCCCTGTCTTGGACTCTGTTTGGAATGCTCTTTGTACCTTCTTCTCACAAATTTCTGCCCATCCTTTAAAATCCAGATCAATTGTCATCTCTCTTTAATGGACGTGCTCTCACGTTTCCAAGTACTGTTACTTAATATCTCTCTAATGTCACTCCTCATAGTACATTCTTTTTAAAAAATAACTTATTTTTCAATTAGAGTTAAAGTAAAATATTATGTTAGTTTCATGTGTACAACATAGTGATTAGACATTTATGTAAATTATGAAATGATAAGTTTAGTGCCCATTTGACACCATACATAGTTATTACAATATTATTGACTATATTCCCTAAGCTGTACTTCACATCCCCATGACTATTTTGTAATTACAAATTTGTACTTTCTAATACCTTCTCTGCCTTTACTCATTTCCTCAACTCCTCTCCCCTCTGGTAACCATCAAAATGTTCTCTGTCTATATGAGTATAATTCTGTTTTGGTTGTTTCTTTGTTCTTTTAGATTCCACATATAAGTGACATCATATGGTGTTTGTCTTTGTCTGACTTATTTCACATATTTCACCTAGAAAACCCTTTAGGCTCATCTATGTTGTTGTAGATGTCAAAATTTCATTCTTTCTGATGGCTGAGTAATGTTCGATTGTATATATTTACCACTTCTTTATCCATTCATCTATTATTGATGGACACTTAGGTTGCTTCTATATCTAGGCGATTATAAATAATTTTGCAATGAATATATGAATGCATGTGTCTTTTTGAATTAGTGCTTTGGGTTTCTTTGAATAAATACCCAGAAGTGGGATTACTGGTTTCTTCTTTGTCTCTTGTTATAGTCTTTGTTTTAAAAGTCTGTTTTTGTCTGGTATAAGTATTGCTGCCCAGCTTTTTTTTTAATTTCCATTTTTATAAAATAAGTTTTTCTATCTCTTTACTTTCAGCTAATGTGTGTCTTTCAATCTGAAGTGAGTCTCTTGTAGGCAGTGAATGTGAGGGTCTTGTTTTCTTATCCATTCAGCCACCGTATGTCTTTTGATTGGAGCATATAATCCATTTACATTTAGAATAATTGTTTATAGATATGTAGTAATTGCCATTTTATTATTAATATTTTTTTCTTTTTCTTCTTCTCCTTCTTCTAACAGTACCTTTAACATTTCCTATAATGCTGGTTTAGTCGTGATAAACTCCTTTAGCTTTTTCTGGGAAGCCCTTTATTTGTCCTTCGATTCTAAATGATAGCTTTGCTGGGTAGAGTAATCTGGATTGCAGGTCCTTGCTTTTCATCATTTTGAATATTTTGTGCCAAACCCTTCTGGTCTACAAAGTTTCTGTTGAGAAATCAGCTGCCAGTCTTATGGGAGCTCCCTTGTAGGTAACTAACTGTACTTGCTGCTTTTAAGATTCTCTCTCTGTCTTTAACCTTTAGCATTTTAATTATGGTGAATCTTGATGTGGGCCTCTTTGAGTTCAAACTCTCTGTGCTTCTTGGGGTTGTATATCTATTTCCTTTGGCAGATTAAGGAAGTTTTATGTCATTGTTTCTTCAATATGTTTTGAATTCCTTTCTCTCTTCTCTTTCTGATAACCATATGATACAAATGGGAGACAAAGGCCATCTATAAGCCAAGAGAAAGTTTTCAGAAGAAATCAACCCTGAAAACACCTTTTCCCTAGACTTCTAGCATCCAGAACTATGAAGAAATACATTTCTGTTGTTTAAGCCCCCAATCCATGGTACTCTGTATGGCAGCTCTAGTAAATATTCCAGCTGTACACATAAAGGCAAGCTCTCAACCCTGATGCAGCTCAGTGACCACATTGCTGCAGCCCTCCTGATATCAAGCCTCATGAGTCTCAGTTGGAAAATGTGTTCTTGATGCCCTGACTACCTACACAAGCCCACCCATCTGCTTTCATCCTCCTCACTCAAGTGGTTTGCCAGCCTTGCCCACATGAACCCCAGAGGATGTTTCCTGCTTGCCTGCAGGTCCTGATTGTGGCTTCCTGGCCAGGTTCAGTCTCCTTGTGCCTAAGAAGGGTATTTCCTGCTTGTCTGGTAACCATAAACCAGCTCTGACTGAGGGCAACCCAGCAGCATGGCCATTATCTAGTGGACTATAACTACTTCTCCAACAAAGTTTGAGTCCCAGCTCAAGTTTCTTTCTTCCTTGGGTACTTTTCTCATTTTTTAGAATTCTCCTTACCCTTTGTAGTTATTACCCTATTATAGTTAATAATTCTTTATATTAAACTTTCCCATAAAGAAGATGGAAAAGTGGTAGGGTATTAGAATGATTTCCTGAGTTCCTAAGTGACTGTATGTACAGTTTGACTGATACAGAATTGGTACTGGGACCAACCCTGGGAGGTAGACCTGCAAATATGGAATTTGAGATTTGGTTTGGTCATGCCCTTGGATTTGAACACAGTGCTGATCTCCTGTCTGTGGGAAATGGGGAGCTAGTAAACAATGGCATGCTGGGGAATCATAATCACTCAACTGTGTTTGAGTGTAATAAAGTACAAACTGAAGCAAGTGTCTTAGGAGCCCAAGCTGTTGTCGTACTTGATTATGATGGCAGTCAGTGCTGACTATAAGGAATGTGGTGTGAGACTGATTTTTCTGAGTGCATCTGAGTACTTACAGAAAGAAAACAACAAACTCACCATGATGTGGGTGTTGTGGAATACACATTACATTCTAGGTAACCAAATGTCTTAGTTAGCCCAGTACTGAGGTGTTTTTTGGGACATAGAACTTCCTATGCTATGAATTCGGCAATCCTGGGCACACCAGAGCTTCCATAATTCAGTAATCCAGTCACCATTCCAGCAGCTATATTGCCTAGGAGTACAGGAAAACAGAAACATGAATTGTTCAAGTCTCATCTGATTTTTGTTCTTTGCAGGATAAAATCAAATGTATTAATCTATGTTTAATTTTTAAATAAAGTACACTTTTATCTTTATATCTTTTAGGCATTATTATGGATTTCAATCTGAAGTAGTAAAATATTTACCATAAACCAAATGGATGAACAGTTAATGTAAGCAACTTCACAGCTCCAAGTTACCTAAAGTCTTTTGTAAACAAACTTGACTTCAAAATAATTTCCTCAGAATTTTCAGAACATCTTAACACTAAGAAAAATCTACAGCTATTAAGGGGTACAAGTTGTATAGATAAATTTAATGCCCAAGCAATGTGGAAATTCTCTCTTACACTTCTTCCACAGCTTCCCACTAAGTTTTTTTTTCTTTAAAAATTTTCAGTTCTTTTTTTTACTCCTTAATTCTTTCACATAGAAAGGCTGATAATCAGTTAAATGTCTAAAAGGCAGACAACAGATAAAGGACAAAAGAAAAATGATTTTTTTTTATCCCAGAATCACATGTTTATGCATCTTAAATTTCCAAACAACCCCAGCAGCTACCTGACCCGGCACCTGCAGTTACGAAATGGAAAGGTAGTAAGTGTGACACGTTAAGAATGATGGTTAAAGTATGAATATTTGTTACTGGTTTACTTATTAAAGTGGAGAAGATTCAAAGTCTTACAATCTATAGTTGTGTCAAGAGAAACTAATAATAATAGCAATACCCATGTGTGTCAGGCACTGTTCCGGGAACTTTAAACCTATTAACTCATTTTACAGGTTGGAAATGGAGGAAAAGGGAGGTTGGGTAATAAGTACAAGGTCACACAGTATAAATGATGGTGCTGGGATTTAGTTCCCTGCCATCAGGATCCAGGGTCCTTTCTTTAACACATCCGTTACATTGCCCCTTCCAGGCAATAATGCAATTACATGCAAAAGGATTGAGGAGTCAGTGGTCAATGACATATATTTTGAGCCAGAGCTAAAGCGAGTACGAACCACTTTCATTTATAATAAAGATCCAGAAACAGGAAGTAGTGTAGGATGAGAGCAGTGTAGGGCACCAAAAAAAGGATCCAGGCCATCCTGAAAGTATTCCCCTGGCTACAGAGGTTCCTTAGAGGGGAGGAACTGGAAATGGACATCAGGACATTTAGAATTGTGTAAACTGCATGGTGGATACAATCATTCTTAAATCCCTTTGTCTTCTTCATAAGATCCTGAATTATAGAATCTCTCTGGAAATATCTGTATGTTGATAACTGGACAGAATAAACCTTACCTGATCATTACTATCTCTATTCTGATACTTGGGCTTCTGTATTTTGTGTGTGTGTGTGTGTGTGTGTGTGTGTGTGTGTGTGTGTGTGTGTGTAAATGTTTTCAGTATGTGTTAAGAGCATGAATAATGTAATATATGTGTGTTTGTTAGTTTTAATCTAAAGATAGTAATTTAGCATTTGAAATCCCCTAATCAAGAATTTACTCTCCAGGGTATATTTGAAATGCCTTTAAAAGGTCATATTCCAGAGAACCTATTACATGTGATTTAACTATTACTATCTCAACATGCTAATTGTTAATAAATTTAAGTAATGAACTGTCTTTGAAAGGGGTCGTCTTAGTTCAGGCTCTTGCTCAGATTATTAAGTGAGCTGAACTTATTTCTAGAATATTACTGCATTTGCCTAGCTAACCCTCTTGTGCAAGATATTTGGCAATGTTTCTGCGGTAGAGACAACTGGTTGTCTACCAAATAAATCCTTCTGCCCTTCTTCCTAGATGCATGGCTACACTACACTTACAGCCCACCTAACAGGTAGGTGTGGTCACATGGCTATCTTTTGTCTGATGAAATGTGAATAAAAGAAGGTGTGCCTAGATTTTTGGGCCTAAATCTTAAGACCATGAGTATGTCTCCTCCATGTTCTCCTTCTCTTCTTGCCATTTGGATGACTAGGGCTTTAGCCATATAGAGAAAAAAAAGGCCCTGGAAATGATGGAGCATCACTTAGAAGGAACCTGAACCTCCAGCTGACTTGAGATGTTCATCTTAGACTTTTCCTTTAAACTACTGCATTATTGTTGAGTCTCTTTATTATATCAGTTTGCCTTACCTCAATTAATATAGTACCTAACGGATTGAGCTAAGATCATGGGAACAGAATACCTTCTTGTGCCAATAATATAGGTGGAACGGAATTCAGTCTAAGACTTGCTACTAGAGTAACATTCCAACTTTGAGTGAATTTGGGTTGCAACAACATGAAATCCTCACCTCTTTCTGTTAGAGGCCTTCAGCACCTCCCAATCAGAATCTAGCAGTTGTTAACAGCCATTTAGACTTAGGTCACTTTGCAACATGCCCTGTCTTAGCTCAGTGAGAAATTGAGGGATATCAAGAATAACTCAGGTATTTGGCTTGGGGGGCCAGGGGACTGGATAACATTTTCTAAGTGAAGGTTGAAAGAGGATGAGTTCAGTTTGGGATATGTTGAGTTTAAGGTAACTGCAAGATTTCCAGGTGGATCCAGAGTGAAATATTTAGGCCTAAATATCAGGAGAGGGAGATCTGGTTTAGAGATAAAGGTTTAGGAATCACCGACCTAGGGAGATAACCCCAGAAAAGAGTATGGAGTTAGATCAGAGTGGTCAAGACAGAGCCCTAAGGAAAGCTGACAATTAATGGATGGGGAAGACGAGGAGCCCACAGAGAAGATGGAAAGGTGATGGAGTAATTAGAATGATTTCCTGGAAGCCAAAGAGGGGACATATCAAGAATAAGACTGTAGTTAATAGTTCCAGATGCCAGAGAGAGATCACAAAAAGTAGGGGCTGAAAAGTGTCCTCTAAAATTTGATGATATGTTGCATCAAGAGCCAGTCTGTGGTGGATTAAAGTTAAGAGTTAAGGAAAGAAATAGAGACAACATTTCAAGAAATTTGGCTCTGAATATAAGGAAATAAATAGGACAAAATTTGACAGTACAGGGCCAATCTAAGGAAGTTTTTTGTTGTTGTTTTATGGCTCTGAATATGAGAAAGTAGAATAAGATCTGATAGTGTAAAACCAAAATAAAGTTTTTTGGGTTGTTTTGTTTTGTTGAGTTCAAATGAGAAAAATTTGAGAATACGTAAATACTGACAGGAAAGATCAATCAGAGAAGTAGGGCTGAAGATGGGGGAGAGATGGTTGGTATGCTGAGGTCTCTGAGAGAACAGAAGTGGAAGCACAGGTGAAGAAATTTTTTCAACTCAAAATGTCAGATGGAACCTCTAGTTCTTCATGCTCATTGTGCCCAGATGTATAGCCTCTAAACTCATTCCATATCAGTTAAGGAGGGGAGAAATCTAGTAACCCAGGTATTGTGTAATTTTTGTAGTATTTAGAATTTGGAGGACCCATTGAAAGAAGTCTATTGTGCAAAGTCCCACACAATACCATTCTTAGACGTGGCAGGAAGAGTGCCTGTGCTAGGCTCTGTGCTTCAGAGAGCCATACTCTGACCCTCTTCTGACTGCACCCTCCACACAGGGCAAGAAGTCATGGGGCCAAGGAGACAGGCCCACATGGTTCCTGCACCACCTGCTTCTATAACAGGCTCCGGATGCCTGACACCCCAGAATTATCGGCGGAAAAAGCCTTGAGCCTATTTTAGGGCCAGTGAAGGAAAGTCGTCTTCCTGACTGGATCTACTCAAGGGCAGACTGCTCAGATATGCAGATTATGTTGTCCACATATGTGCACACAAGGCCCTTTGCAATGTGGGATGGGGCAATGGGTAGAAATAGAAGAGAAACTGCCTATAAGCCAGGGAGGGATAACCAGGGAGCCAGCTCTCCCTTTCTATATTTTCTTGTGAAACTCCAAAGAGTCTGAGAATGCTAAATTTGAACCTACCCTTCCCAAAGCATACTTATCAAAATAGGAGGGTAGAATGTATTTTATTTAACAGTTTGTTATCCTGACTTATAACTTTTAAGTACTTAGACATAAGTTAAGTCGGCTTCCATTTATACTCTTGTCCCAGATCCAGAGGTGTTCTGGGAAACAGGCTCTTTGAGGAAGGGTGAGGTTAGTGAGCCCTGGTTGGTAGCATTTGCCAATTTCTGTGGTATAAATACTTCTGCAATGGGTTATTTTGATTTATCAACATGATGTCATGGATGTAGTTGCACAACTGGCTCTCCTGAGCAGGCCACACTCCGGGCCAAACCCACAGATATCATAGGCTGGACTGGCCTGCACTGCACTATTTTGCTTGCCTCTCTTCTTATCTTATTATTTCTCTTACCATTTTTTTTCCTCCTTTTTCCCTCTTAAAAGCAACATAACTTCTCCTCATGGACATACAATAATTGTACAACTGTATTAAATGAACTTGACCTTAGGACTTAACCACTCTCACTGGCTTCCAAAGTATTTCTCTTTTTTCTTGAAGGTTAGTTTTTTATTCACATAATTCCATTTGTCTTACTTTTATATGTATAGGTTATAGCAGGAAACTTTAAGCAATATATTGTTTACAATTAAATATTTTTTTGGTTTTGATTTTTATTCAAGTGCCAGGTTAAATAAATCTTCAAGCTTCCACAGAAATTCCTCATATTTATTCTTCCCAACATCCCAAAAGAAGTTTGCTTTCTGCAAGGCATAAAGGACCTTTGTTTCCTTTCTTGTCTCCCACTTTTCTCTTTCCTCATTTTATTCTCCCCATCTTACTCCTCACAGTCTTCCAGTAAACAGGAAACAGTGCCCTTAGATAAGTTAATGAAGCAGAGCTTGCAGAACCAGAAGCACAAATGGGCAACAGGAGTTGTCTGCCCTTGTCTTGAACTACCTGTTTGTTCAAAATGTACTTAATCCCTTGTTTTTTTTCTCATTATTTTTTCTCATATTTTTTATAATAAAAACATCTCATGTTTTTATTTCTCATGTTATTATCATCTTTGACAGGGGGTGGTCTCTTTTTTAAATTAAATTAAATTTATTGAGGTGACATTGATTAATAAGATGATATGTTTCAGATATACAACTCTATAATACATCATCTGTATATTGCATCATCTGTATATGTGCTCACCACTCAAAGTCTTGTCTCCTTCTGTCCCCTTTACTCTCTTCCTTCTCCTCACACCCCTCTTTCCCTTCTGGTAACCACCATAATGTTGTCTGCATCTATGAGTTTGTTTTGTTTGTTTGTTTGTTGCTTTCTGTTTTATATCCCACATGTGAGTGAAATCATGGTTCTTGTCCTGAAAGCATTTCTTTAAAAAAAAAAAATTATCACTCTTCTTGAGAGAACTTTAGTGAATTTAAATTTTCTTCTGCTTGTTCCATAGCAACTGGCTTGTATAATAACTTGGTCTGGCGATAATTCACCCTCATGACAATAATAAACTTGAAATAAAGAGTATGTTAAGAGGCTTTTGACATTGTAAAGCTGCCCCACTGCTGTTGCTCCAGTAAAACAACTCTTTGCAAATTATGTAAAGTTCGTCTCTGTTGCGTACCTGGCTTCCATATACTGAGGAACAGCTAAAGAAATGAGTCTAACTTGAGGTGAATCCAATATTCACTTTACAACAACAGAGAGTGCAGTTGTCATTTGCAACAGGAGGCCCCCACTTGGGTACCTGCCTCTGAATCCTAGTCTGAATAGCTGGTTTTAAATCCTTTCTTAGAGTTCGTCTGCTGAATATCTTGGTGACTAATTTCCTACTTCATCCCTCTTTCTGGAGACAGTTCCTGCAGGGATGCTGTGTGAACATCAAACATTGCTATTTTTACTTTAATGAATAATTAACTTTAATCAGGGACTCATTAGGCTGCTTAAAATCATGGAATGTCTTTAATACTCAAGAAAATTAAAACAAATATTAAATTCTAGAAAGTGCTAACAATCATATGTTAAAAGTCAATAGGAAGTTTCTATGAATATTTATTTTTGGCAACAATTCTTTCTTATGAATTTAAGCACTTTAGTGTGTATTTCAAAAATGGGCTATAAAAATAAGATAGTTTGTTTCTGCTATCACAGTCTAAGACAAAAGCCTACATCTCACATTGGTTACCTTTGAAACCCATTAAGTGAGGTATCAGATCCTTTGCAACCTGAGCCATTATCTCCAGCGCAGGTTAGACTTTGGATTTCTCAATTCTATGTGTCCTTGCAGTCAGAGCAGAGGACACAATGGGGGGTTTCTTTCCAAATTCTTAGGAGACAATCACAGCAAAATGTGTCCACATTCAAATGCAACTGGTTTGGTCAAATATTGGAAACAGAACAAGTCAGCTTTTCTTAAAATCTAGTAGATTTGCAGGAGTCATCTTCCTCATATAATCAAAGCTCTGAAACCAACCCTCAACCACCAGCCTTATTTTTAAAATAATTTACAGCGTCTCCCTCACCTTTATCAGTGGAGAAATGGTGAAAGTTGGTGTGGCAACGGCCATAGGCTGATTAAGTTTTATGAGACTGAACACACCAATTTTAAGCCTATGGGCTTACACTGTCTCAAAAGTCCTCCTCCGTCAGCTCAAGAGCACACTACCCCAGGAAAGAGAACTTGCACATTTACTCATTATTAACTCAGGATCCTTGGCTCCAAGGGGCAAAACCTACTCTTTCCTTGTTTTTAGTGCTTTTTATTTTATACTGAGAAAACAGACGGAGGCACACAGATTGTTTGATTCTGTGTACATGAAGTTCTAGAATCAGCAAAACAAATCTATAGCTATAGAAATCAGGTCAGTGGTTACCTGGGACCTGTTGGGGGAGTACTGACTGCAGTGGGCCACAAGGGAACTTTTGAGGTTGTTGAAAATGTTCTGTATCTCGTCAGGTGTATACATTTGTCAGAGCTCATCAAACTTAAGTGTATGAGTTTTATTGTATGTAAATTATATCTTAATAAATTTGATTTTTAAGTCTTTTTTATTGCCTTTGAAAATTTTCACAAGTATCACATCATTCTAAGGATTAAACTTCCTTGACAATTGTCTTTCAATTCAAGGCCACACTTGATATTTAATCCTTTTGTGCATGTCCTTTGATAATCTGAGTTTACAAGAGAATTTACTAGGCTGCCAAATATGTCTCTTTAGATAATCTCCCTTTTCTTCCTATCCATCCTTGTTTACAACATTTAGAATTTTATTTTTAAGCACTTCTCCCAAATACTTGTCATTTTCCCTTTGATGACTTTGTAAGGAATCCTACCATTTATCAAAAAACATTAGATCTTTCTTACCAATGTCTAGGATACATACCTAACCACATCCAATTCTCCCTAACTATCATGAACTCTAGAAGAACCTTTTTTCCCCATGAACTCTAGATCTTTCTTACCAAAGTCTAGGATACATACCTAACCACATCCAATTCTCCCTGACTATCATGAACTCTAGAAGAACCTTTTTTCCAATGAACCTTTTTTCCCATGAGTTCATGTTACTTTCACTTCTCTGACCAGTTTCTTCTTGTGTCCAACATTTGGAACCTACTTCCCTTTACTTTCTGAGAAACTGTCCACTGGAACATGGTATTTTTAGACAAAAAGAATCTTAAAAGTCAATAAGGACCTTGTCACTTGTTATATAAGACATCTGAGGTCTTAAAGGCTGAAGTGTTTGGAATTAACATAGATATATATTTATAATATTTATATTATATTTATAATATTTAATAATATTACATCTACATACTTAACAAATACATATACATAAATATAGGCAGATAATTCCTGGAGGAGTTTTTTATTTTTTTATAATTAAAATGACAGAGAGATTTACTGAGAATGTCTAAATGTACACATCTCCATTTTATTATACATAACTCAAGGTCCTGCTTCTCAAATTAAGATAACTCTGTCCACCAGGGATATGCAGTAGAAGGCTAAGAGGTAGGCAAAGTGCACAGGAAAGGTCGGATGCTACAGGAATGATTTTACCTGGTGGGACACAATATGAAAACATTTTTATACCAAAATAACTATAGATATATTAGCAGAGTAAAATAAAAAATCCACACATAATTTTTTAAATCATGTATATGACTTCAAAGAAATTTTGAACTAGGGAGTTCAAAATAGGCCGCTTTGGCCTATTTCCCCTAACCTCCCAGAGATGCTTTTTCACTTCTCTGTCTTTAGTATTATATCAATGTGAAAGCTGAGAAGAGCTCGAGAATAGGGTTCTAAACTGGGGTCCAGGAGTCTGGATGAAGGGAAAAAATGCATTTTTATTTTCACTAACCTTAAAATAAAATTTATCATTTCTTTCGATTATGAATGTAGGCAATAAACCCCAGAAATTTTAACAGGACCTATGACATATTCACAAGTAGAAATCAAAGATATTTTCATACCCAATTCAGTTGTTAGAAATATTTTGAACTATCACTTCATTCACTACTACTTCAAAATTACTGAGATTTTTAGTTCCTTAATAGGATACCTGTGGTTGCAGTCTTCTTATGTAGAAATACTATTGAGCAACTATGAGCCTACATGTCCTGCATTGCCCAGAAATATGCATTGCTTTTCTGCTGGTTCATATCTAAAAATTCTCTGTTCATTTCTTTGAAAAGAAAAAGCTGAGAACATCTGGAAACACTTAGAATTCTTTCAAAACTTATTTCCATCTTAATGCCATCCAAGTTGACCATAAATTTACAATCATTTTCTTTTTCATATAAGTTATATTGAAGAGGTTGATCTATTGACCTTTGGACAAAATACTTATTTCAAATCAAATTGCACTTAAAAAGTCTTGGATAATTCTGGTGTTCCTTGTAAGAAGCCTCCCGTGTTGCTTTGTAAAATGAGATATAAGCACTGTATTTTCATTTACAATAAGACATTTTTATGAAACAATATTCTTAACCCTTGTAACTATCAAAACAAAAAATAAAAATGAACTGAATGTCTCTTATGATATGTATAGTGCCTTATTGTTTTAAAATGTGGATTTTATTATTATTCCGGTGTGACAGCCAATAGATCAGCAGACGATTGCCATTGACAAGATGGTTGGTTATTGTATTCATCTGCTCAGGCTGCTATAACAAAACACCACAGACTGGGTGGCATGAGCAATAGAAAATTTATTTCTCACTGTTCTGGAGGCCGAAAGTCCACCTTCAAATGCCAGCAGGATTAGTGTCTAGTGAAAGCTTTCCCCTTGGGGTGTAGGCAGTCACCTCTCATCCTGTGCTCACATGGCCTTTCCACTTTACTTCCTTAGAGACCTATCTCCAAATAAAATTCAACATATGAATTTTAGGGGCACAAAATCTAGTCTATAACAGTTATACTCACAGATCTCATGGGTGGAGGGTAGGGTTACAAAGGAAGTGCTGGAGCCAGGAGGCAGAGAGACTGGGGGAAATTTCGGACAACAGCCTTTTGTGGTTTCCACAGGTGAGGCAGGATGAGCAGGTTTAGGATTAGCTGGTTTGAATAAATTCAGTGGGCCCTGGGGGAGGGGCTGCCCCTAGTTTTCTGATGTCTGAACCTGTAAAACATTAACAATCTGCCAGGTTATTGTAAGTGCCCAATAAATGGCAGCTATTATCAACATAGAAGAGAATGTGCCTAAATTTCACATATATGCGCAGTTTTCTATTTCACATAATTACAAAGCCCGGGAATTGTGATTAGTGATCACTGAGTTCTGCTCTTTCCCCCTGCTGAATGCTTTAAAACATCTTAAGGAAAATCTTAAAGTACAGACACATTGGGTCTGTACTCCCTCACCAAAAAGCACTGTAAGAGTATTGTACCCAAAAATATTAACACAAATGATATCAGCATAAGAACCAAATGCTGAGCCAAAATCATCTATAGGGAGGAGACACAATGCAAGTCTCACACTGTCAGAATCTCAAGCCTGACAGACAGCAGAACACCTGCCATGCAGGACACAGGTAAATGATGAAAGGTGAATTGGGGGAAGAGCAAAACCTCTTTTAATCTTTCCAATTAGGTGTTCCTTCCTGCCAATGCTGTTTAAAAAGGAAAAGGCAGGGAAAGGACTGCAGTCTCTGTTTTTGTGTAATCTCTGTGTGAAACACTTTTAACAGAGGAATACACTACTCAGGAGTCCAGTAAAAAATCAGAGATGAGTCGGAGACCTGAAGAGATGGGCCCAGCACTCTTGCCTGTTCTGACCCACAACCTGGACACAGATAGAAATGGCTGATTCAGCCTCACTAGAGAAAGCCTCTGTCCCAGCTGGTGTCCCTCGCCTGGTGTGGCCATGCATGACTCTCTAGCAAGCATAGAGATTGTGTTACAAAGGGGAGGAGGCATCTGTCACGTGGAGAAGTAAGTGCAGGAGCCTGTTAGTACTGATTTCCCAGCTACACCCCCTTCCACTCCCCACCCATTTCCTGCAAGCTCACTATCATTCCTGAATATAGTTTTTCAAAACTATACCAGAGATTTTGATTTCAAGTATTTTGAGGAGCACCAGAATTAAAATTAAGCCATGCAGGCAAAGGTTACATGGAATCTCTTTGTATTATTTCTTACAACAGCATGTGAATCTACGATTACCTCAAAATAAAAAAGTGTAATTGAAAAAAGCTACTCAGAATGTATTGTCACAGGAAGAAAGAAATAACTCCCATGCCACCACAAAAAAAGCCCCACCCTGTAAATCAACTTCTTAGTTGTTAGCTGAACTTCCTTAGTCAAGCTCTACCCATATAGATGCCATTCTGTGCCTAGTGAAAGGTCATACAACAGAAATTGACACCTATTTCCGTCTTCTCCTTTCCCCTTACCAAACTGACAAAGTTCCTTAATAGCAACTGAAAAATGTATGTCGTCGTTTGCTCCAGAAAGAAGAGTGGGGGAGGGGTGGGGAGAGAGAAAGATACACCTTTCGTGACAGGTTCTTTCAGACTTTTGCATGTTACATTGTGCGCAAATATTACCTGGTCCAGAATATTGTTCCCCAAACATATAATTTGAAGGTCTGGCACAAACATGAGCTTCTTTATGAGTATTTCTCATCCTTCCAGTTTGAATTCACCATTCCTTCCTATGTGTTCCATCGCCCAAGAGTTCTCAGTTAAAAAGCCTAAGAGCTTTTTTAAAAATGCCCACGTTCAGGCCCCTCCCCAGACCAACTAAATGAGAATCTTGGAGAGAAGGGGGTCAGTATGGGTGTTTAAAAAAAAACACTCAGGTAATGTTAATGTATACTCAGGATTGAGAACTTCTGTCCTGGTACTCTATGGAACCGACTCAAACACTCACCCTAAAGGCAAACACTGAATAACTGATTACAAAAATGAAAAAATACTTTTACATCTTCTATCTCATTTGTCTCCAGAACAGTCCTGTGAGCTGGGCATCACTGCCTAGAAGAAGAATGAAGAGTTAAAGTGCTAGAAGTTACAAAGGACCCCTTGAGCTTTATGGTTCTATCTTTGTGTTTGACCACGTCCCCTGAGATGAAAGCCAGATTTAATATCTCCCACCCATATCTTAGCATAGCACTTTACATGCAGGTGGTGTTCAACCACAATTTATCCACACTGTGAAGAATGAATATTCCAGCAGGGCGTCAGGAAGTATCTCTCAGTCATCCAGAGCAGCTCATGGTCCTGAGAGGATGCTCAGATTGTGAGTAAGAGTTTATATTTCTAGATCTCTGACTGCTTGTTTACCCCTATCAAAATCACCTAAGTTGCATGTTCAAAATGCAGATTCCTGGACCCTGGATTTACAGAACCAGGATTTCTGGAGAGGACATTCAAAGATACCTATTTTTGTTTTTTGTAATTTTGTGTGTGAGGGGGGTGGTAATAATATATACATAACACAAATTCACCATCTCAACCATTTTTAATTGTACAGTTGAGTGACATTAAGTATATGCACATGGTTGTACAGCCGTCATCATCATCTATCTCCAGAACTTTTTGATCTTCTCAGACTAAAACTCTGTACCCTTTAAGCAATAATTCCCCATTATCTTCTCCCAAACCCTTGGAAACCTGTGTTCTACTTTCTTGTCTGCACAAGTTTAACCACAATGGTTACCTCATGTAAGTGGAATCACAATGCTTGCCTTTTTGTGACTAGCTTATCTCACTTAGTGTAATATCTTCAAGGTTCATCCACACTGTACCATATGACAGAATTTCATTTTTTTAAGACTGAATAATATTTCATTTTATGCATATGCCACATTTGCCTTATGCATTCATCCATCGAAGGCTGCTTCCACTCTTGGTTATTGTGAAAAATCTACAATGAACATAGATGTGCAAATATCTCTCTGAGATCCTGTTTTTAATTTTTTTTAAATATGTAAAGCCAAAAGTTGGATTGCTGGGTCATATAGTAATTCTATTTTTAATTTTTTGAGGAAACTCTATACTGTTTTTCACAGTGGCTGCACCATTTTACATTCCCACCAACAGTATGCAAGGGTTTCAATTTCTCCACTTTCTCATCAAAACTTGTTATTTTCTGTTCTGTTTTGGATAATAGCCATCCTAATGGCTGTGATGTGTTATCTCATGTAGTTTTCATTTGCATTTCTTTGATGATTAGTGATTTGAAATATCTTTTCATGGGCTTATTAACCATTTGTATATCTGCTTTGGAGAAATGTCTATTCAAGTCTTTTGCCAATTTTTGAATCAGACTTTTTTGTTGTTGTTGAATTGTACAAGCTCTATACACTCTAGTTATTAATCCCTTATCAGATATATAATTTACAAATACTTTTTCCCAGTTCCATGTTTCCTTTTTCTTCTGTTTATTGTTTACTTTGCTGCACAGAAGTTTTAAAGTTTGATATATTCACTTTTGTCTGTTTTCACTTTTGTTGCCTATGCTTTTGCATCATATTAAGAAATCATTCCCAAATATAATGACATAATGTTTGACTTTATATTTTCTTGCAGGAGTTTTATAGTTTTGGGTCTCACATTTAGGTCTTTAATCCATTTTGAGTTAATTTTTGTGTATGGTGTAAGGTAAGGGTTCAAATTTATTCTTTTGCATGTGGATATCCAGTTTCCCTAGCACCATTTATTAAAGAGATTAACCTTTCCTTACTGGGTATCTTAGAACCCATATTGAAGATAATTTGACCATATATAAAAGTTTATTTTGGGGCTCTCTAGTCTGTCTATATATGTCTTTATGTCAGTACCATATTGTTTTGATTACTGTAGCATTGTAATATGTTGTAAAATCAGAAAGTGTAAATCCTACAGCTTTGTTTTTCTTTCTCAAGATTATTTTTGTCTATTCAGGCTGCTTTGAGATTCCATATGAATTTTAGGATGGATTTTCCATTTCTGCAGAAAATCACATTGGAATTTAGACAGGATTGCACTGAATCTGTTGGTCACTGTGGGTAGTATTAACATTTTAACAATATTAAGTTTTCCAATTCATAAACATGGGATGTCTTTGCATTTATTTGTGTCTTTTTGACTCCTTGGTTAAGTTTATTTCTAAGTATTTTATTATTTTTTTATGTTATTGTAAATGAGATTTTTTTCTTAATTTTCTGTTCAGGTTATTCATGTTAGTGTATAGAAACGCATCTGATTTTTCCATGTTAATTTTGTATCCTGCAACTTTCTAAATTTACTAGACTTAAGAGTTTTTTTGGTGGCATCCTTAGGGTTTCCTACATATAAGATCAGATTATCTGTAAACAGAGATAATTTATCATCTTCTTTTCCAATTTAAGTGCTTTTAATTTTGTTTTCTTACATAATTGCTCAGGCTAAGACATCCAGTACTATGCTGAATAAAAGTGGTAAAAGTGGGCAGCCTTGCCTTGTTGCTGATATTAGAGAAAAAGTTTTCAGTTTTTCACCATTGAAAATTAGCTATGGGCTTTTCATATATGCCCTTTAATATGTTTACATAATTTCTTTCTAACCCTAATTTTTTGAGTGAATGAAAAGATATTAAATTTTTTCCAATGCTTTTTCTGCAATCAAAGTGATCATGTGGGTTTTTTCCTTCATTCTGTCAATATGGTGTATAACATTGACTAATTTTGTGTGTTGGGTCATCCCCGCATTCTAAAGATAAATCCCACTTGGTTATGGTGTATAATTCTTTTAATGTGTTGTTGAATTAAGTTCGCTAGTATTTTGTTGAGGATTTTTACATCAATATTCATCATGAATACTGGTCTGCAATTTTTTTAATACTTAGGAAGAATTTGAGAGAATTAGTGTTAATTCTTTAAATGTTTGGTAGAATTCTCCAATGAAGTCATATAGTCCTGGGCTTTTCTTTTTTGGGAAGTTTTTGATTACTGATTTGATTACTATCTCCTTAATAATTATAGGTCTATTTAGATTTTTTATTTCTTCATGATTAAGTCTTGGTAATTTGTATGATCCTAGAAATTTATTTATTTCTTTTAGGTTATCTAATTTGTTATCATATAATTGTTGATAGAAATCTCTAATAGTCTTTTTTATTCCTGTAGCATCAGTTGTAATGTTTCCTCTTTCATTTCTGAATTTTCTTGAGTCTTTTTGTTGAGTCTCTCTTTTTTCTTTGTCTAGCAAAGAGTTTGTCAATTTTATTAATCTTTTCAAAAAAAATTCTTTGTTGATTTTTCCTCTTGCATTTCTTTTGTCTATTTTATTTCTATTTAAATGTTTATTATTTCTTTCTCCTAATAACTTTGATTTAGTTTGTTGTTTTTCTAGTTTCTTGAGGTATAAAGTTTGATTGTTGATTTGAGATCTTTCTTCTTTTATTAAGTGTTTTCTACTATGAAACTTTCCTCTGGGATGTTTTGCTAAGTTTTGGTAAGTTTGTGTCTTTGTTTTAATTTGTTTTAAGATAGTTTCTAATTTCTCTTGTGACTTATTCTTTGACCTATTGATTCAAGAACCATGTTTTTTTGGGGGAGAGGGGGAATTCTATCTAAATGAGGCTGAAGACCAGGTGCAAAGCATTCAGGTCTCTCCTCATGCATAACATGTATGTAGAAAACTTAGGCTATGGGACATCCATAGTCTAGAGAAGAGTCATCAGAACCAGCTATGGAGATTATGGGGCTTATTAAGTGTCTTGATTGCTATCTCTACTTGAGGCTCTGTGTGTATCTGCTTCTGTGGTTCTGTCTAGGTAGAGGTTTGATTTGTGATGCAGTGACTATCCCCAGATCTCAGAGAGAAACAACCACAGGCAGAGAGATGGTCTGGAGAGAGGCCTAGCAAACAACACAGGCTTCAAAGGTTTCTAATGCTGAGTGGTAAATTGTTCATCTGGTCTCCTTATCACTTCTTCTATCTACTTCTTCCTTGGAAATCACCTAACTCCTTTCTTCTCTCCACTCTCTTCCCTCATTCAAAGGGAGGAGAAAGGGTGAGAAATATACCATGTGCTTTATATGAATTACCTCCTCGAAAACTTACTATCATTATCCCCATTTTATAGTTGAGAGAATTGAAGTGTGAAATGGTTAAGTAACTTGCTCAATCATTATTAAGTGAGTAGACAGTAAGAGAAAGAGATCAGACTTTAGTACAGGTCTTTCTGGATCTAACACCCAGACTCTTCCCATTACAGCTATCTCTCCCATTCATTCAACAAATACCTACTATGTGCTTACCTTGTGCTAGAGGCTAAGGAAGCTACAGAAACAACAATAACAGCAAGATATGGCTTCTATAGTTGAAGGAAACCACTACTAGTAGAGAAGGTAAATATCAAATCTGTAATTATAACAGATATTTAAAAGTGTTACAGAGGTATAAATACTATGGGAACACAGAGAAGCAAGGATTCTAGGGTATAAACCAAAAGAAATCTCACATTTAGGGCAGGTTTTCACCAGAAAAAAAGAAAAAGAAAAAACATTTGGAGTTTTTTGGTTTTTTTTTTTAATGAAATTTCAGATGGCAAATATTTTAGCCTCTTCAGGCCAGGCAGTGTCTATTGAAGCTACTAAACTCTGCCACTGTAGCACAAAAGTAGACACAGATAAAACATAAACAAATGAGCATAGCTGTGTCCCAATAAAATTTAATTTACAAAAACAAGAAGCGGCTGGTTTTCACCTGGGAACCAGAGTCTGCAGACCCCTGCAAAATCAAAGGAGGTAATTAAGTAGGGAATTGATCATATTTTTTTTCTAGAAAGATCACTCTAGATGATGTAGAGAAAAGAGTTTATGTTCTCACTATTCTTTTCCTTGGAGTAGCTCAAAGACATTTGCAACATGCGGAGCCACTAAGCCTTGGATTTTGTAAGATGAGGAGAATAGTGGGTCTCTCATTCCCTTTTCCTGTCCCTCATTTCACTCACCGTCCCAATTTTATTTCCTCCTATATATTTTCATATGTCTTCATTTTTGGTGTAATGTTACCAGATTTAGGAAATAAAAATACAGGATATCCAATTAAATTTGAATTTCAGATCAACAATACATTTTTAGTATAAGTATGTCTCGTGCAATATTTGGAACATACTTATAGTAAAAATATATTCAATATTTACCTGAAATTCAAATTTAACTAGGTATTCTATATTTTATCTGGCAAGGAGGCCAACAGGCCCTTTCAGTCTGAATTCCTCAGAATTCTAAGGAGACATAAGAGAACAGAAATGAGGGCAGCCTGATGTTTAGATTAGGTTGCAGCTGATGGGCATGTGGGCAGCAGCTAGGAATGGGTGGGACAGTAGAATGAGGCCTATTAAAGTGAGTATTGATGTAGATTCCAGCAAAGTCCAAAGATTGAGGGAAAGAGGATACTGGAAAGAGGTTGCTGAGAAGTCTGTGGAATGTTGGCTGGGCCAGGAAGTGAAGCAAGGGTCTATGTGGTGGCTTTTATAATCTCTTCCATTGAAACAGAGCTTTACAACTTTATAAAAGTTGTTTTCCATGGGCTCTCACAGGAACCTTGCAAGAAAGGACATGAGTATTAGTAAGCAATGACCTCATCTGAAAAATGGTAAAACCATATAGGTCAGGCAAGTTCTCAACCCCAAGTTAATGGCCCTTCTGAGATTGACTAAACTTCACTTCTCTTGCTTTCTGAATATTTGTTCTATGGTCAAAGAAGTTAATAATAGTGGTAAGAAGTGACACCAGCATCAGCCACTAACATTTATTGAGCACTTACCTTTTGCCAGGCTCTGTTGTGCTTTGTATATTTAACTCACTTATTTCTCACAATGTCCCTATGAGGTAGGTATTGTTATAATCTCTATTTAATTGGCAGAAAGAGATCAAGCAACTAGTTCAAGATGAGAATGGAAATCCAGATCTAGTCATTCCAGCTCAAGAGCCCAAGTACCTGATAAAGACTTGCCCCTTCAGCAAACTTCAGTCAGGTTCCTCTGAGTCCTTTTCTTCACTAGGCCACACCCTTTCTTCCTCCCCTCCTTGCTAAGTCCAGTTGTAAAAAGAATCTGTTTGAGACAGTTTAGAGAGAATTTTCTACTCCTGATGTCTAATCCTCCTTGACATCTGATCAAATTCCTCATCCTCAACCCTTGGTATCTCATTATCCTGACTGTCTTAAGAATCCCCTTAAGTTGGTTTAGCAAGAATTCCCCTACCCTTAATATATTCTCTTAGTAATTTTCCATCCACTGACCTCTTCAGTCTGCTCACTGGCTATACATCCCCAGATGTCTTTGCTATATTCAGAACTAAGCCCCATCTCTGTTTTCTGTTGTGATACTCTTGACACCTTTTGCAGTAGTGTTGAATGAAGTCCTCTTTACCATATTTAACAAGTGTCAGAATAAGTTTTTCTTTAACATACCCAATATGCTTGCTCAGGTCAGAGGGTGGGAGGTGTGAGGAATCGGAGGTATGAGTAAGGAGAGCAGGAGTTAGTACAAAATGAGATAAGCTGGGTGACACACCATCTTATTCTTCCCAGACTCCTCTGCCCTTCCATGCCTTTGCACAAGCTGTCACTGAAATAGCCCTGCTGTTATTTACCACACTTTCTCACCCCAAACTCCTGTGTATCCTCCATTGCTTTATTCAGATGTCACTAGATAGAGGTGACCTCCACTTTCTTAGATAGTGTTTAAAACTTATTTCTCTGAGTGGTAGACTTCTCTCTTAAGGCCTTTGTTCAAGGACTGCACTGCCATCATTTTACAAGTCTGTCTCCCATAATAATTGTGTACTCTTCTGAGTGAGGGCCAGGCCACTTTCAATCCTAAATTCAAGACTTTTAAAACAATACCTGATTTTCAATGGCTTATGTAATAGAAGCTTATTGTGAATTTCAAGAAGCAGTTTCTGATCCGCAGGAGGACTTCCACATGGTCATTTAAAAACTAAAGCTCCTTTCAACTTGTGGCTCTACCTTCCCCTAGGACCTTGAAGTTCTCTGCATTCAACCAGAAGATGAGAAAATGAGATGAAAGATTGCATGTGGAAGCTTTTTATGGACCAGGCTGGTAGTAGCACTTTTCACTTCCATTGGCCACAACTCAGTCATATGGCCACCACTAACTTCAAGGGAGATTTGAAAACATAATCTTGCTGTGCAGCCTGGAAAGGAAGAAATGGACCACAGCCAAACTGCCTGGTTTGATTTGCAGTTCTCACTTAGTAGTTGTGTGACCTTGAACAAATTACTTAATTTTTTAGAGTCACGGTTTCCTCATCAGTATAAAAAAATAATACCCTTCTCATGGGATTGATATGGAGAATAAATGAGTTATTATATGAAAAGAAGTTAGAACAGTGCCCAGCACTTAGTAAATCAAAGGCTATTATCAGACTTAATCAAAACTCTCCTACACCTTTCCCTCTGACCCAGAGTAGAAGCTTTTTACAACGGCCTGTGAAACACTTACACAATCTGTCCCTAGTTATCTCTTGCTTCTCTCATGACTCAAGCTACCATGACCTCTTTGCTCTTCCTGGAAAGTACCGGGCATGTTCCCACCTCAGCGCCTTTCGCTTGCAGTCTCTCTGCCCCTAAGGTTCTTTTCCAGCTCTCTGCATGACTCAGTCCAAAACCCCTTCAGATGTCACCTGTCCTGACTACTCTATCAAAAACCGCAAACAGCCTCACTCTAATAGTTCCCATTCCCCTTCTTGACTTTATTTCACTCCACATGTTCTATTACCACCTGATATGCTATATATTTAATTTAGTTTTCATCTGTCTTCCCCACTGGGCCTTAAGCACCACAAAGGCAGGTCTGTATCCCCAGGACTTACAATAGAATGTGTGCACAGACTAGGCACTAAATAACTGTTTGTTCAATACATTAGTAAAGTAATGAATGAATGGTGATTCTTGTGGAGGAGAGACTATTCTATTCTATGATGTGACTGCTGTCTGACCCATGAGTTGGACCCAGTCCGGAAAGGAGATTGCTTACTGTTAATCCCTCTTAGGTTCTGTCTGATCATAATTAATTTTCATTCTGACATAAATCAGCACCCCTCTCCTGCCTCCTGACTTGGTCAAGCATGTAAAGTAACTTCCCATACCAGGCAGCATTCACATACTAGTACCAGTAACTATACACCCCCCACCTCCTTTATCCTATATAATTTTTTAGTGCCTGCTAAATGGCACAGGGATCCATTTCGTCCTGTAGGCACCCAAGTCATTATTTGTTTGGAAGTTTCCCTTAATGAACTGTATTGGTCACCATCCTAGAGTGGCAGCCTCTTAGTTCAGTCTTTCCCTTCTTTCCTCTTACAGAGGTAAATTTTCAGTCTCAGGGACTTTCCCTGGGTCTGCATGTACAAACAATTCTCTATTGACACTCTAAAATCTTTGGCCTGGTGATTATTATTCCTCTATCAGCAGACATACAATTCATCTATGAAGTACATGCAATATGCAAACACTCCATTGGAATTAGATATTCAACAACAAATGAGACAAGAAAGTCCCTTGTTTCCAAGGAGCTGTGGTTTTAGCAGAAACTAAATTATATCTGAAATTAAAACAGTCCCAGAAAGTCCAGAAAGCAGATTATTGTGGTTTTAGAAATATAATCTACAAAATAGCAGCAAGAATAGTCTTTGCTGCATCTTTATAACCAAGGGGCCAGTATGATAATGTGCTCTGGGTGTTGAGTCTGACATATTCTGACACTGGCAACAAACAATGACAATGGTTAAAGTTTATACAGTATATTAAAATGAACACTACTTAATTAATAACCAAGTGTGCAAAAAGCTGAAGAAACTTCTCCTTTTTTTTTCTGTTTTAACAGAGGTGAGTTTCTTCCAGTGTTGGTGTCAACTTTGCAGTTATGTCTCGTTAGCGCTTCCCTGTCAACTTTTTCTAATTGTGTTAATCTTGGGGAAGAAAATAAGTAGAAATTTTTCAAAAATTACACCAAGTACAACAGCATATTTTTACTCTCAAAGATATTTCCTTCTCTTGCTTAAAGTAGCACTACCAGAATAGGTGATGGGTTATATGTTACTTCTCCACTTAGGAGCTAATTCTAATTTTTACTCCAAACTGAGTGTACACCAACTGACACTTCATAGAGTGTGTATTTCACAGGCCAAGAAAATAGTAAAACCAGTTTTAGCTGGTCTGGCTTGGAATCAGACTTTCTACCAACAATTCAGTTGAACCCGCCTATGTGGTAACTGAATGCTCCCACAGAACAAAACAAGCTTGAATGTGTCTGGCTGCAACTAATAGCAATTAAGGGCAGGGTCCCGAAGCTTTGTTTGCAGAAGGAAAATTACTGTCTCTGACAGCCCCCCATCCCCACCCCAGCCTACGTGGGGTTCCCATGTTTTATTCTCCCAAAACACACCCTTGCAATGCTGAGCATTTGTGGTTGTTTGTAATTATCTGTCTTTCAGCCTAGTAAGGGACTAGATCACATTCACTACAGTATCCCAAAAGCCTGGCACTGTTAAGTTTTCAATGAGTATGTTTATTGATGACTGACAGACTTCTACCTGCAGTTAACCCATGGGGAAGTCAGAAAGAGCATCTCATTTAGCTGAGCACTTGAGTCCTATGTTAACTCTACCTTTCCTAGCTTTGTGATAATGGAAAAGTCACCCAGCCTTTCTGAGCTTCTGTTTCCTCATCTGCAAAATAAAGACAATTATAATAATATCCTCCTCCAGGGGGCATTTTCTAGGCGCTAATGTGATTATACACTTGGAAGTGCTTAGTGGATATTCAAAGCAAATCAGCCAGATTCACTTAAGTGATGACACATTTTAAAGCTGATGCAGTAAAAGAACTTCATGGTAGAAGATAGATGAGTAATTTAAAAATTGAGGATATGATCATGAATATCTTCGCCACCCACAGACAGTTTATTTGATGTAAAAAGGATAGCATGGAGGAACGTATAGATGTGGCAGCAAATAAACACATATTTATTATTTTACTTACATTGTCCAAACTAGTTGACTACAAGTTTCTTGAGATCTGGAATCCTGGATTATTCATCATTGAATGCCAAACCCTAGATCAGGGTTGAGCCTAGGCATATTCAATACATATTTACTGAAAGAATGACTATCTGACCTAAATGAGCTCTACATTTCCTCCAGCTGTAATACCCACCCTTTCCTTAATGCACAAGGCCTGTGACTAATGCCTGGGAATTCAATTATTTTACCTGTAACCAACTCTACCCACCTTTTAGTGTTTATGAATCCACCCCTGAATTTTGTTTCCTCTTGGCATAGGATCATATCTAATTACTAATTCTCTGGCTTAGCCACATGACAGCCTAATTTCTATGGGTACTTACAGATTCTGATTTCTCAGGGATGTGTTAAGGATATCCACTTGAGCAGAACTTCTAGGAAACAGGCCTAATAAAAAAAAGTTACCATGGAGTGGTGGCCAGGGGCTAGAAGGAGGCGAAATAGGGAGTTGTCTAATGGGTATAGAGTTTTAGTTTTTCAAGATGAAGAAGTTCTGGAGATTGATTACACCAAATGTGAATATATTTAACACTAATAAATGATACACTTAAAAATGGGTACACTGTAAATTTGATGTTATGTATATTTTGCCACAATTTTTAAAAATGTAACATCACACACCTCTACCATACACAGAAGGAAGAAGGTAAAATCCCTATGGGATAACAATATTGCATTTTATTTTATGACAAATCATAAGAAAGCTTGAGGTTGTCCTTATCACCTCCAGAATTCTTGCAAATATAAGAACTGACCTATAAGACAAACAGGAATGAAATATCATCCAAATATTTAATATTGCCAGATTGAAAAGTGAGCTTAGAGTATCTAGACTATGAAATAAAATGTGAAAGTTATTAAATTTACAAAATACATGGACCCAAATAAACATTTTCTCCAGAGGCAAATCAAAGTAATTGAACTGAGGTGGGACCAGGCAAGATGGTGTAGATGGTGGAAGCTTTGAATATCTCCTCTTGCTACTATACCAGAGTTGTGATGGAAACACAGAGCAAATAGCAAGCAGAGCCGCCTGGATCTGGATGAACAGAAGCACTACAACTAAGGAGAGAAATAAGAAATCACTCCACAACAGTAGGAGGTAGGAGGAGGCAGAGATGCAAGGCTGCCTGGTCCTGAGTAGCTGAGTGAGGCAGCCAGCAAGTGCAGCCAGCAGGTACAGACATTCCCCCTAAAGAAGCCACACCTGAAACTGAACTTTCATGGTGATGGACTTGCTCTGAGCACCAGTGTCAGGTGAGTTGCTCAGGGAGTGCCAGGAACATATGGAGGGACACTGAGTTTTCAGAGCAAGAGCCGGAGCTGAGGCTCTCTCCTGGGCAGAGTGCTGGTGGCATCCACTGTTCCTCTGTTGAGCCCTCCCCACTCCTAGTATGCAGACACAGCACCACCATAACCGAGACGTCATCAAACTGGATAATAGAAATCTCTCTTCCCTGAGGATTCACTGAAACTCCACCTCTGGCAACTTGAGGCTCTACCCAACCTATATCCATTGACGTTCTTGGAGTGCCCTGTGCCCCTTGTTGTACTTCAAGCCTTGCACTGGTGGCACCTGGCCTCGTTTTCTGGCACAGCCTCTTGAAGCAACTATAAGCACAGCATCTGTGGATTGCTTACTAAATCTTGATAGTGGCCCCAGAGGGGCACAGGTTGGAGCTAAACTTGGCCTGCAACGGAACCCCTCTCAGGACTGTGCCACTAGACACATACTACACAAAGCCACACTAATAAGACTGGGAGACTTAGGAACTTTGTTTAGTACATAGAAACAGACACAGATAGGCAGCCAAAATCAGGAGACAAAGAAGCATGTCCCATATAAAAGAACAGATCTCCAGGAAAAATGGAGTCAAGCAACCCACCAGATGCAGAGTTCAAAACACTGATTATAAAGATGCTCAATGAACTTTTGAGAAGAGTAGATTAACTCAGTGAGAATTTTAACAAAGAGATGAAAAATTATTAAAATGGACATTATAAAAGGGAACCAGTGAGAAATGAAGAATGCAGTATCTGAGATGAAGAGTATATTAGATGGAATCAAAAGAGTGGATGAATAAAAGGACTGTATCACCAGTATAGCAGATGGGGTAGCAGAAGACACCCAATCAGAATGGCAATAAGAAAAAAGAATCCAAAATAATGAAAATAATTTAAGAAGCCTATGGAACATCAAATGTAACAAAATTCACATCACAGGGGTACCAGAAGAAATGAGAAAGCAAGAAGTTGAAAATCTATTAGAAAAAATAATGATGGAAAACTTCCCTAACCTGATGAAATAAATAGACATACAAGACCAGGAAGCTCAGAGAATCCTAAAAAATACAAACCCAAAGAGGACCACATCATTAAAATGGCCATACTACCCAAAGCAATCTATAGATTCAATGTAATTTCTATCAAAATACCAATGGCAATTTTCAGAGAACTAGAACAAAAATCTTAAAATTTATATGAAACTGTAAAAGATCTCGAATAGCCATGGCAATTTTGAGAAAAAAGAATAAAGTTGGAGGTATCACCCTATCTGATATAAAACTACACTCTAGGATTACAGTAATCAAAACATCATAGTACTGGCATAAGAACAGATACGTTGATCAATGAAACAGAATAGAGAGCCCAGAAATAAATCTGTGTCTATATGCTCATTTAATATATGACAAAGGAGGCAAGGATATACAATGAGGTAAAGACAGTCTCTTCAATAAGTGGTGCTGGAACAATTGGAAAGAGACGTGAAAAAAATTTCATTGGACCTCCTTCAAAACCACATACAAGAATAAACTCAAAATGGATTAAAAACTTAAATGCAAGATGCGAAACCATAAAACTTCTAGGAAAAAACATAGGCAGCAAGCTCTCCGATATTGCTACTAGCAATTTCCTTTCAGATATATCTCCTTAAGCAAAGGAAACAAAAGAAAAAATAAACAAATGGGACTATATCAAACTAAAAAATTTTTGCACAGCAAAGGAAACCATTGACAAAACAAAAAGACAACATACTGAATGGGAGAAAATTTTCGCTTAAAATATATCTGATAAGGGGTTAATATCCAAAATATAACTCATACAACTCAACAACAACAACAACAAAATCTAATTAAAAAATGAGCAGAAGACCTGAATAGATATTTCTCCAAAGAGGACATACAGATTGCCAATAGACATATGAAAAAAAATGTTCAAGAGAAATTTCATCAGAGAAATGCAATTTAAAACCACAATATGATATCATGTCACACCTGTCAGAATGGCTATCATCAATAGATTTTTTTTAAAAAATAAATTTTGGTGAGGATGTGGAGAAAAGGGAGCACTCGTACACCATTGGTGGGATTGCAAATTGGTGGGATTACATCCATTATGGAAAACAATCTGGAGGTTTCTCAAAAAATTAAAAATGGATATTTCTTTTGACCCAGTAATTGCACTTCTGAGTATTTATCAAAAAAAAAAAAAAACCAGAAACAATAGTTTGTGAAAACCTATGCATCCCTATGTTCATGGCAGCACTATTTACAGTAGCCAAAATAGGGAAGCAACCCAAATGACCATCAACAGAAAACTGGATAAAGAAGTTATTGTTCATATATACAATGAAATATTACTCAGCCCTAAAAAAAACATCCTACCATTTACAGTGACATGGATGGACCTAGAGGTTATTATGCTGAGTGAAATATGTCAGGCAGAGAAAGATAAATACCATATGATTTCACTTATATGCAAAATCTAAGGAACAAAAAACAATCAAATACAAACTCACAAATATAGAGGACAATCTGGTGATGGCTAGATAGAAGGGCAGTGGAAGTCTGGGAGAAAGCAGTGAAAGGTTAAAGAAGTATAAATTAGTAGTTGATAGATGGTCACGGGGATAGGGAGCACAGTATAGGGGAGGCAGTCAGCAGTGATGTAATGTCTATGTGCAGAGCCAGATGGAAGATAGAGCAATCAGGGGGATCATTTTATCAACTATATAAATGTCTAACCAACGTGTTGTATACTTGAAACTAATAATAAAATAAAATAAAATGCTAAAGTAAGTAATTTAATTGAAATTCATTGCAGCACTTGAAATTGTTTTTGTTTTTGTTTTCCAGCTTTTTGAGATCTAATCGACATATAACATTATCGAAGTTAAGGTATACGAAGTTTTTATTTAGTACTCTTAATATTATAAAATGATTTCTGTTAGGCAGTTAGGCAGGCATGAACAATAAAAGTGAAGGCCGAGCTCTGTACCCATAGAAACCGCCCTTAAGAACCTCCCAGAAATACCTATTTTGTGGTTATAAACTACCCCTACATCCTAAGGCACAAAGACCATAAAAGCTGCTGGCTTAAACCAGCCACAAACATGTGCACAGAAAGTACTACCCTAACTCTCTGGTAACCTCAGCTTCATTATACCAACATTGCATCATAAATCTAATTATAACAGACTGAATTCCAGGTAAGCACATGTGCATAGGCAAAGTGTTATATAGCAGCCAACTGTCAGTCAAGACGACTTCCCACGCCAATGATCTAAGACCATCTCTATAACCACCTATCATGGCCCTAATATAATATAGACTCTCCCACCTCCAGGCTGTTACAGCTCTTCCCTGGTAACCCTCCTTTCCCTTGGAACATATTCTGACTTTTGTCTTTCTGCCTTTCAAATTCCACTAGGCTGCCATCTTCCTTGGCATGGACCATCTCCTTCTAAAATGTAATTTCAAAAAATTTTACTTCTTATAACTCTCGCTGATGTGTAATTCTTTACTGTGTTGGCTGGGAAGGACCAAGGATACCCTCCACACCACTGGGGCAATGCTAGATTTCACATCACCTTATGCAATAACATTACCACCTCCATCATGTCACGTAATTGCCATTTCTTTCTTATGGTGAGAATATTTAAGATCTATTCTATTAGAAACTTTTAATTACATAATACAGTATTATTAACAGCACTCCAGGTTTGAACAAAAGTTTAAGCAATTAGAAACTTTTCTAGCAACTACTACAAAACTGTGGAGGAGAATAAGCACACTAGGTTTTCAGCTCTTACATACTTCAGCTCCATTTAAGTTATTCTGCTAAATATACATGCCTTTTGTCTTCTCGCTTCACAGGTCAAGTTTACCTAAAGTAACATGTCAAGCAGAAATAGGAAAGGTTTTTCAATATTTACATTTACCTTTTTTAGAAACCCAGAGACTATTTTTATGCAATAGCTTTGTCACTGGTCATATTTAAACCATTGTTTAAATGGCAGCAACATTCTAATCACAGCAAAGTACAGTTAATCTGGGCATTTTTCATATTCCTCACTTTTGTTTCTTAAAGCATTCAGCATATTGACCTCATCTACTTTAAGAGTAAAGTTCTTTATTATTCTGCCCCCAGCTGTGGTTCTCTGGTTTCTTCCTCCACCTCTGACTCTACTCTTCCTGCTTTGTCTACTTGTTTTTCTTCTCTATTCATTCAACTAATCTTTCTGGAGGGACTGCAATGTACCAACCATCACGCTTCCAAGAGGTAGCAAAATGAATATGGAGCCCACACTCTCAGGGTACTTTGAGAGCAGAGACACAAGTGTAGATCAATTTGTCACAGCAACAAGTGTGGACTTATAATGACAGCCCATGAGGCCGGGGCACTGGGTCCTGAGGAGATCAGAGAAGGTTGCTGGGGCTGAGATCTGCAGGGTGAGAAGGTGCCTGTGGACGAGGGTGAGAAGGTGCCTGTGGATGAGGTGAAGAATGTTAGAGGCCTAACATTCAACATCAGTCAGATTCTTCTTCACCTATGTTCTTGATTTGCAGAGTGCTTATTGGTTTACAATCACTTCCACATACATCATATCACACAGATGCTCTGTGTAGGGGAAGGACAGGCATTATTAGGCATTCGTAATTGAGGAAACAAGGTTCAGAGCCATTACATGGCATACCTACTGGACTGACCATAGAGGTAGACTTCCAACCATAAGTCCTGGGACTTCCTCCCTCTTTCTGGTGACTCATTTCCTCCTCACTCATGACCTCAACAGAAGCTGTCAGACTCCTCTCTGGGTACCTTCTCTTTAGATGCATGTTTCACTTTAGCTGCTACATATGTCCATGAGGCATCCCAACTATGTCACCTAAATAAAATAGCACTTCTACAAACTAGTTTTGCTTTTAAAATTTCTTACATTAATTCTAGTAATATTGTTCTGCCTGTCAACATAAGAAACATCAAAACCTGTAGAGAATTTTAAAGAGTTTATTTGAACCAAACTGACGATGATTACCAGAAAGCAAAATCTCAATGGATTGAGAAAATGCTCTAGAGAACATTAGTTTCACAGCTTATTTTATACATTAGGATCAAAGGAGGAGATGTAAGGAGGGTTACCTGACATCCATTGGTGATAGATTAAGGAAGCAGGAAAAAACAAAACAGGGAAATCTCTGGGATTCCGTAAAGAGTTAAACAGAGAGACACATAGTTCTCTTACGTTGCTGTGTGCAGGAGAGTTAATAATTAATATTTACAGCACACAGAGATGGTACGCATGGGACAAGATAACCATGAGGCGTTCTGTGGTCTCGTGTTCAGGTGCAGTGGGTTGTGCCCTGAGGGGTCTGGAAAAAAGGGAATACTCTGACATTCCAAAGGTATGTTCTCTTAGAAGCAAAAAGACGATAGACAGGCTCACTTAAGGTAAAGGTTGACCTTTATCAAGAAAGCTACTGGCTTAGGACATGACTACCCAACATGACCTGCTTTAATTAGAAATTTTTATGTTCAGATCATCCTGTGTGGTTAATTTCGGTCTCTTGAGTTTATAGGGCCCCCATGCTGGCCTTTTCTGAGCTTGTCAGGGTTAGTGTGTAGTCCCTTTTTGGTCCACATGCCAAAATCTTGGGTTACGGTAGTTTTAGGTTCTGATTTTCTGAAAAAGCAAGTCTCCCCTTACTGTTTTGCTTTTTCATAGTTTTCCTAACTTAATATTGGACATTTATTTTCCCCAGTGAACCACATGATCATTTTGTCTAATTCCATTCTAATGGAAACTGCATAAAAACCAATTTTCAGTGAATTGACTTTTTAATTATATAAGATTTCCAAACCAAAAATATGTTACCAGTCCAAGTCCATGTGCCCAATGCTTCAAAAGACCAAAACTCAAAACATCAGAATTTGAAGTAAGGAAAGATTTATTGATTGAGAAGGAGCCAAATGAGAAGATAGATACCTTAGTAGTTCCTCAAATCCATCTTAAGAAAGTACAGGGTTCAGGCTTCTTTTAGGTCAGGGAAAGGGTGGAATGGGAGGAGCTGTTTTTGTAAAACTCAAGCAGAATTCTTCTAATGATCAGCATGTTTACATATAAGACAAAGCAGGACCTATTAGCTAGCCTAAAGGCCACGGGAACAATGCAGGTTTGAACATGATGGAGTTAGAGAGACTGAACATTTCACTCTGTTACAAATATAAAAGGCTTTTCCAGCTATTTAAATCTTCTCTTTGTGTTTTAACAAAATAATAAGAGATTCTTCCTCCACCCTCTGCCAATATTTCCTGTTATTTTTTTGTTAGAATTATTCCTAAGTAATTTATAGGTTTTGTCACTAGTATACATGAAAAAATATGCTCTCATTTTTATTTTTAGTTGGCTCTCAGAGCAGGAAAAAAAAACTATTGATTTCTATATATTTGATGTAAGGAGGAAGTATGAGAACTGGATGTTAAACTAAACTGTATTCAGATCTTGCAAAGTGCTGTCAAATCATGGGAACCTACAGAACAAAGAAAGGGAAAAATAGGAGTCTATAAGTAGTATCCTACACACACACACACAAAAAAAACCCAACCATTCATTCCCAGCAGCTAGACATAGGGAACCCATAGAACAAAGGCTGGAGATTGCTAGCCTTTCAAGGTACATACCCATACTATCAAAAGAAAATAGGTAAACAAAGTCTTTAATTCAAAGAAACTAAGAAGGACAAATAAACTGAATCCCCCAATACAGAGTGGGGGCACTCTGTCTCTCTCTCTGTTGGCCCCCTCTCATTGTCCCTCTCAGCCTCTCTCAGTCTTTCTCATTCTCTGTCTCTGAGAGGAGACCATGCTCTGTCTATGGAGCATTATTCCTTCTTTAAGAAACCTTCCTTTTGTCTCTAACTCCAGCAAGTGCTTGAATTCATTGCTGTGCTCTCTCTCAGTATAGCACTTGGGTCCCCACTCAGAGGGATTCACCCTGTTTTGTATCATATTTATATAGTATCCATCCACCTTATCACATTCGCTTAAGATAATATTTGCTATTAGTTTTTGTTAAATAGTCTTTTGCCTTTTTAAATAATTTGCTCCTATACCTACTTTGAATTTTTATTAGTAATGAATAACTGCTGAATTTTAGCAAATGTCATTTGGACAGCTACTGATGTTTTCTCTTTCTTAGTTTATCAGTGTAATGAATAATGTCAATGGATCTGGATACTGAATCACAGTTTTGGAATAACTTTTTTTTCATTCTTTTGCTATAATGAAGGCTTCTACAAGCTAATATTTTCTTATATTTTTTCTAAATATAAATGAGATTAATCTATAATTATAATTACAGGTCATCTAAGCATTTTTTCTTAAATTCTGACATTAAAATTATATTAGCTTCAAAACATAAATTTAAAAGATTTTTCTTTGGCTTAAAGTAGCTAAACCTGCATTGCTAACCAGTTTCCAGGTGATGTTCGGAGGCCCTTTGACCCCATCACCTTACCATTAGTCTGTTCATGTTTTCCTTCTCTGATTGGATCTGTTTTAATAATTTGGATCTGTTTTAATATATTTTGCCAGGAAATTATACATTTCTTGTAAGTTTTCATAGTGATTGCTATAGAGTTACCCATAGTGAGTCTCTTCAATCTGTTAATTTCTTGTGTGCCTATAATGATGACTCTTTTTCCATTTCTGACTTCTATTTTTTCACTTTTTTCCTTCTTCAGCCTTACAAGTTGTTTGTCTCTTTTATATAAATAAATCTATCTATTCAATAAACATTTGAAGCTATTTTCAGTAGATTTTGACTTATTTATCCTTCTGTTTTTATCCTGTTACTTTTCCTATGTCATTAATTTCAACTTTTACCTTTATTAATCTCAATTTCTTTTTTTCTCAGTTTTTAAAATGAATATTTAGTTTTTTGTTTTGTTTTGTTTTTACTTTTAAACTGAAAAAAACATTTTAGAACTCTAAACGTTACTCTTAGTACTGCTTCCAGGATCCCGCACATTTCAATAAGAGATGGTTTCCTTTTCATTGGTTTCCAGAGAGTTATGAATTCTCTTTTATTTCCTCTTTGATCCAAGACTTACCTAGGAGTTTATTCCTCAATTTTTAACTATTTATGGTTTTTAGGTCACCTTTTATCTTGTATCTATAATTTTTAATTTTATAAAAAAAAATTTTATTTGTGAGATGTAAGTAGTCCTTATGTACTGTCAAATTATTTCATTATGTTATTCAGTTCAACTGAATAATATTTTGACTAGTATTGTATTATTTTGTTGGTCTGAAAGTCTTTTTTCTCAGTTTCATTGAGATATAATTGATATATAACACTCTATAAGTTTACAGTATACAGCATAATGAATGATTTTTTGACTGTTGATTCTGGCTAACTGTGAGAAAGGTGTTTTAAAGTCTTTCATTATAATTGTATATTTATAGTTTTCCTTGCTTATATGTATTTATTTGCTAACAGACATCTTTTGATGTCTGCATTATGACTGTTATATCTTCTTGATTGTCTTATATCACTGTATAAGGATGATCCTTAAACTCTAAGTGCTTTTAGCCTGCAATTCTACCTTCTCTGATATTAATGTTACCACTCTTTTCATTAGTTTTTAATTTGCCCAATATTTCTTTGCCTAACATTTTATTTTCACCCATTTACTATCACCTTGTTTCAAGTGTAAATCAATATGTCCAATGAGCCGGATCTTCACATTGATCTTTTTCTAGCACGTCAAACTTTAGATTTTAACATTGAGCTTATCTTTTTCCCCCTAAATCCTTCTCTCTTCATTATTTTCCATTTTAATTGTGATGAACAGCTCCTGTTTTGCCATTTATTCTGAATAAAGCATTCAGATATCCTTCGGCTGTGTCGTGCCTCCCTACTTTGCTCCCCCTCCACCCCCAACCCAGGAGCTCTGGATGGCGTTTCCTCATGCCTACTTCAGGCCAGCATGCGCCTGCACCCTGGCCAATTTGACATCCCCTTCTTCAAGCCTTAGGGATTCAAACAGAACTAATGCAGTGCTACTGGATCCAGAAAAGTGGAGGCTCTCTTTTAGAAAAGGCACTTCAGAGCACAGACTTTGAGACCAATTTTTCTGTGTTTAAATGTTGCCTCTGTCTCTTATTTGTAACTTTGGCCTGGCTATTTAATCTGCATCTGTTTTCTTACCTACCTCATTCTTGTAAAAATTACAAGTGTCAGTATATGTAAAAAGTTAGAACAGTGCTTATGATGTAGTAAGCAAATATGGGTGTTAACTGTTGTTATTATTTTATCTTGCCCAGGGTCTGAGACAGGCTTGGAGCTGTTGGCAGCCTCCATGTCACTACAGGACACATGAAGTCTGAGAAGGGACAAAGTCAGTGTGAAGGAGAACAGAACCAAGAGAGGTACAGGGTAGAGCCCTGGAAAAAATTGGTCCTAAAGCTGGTTGTCCCCAGAATTTTTCAGATATGGGACAATAAAACCCTTTTTTACTTAATATTGACTTAAGTCAGAAAGAGTCTTTAAAAATTCAACTGTCAAGTAGTGTCTTGGGCTAGAAATTTAGGAACCATTTCAAATCTTCTTTCTCCCTCACTGTTCACATCCTGTGTGTCCAGCTGCACATGTTATACCCGACTTTGAGCCTCCACGCACACCAAGGAGCCAACACCGATGCAAGAACAAGAGGGAGTTTATTTGCAGGCTCGAGCCAGGGCGGAATACACTGACTCAGCACTGGAAGTACTGGCCCTGACTTACAGTTCCAAAGGGTTTTTAAAGGGTAAAACCACAAGCAGGGGTGTACAGCAGTGGCGTTACAGGATTCTTTAAGGGGATTGGTTTAGGTTTCGCGCTGAAGAAAAAGAAGAAAAAAAAAAACCTAGGACAGGGAGCTTGGCAGGTGGGATTTTTAGATAATTTCTAAGAGGTCTCTGATTGGCCAATTGCTGGGTGGGATGACTCTTAGCCAGTTGGTGGTTTTTCTTGGAATTCCTCTTAAGCTCAAAATGGAGGGTTTGTATTTAAGATGGAGTTTGGTTCTACACACATTCTATACTTCCTAAATTTCTTGTTTTACACTTTCCTAACTCAGAAGAGAAAAAAGAAAATTAATACTTGCTGAGTATTTGTTATATACTTATAGACTATGCTAGGATATGTTCACTTTTTAATCTTGACAACAACCTTATGAGGGACTGGAAGCACAGAGACAGTGATCAAGGTCACACAGTCAGCCAGTGGTAATTCCAGCTCAAGGGGCCACACTTGGCACCACTGTGCCATTCCGATTTGATAAACATTTGCTGAATGTGGTGGCATTTGGTTCTAGACTTATTGTGGCGATCACTTACAGGTATGTAAATGTCTAATCACTGTGTTGAACACCTGAAACTAATATTGTATGTCAATTGTAACTTAAAAATAAACAAATAAAGGTACACTTGATGAGGGAAAATGAAAACAAAACAAAAACAAAACATTTGGTAAATGGCTAACCCCAGGAGCAATACCTATAGAACTCGTTCCAGGAAGTACCCCACTTGGCATAGGCCAATGGCTACGTAGTCCTTTTTGAAAATGACAATGACCTTAAAGCATCTTGGTCAATGTCAGGAGTCACATATACATGACTTGACCACTTTTCTCTGAGAACTGGTCATCAACCACTAAATCTACCCATTTCTCAGCCCCAAAGCTTGCTGAGCCTGTTTGCAAAGAGAGGAGCAACACTGGGTACATCATGGTCATGTCACACCTTCCAATCATATAAAGACAAACAAATGACATGGTGTTTTTCCAGCATGAATTCACACATGCGTCGACGCACATGCATGGGAACATGATCCATCTTCTTAAAACTATAGCTGTCCATGAAGTCCTTTCTAAACAATATTGTAAAATTTTTTTCACCTCATTCCGGGGCTCCTCACATTGTCCCTTAGAATACTTATTACTTGTCCTACAGGTGCTCCTTTTCAGTTCCTCAAATCTGCTGAATTCATGCTGCGGCTCTAGCCCTCTCCTGAGAAGCTCCTCCCCACCCTCTCCACTCAGTCAGCTTCTGCTCCTCTCTTGGGTCTCTGCTTCAGGGAGGCCCTTCCTGTCCATCCCTAAGGTAGGCGCCCCTTCCTACCACCTTTTACTTGGCATCTCAGGCCCTTGATGATTGTCTTTGCAACCCTTAGCACAACGTGCAAATATTTTATTTGCGTGTGTGTTTACTTAGGTTTTGTTTGTGTTTGCATATGTTTTTCTTTTGTCCTTCTCCTTTAATAAAAGGAAACTGAATGAGCATCTTGAGAGCAGGGAACGTGTTTGTTCTGCTGTGTCTCCAGTGGCTCACAGAGGCCCTGACATGTAGCAGGTACTCAATGTATATTGGTCAGATGAAAAAAAAAAGAATCAGATACTAGCACATAGAATCTGGAGGGCTGATTTCACCCCATTGCAGATGGCCTGGTGTGTTCCTTTTAAACTGCTTGATTGCTATAAATGGGCAAAATGGATAAAAATTTCCAAACACGGAATCTTTCTTTTTCCATACAATTCAATTGGTCCTTGAATGATTTCTGCATTCTTTTCCTGTTCCTGTGTGGCTAGCTTAGGCGTTAGAGTCCTAAATGATGCAACTGTCAAGTAATGTCTTGGGCGAGACACTTGGGAACCGTTTCAATTCTTTCCCTTCCTTCACTGTCCACATCCTATGTGTCAAGCTGCACATTCTACTTCCTCAATTTCTTTTCACAATGATTCTTACACTTCCCTTACTCAGGGAAGAAAAAAGAAAATCAATATTTGCTGAATACTGGTTATATACTTATATAATTCTAAAGACATTTTAATGTTATTCCATGGGATCCTGAACTTCTCTCATGCCTTTGTCTGGCTTGGCCCCATCTTTAAAGTACTGCTAATAACAAACCCTTACACTTCTTCTTCCAAGGGCTGAGCATCCAGCTGGAGAGTAAGGCAGGTAAGATATTCTAGTGGAGGAGAGGGGTACTCTGGAAGAACCGAAAAAACAGAGCCTTGTTCTGAAGAAGGCCAGGGTTAAAATTTCACCCACCCAAATTATCCACAATAAGGATAACTTGGGCAAGTTACTTAAGTTTCCTTTATTCTGAGGATAATAATAACTGGGGTTGCTATGGATAGCAAATGGTGATGATATATACTGATATTTTTGCAAAATGAAATGACTTTGTTTGGTGCATACTAGGTACACAATAAATCACAGTTTTTTTTTTTATCTAAGAGATTTGCCCAAGATCTCCATAGTAAGTGGCCTGGAATTTGATTACCTCCTGCTTTGTAAGATTCTAAAGATAGTTTCTATACAAGCTGGGGGTTTGTCTCACTTCCTAGGTTGTGAGCTCTTCTAGAACAGGGGTGAAGTCGCCTACCTCTTTGATCTAGGGGACTATACAGTTGTTACTACTCACTTGCTAGTCTCTTGAAATAATATAGCATTTATTATGCAGAAATTGAGTTTTCTACTCAATGGTGTGTGTTAATAGATTAGGAAACTGCCCCTTTGAGCTAAGTAAGCACCCGGGATCCCAATTCCACTATCTTCTACAACTCCCTCTGTACACATCTAACCAAGGAGAATATAAAACAAACTTATAGTGATATGAGTAATTAGAGTTTTATGTTCAAACACCATGAAAGAAAGTACAAGTTTTAAGAGTCACACTAAGAGGAAAGGACATTTTAACCTCAACTAAACTAACAAATATTTGTCAGCAACCTGGAAATAATTAAAGTTTTTATATACAGCATTGTGTGTTTATGTGCCTATTTAATGATTCATTAAGTGATTCATTCCCTCTGCCCAATTCCTAAGAACAGCCATTTCCTTGTCTGATTTTCTATTAAATCCATCCTCTTGCTTTCCATTCCTGCTCAGGCCCTCTCCATCCTTCACTAAGAAACTGTCCCTAGAGGGAGATCCCTGATAATTCTTTCTTGCCTTCTAGAATCCAGGCTCCACACTGGCACCAGACAGGTGACTCCAAAATTCCACTGACTGCGTCCCTCCCTGCTCTACCCGCAACTCTTCAATATCTTCCCTTGCTTACTCTATGCAGTTCCTTAACTTGGAAAAGAAGCTTCAATGACCTAGCAAGAAAAAGGCTTAATATCTCTTCAGCATTTTTGAGACCCAAGCCCAGCTGGTCAGTTCTTATTTTAAAACGCTTTTCAAGATCCATAAATGCTGTAGAAGGTAAATAAACTATAGAAATTCTAACTAACTAAATAAACAAGTCTTGGACCTTTATAAAAGGTGTTGTTGCCCAGTCATTAATAAATCTTACTGTCTAAGAGAACAATGGTGTCAGACAAATGTCACATAAAATACATGTAATGAGATAAAATGCAGTGTCTACTTTCTTAAATAAAAAAGCACTAGTCCCCTAGAAAATAAAGACAACCTTGGCCATATTTCCTGCCTCTAGTCCTACCTCCTAACTTTCCCCACCCCCAACCCCACCCTTGCTGATTATAACCCTAGGCTGAAGCAGCAAAGCTATTCAGTGTTCTTGAGCCTTCCCAAGGTTTACGGGGCCTGCAATCCTCTGCAGTTAACCTTTCTGTGGTGAGTATTTTTGCAATACAGAACGCATTTTCCGTGTTACGAATCTTTTGTTTAAAAGAAAATCTTTTAAAAAATAATAAATTATAGAGCCAGTAAAATCTTACCATGTAACTAACACAAGCCAAGACAGAATCGAATGGGTAGGCATTAATCTAAATAAATCTTTTAAAAACCTAAATGTCTGTAACATGCAATTGTCTTTTAAAATAAATTTGGCAGTAGTGATTCTTAAAAGTCTGTGTATATACAGTATGACTTTTTCTTTAAGATATGTCACTAGAAGATACATTTTTAAGAGAAAAAATGTTCATCATCATTAAAGAAGAAATTATTGTTATCACCATCAAGATTGGTGTGTTTAAACAGAATATTCTAAATTCCTTCTAGAAAGTTTTTCTCTTGTTTTGTAATTGGTTTCAAGATTTGCTGTTGGAATTGGTTTTGCCAGGACGGGGGCCACGATTTCTGTGTCAGTGATTTTGAGGTCTTATTTTATTGTCGGAAGTTAATTTTAAATGTACCTGTTTTTATATAACAAAACAATTTTTTGAAATCATCATGATCTGGCCACTTGTTATTTTTTCTTGATTTGTAGCCTTTTTATTACCAGCAATATTTCCAAGGAACTTCTCAGTGTTTTCACTGTTGAGAGAATAATTAGCTTTTCTCACTTGCATGATTTAAATAAAAGGGAAAAAATAAGTTTTTCTCTCTCCCTTTAACTTTCAGTTTCCTAAGGTGAACACATTTTTTAAGGACGGTTGATAAAAGGGATGTGGGTTTGAGAGGTGGTATTTCAGATGTCTGGATACCTAGCCTAGAGGCTCCAAAATTGTGTTTGAAACCTACAGTTTCTGTATTGGTGCATCTGTCCATGCATTTTTTTTTTTTTAATACCACTGAGCATCTCCTCCATTCCAGGCACTGTGTTAGGATAAAAAAATTATCACCCATGGAATTCAGGCTCTAGTAGAGGTGAGGGACCTGAAAACAGATGATCTTAAAGAATGACAAGCACCAGAAAGATGACTTTAGAAGCCTTGAAAGTACATGTATGCTACTGATCCACATCTCTCCATAAATAAATAAGTGTAAGAGAGTCCAATATTATTATTTTTATTTCCCTCAGAATTACATTTATTTGGAGAGGAAGGCTAAATATTTTTCCCAATTTTCTTTCTTTTATTTTACTGTATTGCCCCAGTTTTATCAAAGTCTTAAGGCTATGCTTAGTTTACCTGGAAGTAACCCAAAAGCACTTGAATGTGTTGGCAAAATGCAGAGGAAACCCAAGGCCTGAGCAGGCACTCCATAGTTAGCCTTAAGTTTTATTGAAAAATTAGCGCTTAACACTACATTGAAACTCATTTGGACTGTCCTTGGTAAAGTGAAAATGGGGACCAGTGTGTATGAATATACTAGCTGCCCCTCCTAGCACATGAACCATGTTCTGGAAGAAAACATTTGGAAACTTTTTGGGGAAAACAATTTATAACCAAGTGTTTATATAGGCTGCTGCCTTTTTCCTGAATTAAATTTGCCATCGTTTAAGTATTTAATAGCCAACAGATAATTGTATTTTCATTGATATTTTGAGACCCATCTATACCAACTAGAGCATTTACAAATGGTTTTGTTATCTTCCTATAAAATCTTGGATGGGATTTGCTCAAGTTGTAGATTACAGACACCACCCACATTCATCATTCTGGAAGTTTTAATCATTGATGTTATGGCTAAAAACTATCTTTATCCTCTTTACTTTCATCATCAGTACAAATCATTGGCACACACACTGAAATAAAATGTTAAATCATTTAACATTATTTTATCAAAAGAGTTAAAAATAAAAATCAAGTTCCTTTGAGATGTTTAGTACCAAGGTGGATGTAGCCTTCAGCATATTGCATCACCAGGTAAGTGCTTTTCAGCCCACATGATTCAAAAGACAGGTAATTCCAATTCACATTTGAGTTGCAGCAAGATTTAAAATACAGTGCTGTACTTAATAGGTCTTCTGGTTCTTTTAGCCAAGATATTAAATCTGAGACATCTGGCCTGCTATACTGTCTGTATGACCAGATACCAGATATGCTAAGTATGGGTAGAGCCTAGCCCTCTGCAAGCCCGGGGGCTGGTGACACCTTTGGGGGTTCCTCTTTGCTGCATTCCTATTGGAGGCAAAGTGTTCCATGAAAGATGTGAAGAGAGATGCAAATAAAGGCAAGACATGAGTCTATGGGGAAAAAAAATTGCCTAAGTGAATAATCTGAGTTTAGTTGAGGATTTTCGAGAAATCTGCATATAAATAGGGACTGTTAAGGTAACTCAAAAGATTCACTCAACCAACAGTATTTCAACCTTTAATTCTGCAGACAAATAAATTGTAGGATGAGCTGGAGGAACACAAATTAAACTCTTCCATAGAAAGAAAGACACTTTCTGTTCTTTTACACCAACTCAAGATTCATATTAGGGGTCTCAACTAATCATAACAATGGTGAGCTGGAGCACAATTATTGCATCCCACTTCTAAAACAGATGAATGCTTGCTCCCAACTGTAATAAACAGCAAGAGAAACAGCCTTCTCTACACTGTAGTAGAAATGGTTTTATTGCCACATTTAAGAATATCCTCATGAAAATATGGTCCTGTGCACAAATTCTTTTATTAGCCTAAATGGAAGGACATATATTACAAGTGTCAATAGCAGTTAATTTTGTAAGATAGATTTACTAGAGATTTTTTCTTTTGACATTTTTGTGATTTTTTAAAAGATTGCCTTTATTTATTGATTATATTTTGGCTACAGTTTTTAAATTATACATGTTTGGGAAAAACTATTTTTGTGTAAAAGACGTAAGCTCCACTACTTCAATACTCAATTATCATTTTGGGTAGACTTCCTTTAATACAAGGATTCTCAATCCTCATTTCACTTTGGAATCTCCTGGGAAGCATTAAAAAAATTAATTCCAAGGCCACTAACCCCTACCACCAGACCAATGGATCAGAATTCAAATGGAGTCAAATTGTTGGTATTTTGCAAAGGTAAACTCATTACAGTATCTAACTTTCCATAATGCAATTATTTTATCTCTGTAGCATTGACCAGGAAGTTACATATAACTAAAATTAGAGTACATGTATTTTATCACATTCTTTTATTGTCACACTAGGTAGGTTTTGGGAAATATGATATAAAAGTTTCCCAGGGTCTATGGTGTAGAGCTTGGGATTTTTTGATCATTAAATGTAATTCATTAGTGCCTACACAAGATGTACTGCTTAACAAAACACTATCAGCTTGCTTTAAATGGATTGTTTAAATATCAGTTGTAGCCTGTGTTGGCTAATTCTTTTTTCTAAACTTTCTCACTGGTCACCTGCTAAAGCAATCTCAGAAACTGGTTTCTGGGGGAAATTCAGGCTTTCCTGCAGGTATGCCTTTAACTTATCTCCATGTTAAATTAAGATAGCCTTTAACTAGCTCTAGTTACTAGGGTGGCCTTCTATTTAGGAGTGTTGACCTAGGTATATATTTTTATTTTTATAACAGTGAATTTGCCTTATACACCTTTCCTTCTGCATACCTGCTCTTATGTATAATAAGCATAAGAGCAGCCCTAGTAGGGAATCTGAACTCTAGTTCTTGTCAAAAACTTCTAATCTAGCCTCACTGCTGTCTAACTATTATCAAACTCCAGCTGGCAGAAATATTATTCATGGAGGAATGTCAACGAATATTCATCCAGGTGTGTCTCTAAATAATCTAAATAACTTGATTTTTAATCTTGAATCATCCCAGATTATCAGAGAGATAAGTACTTAGGTAGGATCATTTTAGTTTTTCATAGATTGCTTTCAGTGATTCTTCTCCAGCTTTGTGCTTTACCCTAAATTAGGAACTAGGATCAGAAAAGTCACTAGTCTATTGTAGAGAAACTGTTAAAAAGCCTTGACCATTCCATGTCACTTATTTTTTTTGTTTGGTTTTGTTGTTGTTGTTGTTGTTGTGTGTGTGTGTTTGTGTGTGTGTGTGTGTTTTGAGGACCTCGATAATAAATTTCTCTGGGTCTCAATCTGTTTTTATTTTATGAACTTGGTCAATCTCCTAAATGTTTTTGTACTCTCTTTGCTTTGCCAGGTAGGAAGTTCAGAGTCTAATTTGTAGCCCATATCTGACACTGTACAGGAACTATGAGGCATGCATTAAAAATGCTCTAGGCTTTATTTTCCCCATGCCTGATTTCTTTATTTTTCATTTCATATCTTATTACTATATATGTAAATTTGTAAACTGCTCAAATGTTAAGAACAAATAACAGTATGAATCAGTTTCTCAGCTTTGATGCTATTAGGAAAAATTTTTTATTGGAATGGGCAGGTAGTTGGGGAAGTAGTTGGGGGAGAAAATGAGGAGAGGCATCCTTGGCCTCTGCCTACTAGAGGCCATAGTAGTTCTCCTTCCCTTGCCCACTCCAAGCTTTGACAACCAAAATGTCACCAGACATTGCCAGATGTCCTCTGGGGTGGGGTGGGGGGAATCACCCCTGATTAAAAATAACTCGTATAAATGAATAAATATAGTGGTGTTAAGCATGTAGGGGAAGAAAAGTTTTCCTCACCTCTGTTTGGGTCCCTGCCTAAGTCTGAAAATTAAATGGACAAGGACAGATTAACACCTAAAAGCACACAAATTTTATTAAATTTTCACATGTACATAGGAGCCTTCATAACAGAATGAAGACTTAAAGAAGTAATCAGGGCAGAAAGCTTTTATACCTTTTAGACAAAGAAACAAATTTGTGAAGAACTGACACAACAAGGGGTTTTGCCATAGTGGTACTAAATGGTAAAGAAATAAAAAGATTTGCTTATTCTCAGCCCTGAATTTCCTATCTCTGGTGATAATGATGTCTCCTTTCTTGCTGGTATAAGAATACCTTTCACAAAGAGATTTATCTCCTGTTTTCAGAGAAGAAGGGTAAGGAGAGAGAGGTCTCTGCTTTTTTCTCAGACGCTTTCAGCTTAAGATATTCAACATGCCAAGGTGTCACATTTTGCAGTGGCATGCCCTGAGCCCCATCAAGGGCTTAGTATTTTCTAAGCTAGTGCGGCCATTTTATTTGGAGGATACAAAGATGATGAAGCCCAATAAACTGCCCCCAGAAAAAAAATGGTCGACAAGTCAAAAAGAAAGAAAATATAAGTACTTAGAATATATATATCTAAATCTCATATCTGAAGTTAGTACAATCATGTGTTACATAACATTTCAGTCAATGTTGGAACACATATATGATGGTGGTCCCATATAATGGAGTTAAAAATTTTCTGTCACCTAGTGGGAGAGAGGCCAATCCAATTTGGAGGATTAGCAATGGTTTTGTAGAGAAGGTGGAATTTTAGATGAAATGTCAACACATAGTTAGGGAAACAGGAGGCAGGAACTCACAGCAGAAACAGTTTAGAAGAAATGTCTGCAGAGTGATAAGGAATTTGGCCCAACCAATAAGGGAGGAAAATGGTAATCAAGGACTGGAAAAGTAGGATGGATCATGTTTTAAAGAGCTTCTGAGATCAAGCCTAAACAGTTCGGGTGTGAAAAGGCAGTCTTCCCATGGAAACATATATTCCTTACACCAGTTTAACAAATTATAAGATAAAGGTAGAGAAAAAGCTTAATTAATTAGTTCACCAGAGATTAGTAATGGTAAAATGACAATGGAGATAAGGAAGGACCCAATTTATCATGTGCTATTTATTCTCTTTCTCACCTCAAATTAAATATTATAGTGAAGAAAGTGACTTTTACTTTTTAATGAAAGGATTACTAGACTTTCCTAGTGTCAAAAAAATTCTCAGTCTTGCACTATCAAAAATACAAATACTCCTCAGAGGGCTTCTCATTTAAACATTATCAGACATGAACACCATTTTTAACATGAAGAAAAATGTTTTTGGACTGACATTTTGTTTATAGAAATTGTTTTTCTTAAATTAGGAAATGCCATACCTTCAAGAATGCGTAATCATTTTAAAATATGTTTACAACTGAGAGTTTTCATCATTTTGGATAAAATTTCAAAAATGACATTATAGGAGAGGAAAAGTAATTTCCCTCTACCCTTCTAGACTCTTGGCTGGGGCCCCTGTAACCAAAATCAGATTAATAAGAAAAGAAACAAACAGAAGTTTATTAACATGTATATCTCATATACATAGGAGATACCCAGGGAAATAACTAACTCTCAGAGATGGCTTAGAATTCAGACTTAAATAGCATCTTTAGCTACAAGTAAAAGAGAAGCTGTGGAAAAGGTTCGTTATGGGAAGGTGACCAGGTAAATAAAAGTAAGGTTCGTCTGTCTGTTGCAGTCTGGCACCTTGTCCATTGATAAGAGTTTCTTGACAGTTAGAGTCATCCTTTTCTCCTGGTGTTACAGAGAGGGAGACATCCTGAAAAATGGAGGTTTCTTTTACAAGTGTAAACTTCCCTTAAAAGGTAACTTCTACTCTGTTTTCAGAGTTCGTCCTATGTCTGCTGTTTCTCAAAAAAATCAGATCAAAATAACTCTTATGCTGAAGAGGTATATTTTGGGATGGTGTTTTCTGGTCTACAACATAAGTGGTGCATTAGGCAGAACCTAAGTATGATGCAGATTTCTGCGTATGAGACACAGAGGTGTTGAGGACGTGGAGGGGAACAGCTAGCTGCAGGTGCATACTCAGACCCAGGACTAAAAGACCCAGGTTTGTGATGGGGTTTGGGGTACTGGAGAAGAAGCTCAAAGTGATTTAAAAAGATGGTTTTTAAATTCAAAAAGCAGGGCCTCCTGTCTGGCGATGGGGCAAAGGTGTAATGGCCACTGTAATGAGAAGGTAGCTTAAGACTGACAAAGCAGGTAATTCCACTAAATAGAACAAAATTTATTATAGAGTAATATACTTTGGGGAAGATTGAGTCAAGTGGAAAAGATGACACAGCAGTCTGTGCATTATTCTCCTCTAACAGACCTGCTCCAGTGCTTTTTTTTAATAGTACAACTCAGGTACTAATGATTGACAAGAATGCGATAGCTCCTTTGTCCGTACCTCCTGCTTGTGATAGATGATTGTTAATAATCAATACTATTACCAGTTTGGTATTTATCTCAATTGTCATGCCATTCTGGCTATTACTAACAAAAATATGGTTATGTTTTAAGGAACACAAATAATCATCAACTAGAAAACTCGGACATGCTTGCTAAGGACAGTGAGTTTGGTCAAAGATTATAGCATGAAACTTTAAAAAATAAAATCCAAGACACAGCGGTGAGGTTATTTTTATTCACATCTATATCTATATAGTCTATTCAGTTGACTTCATTTTATTTTCTTGTTCCAAAAATGAGTTGCATATAATCCAGGGAATTATTTGGTAGGAAGCTGAAAACCAGAAGAGGTGGACAGAGGAAAAAGGAAGAGATGAAAACAGAAGAATTAAAAGTCCTGAGAAGCATAAGATGAGCCATAGTCAGCAGTTTTGCCTGATTCCATCAGGATAGCTCAGACTGGTTAACCCTTTTCCTGTTTGCCCAAAGAATACTCGCCAGTGGCTCTTGTGGCAGCAGCATTTACCCTGAGTTAACTTGTGGATTACATTCCTAACCTTACTGCCAAAGTTTGCCGCAAAATATCTTGCTTTTATTATTATTTTCGCATGACGCTCATATATTGATAATCTTTGGAAACAAATGACATCAGTCTATTTTTAGCATTCTGTTTTTAGTAATGGTATTTCCATTTCAAAATATAGTAATTCTCGATCGCTGAAAATGTCAAATCCTAGAAAATGTAGCATTCCTACACCTGAACACTGGCAGCAAGTTGCACTTTTTTTTCTAAATGGAAAAAGAGTATTAAGAGAAAGAGAGCCATGCAGGACCTGGGCTAGTCAATAAAACTCCTTCCAAAAAAAATAGAGGACTTGGCAGAATAGAAGAGCATAGGCTTTGGCTATAGTTCTCCTGGCTTTGAACTTGACTGAGCTGCTTTACTTCTTCAAGTATGAGATTTCACAATAACAGAAAAGATTATAAAGCTAGAATCTGTTAGCATGTATAGGATTGCTTAACATGAAAACTGACAGAAGAAATAGTTCAGAAAATTTAAATTGTCCTTCCTTTATCTATGAATTAACAATTGTGTGTTCCCAGAGGAAATAACTCTTATAAGAATTTAGGTAGAAATCAATCATTGCTAACATTAGTATTCTTTGGTATTCTGATCACTATCTGAAGAATGGAAGAAGGGCTTTGTGTTAAAAAAGCTGCATTGGTTTTGCCTCTTTCCCACCACTGCCCATTCCTGTAAACATGGGGAAGAGTTATTCACTGTTCCCACATTGGTATGTAATACTAAAGTCATTCCTCCAACCCTCCAGGTAAGATACAGAATGTCCAGTGAAATTTGGATTTCAATTAAAGACCAAATAATTTTTTAGTTTAAGTATATCTCAAATATTGCATGAGACATGCTTATTCATATTTAACTAAATCTGGTATTTAGTTAATCATTTATGGTTAATAATTTAACCATAATTTCTCTTTTTCTCAATCTTACACCTAGACTCCTGTTTCTCAGGTTCTTTAGCAACCTATGGGTAGTAAAAAAATGTTGGCATTACCAAGTATTGGCAAGGATGTGGAGCAACTGAAACTCTCGTACATTACTAATGGGAGTGTAAAATGGTACCACCACTTCAGAACACTGTTTAGCACTGTCTACTAACCCTGGGACCCAGCAATTTTACTCCTGAGTATAGACATAATAGAAATACATACATAGTCCACCTGAAGACATATACAAGAATATTCATAGCAGCACTATACTAGTCATAATCATCCAAACTGAAAGCAATACAATGGTAGCATGGATGAATAAACTGTGATATATTTATATAATAGAATATTATATAGCAATAGGAATGAATGAATTTTTGCTAAACCTAACATGGTTGAATCTCGCAGTGGTAATTTTGAGCAAAAGAAGCCAGACACAGAAAAATAAATAATGCACATAATTCAATATGTATATAAGGCTCAACCACAGGCAAAGAGAGCCTGTGGTGTTAGATGACAGCACAGAGCTTGCGTTTGGGTGAGGGTTAGGTGCCAAAAAAAGGGTAAGGAGGGCTTCTGGGTGTTAGTAATATTCTAGTTCTTGAATCAGGTTGTGGTTTCAAGAACTGTTCACTTTGTGAAAATTCATCAATCATGTTTATGATTCTGTACTTTAATTTGTAAATATATATACATATATGTGTGTATATATATGTATATGTATATGTGTATATATATGTATGTATATATGTGTGTGTATATATATACATATACATGTATATATATATATATAGTACTTCAATTAGAAATTTACTTAAAGAGAGATAAAGTATTAGAACTGGCTAGGTTAAACTGTCAACACAGGAACAGTAAACAGAAGGAAGAGAAAAGAGGCACGTTTGGAGGTGGGATCAGGGGACCTAACTGGACTTGCGACACAGAAGAGAAATTTGGGAACAGGATGTGAACAGGTGCATGGGGAGCCTAGGGTGATGTAATGATTCCTGAGATCCAGTGCCTGCATTTTGAACATTTTTGAACTAAGAAGCAATGTGTTAGCTTTTATTCCTCACAAAGACTGTTTGTCAGGTCTTTTATAGACACAGCTTTTGCATCTTCTGGGAAATTGATTGACAGCCTTTAGAATCCTTCCCAACGCTCATGTTTCATGATGCTCTTGATGTTCTTGAAACCACAGTTTCTCACGTCAGAACTGCTGACATTTGGGGCTAAAAAATTCATTGTTGTGGGGGCTGTTGTGTATTTTGCAGGATGTTTGGCAACATCTCTGGCTTCCGCCCACTGTATCACAATTGCACCCAGTCCCCAGTTGTGACAACCAAAATGTCTCCAGAAATTACCAAATGTCCCCTAGGAGTTAAAATCATCTCTAGTTGAGAACAAGTTATCTAAACCTCTACTGTGGAACTCTAGGACAAGTTTTTGAGTGGTTGGATTCAAGATATTAAAAATACATATACATACAAACAGACAGACAGACATAAATTAATACATAAGAGGAAAGCAAAGTTGGTGACAAACTCTACCTTCCAGTAGTCCCAAAATTTACCTGAGGAGGGACACTCTAGGCAAATGCTTACCTTTTATTACTGAACAAGGCTTGCTCCTTTCTTTGGGCCAAGAATTGTAATTCTTAATTGGTAAAGTTCAGTGGAAAGAAGAATAAAGGCTTTGGAGTCCCATAGGACTGAATTCATGCCCCAACCCTGCCACTCTGTCACTTTGGACATGTGATTTCTTTTCTGCTTCCTTCCCTGTCTCCTGTAGTCTTGTACAAGAACTACCCATGTCTTAAAATATCTAAAAGAGTAAAAAGGAAGTGGATCTGAGGTGAGAGTGGGGGAAGAGGTAGTATTATGTTTTCCTCTAGGGCCAAGTAAACTCTTTTATTTAACTAATATTTATAAAGCATTTACCTTATGTCAGGCACTACTCTAAAGGCTCTTCAAATATTAACTCACTTAATCCTCCTTTGTAAGATGCCATTAATATCTTCATTTCATAGATGAGGAAATTGAGGCAGAGAGGTGAAATCACTTGTTCAAAGTGATATAGCTAGTCACTGGGAAAGGTGGGGCATATGGCTAGAGTCCGTGACCTTAACCACTAGATTGTGCTGCTCCCTTCACTTTCTCATCCTTTGGTTCTGTGGCATTTCTTGTGAGGTGCTCTCTGTGTCTTTTCCCTGAAGAGACTAATAAGAGGACAAGGCACCAACACTCAGTCTCTGAGAGTAGCCTCATTTTCTCATTTGTAAATTAAAGAGATTGGACAGGAGATCATGATTTTTTTTCCTTGGCCTTGGCACTTAACCTCTTTGCCTCGGTCTTCTTCTCTGTAGTAAAAAAAAAAAAGACTTATCAGCCTTAATTCCCTGAGTGTTCTGGTCTGCTGTGAATATAAATAGATACCAATATTAATTAGAAATTAAACATGAAAACGCTTTGAAGAGTATAATGCTTTATACAAGTGTAAGCCATTGTCATATTGGCAACATACCACACTCAGGGTTTTTTCCATCATCGTTCACTGGCACTTAGACTCTCTCTAATGTATGTGATGATTTGCAATTTTCAAAATGTCTTCATGGACGTGGTTTCATAGTGTAGTGGTTAGCATGTCTGCTTTATACGCAGAAGATCCTGGGTTCACACCCCAGTGGAGCCACAGTCCATGGTCTACGGCAATGCCATCCTGAGTAAGCCCGATGTCTGATCTCGGAAGCTAAGCAGGGTTGGATCTGGTTAGTACTTGGATAGGAAACCACCTAGGAAGACCAAGTGCTGTAGGTATAAATAAATAAATAAATAAATAAATAAATAAATAAATAAATAAATAAGGCTATCTGACCCTCCCAAAAACTAGCAATGACTAAAATCCAAGTATTCTGATTCTTAATCCATTGGTCATCTTATCACCACTATGTCATTTTGCCTTCTGCGTGCTGTGCTCTCAGGCACTTTTCCATAGCAGTAAATCAGGCATAGGCTCTGCCACTTAGCAACATTTAGTTTAAAACAGACACAACAGTGTGTGTCAGGTCATTGACATAGAGGAGACACAGTACTAAGTAGACATAGTCTCATCACAGTAATACAACAACCCAACGAGAAAAGTCGTAGTATACTTATTTTAAAGGTGTCAAAACTGAGGCTCAAGAGAAGTTAGTTTGCTTGTCCAAAGACACTCAAAGGGTGGAAAATAGATGTGAACCTAGGTTAGTTTGTTTTTCCATGGTTCCTAATTATAACCTGGACTCTGGTTAATCAGAGTGTGGACCAGATACTTGCAGCATTGGTACAAACTAGGAGTTTGTTAAAAAAAAAAACAAAAGCAAGTCTCAGGTCTCCCCTCGACCTACTGAATCAGAATCTGCATGCTAAAAGGACACCTAGGTTAGTCCTGTACGCATTATAATTTAAGAACCACTGATCTCTATTGCCCCTCAGTATAGATTTATCCACAATACTCAGAAGTGCAAATTCTATAAATAAATACATGTACACATTGATACATACATACATTGTAGTGTGTTTTTAGAATATACTTCTAAATAGTTTAAGAAAGGGAATTTAGGGATTTAAAAGCAAGTGGCATGAGTCCATGTTAGATTAGGAACTGAATTAATTGAATTAACAGATATCAGTAATATTAGGATACATGTGATTTGCATTTATAGCAATTGCAGCATACTCCCATTCCTGGATTTATTTCAGAGCTTCCTATTCTGAAAACTTATTCACTGGTATTTTTTTTCTTTACATCAAATCAGCAAATTTCATTCCTACTTCAACATACTCAACACAACCAGAATATGTGTCCAGTGCAAATAGTTATGAAGCACTGGAACAATATTTAAGATATAATCTTTGCCCGAGTAAGTTTTAGCTTTAGAGTTCTCTTGAAAAGAACTTCAGTATAATTTTTTCATTTCGATATATTGGCTAAACTCATTGTGATTGGCTCTACTGATTTTTTTCCCCTATAGCACTGTTTTTAAGCATATAGCCTCACTGGTACATTTTTCCTTCTTCAATGTATACACACACAGTAGCAGTAGCAGTAGGAGTTTTTTGTTTATTTTTATTTTTTCATTTTCCCAGTATATTTTTAAAAGATAATGGATAATTCACCCTTGAGGTTAGAAGTATATCCATAATATTCAATGTCTAACAACAAATTACATGCACAACTTCTTTTTATTTGTAACTATTTTTTGGATAGTAGATTGAATTCACATCATGTGCTAACTCTGATCAAATGGTAGTAGCATCCTACAAACTGTCCTGTCTAGGATTCTAAGATATGTCAGTGGAGATAAATCTTATGTTCTGGGATCAATTAGATAAATCATAAGTAAGACAGATCCCATGTTCAGGTATCAATTAGCAATGTCTGCTGTGGGTGTAGGAATGAGCTGTTGATATGCACCTAGCCGCCCATTGCCCCCTGCACTTCGACCCTACCTCCTGCTTCAGAAAGCTTCTGTCTACTGTTCCTCATGCGTCCCCCTATCTTTCTTTCCCCTAGGCATTTTTTCACACTATTTCCAGGCCTAGAATGCTCTACTTTCTGTGCCCAGACAAGAGTCCTGTGACCCCCAATCACACTTCTCAACTTATCTAGAAGCAGATAATAATTCTAGGTCTGCTAGTTTGCGGGGGTTGCGGGGAGGATGGAATGGGGAGGACTTGTTCCTGGAGCATATGCTTGAACTTCTGCTCAGTACCCTGGATAAGATGCTTCCCTTATACCTCCCAGGGAGCCAAGGACATTCTCAGTACAGACTTATTTTTACTGCAATTAAATACTACCACTTCCTCTTTGAGTTATATCTGTCCTTCTTGGGATAAGCAAATGTCTCTGCAGTTTTAGGTTTTTCATTTTACTACTGGAAATTCCCACCTCATGAGTTCTCTTCTTAGTTTCTCCTTCTCATTCAACTTTCTGTTTCAGTCCATCTGGCTTTGTAGCTATACCCAATACCAAAATGAAGCCAGGCTTGCCAGATATACAGATGTCGAGTGAATTATGCTTTTCTCTTCTTGTTCTACTTTGATTTGGTTCTCAGAGGAATCAGTAATTGGGAAAAGTTGAAAAAAATACAATTTAGATTTTAAAGCAGTCAGATTAGGCAATAATACTGTTGTGGTCCCCTTCACCACTCACACTTTTTTTTTTATCAACTCCTCTCCCTTAGGAAACATTTATCAAACATACTGATTCCTCTATCCCTTTCCAGACTTATTGAATCCAAATTTCTAGGGGTGTGTCATTCTTAACAAGCTCCTAAAGCAATTCTTACCCACACTAAAGTTTAAAAAATAAAAGGAACATTTGTTATTTATAAGCAGGTTTTCTTTTGTATTTTAAAAATTATACCACAAATGTTAGTTATCAACATGACAGTGGTTTTCTAAGACAAAATGTCTATAGACAGAAACCAGTGGAAAATATCTGCTATGTAGAAGAATTTAATTAACAAAACCCCATTATAATCAGAATTGCAAAATACTCCTATACAAAAACTAAAAAGTTTGTGCTCTATGCTGTACAAGTTTAAATTCACTTTATTAGGCAAGGCAATACTATATCCATTCTCATGACTTTTAACTGTTGCCTTTCTATAATTCATTCTCTCAACAATATTCTATTGGCATGTCTACTGTATGCCAGGGACTGTCGAAGGAGTCCCCGTCAGCCCTTTACTTCTTTAGCCTGTCCATTAACACTCCCGGCTCCACCACGTAGCCATATGTTTTCCTGCATTGCCAGCAAAGATGGCATTACCCTCCTAATTAAGCAGAGAGAAAGACTTTCAGATTCTACTTGAACATTTACCTACACTTTGCAATTCCAAACATGATTTCTGGTGGGATTTGACCATAATTACTAGCCTTCTCAATCTGGGTGGTTGTCCCTTTGTATCATATAGCAAGTTCTTGATAACAAGTATTAGAGACACCTTTCGAGGGCCTTGGCTTGTATCATTTCAGAGAACTTCCGTTCCTCTTTGCAGGGACTCAGCTGTTGGGGAGAATCAACTGATAACAGCCATAGATCTCAGATTAGACAATTGATCCAGAAGAGGAGAAGCAGGGCACAGTGAAAAGTTAAGAAGAGGGATTAAGAAGGACTGAAGAAGAATGAAATGACATGTAAACTGGTCACCAGAGCCAGCTGTATCAGAATAACCTCTTAAAATTTTACACACCCAGGTTCCACCCCAGGCTAGTGAATCAGAAGCAAGAATCTGGCTTTTTACCAAGCACTGAGGATGAAGCTAGTGCATCGCCAAGAGAAGAAAGCCCTACATAGAATCTTTGGTTGGGGCCTTCCCTGGCAACACAGTGGAGGAAAACCGAAGGCAGCAAAGCAGAGCGATATGGGGTGGGGAACACAGCAGTTGCCTTGTAACTGGTCATGGAAAGTGTTAGAAGTGAGCAGGGACCAAGACTACAGAGGGAAGAAGAAAATTTAAAATAGTAAAGAAGAAATTTTTACATTGTAATTGTGAAACTAAACCCATTTTCTCCCTTGAGAGTTCTGATCGAGTAGGAGCTCATGAGACTTCATCCCTGGATGAAATAAGACAAATGTAGGTACCACTTCGAAAGATACTATTTCCTAGTGGTTTTGCAACTACTGGTTTTTTTCTGCATGACTTTGAAGCCTATTTTTTTATATTCTGATCCTACACTTCCACCAAAAGAAATTAGAAAAATATTTTTTTTTTAAGTAACCTAGGTCTTCTATGAAAACTTTAGCTATCAGGATACCACTAATAATTAGGCAGTGAATGTTGACATTAGCAAGAAGTGTCTGTTTTAATATCAATTTTATAAAAAAGTAAAGAACTCTATCTCACAGAGTCCTCTCAAGGAGCAATTTAAATAATGTCTGTGGAATAGCTTTGCAAAAATTGATTATAATTGCCATTAAATAGAAACACTTCAAATGCAAAATAGACGTTTTCAGGATGGTTGTCTTTAAAACAACAAAAGGTGCAAAATAAAGAAAAAAGAAACAAAAAAAATCTGAAAAAGGAACCTTCATCTCTTTCTTTATGTATTTAATTCCCAAAGAGCGACAACAGTCTAAAACTGTTAAGCTAAGTTAGTGGAATACGAGCATCCCTAATCAGGAGAGGTGTGATGAAATGTCTTCTTGGCTGGAACCTACATGATATCCAACCAATACAGTTAGGTGTTTAATACTTTTTTGGCTTTATTTTCACAGGCAGTGCTCTTTTGGACTTATCCTTAAAAATGAATCCAGTTGTTTCGCAGCCAAGACATGGTGCAAGTGGAGCGATGGCTAGTGACTGGCAAACTGGTGCATTTGACTGCTTTGATAACATGGGGATTTGTAAGTACACATAGTAATTGCTTTCTCCGTGACTGCTAGTAGTAATGCAGATTAGTAACATAAAAATTGTTTATTCATCCTCTCATTGACTTCCACATTTTACTCTCTAACTCAAAAGTCACAAGCTGGAAGCATATGGTTGAATTTAGCCACCGATATGTTTTGTTTGTCCTGTACATAATGAATCCTCTTGATGTATTAATTTTAATATAGAAGGAAATATCTAAAAATCAGTTTCACATAAAAATCTAGTTTTCCAACTTCGATTTCCAGCTTTTCCTGAAATTTGGAAAATCAGAAAATCTGAGTCCTCCTTCTCAAGTGGCAGAGGTCAGCTGCTGCTGAGTATATTAGCCAACCCCACTAAAAAGGATAGTCACCCTGCTCTTTGCCATATTTACATCCGCCATCCACTACTGTTTATTTTGTGTTTTTTTCCAACCTATTTCACTCACTTATTTTACCTGCCTGGCCTTGAGTTTGTAATCCTTGTCTAGATCAATCACCTCTTTTAAAATTTCCCATGTTCTTGACATGTTTCTCCAGTCTTCTGTTTATATCTCTTCTTTCCTGCAGTGCTGACTGTTTTTTCCTGCTTTTAGTGATACTCCCATGGCTATTCCATTTCAGGAAGTATTGTAGGTTTTTAATTTCACTGACTTCTAATTCTTCCACACAACCAAATACACTTTTGTGTGAGAAAATTTTTCTTGTTTCCGAGTCTATTGCTATGTGAGCTGCAGACACTATGCAGCTCGTCTTTCCAGTGTCTTTGAGAAATCAGCCTCCTTTCTTTGTATATGATGGAAGTTCCAAGTTCTTTGACGATACCTTTTTCTTAAAAAAAAAATCAAAACTGGTACTTTTTTCTTATCTAGGGTACAGCCATATCAAAACTTCATCCCAGAACTTTTCAAAATAGGCTTGAACTCAGCATGTTTGAGAGCAGTTTCCTGTTTGTTGCCATTTTTGTAAGCCCTTCTTTATCTTATACAGAGTTTCTAAAGTGAAATGCAGTAAGCTTTTTAAGCATTTGATACCAATATCCTTTAACTTATCTGCTTCCATCCTCATATTGAAAACAGGGTTCTACTTTTGCCTGAACAACCATTAGAAATCTATTCTCTATTCCTTTTTTCCATTTTGGCCCAAAAGATTTCTTCACTCAGCCTTTCGGACCCTAAACATCCTCTCATAGTTTTCAAAGGGCTTCTCAGACATCCTGACAGCGCAAACTTCCTATGCAAGCATGACCCAAATTTGTGAACAAGGGCAGGGAAGAAAGATAATTTAGACATGCTCAGATTGACAAGGCAGAAGTTTTTCCAATTAAATCTGACCTGATATAATGACATGCAAATTTTTCCCAACTTCCAGACAGTAGGGTCCAGAAGCAAGACCTAAAGAGTCAGATGACCACATTGTTTTCTCAGATGGTCCATTAAGGCCATTTCCTGATTGAGCATCTGTTTGAAAGTGGTATGATTTAGTGGAAACCATGATGACTTTGACTAATTCCTCTGTGTGGTTTCTCTGTAACTCAGGCCTCTGCGGGACTTTCTTTCCCCTGTGCCTTTCATGTCAGATTGCCTCTGACATGAATGAATGCTGCCTCTGTGGATCAAGTGTCGCCATGAGAACCATGTATCGAACCCGATACGGCATCCCGGTGAGTCGCCCTCGAGTCCACCACCAGGTGGTATCCCAGACGCCCAAGGGCTTCTCTTCAGTCTGACTGCATCTCCACGACTGCCCTCCTCACCTTCCTGGCTTCACCTCGTCTTTTCTTTACCATCATCCTACTTTTGAAGTGATTTTACAGGGGCTTTGCAGCTATCTATACTTTGGAATATATTAGTAATAAAATCTTTTATTGATCCAATAGATATATCTCTGAAAAAGTTCCTGGAGGTGAGTAGGTGAAGGGTGGAGGTCAGCACAGCCCTTAGCCCTTCTCGTGGCTTTATTTAGAGTCAGACAGGACCCTTCAAATCTTCAGGGTAGGGGACAGTTTCTCAGAAAGCCTTGGGTAAATATGCATGTGTAATGGATCCCCTCAGAGCTGGTACATTTGCCTCATTGGTAATTCAAGCCAGTGTTCATTGGCTGATCAAAAAGGAACTACTGAGCACCTAGAACCTTGTTAAATCATAAGCTGGTGTTCATTCACTCAATGGGGATTTAGCGAGTATGTACCTGTGCCACTTACTATGGCAGATACTAGAGACACATTGGCAATCAAAACGAGGAAATCAAAATCTCTGTCTTCCTGGAATTTACATTCTTTTCTCTTTTAAACATAATTTCAGACTTAACAAAAAGTTGCAAAAATGGTTCAAAGACTTCCTGAATACTCTTTGCCCAGATGCCACAAATATTAAAAATTTGCCACACTTGCTTTATTTTCTCTTCCCTCTATCTGTTCTATTTTTTCTGAATCATTTGAGAGTAAATTACAAATAATGCGCTGTTACCTCTATTTCAGTGTGTTTCTGAAAAACAAGGACAATTTCTTACATAGCTATAATATAATTATCAAAATCAGGAATTTAACATTGATGTAATACTATTGGCTAATCTATGGATCTTAATTTAAACTTTACCAATTATCTCAATACCATTCTTTAGATGAAAATAAAATTAATCTGGGATCACACGTATTCAGTTGTCCTTCCTCTTTAGTCTCCTACAATATGAAACAGTTTCCCAGTCTTTCCTTGTCTTCTTTTTTTTTAATGAACACAGGTCAGTTATTTTGTAGACGGTCCTTCATCTTAGTTTGTCAAACGTGTCCTCATGATTAGACTTGGTTGTGCATTTTGGCAGAATCTCCACAGGAGCTATGCTGTTTGCCATGCTTCATATCAGGAAGCACATGACATAAATTTATCACATATGAGTGACGTTAACTTTGATTACTTGCTTAGTGTCTGCCAAAATTCTACACTATAAAGTTGCTATTTTCCCTTTTATAATGGATAAGGACCTTGTAAGGAGAGATAACTATCCTGTTTCTCATCAAACCTTTACTCACTAGTTCTAACATCCATTGAAGATTCTTCATTGAATCAATTATTACTATGATAGTTGCCAATGACAGAACTTACACTCTACTGGGAGAAGACAGCTATAATATAACTAAGTAAAAATAAAACATATAAGATGATGATAAGTGCTACAGAGAAAAATAAAACAAGGAGGAAGAGAGTGTTTAAGTTTCTATTTTTAAATAGGGCTATCAGGAAAGACCTCAGTCAGAAAGTAAAGACCCAAAAGGATGAGAGCATGACACACCTGGGGAAGGTCCAGGTAGAGGGAAGTGCTAGAATCAAGGCTTTAAAGTACAGCTTACCTGAAATGTTACAGAAACAATGGGGAGAGGGCAGGAATAGAATGGGGGTGGGGGATAAAAGAAGATGATGTCAGAGCCTTGGCAAGGGCCTTACAGACCATTATAAGAACTTCAGCTTTTACTTTGAGAAAGACATTAAATCTTTTAAACAAAGAATTTACATGATAGATACTTGTTCTTGAAATTTAACCTCTACCCCACTCATTGTTTCTGTGTGACTGAGCGTAAGTTATAAAACTACCTAAGACTCAGCTCCCTCACCGATAAAGAGGTAAAAATGTTACCTTTGCCATAGTGGTACGTAAGAATCACATAGAATAATGCATGGAAAGGGCTTACTTAACATAGGGCTTGGCAAGTGATAAGTTCTCAATAAATAATTACTATTTCTGTTCTTATCTCAGAAAACGATGTGACTGTTTTCTCAAGGCCAGGTTGTGTACAGGGCCCTGGCTTCATTGTCCCCATGTGCTTGCTCAGTACCTGATTTTCTCAACACACCCTGCTTCTCTCATGTATGCTACTCATACGGCAGTATATCACACTGAGGTTCTTAACTCTGTGACTACACCATTAACTTTCTGAAACTACACAAAGTGTCACGTGTATGTAGTTATGTATATGAATGTGAGGCAGGTTTCTTAAAGTGGTCCCTGACCCTAAAATGGTATAGGGGAAGAGGTACTTAGCTGGATTCTGGAGGTAAAGGTTCTGGGAACAACTCAAACAATAGCTAACTTTTTTACTCTGATAAGTCATTTGGTGGCATTGGTTTTCTCATCTGCCATGAGGAAGTTGTGCAAGATGATTTCTAAGGTCACTTCTAGGTCTAGGATTCTATGGTATAGAAAGGTTCCTTGGCAAACATTAAGTAAGTATATTTATAGACAATGCATCTCTATCCTTTCTCCTAAGAATAGACCTCTAAATTGGAAGTAATTCCTAGGACTTATTTGTGTAATACAGGATCTCTGCTTTGTTTCCCTTTTACATCTATGCAAACTTCCATGGAACTGCTACAGTGCAGCCTCTCTGTTCTGCCCCTCCCTTCATGGACACAAGACAGCATCCTTTTGGCTCAGTCTTTGCAGGAGAAAGAAAGAAAAGAAACAAAAGCTGACTGAACTCTGTGCTGGAATATGATTTTGACGTATATTTGCTCACTTACTACTTACAGATGCTTTGTGGTACTAGGATTATCATTGCCACCTTATAGATATGGAAACCAGGAAGTAGACAGGCTTAATTATGGTCACAGAACATGGACATACTGGAAAGTGAGCTCAGGTTTATTCTAACTCCAAAAGTCTGGTTTTTCCCACTTGATCATCCTGCCTTCCTGAGTAGATGTATATTCAACCATAAACCATAAGTCATTTATTTATTTGCTAAGTCAATGATTCTATAAAGAGTGCTCATAACAAATTTTTTTTTTTTAACCAATGAAACACCAGTCCCATTTAACCAAACAGGTGAATACAGAATCTTTACTTCTGGAATCCATCTCCTGAGAAGCTATTCTGGTCATGGCATTTATGTTCCTTATTAATTTAGCATGATATAGACCTGTAGTTCATTTCCTTTCTCTGTGAAATAGAAAAAAAATTTCCATCTCTATAGTACAAAACAGACTTAGAATCAAGGTGTGTTTTCTATTTGTTTCCCTAGGTTTCTCAGCAAATAATAGTGGGATCTTTTTTTCTACTAAAACTACCTGAGGTAAAAGACAGGCATAGACATGCTGGAACAAAAACGTAAAATGAGAATATTTTTTTTCTTTGTGGCACACTATGTGTTTTCAACAAATATTAGTTTAGTAAAGATTTAAAAACTAAAAAAATATAAAAAGTAAATAATAAAGACAAAAACACAAGAACTATGAGGAAGGATTAAAAGGATTTAGGTTATTTATTCAGGGAAAAAGAGAAGGCTGCAGGCTAAATTCAGGCTGAATATTCGTTCCTCTATCTGATGAGAGTCACAATGTTAGAAGACTTTTAACATTGCTATTCGTTTGTTTATTCTTTGCCCCAATGCTTACTTCGTTAGATGAGAATCAAAATCACAGTAGCGATAAAAAAGTTCATGAAAAATGAATCCCTCATAATCTCAACATATAGGTGCTCCTAACCCTTATAAACTGAATCTACCTTAGCTCTCTCTCTCTCCTCTCTCTCTCTCTCTCTGCTTACACTGTAAATTGGGAATTATATTTACTCAATGCTTTAAAAAAAATAGTGCTATTAAAAAAAGGAGTTCAAAATTATTTCAGTTCATCAAGATACACAGTCATAGAACCTGGTAGTCAGACTAGACTCCTTGGAGCAGCCAGTGGTTCCTGCTCAGAGCACGATTTCCTTCAAGGGCACCTGGATTCTTCTAGGCAGGGGGCCCTCAAAACTCTACAAAGTAGTGCCTTCCATGGCTTTACCAAACACTATTCATGTCTTCTTTCTTCTTTTTCCCATAATTTACATGTTCCTCTCGTACACTGGGCCTCCTCCCTTACAAAACAAACATGAGAGATGCCAATGAAAATAGCTAGAGGGATACAAGGTGAGGCCTGGTCTGGCACTACTCACAAACTATAGAAAATTGGTGCAATACACAACTGGCTTTAAAGGGAACCATTCCAGACCAGGCAATAGAGGGCTGGAACTATAGCTATGAACTGCAGATGATTTGAGATGGTGTAATATTATGAAAAAGGGCACCAGCTTGAGAAGAGAAAGACCAAGCACTACACCAATTTGTTTTATGATCTTAGCAAATCATTCGATTTCTCTGAGTCATCAGAAAAAAATGGAGATAATATCAGAGAATTCTCATGATAAACGAGTGATGTAAAATGTATATTTTAAAGAGGTTTGAAAAGCTATACAAATGCAAGAAATTGTGTGACTATATTTATAGGCTACATGTTGATTCATTTGTCTGTTTTTTTAACAGGGATCTATTTGCGGTGATTTCCTATGGTTGTCTTTTTTCCCTCTCTGTGCCCTTTGTCAACTCAAGCGAGATATCAACAAAAGAAAAGAAATGAATGCTTTGTAAAAGAGATGCTTGGTATGTTGGTGGAAATTCTTTAATTTATGAATATTGAAACAAATTTCAAAAAAACATCTTTTATTTCTTTGGTACTTTCTCCCAGATACCTTAACAAATGGAGGGCAAATGATTTTTAATTGCCAGCCTACACCAATCAATTGATAGTCAGCTTCCCAGAATCTGGGTTAAAAGGACTAAGCCTGGTTGGATAGGAAAGAATTCTGTGATTTTTGTAGGACATCTACAATAGCAGGAGTGGTCATGTGATGTACCAAATAAACATGCGACATGTTAATTATGTCTATATTAACCAAACAATGATTCAAGGTAGTAGAGATTTGTGTTTGACCAGACACTGACTTCCCTAAGCCTGGATCTCATTGTGTCTGTGTAAAGTTCCTAGTTGTATGTTCTTGTCAACATCACAATATTAAAATAATAATTTATTTTCCAAAGTGGTGGAAAGCTATTTTAGTCTCTATATATATTAAGTCTGGACAATTTACCCAGTTATCTAAAATTTCTGAAACACCCACTATGAAAAATAATTAGACTTTTTGGTGGCTGTATTATCAAAGTTGTCCAGCTATTTATTTACCTAGTTTCCTAAGCTCTCTTGATCACATTTGAAATTTCAGTTTTTCCTCTTTCTCTCAGGCAAGAGGGCAGTAGCTTACTCAGTGGCAGTTGACTGGTCTAGTTATTCAGTCAATGAAAAAGATTCTTTGGATTCTCTGCCTTTGAATGCTCTCACCTTTGCATGTTTGATGATTCATTGTCATTTGGTGACTGGAGTTAACTCTGGCAAGCTGCAGAGCATACTGTTTGTTCATCCAAGAACCTAGCAATAGTGCCTGACACAGTAGGCACTTAATAAATATTGTAGATGAATAAATGAATGCAACTTTCTAGCTAGGGAGCATAACTGAGGCCCTAACCTAAGACACTCATCTAAATCTTAACTATTTCTGATAGATTGTACTGAACAAGAGGGTCATTATTCGATGTAGATTTTAAACATGTAGCAATTTGGCAGTAGTGTAGAAGTGGAATGGAAGTTTTGCTATTTGGAACAAGATAATGTAAAAAAAAAAAATAGAACTGATAAGTCCTATTATTTCATTCATTTATTCTTCCCCCCCCCCCCGATTTTCTACAGGTAAAATTCACTTGATGGTAAAAGAAAATGCTGGAATGAAAAACCACATTTATTAAGTGCTATCTCACCTCAATTCTTAGGAACTAATTATAAATTCAACTAGTCATATGGTTTTAAATGGCTTCAAAACATTTTAATTTCCAATTTATTTTTAAAAATATATATTTCCAGCGCCATTCTCTAAGATGACTGCCATTAAAAAAATTAATTTCCACAACAATTCTTGTGTCTTTAAATACTACTTTATAGGAAATTACAATATGTTTCTTTTAAAAATGAACCCAAGGTTGTCAAAATGTCAAAGTTGAATGATGGATAGATGAAAATTCTTTATTCTTTCTATCTACCTTTATAGGTTTGAAAATTTTCAGAATAAAAAGTTTTTTAAATGTTACCAAGTCAAAAGCTTTTATTACTTCGGAATTTCCTTCCACTGGGAGGCCAGGTGTTACCCTGCGTAGTCCCTCAGCCCAAGAAAGTATGGTTTCCTCCAGTTGGCATTTGGCTTTTCTTTACAGCCCCATAAAGTAAATCCACTCTAGGAAGCCTTTGCTGAGCATTGCAGAGTTTACAGTAGATTATATATATGAGAAAAAATTTCTGTCACAAGTCTAATCAATTCCCATTGGACATTTCTATACTCCTTGAAGTCCTCTCCTGCAGCAAGTCAGCCACAGAAGCTCCACACACCTTTCTCCCCTGCCCCCACCGCCCATTCTATTGATATAACATTATATTTATTTTAAGTGTACTACATAATGATTCAATATATGTATAAAAAAATGATTCCCACAAAAAGTTTAGTTAATATCCATCACCATACATAGTTACAATTTTTTCTTGTGGCAAGAATTTTTAAGATATATTCTCTTAACTTTTAAATATGCAATACATATCATTAACTATTGCCACTATGCTGTATATTACATCTCAAGGACTCACTTATTTTATAACTGGGCGTTTGTATCTTTTAACCACTTTAGCCCATTTTATCCACTCTCCACTCCCTTCCCCTGCCAACTACCAATCTGTTCTCTATATTTATGAGCTCAGGTGTGTGTGTGTGTGTGTGTGTGTGTGTGTGTGTGTGGTGTTGTTTTAGATTCCATGTATGAGTGAGATCATATGGTGATTATCTTCCTCTGTCAGACTTATTTAACTTAACTTAATGCCCTCAAGGTCCTCCATGTTGTTGTAAATGGCAGGATTTCCTTCTTGTTTAAGCCTCAATAATATTCCATTGTATATATACATCACATTTTCTTTATTCATTCATCTATTGAGAGACACTTAGGTTGTTTCCATGTCTTGACTATTGTAAATAACACTGCAGTGAACATGGGGGTGCAGTCCACACACTTTTCTTATGCAGAGAAATATATTTGGTCTCAGCTTTCTAGTCCTAGGAACCACAGCCCCAAAGGTACAGAAAGGAAGTGGAATTCTGTTACTAAGGAAAATAATGTTTTCCATCTAGCTTATTAAAATATCATAACATATATTGTACCTGTTTATACATAAAAGTTATGATAAATAAGGAGGTTTGTTTTAAAAAAAAGTCTTTGATTCAGGGAAAGTAGTTATTAGTCTCATTCTCCCACTCTTGATATTATGCTTTATCCTGTACATTCCGAATGCTTGTTCCCCTCATACGAGACTACTACCCTCAATGAAATCAAAACCCCCCTTAAATGCTCCTGCACACTAGAAGTTGCAAGAGCCAAGAAGTCGTAATTCCTTGAAGGAAGGTGGGGGTGAGGGAAAGGAGATATGTGGAAGATTTACAAATTGGCAAAGCAAGAATAGCAGAAGAGCTTTCACCTCACCTTTCCAGAGCAATCATGTATGGAATGATTATCCATACATCCCACCTCTCATGAATGATGTATCAGACACCTTTTGCTGCCTAGTGGCTTAAACTACAGTCACTTCAGACTTTGAGCAGAACACCCTGTCTCTGCTCATGCAGTGTAAACTGAGGTAGTTCTACTTGAGCTGGAGGGTAGCCTTTCAAGATGATCCACTCACATAGCTAATCAGTGCTGCTTCTTCGCTTATTTCACTTAGTAAGATGTCCTCAAAATTCATCTACGTTGTACATATGTCAGAATTCCCTTCCTTTGCAAAGCTGAATAATGTTCCATTGTATGTATATACCACATTTTGCTTATGCATTCACAGGTTTGGTGGCTTCCATGTTTTAGCTATTGTGAATAGTGCTGCTATGAGCATGGGTGTCCAAATATCTGTTCAAGACCGTGCTTTCAATTCTCTTGAGTATATACCCACAGGAAGTATATAGATCATGTGTTAATTCTATTTTTAATTCTTTGAGGAACTACCATATTATTTTCCACAGTGGCTTTCCTGTTTTGCATTCCCATCAACAGTGCAAGGTGTTTCAATTTCTCCGTGTCTTCACCAATACTTGTTATTTGCTGTCTTGTTTTGGATAATAGCCATCTTACTGGGTGTGACATGGTATCTCATTGTAGTTTTGATTTGTGTTTCTTTGATGATTAGTGATTGGGAACATCTTTTCATGGGTTTATTAACCATTTGTATATGTCTTTGGAGAAATGTCTATGTAAGTCTTTTGCCTCAAGGATTTTTGAATCAGATTGTTTAATTTTTTTGTTACGTTTTATGATTTCTCTATATACTCTGAATATTAGTCTTTTATCAGATAAATGATTTGCAAATATTTTCTCTCATTCTGTGGGTTCCCTTTTCTAGCCAGTGCAACTCTTGCCTGAGTAGGAAAACAGATTTCTGGTGCTTCCATCTGCCATCTTGTCAGGACTCTCCTTATTCTTCGCATTTTATCTCCACTTCTCTTTGGTGGTCCATGCAGGACCAAATGTTGTTTTGTTTTTGTTTTTCAATCTAACCTGCTTTTCTTTTCTTTTCTTTTTTTCTTTTTTAGACACCTACAGCCCCTGGTCTTCCTAGGTGGTCTCCCATCGAAGTACTAACCAGGCCCAACTCTACTTAGCTTCCAAGACCAGATGAAATTGGGCACATTCAGGGTTGCATGGCCACAGACACCAACCTGCTTTTTAAGCTAGTTCAGTTCCTCCTTACCACATATAAAGCTAAATCATTGGATGAATCACATTCTTTCATTTTCTTTCATTTATCTATAGTTTTGTGTATTGACTACAAGATTAGTATAAAGCTGAAAAACTGAACCCAATTTAATGCATTATTTTCTGGATCTTTCTTTTGAAGCCTAAGCAACAACTTTGAATTATGAAGAGATAAATGACATTTAAATTAGGTAGTTTATGCCTATAGTTGGCTTAAGGAGACCAATGAGGGCAGAATGAATAAAGGAAAGATAAGAATTTTCTACACAACTGTAAAAAAAACTCAAGCATAACAAAGGATATAAAATTCTTTGTCATATATTGTTCCCCAAATATTCAAAAAAAATTAAGAGGTTCTTAATATACTACAGCAAAGATCTTTTTGTTTGATAGTTTTGACTTATAGAACAGATCACAAAATATTCTTATAACAAACCATCTCACTTCCGATTCTTTGATTGGGCTTAGTTTTGAAAGTATTTTTTACCCTTTCACTTGAGTTTTACAAAACAGAACAAAACAAAACCCTAATACCTAGAAATGGAGTATTCTAAGCATGGCTTTTTTGTTTCCTTAGTTTGAGTCTAAGACTAAGGCAAATCATATTTTACCTTCAATTCAGAAGATGACACAATCCCTGTACAGTGTAGGGCCTTCATGTGTCTTTCTCTTTCTTGGTTTATTATTGAACTCTGCACTGCTATGGGGGAATTTACTTTTGGGTCGCCAGAATCCACAACCATAATGGAACTTTTATAAGAAAGGAAGATCAGTAAACACAAAGCTGCCAGCCAATGCCCAACGTAACTCACGTACCCAACCCTACAACTGTATCCTTGCCTTCTTTCTCTGGACCCACATCCATGATTCCATGATTCAGATTCCATGGCCATTGGTCTGTACATTACATTGTACAATGTACATGTACATTGGTCTGTCTGGTCTCACTAGCTGTACCTGCCCTGAGCCCTAGCCTCCAGACCCAGGTCTCTTGTTTCCTGAAACAGACAGCAATAGCTGGATTGTTTAGATTTTTGTCTAAGTGAAGTTTGTACCCTAAAAAAGAAATGTCAGAAGAAAACAACAAGAATGAAAAAAGAGTTCCTTTTAGTAAGAAAAATGAAAAATCAGACAAAACAAAATTCCTGCTGAAAAGAGGATGATTCCTTCCAACAGCTTCAGAATAGAGGACATGTCTACACAAAAGACACACAGACATTTTTAAATGGAGCATAAATTAAAACATTTTCTAATAGTTCACCCTGATAAGTATTTTGTATTCAAATATCAAAGCTAGTAATTTCATGGTTGATTTGTTTTTTATTAAAGTATTTCAGAGTTGCAATCAGTATTGGTCTTGATATTTTGATTATTTTGTTTTTTTCTCAAATAGATATGTATCTTTCTATCATTCTTTTTTTAGCATTTTTAATTACTTAAAAATTATTTAAATATTTTTTATTTTTGAATTTCAGTTGATGTACAATATTATATTAGTTTCAGGTGTACAATATAGTGATTAGACATTTATATAACTTAGAAAGTGATCACCCCCAATAAGTCTAGTACCCATTTGACACTATACATAGTCATTACAATATTATTGATCGTATTTCTTATGCTGTGCTTTACATCTGCATGACTGTTTTTTTTTTCTTCTGCCATTGCAGGGTGATTGCTTAGATTTCTCTCTAGTTGTATGGCTTGTTCATCTAGATCCCAGGCGATTTTTCCTTGCTGTTTACTCCTTGTTTTCATCACAACTTTGATTTGATCACCAGAGGAATGAATAGAGCCTCTATCATCTATGCCATTTTTTCTTCTATCATTAATAAATGGAAGAAATCATTAATAAAAAGTCTATATTTTCTAAATTATTAAATTGAAACTAAGAAGAATAATCAAGTAGAAAAAAACTGAAAATTGAAACTAAGAAGAATACTCAAGTAGAAAAACATGAATTCAGGAGAAGAAAGAAATGAAGGAAGGAAGGAAGGAAGGAAGGAAGGAAGGAAGGAAGGAAGGAAGGAAGGAAGGAAGGAAGGAAGGAAGGAAGGAAAAAGAAGAGAGGAGGGGAGAAAGGTAGGAAGAGGAGAAGGCTTGAGTGAAGTAGTTTGTGTAGAATTTGATTGGGAATATGTTGGGTTTGGAATGCCCATGACCCTCAGGTGGAGATATTTCTCTGGCATTTGAGTGTATGAACTCAAAAAAGTGATTTGGGATGGAGATATAGATTTAGAAATCATCAGCATACAGCTGATAGTTGAAAGTGAGAGTATGAGATTGCCTGGGGGATGAGGAGAGTGTGGGGAGCAGGGCTGAAGGTCAGAGCTGAGGTGCTGTCAATATTTAGGGTCTTGCAAAAGAAGAGCAGCCCAAAAAGAAATCCAAGCCCAACAATGCTTTTTCCAGCTGTGTGAGTTTAAGCAGATCACTTGGCCTTTCAGAGCCTCAGATTCCTCACCTCTATAGTGAAGATATGGCTTTCCTAGTACTTACTAAATTTTAAGGTTTAAAAGAAACAAGGTGTTGGTAAAGGAACGTGGTTTTTCAACTACAAAGTGTAATACACATAAGCATCAGTAATTTCTCAGGTCTAAAAGTTCACCTGAGGTTGGTTACATACACTGTGAATGGGAAAAGGAACTATGTTCCTTAATGTCAATTCTTACAACAGAGCATTACAAAAGCCTTTGTAAGCACTGACCTTATTCATTTGCCAAGAGGGGAAAGAAGACAATAATAACACAGCCACATATGTAGCCAGAAATCTGTTTAGCATGTAGAATAAAAACAATTAACAAGTGATATCTTCAGGAAGCAGTGAGGCCTGGCAGCATGGTGAACTTTGGCTGCAAAGTACTCTATTAGGTTGTTTCAAGGATTTGGGGCTGGTGGAAGGGAAGAAAATTAAATTGTGAAAGATGTCAGAGTGAGGGATGAATGTCTGCATCTGCAGGAGAATCCAGACTGCTTCTCCACTCACAAAGCTGCAACACTCAGTGGGGAAATGGCAGCAGAATTACACGCCTTGGAGCTGGGGACATAAGCAGGTGGGTGTCCATGTGATTTTAGCAGAGACACCAAGCAGTGCAGCACCTGCTCTCAAAGCCACACAGAACATCGTATAAGCTTAAGGATGAGCAAGGATGCTTACAAATAAGTCACTCAATGATGTGTCTTTGATTTTAGATATAAGCCTCCATATAGGACTGTTTAACAGAGAAAAATAAGGACACTCAGCAATCCTATGCTTCCCTTAGAGCCTATTCTCCCATCTTCTCTCTTCCCTCAGGCTCAGCAACCTTCAAAATTTGTTCTCCTTTCTCCCTCCTCCTCATGGCATCTCAAGGAAAACATCTCCCTGGTGTTCTCTCTACCCTGCCCACCATGTCTCCCAAATCACCACCAGGAAACAAACTTTAGATTACCAAACAGTATTAGATTAGATTACTAATCTAATGTATTTGCCTTTGGACAACTTCACCAAAGTCCAAATGATCCCAAAGACAGCAGGGAGAGAGATAAGAAAGGGGAACATTAGTGGCGAGACTTGTCTTATAGTTGTATGACCCACAATATTCACCTCAATGCTCATCTTTTTGTTTTTATTGATTGAAATAAAATAGATATGTGTTAATCTGAGACATTAAGGTGAATGGAGCTCAGTTTTAAATTTGAAGAACAGAAATCAGTATACTTTTCCCTAAGTGATTATCCCTTTGTGTTCCTTTGGCCCCTATTCCAGCACTATCCTAGTCTGCCCACTGCCAGTACATAGCAAGTCTTTTCAGTCTGGCCTGTAATAACCCAGGAATGGCTGGTGGTGGGGAATGCTTCCTGTGTTGTGTATTCGGGTTCAGATATGACCATGAAGTTACTTACATTTAAAATCAAACTAATTATCTGTTTCTGAGCACTCTAGACCTCCATATTAAAGATGTGCTTTAAAAAATCAAGAAACTACTTTTTTTATTCTAAAAATGAAAATAAAATTATTTCTCCCAGTACAAAAGAAGAATCTTCCCCCACGAGTTCACAATTTTCACTGAAAGCAAAAGATACAGATTTCTGGTAGTTAAAAGATAGCCGTTCTGTTTGTTTCCAGCCTTCAAGACTATATGAGTCCAAACTCTGAGAGATACAATCAAGAAAACTATATGCTAATTAATTAGATTGAAGATATGAAGAAAAGAAAGAAATTTAGGGCAACTTCTTATTTTCTAGATTCAGCAGCCAGGTGGCAGGTGGAACCACCAAGCAGAATGAAGAAGACTAGAGTTGGGTGGGAGAATAGGTTTTGAGCAAATCTGAAGTTTTTTTGGATTTGTCAAGTCTGAGGTGCCAATAAGACATGCAAGGAAAAAGGCAAGAAAGCAGATGTCAAGAGTTTGTTGGTCAAAGGAGAAACTCGGGGTGGTAATAGAAATTTAGCATTTGTTGGCACTAAAATGGTGCTTGAATTCATGGTAATAAATGAGACCAGCAAGGAGTGTAGAAAAAAAACAAAGAAAGGGTCTAGGGTCAGTCCAGAGGAACTCCAAGATGTGGACATTAGTTAGACAAAAAAAGGTAGAAAAACTCAGAAGGAGCACCTTGTCTAAGGGGAGAAGGAAGGAAGACAGAAGAGGAGTGTTTCCAAAGCGAGAGACCAAATAATGCCCTTGAATTTGACCACTTGAATGAAATTGTAGACCTTTTGGAGAGCTTCTCTCACTTGGAGGGTAGGGTGGGCAAATCATTTCTGCTGGGGATGGTTACAAAAGGGTAACTATTGGGAGGAATCAAACTGTTGGATCATTATTTTCCACATTTGGAAGGTGTAACAGCCAGAAAAATTAATGAGGGGGAACAGGGAGAGGGTCAGGCATAAGAAAACTTCCCTCATTTGTGTCTCTCTGAGCCCAAAAGTAGACTCAGTTTTAATGGTGTGGATTGCTGACAGTCAAGTTTCAAAGGCTGACTCTATACTAAAAATCATTTCCAGGAAGCTGACTGTTTAAGAGTTATTTGAATTTCTTCAGAAATAAATTATTGTCATGGCATTCTAAAGGAAATTGCTGTCATCTCATCCTTAAATCATTTTTTTAAGGACATGCTGATTTGCACTGCCTTCTCAAAGGTTCAGCCAAGAATATCAGCTCATGGAAGGATGGGAAGTGGGGGATGGAGGAAGGCAGGCTCTGTCCACTTTTCCTGGAATCACGATCTAGAATCTCACAATCTCTGTATCCTCTTCAGAGCTTGGCAGATAGTTTTACACATAGGAAGCACTCCACAAATAGTTCATTCAAAAAGTATTTATTGAGTGCTTACTTTGTGCTTCTCTATGCCTTGGTTTATAAACTTGCAAAATGGGGATGATAGTAGTACTTACCTCATAGGGTCGATGTAAAGATAAAATAAATTAATATACATAAAGTGCTTAGAAGAGTACCTGACACATACTAAGTGGCAAGAGAGTTGCCTTTGTTATCATTTGCTGGACGTTACTTGAAGCTCTGGGAATACAGTAGTTTAAAGAAAGTGGGGGCTATCATATGGAGATCAGATTCAAAAGCTGTTGCCAAATGACTGAATTATTTTTTCCAACAATTTTTGTGAAATGCTTTCCTTTACATTTCTCACTAAATCTCTTTCCATTGATCACTCCCCATAAGCTCCTCCATCTCAAGTCATTACAAAAAAAAAAAAAAAAAAAACCTAAGAAGCAGAAAATTCTTATAAGATTCACAGATGAGTCATTTCCCTAAACTGTAAGCATTTGCTTGGGGACCTTAGGCAAGGAGTCAGCCACTTGATGAAGTGGAAGGGAACATCCCAATTCTAACAGAGCCTGCATAGCCCTGGGGGCACAGGGTGGATATGAAGGGACATCTGCCTTGAAAACCTCAGAGGGGAGCCCAGATTGGTCATCCAGGCCTCAGCCTCTACTGTCTCCACTGCCAGAATTCAAACATACTTTCAAATAGATGATGACGTTGAGCTGCCTATAGATGACTTGCATGAGAATTGAAGAAATGCTGATTCTTAAACCTTACCTTGTGTGAAAATACTCAGGGAGAGGGAGAAGTTGGGTGTCTATGTTTCTAACACAATTACATGGTGACTCTGAAAAACACTAAAGTTGAAATACCACTGCTTATTGGGAAAGCAGAACCTTAAATCAGATATGTGGTCAGTCTTATATTAGCTGTAGGTTTTAACATCTTGGGTTGGCTCCAATATCTGAGTTCTCCAGCCTTATTTATATGAACCACATGGGTGTCATTTATGCTTACAACAACTACTCTGCTTATGGTTTTTCAAGTGCTTACTAGATGACAAGTTAAAAGTGTAATGTCATTCATCATACCCAAATAAAAAGTATTGTGCTTTAATTTTTGCAAGTTATGAAGATTAATATGTTCACCATCATTCCAGTTCCTTGTATCTTTCTACAAAAAAATCCTCATAAATAGCTTTGTGCATATTAGTTATCTATTTGTGCATAACAAATTTCTCATATTAAAACAACAATGATCATGTATTACATCTCATGGTTTCTGGGAGTCAGGAATTCAGGCAGAACCAATGGGAATGATTTGTTTCTGCATCATCATATCTGAGTCTCAGTTGAAAGAACCCAAAGGCTGTAGACTGAGACCATCTGAAGCTCATTCATTCACATACCTGGCATTTGATGCTTGCTGACTTGTTGGCTGAGTTCCAAAGATAAGCATGGCAGTGTGTCAAGGGTGGAGGGATCCTTTGTATGACCAATCTCAGAAGTCATATTCCATTGGTCAGGCAGTCACAAACCTCCACCCAGTTTCAAAGAGAGGAAACAAAACCTCCTATGTGTCTCAGTGGTAAGAATATCAGTCACACTGTAGGAATGGTATGTGGGATGGGATGTTCAAAAGTGTGGTAGAAAATGCAATCTACCACATGTGTGTAATGGATAATAGGGACTTATAATAAGATATTCTCAGCACATGTTAATAAACTTATCCTTGAGCTCTGATATAATTAATGAAGTTAGCAATCTAGAAATATATGATTGAGATAATTAGAACCTAACTTAGACTCTATTTAGAGTAAGACCCTTTCATTGTAATATCAGAGCAACCTCTTTCACTTACCACATGGAATTGATGTTGCCCTGCTGTTTGTCTGTCTCCCCTGAAAGAGTGACCTAGTCAGGATTGTGTCTTGTTTACCTTTGGATTATCAGTGCTTAGTGATGCCCAGCTACATCCCTCACACTCATCATCCAGCACAGTGCTGGATGATTCAAGAAGCTAACTAAACACATGCAAAGGCAGGGACACAAAGAGAGAAGAAAGAACAAGATGCTTCAAATTATTTATCTAAAATTTGGCAAACTGAAAATCTATTTGAATTTCCACACAGATGTAAATGATATGTTATTTCAAAAATAAACACTTATTTTGAACTACATGTGATAAGATAGAAAAACCATGATCTTCTCAGAGCTTAAGAATTTGTAAGGTTTGGTGTGGTCCTGCCTGCAGCTCCATTTCCATTGTTAAACTCTTTGTTTAACCTGAGCAGCTACCACCATACCTGTTCATCTCCACAAGTGAGATGAATAAAGAGCAACTACCTTTCTTGATACAGATCTGTCCCTTTACTCCCTTCTACCATCATAGATTTAGCATTATGTGTGTATTATGCTTTTCCAAAACATCAGAAGCTACTATAAGGAATTATACTGGATAATGAAAAAATAAACTGCTAAAACATAAAAAATTAAGCACATGAAATACTTTGAAAGAAACAGTAATGGTTGTGCATATTTGGGGTTACTGCATAAATCAGAATTTGTTGGAAACAAATACAATATTCTGCCTTTTAAAAGAACTTGGTAGCTTTAAGCATTCAGAGAGAGAGCCTTCAGAATACATTGATAAATAAAATTTTTAAAAAGGCACAGAATAGTGTGCAGCTATCATATGTAAGAAAAGAAAACAACATTATCTAGATGGACCTGCTTATAGTGCATCTACTGTCTCCTAAGAATACAAAAGAAGCTGGCATCAGGGAATGCCTTCTCAAAAGGGGACAGTGTAACTGTGGGACTGGAGAGGGAAGGAGACTTCCTTTGCACTATATACTCCTTTATAGATTGTGAATTTTGTACCATTTAATGAATTACCTTTTCCAAGTAAATAAAACAATATTTAGAAAGGAGAAAAATGAAAGTGGTCAGTACATAATAATAGAAGAGAAATAGAATTTACTTAATCAGTGGAACCAAACAAACAAGGCTTTGTCAGCAAGAAAACGGTGCTTGGGTCAGCTAGATATCTAGATGCAGCACAAGACACTGAGAAATATTGGACAGTTTGACATTCTTGAAAGATGAGAGGGAGGGCCTGAGGTGGAATTTGAGAGGAATCTATGCAGAGGTTATATAATAAAACCATGTGAGGGAAGTGGTCTAATGGGGGATGTTAAATTAACAGAAGGGAAGACACAGTATGGAGAGCTGACGGTAGCAGGACTGACGTGGTCACGGTCAGGGGAAACTTCCTGATGAAGCAGATGATTGCACTTAGATCTAGAGGATGACTAGGAATTAACTAGCCAAGAGGGACCTGCAGCAGTGCAAGTAGCCAGGGCAAGAGCATGCACAAAGGCGCTGTGGCAGGAGAGCACATTCTTCGTTCACCCCAGCGCCGACATACGTGGCTATTCACCGACACCAGTTTATCTGAATTTAGTAGTCATAACGTTCGTTTCTTCCTTTGTCCAAAATAACGCTCCTCCGTGGTGCTAAAACATGGGAGTGGGGTGGAGGTACCGATCTGTTTATCGGAGTTAAGACGTTTGATGTAAATTGCAGGAAGCTGGGAACTTCTCTATCTTGTTCACTGGTGTAGCGAATATTTTTACCTCATTTTACCTCAAACTGATAAGAGAATCAACTTTGTCTAAGATTACACAGTTAAGAAGTAAGGATTATTTATGGCGTTCATTCCCGTACGCAGGTATGGTTTCTCCAGTTATCTTGGCTGTACTCAGTCCGCCCCCATGAGTCTTCTCTCTACATCTCAGAAAAAGTGATGGAGAAGCTGTGAACTGAAAAGCCAACAAATAAAGAGCTTAGATTTTAGCATTTAAAAAATATTCCTGGGGACTTCTAGTTAAAACCAAGAGATTGGGCGGAGGGTCAGAAGACTGGAGAGAGTTCAACGAATTTCAAGAAGATGGAAAGTAGGTAGAGGAATGGTAAATGAAGAAAAAATAGAGGAAGCTATATCCTAGAGTAATCTTAGAGGAAGTCAAAAACAGGTGAGGAGAGATATTCTTTCCTGTAAAGCCCTATAGAATCCTGTTTCAGCAACTTTGAAAACAATAGAGAATAGAATTAAGCCATACACTGGCGTGGAAGCAATAACTGAAAGCAACATGAGATTTTCCTATTGCTGAAGACCAGCGTCCTTCAAGTAAAAGGACCCAGGAAGGACCCAACACAATAAAAGGAGGAAAATCTACAACTGGACACCTCATTGTGAAATTTCAGCAACACAAGCGTAAAAAAGAAAAATCTAAAACCTTCCAAAAGCATCTCTCTTCCAAAGGAATGAGAATTCAATTGACTTCTCATCACTCATACCAGCTGCTGAAAGAACATGGAACAATTTCTAAAAGAACAAAATTCTAAAGGAAATTTATTGGCAAGAATATTCATAACATACAAACAAGGCTTAAAAACAATAATAAAACAAACACCCATGAACCCATCACTCTGCTAGAGATACTTAGTATCACCAGCACCTGTGACACACCTGAGATCCCTGCCCTGATCTTGCCCCTTCTTTCTCTGCCAGAAGTAATCTAAGATTTACACTAATAACTGCCATGATTTCCTTGATAGTCTCACCATATATGCATGTATTGCTGACCAATATAACTTTGGTTTTGAAATATATATTATCATAAAACATGTATTCTGTTTGTGAAATTTCTATAAATATCTTCATACCATATGTATCCTTCTAACTTGCTTTTTTCCCCACTCACTGTGTTTTTGGACTCACCCCTGTTAATAGAGACAGGTGAGTTTCATTCACTTTAACTATATTATAATATTATATGTCTGATGTTAATATAGCAATACTAGCCTACTTTTGGCTAGTTGGTAAAATTTTATCTATCTCTTGACTTTTAAAGTTTCTGTATATTATACTCTGGCAAATCTAAATAAGAATACAAAGCTAGATTTATTTCTTTATTTTTAAAATCTGATCTGACAATCTTTGTGTTTTAATTGAGATATTCAATGTGACTATTAATACATTTGGGGAAAAGTTTATCATCTTATTTTCTGCTTTCTGTTTATCTTTTTCTATTTCTATCTCTTTTCTCTTCTTTTTTAACCTTATTTTATTTTTTGTACTGAGTTCGCCCTTCCATCTTTTACAGAAGGAAATTTATTTTAAACATAGAATTCTAAATCTAATAAAATTATAAACATATGAGGGAAGAATCAAAATATTTTCAAACATTGAAGGACCCAAAAAAATGCACTCCCCACACCCTCAATCTTAGGATGTCCCATTCAATTTGAGTTAGCCAAATAAAAGAGTAAACTATGAAAGAAGATGACTTGAAAACTAAAAAAACCTGGAGAGAAATAAAGAAAAGTTTCAGGTGACTAGAAACACAGCAAGTTTAGAGAGCATCAATCCAAATTGGAGCAAGAAGTTTGAAGTTTCAGGAAGGAGCTAGCCAGGGAAATCGAAATTCCAAAGATTTGAAGCTAGCATTGAGGAAATTATTAAAGCAGGAAGGTAAGAAGACAAAGAAACTTTGGAGGGAAAATTAATTTCTGACTCTCATCAGTTAATTAACTCTGTAACCTTTGTCAAGTTTCTTAAATTCTCTTCTGGCAGCTTTAGCACTCATAAAATAAGGTTAATAATGCTTCTACATAAGGCTAAATTAGTTAATAAATGTAGAGTGATTAGAAAAGTGTCCAGCAATTAGTAAAGGTTTATTAAATGGGTAAAGAAAAGTGAAGCTTGGTTATGCCCTTAATGATAGTCACAATCATGTTAATATGCTTTTTGAATTATTTAGAGTCAGCCAATAGGCAAAGTTACCTAATTATGGTTACAGGACAGAATGTAAGTTTTATTAACTCTGAAAAAAAAAGTAAATATAGAGATTCCAGAAGTTGAGAAGTGGAAATGGGGAGGAGAAAAGAAGGGAATGGTAAGGACACTGATCTTCTCATCTTACAAAATAAGATAGCTAAGGTTGAGAACCAAAAACAAGGGTCTATGGATAGCATTTAAAATAATAAAGGAATTACAGTAGGAACTAAGAATAGTGCTGGTGCTATACTGGGAGTGCAGAGGAATGGGAAAGCTGTAAATGCATAATACTCCTGTCATGCAGAAAGTCATAGACAATGTCTAAAGCTATTAATCAAGAAATAAAAGTATAATACATTATTCAGAGATATGAAGATAAGTCCCAAGAAAACTAAAAACAGAAACAGAAATAATTGAGATAAAACTATATACCTCTGTGGAGCAAGCAGGATTGAAACAATAGAAGGGTAGAATAGGAAATACGCTTTTCATTATAAACCCTTCTGGATTATGTGAAAACTGTTAATCATTTGCACATACTACTTTGAAGAAAAATAAAAACTTTTTAAAATATAAATTTACAAGTTTCTTAAGAAAATTGTGCAATTGTCAGGTTCTTAAGTGGTTACTATAATTTGCTATCATTGACTTCTTAAACTGTTTTCAGATTCCTAAATAAAGATTAAATTTCTCTATAATGCAGGGAAAAGGTTAGAATGTTGAATGAATATTTTTACATTTGAATGGGTACAAATTACTAACTTTCCTAGGAAGTCCTCAAGTTTTGGTCTCACTGTTTTAATTATATATTCTTTTTTTTTCCTTGGTCAAGAATTAGCAGGTTTGCATAAAAACTGAAGTTGTCTAAAGGCTCCAGAAGCTTCCACTTTCTACATAGCTACAATTTCTCATATACAGCCTGGTTTTCTTTCTGGTTAGGATAAGGAAGAAGCTAAGAGAAATCAGTAGAACTCCTTGATTTGGGGGAGGAGCCTCAAAACCTCTTGAGGGTCCAGGGCTGGGTGACTGAGTTGAGTCCAACAGCCCTAGAACATCTAAGAATGCTATGATGCCAGTGAAACAAGAAACACACAGCTTCCCATTAAGAACAAGAACTACAAAACAAAGATTTCTACTAAGCCATTACACAGGGACCAAGGAACACACTGGGGCAATTGTGCCTTCTTCATCATACTCTCAAGTGCCAGGCAAACATGTGCTATTACAAGTTAAATCTTTGCAGTTTCTGCCCCAGCCTGCAGAGAGGAACCCCATCATCTGATATAATTTTGTCTACCTAGAGCCATGTGACCACTCTCTACTTCAGCGAAGGTCAGTCTGCCATGGAAGAGAACAAAAATGAGACATAGAAGAGATCTCAACCCTGTTCAAGTACCTGGTTCTGGTTATTTCCAAAGACTATTTATAACCCTGCCCTCAAGCTCTTGTTTCTTAATTTTTGTTTTATTTGGGGAAGAGGAGCAGGTAAGTGAGTTCTGTTAACTACAGCCTACACATGATCTTTCCCTATTATATTTGAGTGGTTTGTTTCCAGGTAACGGATAGAGTAGAGCAAACAATAAGGATGGATTTAATTTTTTTTTTCATTATGAAAGAGGGGAATTTGGCACTTGAACAAATTTCCTCCTGCTGACTCCAGTTCTTCATGAATAACAGCCTTAAGAAATGACGTGAATTTCAATCAAAAGAAAAAATAATTGTAACCATGTATGGTGACAGATGTTAACTAGACTTTATAGTGATCATCTTGAAATATATGCAAATGTCAGATCATTATGTTATCAAATTTCATGATGAAAGCTGAGCCTACATACAAGTTTGTAGCCATTGAGTACAGAGACAGTGTTCCACCAAAAAATAGTCTTTTGCTGCTGAAAAACAGGAATTTAATCTACAGTTAAGAGCTTCACAATAAAGATATAGTTTACCCAAGAAAATGAATATCACAGTCTCTTCTATAACGCTTACTTTACCCTAAAACAATATTCTCAATTGTAAGCTTCTGGGAATGTATTTTCACTGGACGTAGACTGACATAAGTTACTGGCATGAGCTGGAAGTGGATAAAGATGTAACCATAGAGTTCCACAGAAACTAGTTTCATAATTTTATCTCCTCCTTTACTAAGTGAGTGGCAAATCATTTGGTCTTAATTCACTTCATTTTCTCTCACCCTAAGAGAAAGTTTGGTTAGGAAGACAACTATAAAAGCCGGACTACTTTTCTGTAGCGTGCTTTTGTCAAAGCTAGGCCTTCAACATTTTTTTTGTAGGGCATAGATTCTTCTATTCCCATTGAGTTTAACGCTGTGTATTTGGTTGTTCGCTTTCACTAAAAAACAAGGGGTAATAAATAAAAATTACCTTTGGTGTCACCTTTCTTTTGGGATATTACTTCATCTGGAGAGCTACCATGATTTCAAACAATGTTTATAGCAATAGGCTCAGAGTACAAGCAAAGGAAATTAAGATTCATTTACACATGATGTGATAAAAGCCTGTTCAAAAATATACATGTTTTGTCCTCATTCACATCTGGAAATGTTTACATTTTTGTGAAAATATTTATATAAAGGCCAATTTTCTCATTAGAAGACTATTAATTGATTATAATTTCACAATAAGCCAGCCCTTTGTTTGATATGAATGACAGCTCTATTTACTCTAGCTGTTAATTAGATAAATGTATTGAATGCAGTTTAGCTCCAGCTGTCAGTTTTCTTTTTAAGAATAAAAAAAAAAGTATTTCTAACTCACAGCTTTTAAAAATTAAGTTATAATTGACATACCATAAAATTCACCTTTAAAGTATAATTCTATGGTTTTTGGTATAATCACACAGTTATGCAACCATCACCACTAATTCTAAAAAATTTTCTTTTTTAGAAACTTCTCACCTGAACCCCTGCCAACCACTAATTTACTTTCTGTCCCAACTCACAGCTTTGTTGTTTGAATTTTCTCTTACTCCATATAAACCACCAAATTAAGCACTATATGTTTATATGTGTGTAGGGGATTGCAGTAAATTAGAAACCAAGGAATTAAATAAAGTGCTGTCATATATATGTCTAATACATATAATAAATACCATAATACTTACTCATTTATTCCTTTACCACTCAACAATCAATTATTAACGCCTTCTACTATTATAAGAGTATGCTAGATGTAGGGGCATACATACAAAGACACACACTGGAAGAAGCAAAATACAATAGAAAGGAGTGTGTGAATACAGCAGGAAACTGCCATACTCTGGCATCACACTCAGATATGGAAAAGGTGAATTTTATTTGTGATGGTATATAAATGCTTTATGTAAATATAGGCCACAGGTCATAGATAATGGAAAAAGAATATATTACTATTTCTTTAGAAATGAATGGGTAATGGTATAGGGTGAATTTTTTTCCCTTTTCAATTTTCATGTTATTTCTTTTTGTTTTCATACTGACTGACTTGTTTATATGTATTTATTTTATTAAGGTATAATTGACTATAACATTATATTAGTTTCAAGTGTACAACACAATGATCCAATAGTTGTATATACTGCAAAATGATCACTACAAAAAGTCTAGTTAACATCTGTAACCATACATATCACAATTATTTTATCTTGTGATCAGAATTCATGTCATTTCTTAAGGCTGTTGTTCTTCATGAGAAACTGGAGTCAGGGAGGAAATTTGTTCAAGTGCCAAATTCCCCTCTTTCATAATGAAAAAAAACCTTTTTAATCTATACATAGTATATTGTTTGCCCTCCGCTCTATCAGATATCTATTTCTGGGAATAAACTACCCAAACACTTGGTGGCTATATCGACAATCATTTATTTTTTTCACCAGTCCACAACTTGTGCAGAGCTCAGAGGAGATGGCACATCTATTCTGAACAGAGACTCTTATTTCAAGGTGGCTGACAAGCTGGTACTAAATGGAATTCAGATGGAGGTGTGAGCTGGGTCTCAGTACCTCTTCATATGGACCTCTCAATGAGCTACTGGGTTTCAGTAGAAAGCATCACAAGAGACAGGAAATAGTAGCTGCCAATTTCATAAAGCCTGACCCAGAAAGTGGCACAGAATCACTTCTGCCATATTATATGGTCAGAAGATCACAGAGTCCAGATTCAAATGAGAGAGGACACAGACCTCACCTCTAGATGGAATGAACATCAAAGAATTTTGGAAAAGTTCTTAATAACTGCCACATCAGCGATCCTTTATTTTTCCTTTTATTTTTATTTTTTTTGCATTGTTTGGTAAGTCCATTCAGAAACTGTAATAACAAAAAATAAAACCCATACATAGACATATGTCACATATCTACCTTAAGATCTGTAAAGTGGTTTTACAGATGACATGAAACCAACAGCTGTGTGGTCACTCAGTGATGGGCAGAGCTGCTGGCTGTGAAGAGGGAACTAAGGACATCTCCATAACCTCTACCAAATCTAACACTGGGCTTTTACACACATTGGGTGCACAATAAAAGTCTGCCAGATTGGACTGGATCTATAGTTACTCGTAACAGAAGAGAAATGAAAAGCCCAGTGTTGAAGGTTACAACGTGTGCACTACAAGGCTGCTGGCACTGGACTCTCCTGGAATGCCAGGGCTCTTGTATGGATTGGCAGCAAAGGGACAAGTGGGGCTAGTTCAGACAAGCTGGAGGCACTGGCATGGTCTTTATCTGCCTGGAGGAAAGGATGCTAATTATCGCCAAGCTGTGTTTACTCAGAAGAGCCACCTTTCTCTACTTTATGTGACAGCAGCCCCAACGGTGCTTGGTACAGATTCCTGGACCACAGCACATCCCACCTAAATCACAGAGGATAGCTCCCAGGAATCTACATGGTAAACAAGCTCTCCAAGTGGCTTTCATGAACAGTAAGTGTTAAGGACCACTGAATGGGGAAACAATCTTGTACATAAGGTCCCCAAAATGATCAGAAACATCACCGGGCACCATAAAGATTTCAGGGAAGTTATCTTTTGTTATTTTTCTCCCACTCCTGCTATTGATCTTTAACCTTATATGGCTAAGGTTAAAAGCTACTGAATATTTTTTTCCTCAAGTAAGAAATCTCAGGTGAGAGGGTCTTTCAGAATAAGCTAAATTGGTCTCAGTCTGGGATGCTGACCCCCTCTCATGCTGCTCTTCTGAGGTGGGCTGAGTAAAAGCAGCCTTTCCTACCACCATAAGGTAACTGTCCCTAGAAAGAAACCTCAGTTTCAAATAGCATGATAAACTTCCCGGGGCCACCACTTAGTTCTCTATGCTTAGTTCTCTATGCCAGGGGTCTCCAACCTCTGGGCTGTGGGCTGGTACCAATCCATGGCCTGTTAGGAACCGGGCCGCACAGTAGGAAGTGAGCAGCGAGCCAGCAAAGCTTCATCTGTATTTGCAGCCACTCCGCAGCACTTAGCATCAACGCCTCAGCTCCACCTCAGATCATCAGGCATTAGATTCTCAAAGGAGCATTGGTCCCTGGAGGCAAAAAGATTGAGGACCACTGCTCTATGCTAAAGTTCACAGAGGCAGCTGAGTCACCTCTTTTGAATTTTTCATATTCAAAAGAAGAAATCAAAAGTAGTGAAAGAATCAGAAACAGAGCTTTGTAGGGATGAAGACTGTTTAGGCCACTCTGCTGAGAAAGTAAACTTTCATACAAACTGACAGCACACGAATATTTTTCATGAAGTTGCTTGCTACAGAATATACAGATTACCTCTGACTGAACTTCAAGGCACTCAGACAGTAATCAAGTCTCAAGCTGCTATAAGAACTAATAGCAGCCAATTTAATTATAAGCAGCCAATTTGTATGCACAAATGCATATAGCATATACTGAGTGAGGACAGTCAGCTGAAGGAAAAGATTATTTTATAATTGCAGGGAGGTTTTCATTATATTAAAAATTCCAACATAGATTTATTGAAAAATAAGCAAGTTAAATGAACATGTTTTTTCTCTGAGAGAGATAGTGGAAAGGATATTTATTCATTTGTTCAACTGGTATTTACTGAATGCCAACTGTGTGCCAGGCATTGGCTAGCAGCTAAAGGAAAATACAGGCAGCTATAAGATAATCGGCATGACCCCTTTATATACATTTTTCAAGTCAACGGGTTTGATTTTTGTTTCCCAAATGGATATTTCTTGTGTGGATTATCAAAGAAATAAATGTTAATTACAAAAAAATCTTCAGATGATACATAAAATTATAAAGAGAAAGATAAAAAATATCAGCCTATCTCCCAGACATACCACTCAACATTTTGTTATATAGCCTTTTCTATTTTTTTTAATTTGATTCTTAAGAGGAAATACAAAGAAAGTTTAATGTACATTTTTTAGCAGTTTTTATAATACTTCTCAGGCCCCAAGTATGGGAAACTATCATCCCAAAATATAGTGTCTATCAATTAGTACTGGGGTTTGGAATACGGGGAAGAACTGGGTCCTAGCACGTCTGGCAATCTAAAAGAGTCCTGAGAGGAACGCCATTGCTTACGTGGTTCCCGGGATGGGCACTAGCCAGTGTCTGCTGTGCACCATCTCCAGCTGGCATCACCATTGCCTTGTCAAGATAGGCAAAAGAAATGTAGTAGCAGGCCTGTTAGGTGGGCACCACTGTGTGCCAGGCCATGTGCTGAGCGTTTGAGATACATCAGCAAACATAGCTCAGAAAATGCCCTACCCTTTTGGAACTTACATTCCAGATTGGGGATTACTTTTTTCAAAGCCAAGCTAATAATTGTGAAAGGGGTGAGCAACAGAAATAAGATAATTGCAATTTCTTTACTTCCTCTTTCATGAGATTGACAAAACAACTTTGTTTAGAGAAGTTTGGTTGCTTTTTAGTAGAAGAGAAAAAAAGAACACACAATAGGTGTTAAAACCAGTAGAAAGTAATAGTTTTCTTCTGTGTTACTTCCCTGTCAGAAAGAAACTGATCAGCCCACACCATTTGATAACATTTTAAGATTATAAATTACTGGTGAGACTAGGAGGCCGGATCCAGCTTGTGGTCAGGTGCCAAGAAGGGAGTGGTGCCCAGCCGCTGCCCCACACCCTCAAGCTGCATGACTGCCCTAGCACCTTCCCCTGTGTCCCACCGTGTCCCCACGGAGGAACCGGCTGCAGTCCCAGCTGTGTGGACCCTTCTCAAGACCAACCAGTGCAGCTACCTGGAGGAGCCTTCCCCTAATTGCAGCCAGCCCTGCCCTGAGCTCTGTGCTGCCTGCCCTGGAGAATTCCAGGGCACCTAAGGTTCAGTCCCAGTAGAGGAGACAGCGGGTACATAGCCTACATCACGGGGAGGTAGAATGTTGATGTCTGGTGGGAAACACCACCACCCTGAGTCACACCAGGTGAGAAGCCCACTCCACCCACTGCTAGTTGGGCTGAAGCCTGCCTGTCCCCTCATTTGAGGAGGCTACACTCCTTGTGCAGCGAAAATGATGGCAGACAGACTCTCATTCCTAAAGAGAAAACCAGAGGCTGCTGATGGGCAATGAGGGTAAGATGCTTGGCTCAGCCTAACGCAGACCTGCCCTTCCCCAAGCACAATGTCTTGCTTTGCCTCCACCTTCTTAACCCACCTGAGCCAGAGTGCAGCCCACTTACAATCATTCTGTTCCATCACCTGAAGATTCTACCCTTCAACAAATATCCCTCCTCCCAACATAGACACCCACAAATAATGCGCACGCACGCACGCACACAACACACATATACTTTTTTTCACTTACTAGAAACTTCTTTTGCATTGTTTTCTGTGAGATTCACATTGGTTAGGTTCTCTCTTTTATTGTAAAGGAGACATAAAAGGTGATTATGTCATGTTTTCCCATCCAGTGGCTTTTGGATTTGATTTTTGCTTAATTAAAAACGAAGTGGAAATCGGATTAAACATGGAGGAGCGAGAGACATCCCTGGATCTCTCCCCTTGAAACAACAATAAGCTGAACATCTAAAACTCAACAACAACAACAACAAAAACACTTAAACTATACACCAGAACATTTGAGTGTGGGATCTGTGCATAAGAGCTACCACAGGTCAGAACCCTGGATGTCGGGTGGTGGACTGGGAGAAATAAAGAAGCTGCCTCTGGCAGCCAAGCTCCCTGTAGGAGAAGGGAGAGGGGAGAAGGAGCAGCAAGTTCCCTGAACAGCCCTGCCTAGGAATATTGTGAGCTCCACATGGCTGGCAGCAGTGCCTGGTCATCACGGCAGAAGGCAGAGAAACAGGAATGGCAGAAAAGTGGGGACACCAGAGAAACAACAGTTGATTTTTACCAGCTGTGGTTGCAAAACCAAGGCTAAGCTGCAGCCCTCATCTCCCAACGCAGAGGCCCTTTCTCCCCATACCCTCTGAGATTGATCACCACAGAGCCCCAGGGGAATCTGTGCAAATGCTACCAAAACTGTCACTAACAACAAACACTGACAGGAACTGAGACTTAGGGTAGCAGGCATGATTAAACATTAATAAGGAAAAAAGAGACATTATTAAGACTTTATAAAAAGCAGAGATCCAAGAGGCTTAGACATCACCTACTGTAAAACCAAAAGAAAAACACTTTCTTTGCAACAGGCTAGCAACCATTATATAATAAATCTTTCTAGGAAACAAAAAACAAAAACAAAGGAGAACACACTTCCATCAATGCCATTAAACACCATGAACAACAAAGGTAACAAGATATCTCAGAAAGAAAGAGAAAAATCTCCAGAAAATAAGCTTACAGACCTAGAAATATGTGATTTAAATGACAGAATTTAGGATGGTACTTCAAAAAAAAATTCAGAAATTGGAAAAACAACTAAATGAGCAAAATGAGTTCTTTAGCAAGGAGATTGAAACCCTCAAAAAGAACTGAATAGACCTCCTGAAGATAAAGAACACACTGCAAGAGTTGAAAAATGAAATAGCAAGCTTGGGAAATAAAGTTGACCAAATGTAGGAAAGGACCAGTGATATTGAAGACAAAAATCTAGAAATAAATCAGAAGGAAGAAGAGAGAAACCAAGGGGAAAAAATTATGAAAGAGAAATATGAGAATTAGCTGATACCATCAGGAAAGGAAACATAAGAATAATGGGCATTTTCAAAGGTGAGGAAAAGGAGCAGCGACTAGAAAGCATTTTCAGACAAATAGTGGATGAGAATTTCTCAAATCTAAGGAATGAGCTGGAGCTTGGAATTCAAGAAGTCAATGGAACACCCAATTATCTCAACACCAAAAGGCCTTCATCATGACACATTGTATTAAAATTATCAAAAATCAACGACAAAGACAAAATTCTCAGGGCAGCCAGGGAGAAGAAAACGGTAACTTATAAAGAAAAAGCCATTAGATTATCCTCGGACTTCTCAGTGCAGACCTTACAAGCCAGAAAGGAGTGGAATTGAATATTCAAAAGAGTAAATGAAAGGAACTACCAGCCAGAATAATGTATCCAGCTAAGCTCTCCTTTAGATATGAAGGAGAAATCAAAACCTTTCCAGGCATACAAAAATTGAGAGAACTCTCCACTACAAGGCCTGCACTATAGGAAATACTGAAAGGGGTCAGCTCACCTAAAACAAAATAACAACAAAAAAAAAACATAATTAGGAGTAAGGTGACTATCAGGCAAATAGAAGCAGGGGAGTGCAACCCTTACTACAAATAGGGCAATATAGCTTAAATATTAAGAAGAGGATTGCTATATCAAGATAGTAATGAACATTCAGCATATATAGAGACAAAATGAGATAACAATGACTGAAAAGGGGAAGATTCAAAGATCCAAATTTGCAAAGAGGAGTGGAGATAAGGCACGCACAGAAGAAAATGGACAACTGAAGATTTAGAACTGAAATATATAACATAAAAAAGAAGAACCAAAGGGAAAAACCCACAAAAGGCAACCAGAATTTAAAAAAAAAGAAAAAAACATAAGGACAAACAAGCAATGAAAACAGTGAGCTACCAGAAAGTAAAAGATAAAATGTCTATAAGAAGACCTCCTATTTCAATAATCACCCTAAATGTAAATGGACTGAACTCACCAAAAAAAGGCATAGAGTTGCAGAATGTATAAAAAAACAAAACCCAACCATATGCTGCCTCCAAGAGACACATCTCAGTTCCAAAGACAAATATAGACTCAAAGTGAAATGGTGGAAAATAATATTTTAAGCAAATGACATTCAGAGAAAAGCGGGAGTAGCAGTACTAACATCAGACGAAATAGGCTTTAAAATAAAAAATGTAAAAAAAGATACTGAGGGGCACTTCATAATGATAAAGGGAATCATGTACCAAAAAGACATAACACTTATTAAGATCTATGCTCCCAATCATGGAGCCTCAAAATTTACAAAGCAATTACTAACAGAACTAAAGAAAGAAATAGATGAAAACACTATCATAGTAGGGGACCTAAATGTCCCATGATCAGATATGGACAGATTATCCAAACAGAAAATCAATAAGGAAATAACATCCTTAAATGATATATTAGACCAACTGGACATAATTGACATTTACAGAGCCTTTCATCCCAAAATAGCTGCTTATACATTCTCCTCTAGTATACATGGAACATTCTCAAGGACTGACCACATACTGGGACAAAGAGATAGTCTCTACAAATATAAGAAGGTTGAAATTATACCAATCATATTCTTTGATCATAATGCTTTGAAACTAGAGATCAACTGTAAAAAGAAAGCAGAAAGAATGACAAATACATGGAGATTAAACAACATGCTACTGAAGAATAAATGGGTCAGAGAAGAAATAAAAAGAAAGATCAAGGGATACATAGAAACGAATGATAATGATAGTACAACATATCAAAACTTTGGGAAATGGCAAAAGCAGTCATAAGAGGAAAGTTCATGTCATTACAGGCCTATCTCTAAGAACAAGCCCAAATAAAAAACCTAATGCTTCATTCTAAAAAACTAGAAAAGAAAGAACAAATGAAGCCTAAAGTCAACAGAAGGAAAGAAATCATCAAAAGTAGAGCAGAAATAAAGGAAATCGAAAACAAAACAAAACAAAAAAAACAATAGAAAAAATTAAATGCAACAAAAAGTTGGTTCTTTGAGAAGGTTAATAAAATTGACAGCCCCTGGCTAGACCCACTAAAGAAAAAAGAGAAAGGACACAAATAAACAAAATCAGGATGAAAGAGTGGAAATTAAAACAGACACTGCAGAAATATAAAGGATCATACAAGAATACTATGAAAAAGTATATAACACCAAATTGAATAACCTAGAAGAAATGGACCAGTACTTAGAAAAATACAACCTTCCTAGACTAAATCAAGAAGAACTGGAAAATCTATATAGACTGATCAGCAGTATGGAAATTGATACTCAAAATCATCAAAAACCTACCAAAAAGTAAAATTCCAGGGTCAGATGGCTTCACAGTTAATTCTACCAAACATTCGAGGAAGATTTAATACCTATTCTCCTCAAACTCTTGCAAAAACTCAAAGAGGAGGCAATACTTCCCAACTCATCTTATGAGGCCAGTATCACCCTGATACCAAAACCTGCTAAAGATAACATATAAAAAATAAAACTACACACCAATATCTCTCATGAACACACATGCAAAATCCTAAATAAGATACTAGTGAAATGAATACAGCAACATATTAAAAAAATTATACACCACGATCAAGTGGGCTTCATCCCAGAGGCACGGGGATGGTTCAACATATGAAAATCTATTAATGTGATACACCACATAAACAAATTAAAAAATAAGAATTATATGATCATATCAATAGATGCAGAAAAAGCCTTGGACAAGATACAGCACTCATTTATGATCAAAACACTTAACAAAATCGGTATAGAGGAAAATACTTTAACCTAATAAAGGCCATGTATCATGAACTCTCAGCCAACATTATACTTAATGGTGAAAAACTAAAAACCTTCCAAGATCAGAAACAAGACAAGGCTGTCTACTATCACCACTGTTATTCAATATAACATTGGAGGTCCTAGTGAGTGCAATCAGGCAAGAGAAAGACATAAAAGGCATCCAAATAGAAAATGAAGAAGTCAAACTGTCACTACTTGTGGATGACATGATTCTCTATATAGAAAACCCTAAAGACTCCACAAGAACACTATTAGAAACAATAAGCAAATAGACTAAAGTTTTTGGATACAAAATCAATGTTCAAAAAGCCATAGCGTTTCTATTCTCTAACAATGAAGTGCCAGAAAAAGAATAGAAAAAATAATTTCTTTTGCAATTTCTACAAAAAGAATAAACTCCCTAGGAATAAATCTAACAAAATATGTGAAGGACCTATATAATGAAAACTATAAGACCATATTTAAAGAAATCAAAAAAGATACAAAACATTAAAAGGTATTCCATGTTCTTAGACTGGAAGAATCAACATAGTTAAAAGGACCTTATTACCTAAAGCATTTATAGATTTAATGCAATCTCCATCAAAATCCCATTAGAATTTTTTAAAGAAATAGAACAAAAATCATAAGATTTGTATGGAAGCACAAGACCCTCAATTGCCACAGCCATCTTGAGAAAAAAAGAATGAAGCTAGAGGCATCACTCTGCCTGACTTCAAATTATACTACAAAGCAACAGTAATCAAAACGGTATGGTATTGGCAGAAAAAGAGACACAGAAACCAGTGGAAGAAAATCGAGAGTCCAGAAGTAAACCCATATTTATATGGACAAATAATTTTTACAAAAAAGCCAAAAACATACAGTGGAGAAAGAAAAGCCTCTTCAATAAATGGTGCTGAACAAACTGGAAAGCCACCTGCAAAAGAATGAAACTAGACTGTTGTCTATCACTGCACACCAAAATTAACTCAAAATGGATTAAGAATCTGAATATAAGACCTGAAACAATAAAATGTATAGAAAAAAACATAGGAACTAATCTCAAAGACCTTGGACTTAAAGAGGATTTTATGAATTTGACCCCAAAAGCAAGGGAAGTAAAAGCAAAAATAAATGAATAGCACTACATCAAACTAAAAAGCTTCTGCTCAGCAAAAGAAACCATTAACAAGGTAAAGAGACAACCTTCAGAATGGGAAAATATATTTGCATGCAACGCTTCTGATAAGAGCCTACTATCCAAAATATACAAAGGACTCATACAACTCAATAGCAAACAAACAAACAAACAATCTGATCAAAAAATGAGCAGAGGACACTTCTCCCTAGAGGACATACAAATGGCCAACAAATATATCAAAAGATGTTCAATATCGCTAACTATTAGGGAAATGAAAATCAAAATCACAATGAGATACCATCTGAAACCTGTTAAAATGGCTATAATCAACAGGACAAGTAATAACAAATGTTGGAGAGGATGTGGAGAAAAAGGAACCCTCATACACTGCTAGTGGGACTGCAATCTGGTACAGCCACTATGGACAACAGTATGGAGGTTTCTCAAAAAAACTAAGAATTGATCTATCATATTATCTAGCAATCCCTCTACTGGGTATTTACCACAAAGACTTGAAAATCCATATCCAAAAAGATATTTGCACATCAATGTTCATAGCAACATTATTCACAGTGGCCAAAAAATGGAAAAAACTTAAGTGTCCTATGATAGTTGATTGGATAAAGAAGCTGTGGTATGTATATATATATATATATATATATATATATATATATATATATATATATATATATATATATATATAATGGAATTACTCAGCAACAAGAAGAGATGAAATACTGCCATTTGCGACAATGTGGATACACCTCGAGATAATCATGCTAAGCAAAATAAGCCAGACAGAAAAAGTTGAAAATCACATGATATCACTTATATATGAGATATAAACCTAAAAGCAATAAATGAACAGGACAAACAAACAGAGACTCATGAACATGAACTACAGATTGGTGGTTACAACAGAGTAGAGGTTGAGGGAGGAAGGGGAAAGTAGATGGGGTAAAGAGGGTAAAACATAGCGGGTAGGGAAAGTGTGAATTGGGTAAAGAGAATCAAATATGTAGTAGCTGAAGGAAACTGGACTTCTGGTGGTAAACACCTAATAGAATATACAGATGTCAAATTATAATGTACATCTAAAAATTATATAATTGTATTAACCAATGTTATCCTAAAAACTTACTTTTAAAAAAAGCCACTGAATACAAATAAAAGAGCAAACCTGATAAATTTAAAATAAGCTTCAACTGTTCCAAATATATTATATGATGTTTTACACCAAAAAGAGAAAATTTTAGAATAGTTTCTAAGAATTGTAAAGAGAAATGCAAACATAGTTCAAAAATCTTATAATGGCTAGACATATATACATTACATACTACTTAGATTTGGGAATATATTTCTACAGCGTTTGTAACAGATTATTTTTATGTTTCACTCTAAATTTTTTTTGGAGACTCCCCTCTTTCCATATTCTTTTTTATGCTTCATTTCGTTGTTTTTTGAAAGAATTTTATATTTGCAAAAAATGTTGCAAAACACCACACAGAAAGACAGACAATAGCAAATTGTTGATCAGGATGTGGAGAAATGGGAACATTCATACAAAATGCAGCTGTCTTAGAAAAACACTTTGAAGCAGTTCTTCAAAACGTGGTGTTGGTGATAATAATGGTGAATGTAGCTGCCTTCCAAAATGCTAAACATAGAGTTAACATTTTGTCCCAGCATTTCTAGGTACATACCCAAGAGAAACGAAAACAAATAACCACACAAAATCTGTGCACAAATAATAATAAGAGCATAATTCATAATAACCAAAACTAGAAACAATGTACATGTCCATCAACTGATGAATGGATAAACACAAAACAGTATATCCAAGCAGTGGAATATTATTCAGCAGTAAAAAACATACTGATATATGCTACAACATGAATGAATCTTAAATGCATTCTACTAACTGAAGGAAGCCAGTCATAAAAGACCATATTCTATGATTCCATTCATATGAAATATCTGGACTAAGCAAACTAATAGAAACAGAAAGAAGGTTAGAAGTTGTTTGGAGTTAGGAGAGGTGAATGAAAAAGGAAAGTGACTGCTAATTAATTTGGGGTTTTTTAGGGGTATGTGGTAAAATATTCTAAAATTAGATTATGATGATGATGTTTAACTATGACTACACAGAAATCACTGGACTGTACATTTTAAATGAATGAATTTTACTGTATGCAAAATATATCTAAATAAAGCTATAAAACAAATAGCACACCGGAACTCTATGTAACTTTCACCCAGCTTTTCAGATTCTTAATGTCTTATATAACCATGGCACAAATATTGAAATCAGGAGATTAATGTTGATAAACTATTATTAACTATTAATCTACAGATCTTTTTCAAATTTTGCCAATTATTCCACTAATGTCTTAAGGAAGAGAAAAGCAGCCTTTGCCATCCAGGATCTGGCCTGGTGCCATCAGCTAGGGTTGCTAAAAGCTGGCCTGGCACTCACTCATACCAGGTCTTTTTTTTTTTTAATTGAGGCATATTGGATATATAATGTTACATTAGTTTCAAGTATAAAACATAATGATTTGTTATATGTATTTACTGAGAGATGACTACCACAATAAGTTTAGTTAACATCCATCATCACACATAGCTCGAAAATTTTTTTCTTATATGAATTTTTAAGATTTATTCTCTTAGGAACTCTCAAATATACAATACAGTATTATCAACAATAGTCACCATGCTGTATATTACATCCCCAGGATTTATTTAGTTTATTATTGGAAGTGTTTAGCTTTTGACTCCCTTCACCCACTTTGCCTACTCCTTAACCCCCACCTCTGGCAACCACCAATCTATTCTCAGTATCTATGAGTCTGGTCTGTTTGTTTGTTTGTTTTAGAGTCCACATATAAGTGAGATCATATGGTATTTTTCATCTGTCTGACTTACTTCACTTAGCATAATGCCCTCAAAGTCTATCCATGTTGTCAGTTACATGGGTCTTACTGTTCTCCTCTCGCATATAAACAATTTCACAGAGCATCAGATAAGGCTACTATGTGACCATGATGGATCAAGATAAGAACACTAGTACCCTATAATTATATTTAAACACAGATGAACTTTAAACATTCTCCAAGTCACAGAATACCAAACATTTTCCTTTTTTGACTAACATGAGTGATAGCTGATGCTTTGGCTATTGTAGGGTTATCCTTGCTCTAATCAGCCCTTTCTGTAGATAAGATTTAGTAATATACTAAATCATAGAAATGTCTCCACTTTCTGAACACCTTCATTTCCTTGATCCTCCTCCAAATCACCCAACCAAAAAAAGTCTTTAACACGTTCCTAATAAAACAACTTGCAGTTCCTACGGTGTGCCTTCTCCCTTGCTACAATTAATAAACTTGTTCAGCTACAGATGTGTTTTTGATGGTCTCTGGCTGGAGAGCATTGACAGTCTCTTTTTTGTTCCAGGATTCAATTCAGAATCCCAAATGGCATTTGGTCAACATGTCTCCTTCCATCTGAAATATTTCTTCAGTCTTTATTGATCATTTATGATCTTGACACTTTTTTAAAGAGTACTGGCCAATTATATGGTAGAATATCTCTTCCTTTTTATTTGTCTGTTACTTTCTTATGATTAAATTTTAATTATGCATTTTTGGCAGGAATAACACAGAAGCAATGCTGCATCCTTCAGTGCCTGACAATAAAGAGGTGCATAATGTTAATATGTCCCTCTATTGATAATATTAAGCTTGATAACTTGGCTAACACAGTATCTGCCAGATTTTTCCACTATAAGGTTGCTATTTTTGTAATTAGTATGTAGCCTGTGGAGAGATACTTTGAGACCATGTAAATATCTTGTTTCTCATACTTTCAAAGTCTACTAATTTTCACATTCATTTGTGAGTCTTGCCTACAATTATTACTGTGGTGTTTACCAAATGGTGATCCTGTACTTTCATTACTCCTCTTACATTCAGTATTGGCAGTTCTACCATAGAAAGCAGTTCCTTCTCTCTCCTTTTTAAACCTTTAAAAATTATATCGGTATAGAATTATTGATAATTATTTTAGTCTATGAGTTATAATCCAATATTAATATTATTTTGTTGCACAAATTGTCCCAGATTTCACCATTGTCCCAGTTTTAGGCATCCTAATAATAATAATAATAAATAAATATATATATATATACATATATTTCCATATATGTATATATATATATGTTATATTATAGGAGTCCCTATATATATTAGGAGTTTCAGAATTGCTATTCATACTCTTTACTAACTAGAGTACAATATTTGTGTCAGTTCTGTTTTTCTTCAGCTTCACATTATATAGTCAAAATGAATGCTGCTTTCCAAAGTTACCTGGGTTACCTTTTTCTTCTCTACTCCCTTCAACTGGTTATTATAGTAATTGTAATATTGTTAGGTCCATTTGTTACTATTTATATTACATTTTGGGTTCCTTCCACATTCTGATTGATTTTAATTATTTATGTGTTGAATTCATATGTGAAATGTTCACGTGGGTCAAAGAGTCAGAGCCATACAGAAAGTTACACGTAGGGAAGTATCACCCACACTCCTACTACGATATTTCCTGACTCCCATTCTTTCTACTCCATTGACTCTGAACAAAACAAATTTCATTTCTTTCTGGTTTATTCTTCCTTTAATTCTTATTGCCCAATTGAACAGATACATGTATGTTTTCTTATATCTTTTTATTTCTTATATTAATGGAGAAAGGAGATAAGATAATTTAAAATGTTAATCAAGCCGCATTCAGAGACTGCAGTGTGCTGATCAGCCCTGTAGCCAGGCCAGGAGGATACCTTCAGAACAAAAAAAGATTTCTGCTGGGATTGCTCACAGCTCATTCTCCACACCTGTGAAGTAGACACAGGAACCAAGAGTCATTCCCTATGGCTAAAACCATGGGGGACCTATGGATTAAAAGCTAGGAACTTCCAGCAGGCCTTTCACTCTACAGGGTCTTACTTTTTCACTCTATATACCCTTCCCTTTCCTCACTGTAGGTCATGGGTTAACAAAGTCTTTTAAACAATAACTCACAGACACTAAAGAATGATAAACTGAATTCCCTAAATACTCTCCCTGCATACCACTCGCTGTCTTTCCAAGTCTCTCACTGTTTTTCTCACTGTCTTCCTCTGAGAGGAGACCAAACTCTGTCGGTGGAGTGTTACCCCTTTCCTAATAAGATTCTTTCAGAACTGTCACACCCGTTTGTACCTCTGCCAGCAATATATTAGAAGAGTGCCCGTTTCTCCACAGCCTTGTCAAAAAAATGCATTGTATACTTTTGAATTTTTGCTAATCTGACAAGTGTTTAATTTGCATTTCTTTAATACTTTGTGAGTTTGAACATTTTTAAAAATACATTTAAGGATTATTGTCTGTCTTATGAATTATCTATTCCTGCCTTTTCACCATTTTCTCAATCTTGGGCCTCTTAAATGTCTCTCATTTTAGAGGTTTTTCTTTCAATAATAATGTCAAATTTTGTACTCATAAGGATACTTATCATTTTACTAAAACTGAAAAAAAATGTGATATTTGTTTGCTATACTCACTAATGGGAGGGGAACTACCCAGAGCTATTTATTTGTTGATGGTGACAATGTTCAACAAATACAAATATTTAAAGGAATATTTTTAAGCTTCTTCCTTCTTTCTAAAAACAACAAACCAAAACACAAACAATCTGGCTTTATCCTCACCCTAAATAACTGCTCAGCCTTTGCATGAGGCTGTTTTCTAGGACTCAGGGGACCCTTTCTAAGGGGAGGCCTGATTCTTTTATAAGTAGCTGTGATGAAGTTGGGGCAGGTTTAAACAGGTTTATGTAACCTCACACAAACTTTTTCATTTCTTTAATAGCTTTTTTAATTTGACCTGGTTTTGACCAAATAATAGCACTGTGACTCACTTGCTTTTTTCCACCCTCTCCCTTTGGATGCCTGCTCCTTTAATTACGAAGCCTTAGGACATAAGATCTATGGAGCCTCAGGTCTTTAATCATGGTGACAGTAAGTTTCCTTTTACTAAGGATAACATCTCAGCCTTAGATGTGTTTCAGATCCAGGTCCAATGAGTCAAAACTACTCCACCGGCCATGGGACTAGACAGGATGACTCCAGGCTGATTCCAGAACCCAACATAATGGTCAGTTACCCCAGCCCCTTCCAGTCACTAGCACCCACGCCCTCAACTCCCTTAGTTTCCATGACGACTGATTTTTCTCTTTGTACTGTGTAACTCCAGAGATACCGGGGGCCAGGTCATTGAGAGCATTATCTTGCTTGTGTTTCCCAGGACTTGCCACTCCCTAGGATAAATCCTTACTTTTTTTGCTGCAGACTAGCACGTATCTTTCCTTTGACTCCCACGCAGGCAGGTGAATCCATTTTTGTTCCAGTAACATCTGAAGCATTCCTGCATGATACACTTTCAGTTGTGTGGAGAAATATCCAAGACGTCCTGTTTTTAAAACTACTCCTGCTTTCATATACTGCTCTCTCTCTCTTCTTGTTCAAGGGAACCACCAAACTAGCCAGGTGTTACTAAGCAATGAGGCCTAGAAAAAAAACAGCAAATTCAGGAAATTTAAAAAGTGTAAAATCGTATAAAACAATTGAAGTAATTTTGTTTTTGAAACTGCTCTATGAGGGAAATTATGTGTGTGTGTGTGTGTGTGTGTGTGTGTGTGTGTGTGTGTGTATATATATATATATATATATATATATATATATATATATATAAAGCAAATAGTATCACATTACCTGAGTACCTGGAGGTACTATATTTCAATTTCAGTGTTTTTCTTTAGTGCTTTTAAACCTGTCCTGAATTCTGAAGTGGAAATGTATTATATCCCAGTGACTAGCACACTGTAAGTGAATCAATCATATAACTACTTAATTCAATAAAAAGTACCTTCTATCAAGCCTAACGTTGAGCTTGATGCTAAAGGAATCAATATGAGAGAGTTTCAGTTCTCAAGATCACAACAAACCAATGACAGTGCAACGCTGTAAAAAGTGCTGTGATGGAGTAGGGCTCTAAAGCTGAAGGACAAGGAAAGAAATAGGGGCTGTGAAGTTAACCAGAGAAGGATTTGTATTTCACAATTTCCTTAAACTCTCTGAGCTTCCATTTCCTTATCAACTCAATAATTTCTACTTTGCAGGGCTGTTGTGAGATTAAGTGGACAGTAAGAGTCTGGTACAATGCCTAATATAGAGTAGAAGCTCAATGACTATTAGTTGATATTATTGCTAATAAATGTGTATGAAAAATCATCAAAAGAAACATCCTTGCTACATTTTTGTACATTACAACAACTCTCCCTTATATTTATCTGATTCTTTATTGTTCATTAAAATCATCCCCAGATTTTACCTCATTTAATAAGCTGAATAATCCTGTGAAGTGGATAGATCAGAAAGCATTTCCATTTTACAGATTAATAAGGAGAAATTTAAACAGCTGGTTAAATGACTGGGCTGTTAAATAACTAGTCCAAAATCACACATTCTCATTCCAAATCTAATCCATGTTCCATGACCCCACCATAATGCTTCTCATGATGGAGGAAATGTCCTTTGTAATAAACTGTGATGGAACACAGTAACACAGCTAGCTCTGAACATGTGTCAAGGGTCTGTCAAACCAACACCAACATAGGAATATAGGCTCCAGGTAAATCTGAAGTGAAGGACCAACTCAAATACAGGGAGATTGGGGAGGACCACTGTGGTGCTGTGATTTATAATAAGAATGTGTGCATGTGTGTGTGTCTATATATATATAGATAGATAGATCTTTATCCCTGTTTCTTATACAAAGCTTCTAAAATCCATTATTTCTTATGTAGTAAGAGTAATAAAGCAATAAAGCTGTCTTGTTATTCATAACAAGCCTCTCTTGACTACAGAGTTTGTGCTAATGAAGTGACTTTTAGAAAGCCCTTGAGGATAGGGGCTGGTTGCTAGGGTACCAACCTTGTGATTAGAGGGTGGAACCTTCAACCCCACCTCCCAGATCTCCAAGAAGGTGAGAAGGGGCTAGAGATTGAGTTCAATCTCCAGTAGCCTATGATTTAATCAGTCATGCCAATATAATGAAGCCTCCATGAAAACCCAAAAGGATAGGGTTCTGAAAGCTTTTGGGTTGGAGTGCTGGGAGGGTGGTTACCCCAAACTCCAGAGGTTCTTAACCTTGTCCTACATATCTCTTCATCTGGTTGGTCATTTGTATCCTTTAATATCCTTTGCAATACCCCACTTCCTTTCTCAAAGCATCTGAGAACTCTGTGTAAGTTAATAAAAATAACTCTTGGAAGATATGTAAAAAATATTCATTTATTTAGCAAATAATGTATCAAGTACCTGGTACTATGCAGGACACTGCTAGGTGCTGTGAAAGACAAAAATAAATAAGTGTGACTTCCTGTCTTTGAGTCTTTATAGTCAAAAAGAAGAGATTAGGCAAGCCCTTAAATAAATTCAAAGTTGAATGCCTTTAGACAAAGTGCTATTTTATGTTCAGAGGAAGAAAAGATCATATTCTCTCAAGATGTACTAGTGATAGTTTCTTGAAAAAAAGTGGGGTTTGATTCTAAAGAGGAAGTGATTATTGGGGTCACAATAAAAAACAGGTGGCACTCAAATTGTAATAATAAAAGAATTTAATGAAAACTACTTATAAAAGTACACATAGGGAAATGATAAGGGATGGTGGGTAACCTGGGCTAGCAACAGCCTGGTTGACTGTTACCAGCCCCAGGTCTCAGGGAGGCAAGGAGGGAGCAAATTACACAATCCCAAAGGAGAGAGCTCTGGGAAGAAGGCTACTCTGTGAGGAATGGTAGCCTCTTAATAGAGGAACATGAGTAGCCTGAGGCAACCCCTCAGGACAAAGCCAAAAGAAAAAAATACCCAGACCTCACTCTCTGATGTCCTTCTGGGCTTCCTTCCCATTGGTTGAGCCCACCAGGAAGGCAGAGGCAGGATATCAGCCACCCAGGGCACAGACCAGGGCACAGACCAGGGCCGACAAAGGTGGGAATGGATCCAATGGGGCAAAGAGGTGCCTCTGACACAAGAGGTGCTTTTAATTAGTAGAAATGGATATCAATTCTAATCAGCAACATTAGTGAAACTATAGAGGCAAAAAGAGAAAAATATCCTTATGAGCTTAGGTTCAACTAGGCAAGAACACACGGTTTAAGTAGAAATATAATGAAAAAGGAAAGATTTTAAAAAGTGGGTTAGGGTCTTGGCATGCAGTGTCATGAGTACTAGGCCAATGATTTGGCCATTTATTTGGAAAGCAGTGGAGAATTATTGCAGGCTTTAAGTGAGGGAGTAACATAAATAGAGCTATACCTTAGAAAAATTAATCTGATAATGGTATATAGCACAGACTGGACAGGATGAGGTAAAAGAAAAGATGTGAAGTTAGACAATTTTCAACACTGTTGGTTTATTTAAATAAATACATGGGACAATTTGTATAAAATATCTATGTACACATACATAATAACAAATCCTGAACTTTCTTTTTTCCTTCTTTACCTCAGGGAAATTATCTCACTGAATATCTGAACTGGCTTGAAATAAAATATCTTAGTAGTCCTGACTTGTGCTTATCAACTTGGACCCTACATTATTCATTGACAATAAAACTATAGATACACAAATATCTGAAATGACAGTGCAAGAAACAAAGAAAGAATAAGATGATTTATATTTTTAAAAGAGACAAAGGGATATAGGAACCAACTAAAAAAGCTACCAATAGCAAAAACTGGAACAATTTGAGCAACAAATAGGTAGTATTGGATTATAACTTAAAGTGTAAAATAAATATCTTTGAGTTCATACCAATATAAGTATATAAACAAATAAACAGAGAATAGAAACCTCCCAGAAATATAGAATTCCAAACAATTTATGCAGATACTCCTCCCTGATGGAGATGGAGCATAATTCCCTACTCCTTAAGTGTAGGTTTGCATACTGACTTTCTTTCAAGGAGTATAACATGACAAAGGGGGGAAAAGAGTAACCATACAGTGGAGAAACCTGACGTAACTACCTCAACCAGGTAATCAAAGTTAACATCCAGTGAAAAATCATGTTGATAGCATGTACACCTGAAATGATGTGATAAGAATGGCACTTTACCTCTGTGGTCTTCCTCTCAAAACCCCATAGCTCCAGTCTAACCAGGAAAAAAACATTAAACAAATTAAAATTGAGGCACTTTCTACAAAATACTTCACTAGTACTCAAAACTATCAAAGTCATCAAAAACAAGGAAAGTCTGAGGAACAATCACAGTTTAGAGAAACCTGAAAAAACATGACGACTAAATATAATGGGCTATCCTGGATGAAATCATGGAATAGGAGAAGAACATTAAGTCAAATATAGGCTTATATTTGGACTTATATAGGAATCTAAATATAGGCTTTGATTAATAATAATGTATCAACATTGATTCATTAGTTGTGACAAACCCACCATAGTAAGATATTAACCAATAGGGAAACTGGTACAGAACATACGGGAACTTTCTATACTATCTTTGCAACTTTTCTGTAAATCTAAAATAATTCTAAAATTATAAGTTTATTAAAAACAAAGTATATTGAGAAAATTTAAACCTATTTTTTGTGTGTCCCTTATAGACGAACTCTTGTTGAAGCAATTAAAATCAGCGGACACCTTTTCAGCTTGAGAACATCTCCACTCTTTGCAACTGAAATATGACTGATATGTTTAATTACAATCAATAGGGTAAAATAAATAGAATTTTGATTTATTTTAAATAAAGTTGTCCCTCAGTTTTGCTAAATGGTCTTTAGTTTCTCCTTGCTTTCACATTATTAAATTTTCTGGCTTGTAAATTTTGTATTACATTTAAAATATAAACCAAATAAAACATTTTACTAATATGATTCTTTATGCTTCTTTGCTCTCAAATGTCTTTATGTCATTAATTTCAAGGGTCAGTTTCATAACTTTGTTCTCATAGTTTGGTTCATTAAGATTTTGGTCTACAGCAACACAGTTCTATTTTACCTGAGAACTTTAAAACAGAAAAAGGCTACAAATAAGACTACTATTTTAAGACACATGGTATGGTTAACCAACACTTCTGCTCTTATTCATGTAATATTAATGCTGACAAAGCAACAACATACTGTGTTCTGCTTCCTTACACATACCTAATGGGTTCATTGTTATGTTGTGGATTTATAAGTATATTGTTTAATCTCTGAGTATTTGGGGATTTTCCAGCTATCTTTCTGTTATTTCTAGTTTAACTTCATTGTTGTCTGAGAGTGCACATTGTATAGTTACTATTCTTTTTAGTTTGTTAAAGTGCTTAATGGCCCAGAATGTAATTTATCCTGGTGAATGTGAACTTGAGAAGAATGTGTTCTTGCTGTTGTTGGATGAAGTAGTCTATAGATGTCAATCATATCCAGTTGATTGATGGTGCGGTTGAGTTCAACTATGTCCATACCAATTTTCTGCCTGCTAGATCTGTCCATTGCTGATGGAAGGGTCATAAAGTCTCCAAGTGTAATAGCGGAGTCATCTATTTTTCCTTGCATTTCTATCAGTTTTTGCCTCATGTATTTTGATGCTCTGGTTTTAATTGAGAATTTTATTATTCCATTTTTTCTCTCTTCTCTTAGCATATCAATTGTATTTTAAAAAAATTTTATACTGGTTACCCTAGAGTTTGCAATTTACATTTACAAACTATCCTAGTTTGCAATATACTTTTTCATGTGTAGTGTGGCTACCTTATAGTAGAATAAACCCAATTCCTTCTTCCTGCATTGTTGTAATTCATTTTACTTATCCATATGCTATAATCATCCAAAAGTTGTTGCTATTATTATTTTGAACAAAGTTACTAGGTCAACTAAAAATAAGAAAAATTTTCTTTTACCTTCACAAAGGAAGCTCTTCCTTTATGGAGATCCAAGTTTCTAGCCTGTACCATTTTCCTTCTGTGTTAAGAACTTACTTTAACATTTCTTACAAGGCAGTTTTCCAGGCAAATTTCTTGAGTTTCTGTTGTCTTTATTTCTCCTTCATTTTTGAAGGATAACTTTGCTAGATAAAATCCTATATTGGTGGGGTTTTTTTTTTTTTCAACATTTTAAATACTCCCACTCTATTCTTGCTTGTGTGGTTTCTGACAAAATAAAAATAAAATAATGTAATTTTTATCCATGTTCCTCTATAGGTGTTTTATCCCCCTCTGGTTTCTTTCAAAATTTTTCTGTCTTTGGTTTTCTGCAGTTTGAATATAATATGCTTAGGTGTACTTTCTTGGTATTTATCATGCATGGTGTATCCCAAGCTTCCTGGATCTACGCTTTGGTGTCTATCATTAATTTTAGAACATTGCTAGCATTATTTCAAATATCCTTCTGTTCTTTTTTTTTTTTTTAACTCTCCTCTGGTACACCTACATTACATCTTATACAATTGTCCTATAGTTCTTAGATATTGTTCCATTAAAAAAAATTTTTTTTTTCCTATTTGCATTTCAGCTTGAGAAGTTTCTATTCATCTATCTTCAAGCTCACTGATTTTTCCTCAGGCATGTCCAGTCTAAAGGTGAGCCCATTTAAGGCATTTCCATTTGTTAGTGTTTAGTTCTAGCATCCCCTTCTAATTCTTAGTTTTGACCTGATTACATTTCCTATATGTTCTTGAATGTTGTCTACTTTTTCCACTCTACCCTTAGCAAATTTTTCATAGTTGTTTTAAAATCCTGGTCTGATAATTCCAACATCTCTTCTATAGCTGAGTCTGGTTCTGATGCTTAATTTTTCCCTTAGAAGTGTATTTTTCCTTGTTTTGTACCATGCCTTGTAGTTTTTTGGTTTAAAGCCAGACATATCAGGTAATAGAAACTTGTTTTTCTCCTTTCTTGTGTTGCATTTCCCTAAGAAATCTTTCTTAAAAGGTCTATCTTACAGGTCTGTCATAATTAATTGACATACCATTGCTCTGGTGGTTATTTGGGAAGCATTCTATAATCTTACATTATTATTTGGCCTGAGTCCCTGGGTTGTGATGTTTGAGTTTCCTAGCCCTTTTTTCTCTCCTGTTATGATACCTAATGGCTAACAGGGACTGGACTTGTCTAATTGCCCTTTCCCCAGGTCAAAGCTCTAAGAAAGCAATTTTCCTTCGAAAATGGGCCTTTATCATGGAAAATGATCTGAGTGTGTTTCAAAATAATTACTTCCTCTTCCCCTGCCCTGCCTGAAACACAAGGGGATCCCTGATCTTAATCATGAGAACCTGGTGGGGTTCCTGGGAGTAAATCCTAGAAAGCATGAGGGCTTCCCCAAGAGTGGGAACTTGGGTTTTTAAGTGTCAAAGTAGTCTACATTCAGCCTCAAGTCATTTGTCAAAGTTACCATTTCAATGTTCACATCAGTTAGGTTTGAGTAGATTCTGTTCCTGGAAAGCTGATATCTACTGTGATTCTATTTGCCTGTCTCTCCAGTTTTTGGAGTGCCTGTTTGTTCTGTGACTTCAATCCTCTGGCACAGCTAAGAAAAGCTATTGATTTTCAGCTTATTCAGTTTTTTTCTTGTTGCGAGGATAGAGTGATGACTTCTAAGCTCTTTACAAGTTGGAGCTGAAACTAGTAGTCACCTACAAATTTTTTTTGAAAATCCTTTCCCCATTTTCTCTATAAAGTTAGGCTGAAATGATCCTGAGAAGCCTTCCCCCATCTCTCTTTGCTAAATGAAAAGCTCTTCCCCATGAGCTCTAGTACTTGGCACAACTATAAGTAATATACTTATTATCTATTAGCTCTGTGACTCCATGAACACCTAGAGAACAGGCATTATAGCTTAACTTTGCATTTCTAGTGTATAGCATAGCTGTCAGCTGAATTGAAAGAAAAAGGGGGAAAACACTGTTCACTAATTAAAAACAAAGAACTACTTTTATTTGGCTCACTTCTCCATTTATTAGAATAATCACATTTGGAGAGGCACAAAGCACTTAAGTTTTACATGACTACAAAGTTATCACAAATCCCAAACTCTTTAGCCACAGATATTTCACTTACTCTGTTTAAAGAAAAGCTTTCAAAACATCTGAGTTAGCTTGATACAGAGACCCTGAATATATGGGAACTACATATTTTTAAATGCTTGTACTTTCTGCTCTAATAATGTCTTCTTTAAATGGAATCCAGCATAAAAGGGGTTGAAATATGTAAGGTCATGATGCAAATGCTTTGGAGATAGTGAAATTAATCTGTACAACATGGAAAAAGATGTAATATGCACAGAAGTTCTACAAGGATTCACTGAGCCATCTGGGCTTCCATGGCTTGTGCTGTCCATTCTGGTGCTGTCTGGCTGATTTTCTCCAAAAGATTATTCACTTGGAAACAAAGTGATTGAATCTGTTTGTCCCATGTTGGCAGGGCTTCTCGTGCTAAAAGAAAAAAGGAATAATGTTAAAAGTTGAAATTACTCTTATATTCATGGCAAATGTGAGTTAAAAGATACAGCAGCATTAATTTTTTAAAGTATATTTAAAAATCTAGGATAATAAAATTAAGCATAAAGTATAAAACAAAATAAAAAGACATATACACACAAATTATTATTAGTTGTGGAAATAAAATAAAACCAACCAACCAAACAACTTCAACCACAACAACAAGGCAGCTTCACTGAAGTGGTCTCATCCCCAATGATTGGTAAGACACCGCCATCTAGTGGGGAAAGTAACTCTATTTATCTACTCAAGGCTGTACTTGACTGAATGTTTTAAAATTTAAAGACAAAACAAAGAAACAAAAAACGTCATAAACACAGAAGGCTTTTCCTCTATATCAGCAATATGCAGTTAGAAATAAAAAACGGGGGAGTAGAGGATCCCATTTAAAACATCAACAAACTTTATAAAAATGGGCACAGAATTAATGAAGAAAAATACTAAAATCCTCATAAAGAACATAAAATTACTTGAGTAGACACAAATTGCATTCCCTGATGGAAAGATGCAATATCTCATTGATATGTAAATTTAAAAAATTACAAAGACAATATATCCCCCCTTTGTTTTGCTTTCTAAAACAGGACAAAATAACTAAAGTTAGTATGAAAGAATTGATGTTTGAGAATAATTTTTAAAATTAAGAACAGTGGCAGAATTGTAGTATATTTATATAATGCAATATTATTCTGCCTTAAAAATGATTAATTTTATGTTAGATGAATTTTAACCTGATTAAAAAACAGTAGTGGAAGGTTAAGAGTTGATTTACCAATAGTATCATTTACTATAAATTTGTTTATTACCATAATGTTACAGATCAGTAGAACCATTGAGAACACAGAAACAGATCCAAACATATATGTGGAACCTAATATAGGTCAAAAATCAGAAAGCATATTTTATTTAATAAATGATACTTGCATAATTGGCGATCCGTCTTTCAAAAAACTAGATCAAAGCCTAAAATTATGCACAAAAATGAGCTGCACACAGATTAAATTTCTAAATATAAACTATAAATAAAAATATTAGAAAACATTTTAGGAAAATATTAGTTTTACACCAAGTTGAAGAAAACATTCTTAACACAGAAAACTCAAAAGCTGTAAAATTAAAAATGGACATATTTGGCTGCAAAAAAAATTTTTTTAATGTGTTTATGGGATGTATTACATTACAGAAAAACAACAGGACAGAATAGGAAAAATATCTGTAACACATAGCAAACACAGAGTTAAAATTATCACTATACCAAAAGCTATAGCAAAATGATATTGGGAAAGGTGTGGGAGGAAGGAATAAAATAGACAAGAAAAAGTAACATCAATTCACGGAAGAGGAAATGCTAATGGCCCACACATGAAAGATATTAAACTTCCTCTAGTGCCAAAGAAGTGCACAATAAAACAATAATGTAGTATTTTCTCATATAAATCTGCAAAAGATACAAAGAGGAATAATATCTAGCTATAGAAGATTCATTTTCTCATATCCAGGGACGTGTAAATGGCAACATCATTCTGGAAAGCAAACTGGTAGTAGCTATTAAGAATTAAAATACATATATCCTTTGATGCAACAGAGGATGCAACTTTTGAGACTCTGTTGTACAGAACTAAGTGTACCAGTATATAAAGATAGGCACAAGAAAACCAAGTGAATGTTCATCAACAGGTAAATATATAAATTCTATAAAATACTATACAGCTATTAAAATAAGTAAATTAGATTTATATCTACTCACTTGAAAATATGCCCATGGTACACTAACTTTTAAAAACAATTTGCAGAACACTATGTACTTTAAAAAATACAACAGTATTAAAACTTTACATGTACTTACTTATCTGTATAAGCATGCAAAAAGATACCCAAGACTGTAGACTAATATTAGTTATGCCAAGAATCTGGGATTAGAGAAATGGAAGTGGAAGTAGAAATATATTATGAACTCTTTATTTATCCTTGTAATGCTTTACTTATTATTATGAGCAAATTTATTATAATTTTTTAAATCTAAGATAATTAGAAAGAAAAATATTCCACAGTCTATCAAGTTGGTATATATTGTCTTTTCACTTGGTAACTCCTCTGCTATACTATTCATCATATATTGTGTTTATTTATTCAATACATTTTTCCCACTTACAATATACAGGGCACTGGAAGAAATGTTGGATATACCATGGAGAACAAGAGAGACTTAATATCTACCACCAGAAAGCTTAAATTGGAAGCAAAAACAGACATTTAGACCAACTGCTATAGAATAAAAATAATTTACAGAAACTCATGGACAAGGATAGTGGATTTGTGGTTATCAGAGGGAAGGTGGAAGGGAGGGGGTAGATATGGGTAAGAAGTGATTAAATATTTGATGGTGGAAGGAAATTTAACTTTGGTGAAAACACAATGCAATATACATATGACATATTATTGAATTGTATACTTGAAACTTACTTGATTTTATTAACCAATGTCATCCCAATAATTTTAATTAAAAAAGAGGGAAAACTGATTAATGCTAGGAAGAAATTCAATATGATAAGAACCTATAACTTAAAACCACACCTAATCTAGGGAGTCAGGAAAATCATTACTGATTAATATTGTTCAAACTAAGATGGGGGACAAACAAAAGATGGCTGGAGAAACTAGCAGCAGCGAGGGATAGGTATTTCAGAATGTCTGTATGAGAAAGAATTTACAATGCTGGAAAAAAAAACAAAAAGACCTGTGTAGTTGGATTGGAAAGCAAAAACTATAAAAAATCATTAGGACCTTTTGGAGACTTTGTAGAACTTTGTTCTATAAACAATGGAAAGTCGTTTATTAGAGTGTCAAGGAAGAAAGTAACATAATTTAATAATTTATTTTTTATTTCTTTTTTGTCTGCATTTTTATTTTATACTTCTTTTTAAATTTTCTTTTTATTTATTTATTATTTTTTAAGCCTACGCACCTGGACTTCCTAGGTGGTCTTCCATCCAAGTACTAACCAGGCCCAACCCTGTTTAGCTTCCAAGATCAGACATAGGGCTTGTTCAGGATGGCATGGCTATAGACCATGGATTGTGGCTCCACTGGGGCGCAAACCTAAGACCTTCTGCGTGTAAAGCTACATTATGGAACCATGTCCTCTCTTCATTTTTAAAAGATCACAATCACTCTGGCTATACTAGGGCAACTGGACTAGAAAGGAGAAATTATAGATATAAGAAAAAAAGTTAAGAGCTATTTTTCAAGCCTAGAAGAAGTTATGGTGGTTCAGAATAAGCTGGTGACGATATGTAATGAAGGAAAATGCATTTCACATATACCTAAGAGGTAAAACTAAAAGGATTCTGGGCATCAAAGAAGAGGAGAGATCAAGGACAAAGAATGCTAGATAAAGTGAACAATGGATGGTTGGTTGATGGTTGTTGTGGGAGGCACACAGGGAGGGAAATAATGAATTCAGTTTGGGATATGTTCATTCTGAGATGCCCACAAAGCAAACAGGTAAGAAATGCCTAGCAATCAATTACAGCTACTGGGTCTGGAACTCAGAAAAGAGACTTACACTAAGGTAAATCTTAAGCATTGAGTGTACAGAAATGGTAACTGAATCAGTGGGAATAGATGAGATTGCCTAGGGAAACTTAGCAGAGTGGGGATAAAAAGCCTAGAAATAAGCCCTAAGCAGCCCCAATACTTAAATTTAAATGCACTATACAAATCTACAAAGATGACTGGGAAAAATACCTGGATAAGTAGGAAGGAAAGCAGAAGAAGAAGATGATGACAGAGGTCAAGATGATGGGGGCAGGGAGGGAGGTATCAAAAAGGAGTGATTGATCAACCTTATTTGATATACTGAAAAATCAAGATGAGGCCTGAAAAGATAAAGGAATTTTTGTTAATATGGGAGAGACCCAAGTACATTTAAATATTGATGGAAACAAGACAAGAGAAAAAGAAAACAGAAAATAACTGGTAAGCCCAGGTTCCTAAAAATGTATGTTTGTTTGTTTGCTTTTTAGAGGGGGAGTGTGGTAGAGAGGGATCCGAAGCACATGTGGAGAAGCTGGAGAGGGAGACAGAAACCATCTCCAGTATAACATGAAGAAAGAAAAAGAAATAATTAGATCTACATTTAACATTTACAAGTTTATGAATCTGATAAAGAAGATAATTTCACACTGATAGCTTTTTTTCCTCCTGTGAAATAAAAAACAAGGCCTTCTACTGAGATAGGAGAAAAGTCAGATATTAAGAAAAATCTGAAAAAATCATTGCAGAGTAGGAAGAGTGAACTAAAGAAATACATCAAGAATCTCAGATAGTGTTGAAGACCCATGATCTTGAATTTGCAGTGGTATATCAATTTGTCTGATGCTCTGACTCTTCTCCAACATTAGTCAACTACTCACTACAGACATGGAAAAGATAGAGAATTGGTTCATTCAAAGTGAACTTTTGCTGGACAGGTGGAACAAAAAGTTAACAAATAAGTGTCCTGGGGGCAACTATAAAAGAGTAATGAATGAATCATGAAATCCAAGCTGGATAGGAAGAGCACTAAAGACAAAAAAAGGGCTGAGCCAAATGAAAGAAAGTAAGAGTCAAGAACCAGATGCATCAATGCAGTCAAGGAAAAGCTGATGTGGAAGTAACTGAGGCAGACTACCAGAAAGAGAGAAAAATGGTTATGGTCACTGCAGGATATTTCAAATTAAAATTTCACAAATGAAATGGCTCTGGGTGCATCGAGGTCCACAGTATAAGGCAGGAATAAGGGCTGAGGAATATCAGACAATAGTAAATATATAACACCTCACTGACATTGCATTAGGTTAGAAACAAGCAAAATCTCTTACTTTCAAAATGAACTATTCCATCAATCTGATCAATAAATCCATTCATTCGTCCTTCTGTTATCATTTGTGATGCTATCTTTTCTGCCTGTTTAAAAAAATAATAATAAATTCTCAGACATTTTATCATATCTAACACATTCATATATGATAACACAATTGAAAGCTCTTAGTTCAGCTACAAATCACTAAGCTTATGTACGTGTTTACCTGCATTCATTATAAGAGTAAATCTTGTAAATCTGCCTAAATATCCCCTCAAATGTTTGTGGTTACAAGGCATATTTTAAGTTAACCGGGATCTGTTTTACTTGTAAGATTTTGGACAAAAATCCAGCCTTCTTACTAATTATTAACTCTGCTAAAAATCAAACGAACAACATTTTTTTCTCACTGGGATCCACACCTCAAACAAAAAAAAACAAAACCTTAGTTTTTCTTATTTCAATTTTCAGTGTTTATCACTCCAAAAACTCTTTAAGAAAGCAATATTTTTTAAGAAAAAATTGAAAGGCGGAATAGATCTTTCGATTTAAGGGAGAACTGAGTGGATTTAAAAGACAATTAAAGGGGAGCAAAAGGTTCTCTACCTAGCTCCTAAAGGCATAGTTCAAGTACTACTGTGTAAGCATACTGGCTTGTTACTCAGTCTTTTCAGTAATTCTGACCATCTTAACAATCAATCCCAAATCACTTCTGAATAGACTATAACTAGTATTTATTTTTAACTAGTAGTTAAAAATATATTCACTTCCCTTGGTCTCAGAAAGCATCATTTAATGGCAACTGAAACCTTGGTTCCCAAATTGTTCCACTTCCTTTATTGTGTATTGAATGTGTACATGTAAAGGAACTGTGTCAGAAAATCTTAAATTAAAATTGTACTAACACCTAACAGGGAATATGACCCATAACTACATGACTTTAAGGTTTGCAAGTTAGGTAAAAGTAAGGTTAATTGCCTGCTTTTACTATTATTTAAAATTAAGAGAATGTTTTATAAATAAATGATGCCTGAAATATTCTCTAAATATTATTGGTACTTTGTTGGGATTTATACATAGTCAACAAAATCTTTTTCATGACAAAGAATGAAATTAATTCCCTAATAACTCAGTCAACTTCTTCAGTTAAATCAAGCTCAGAAGTTACAATAAAATAACCTGGCATATTATCATAGTATTCTCTCAAAGAGAAGAAATATTTAACCTCTGAGTCAATCTAGGGCAGAAAAAAGAAGTAAGGCATGTATCGACATCTTAAGTTAGTCAGAAATCAGAAATCACTGATTTAAACAGACTCTAAGCAAAGATATTCTCACAAAATGGGTATCATAACCTGAAATCCCTTTAAGATTTCCATTCTAGGTCATTTTTATCACAAAAAATAAACAACAAAAAAAGATAATTACATTACAGTACTATTTAACATTTGAATAATTTATTTACCTAGGATTTTTGTAATTTTTGTTGCAGTTGCCAATATTATATAAATAAAATTATATATTTTATTTTCTCATTACATCAATAGTTTAGTCTCTTCCTTTTTATGTACTGGAAATAAGAAAATACCTTAGCTGCAGGGATCTCTAAAAGAGCTCCAAGTTCCTCAAAGGTAATATTATTATATAATTTGCTTGCAGACAACAAATTGTGTTCAATAACAGCTCTGTCCAAGATGCTAGAACCTTAAATAAATATAAATAAACGTTATAAGCTTGAACCTAGGTTTACAATCTTAAAAGATGCATCCTTTTTTTCCTTAAAATTTCTAACCATGTAATAACTCATAATCATTATCTTTAGTCCTATGAAAATTTAAAAGTAACTAAAGTACTTTATCTGATAATACAGCTTGAATAATATATAATTAAATACAACTAACATAATTAGAAAATGAGTGATTGGCAAAGTAATTACTAACTAGCTGGATGGATTTAACACTTTGAGCTTGGGGGGTTTGCTTCCTTGGGCTAGCTATCAGATTCATTAACTTTTTTGCTATAAGCTAACTTTTATTAACAAGCAGCAGCAAAACAATCATGAAACCTGTTCTGCAAGTTTAATAAAGTCAATACACAGAGCTCAACACAAATATCTCTATATTTTCGGTACTCACAAGTACCTTATTCTAAGGCAAATGTGAGAAATGTCTAGAATGCAGGAACAGTTAACCTTTATGAAAGATAAGACATAGCATCCTCCCTTTAGTGGGGTAATATTGGGCCTTACAATGTCCTAGTCCTAAGCACCCGCCCTGAAGATGTTAGACTGCTGGACTCACATAGTTTTTTTTCTTTCTTTCCAGTTTAATTGAGATATAATTGACATCTAACATTGTATTAGTTTAGGATGTACAATATAATGAGTTGATCTATGTATATATTGCAAAAAAGATTACCACAGTAAGTTTTGATAAGATCTACCACCTCATTTAGCTGCAAATTTTTTTTTTCTTGTGATGAGATCTTTTAAGATCTACTCTCTTAGCAACTTTCAAATATAAACACCTGAAGATGTTCTGGACCAAAGGCCCCATCCTGAAGGTGTTGGACTGCTGGACTCACAAAGTTCTTTTTTCTTTCCAGTTTTATCGAGATAAACAAGCTGATCTCAAAATTCACATGGGAATTCAAGGCACTAAGAGGAGTCAAAACAATCTCCAAAAAGAACAAAGTCAGAAGACTTGCATTTCCTGATTCTAAAACTTACTACAAAGATAAAACAACCAAGACAGTGTGGGACTGGCATGAGCACAGGCAGAGAGAATAGTAGAACAGAATTTAGAGTCCAGAAATAAATTCTCACATTTATGGCCAATCGACTGTCAATAAGGATGCTAAGACAATTCAATGAGAAAATAAAGTCTTTCCAACGAATGGTACTGCAACAACTGGATATCAACATAAAGTAAGATCCCTACCTTACACCACATATAAAAATTAACTCAAAATGATGAAAGACCTAAATGTAAAAGCTACAACTATAAAATTTATAGAAGAAAACAAAGTAAATCTTCGGGACCCTGGATTAGGTAGGCAATGGTTTCTAAATACCGAAAGCGCAAGCCAAGAAAGAAAAAAAAACATAAATTGGACTTCACCAAAATGTAAAACTTACGTGTTTCAAAAGACAAATCAAAAAAGAAACATAATGTACACCTGAAAATTATGATTGTATTAACTAATGTTACTCCCAATAAACAATTTTAAAAAATAAAAGTAAAAAAAAAAATTTTTTTTAAGTAAGAAACACAGAATGGGAGAAAATAATTGCAAATCATTTATCTGATAGTGATCAGATCTGGAATATATGAAGAATTCTTATAATTCATAATAAAAGGGCAAATAAACCAATTTTAAAATTGGCGAATGATCTGAATACATTTTTCTAAAAATACACAAATGGCCAATAAACACACAAAAAGTTGCTCAACATCGTTAGCTCTCAAGGAAATGTAAATTGAAGTCACAATGAAATACCACTTCATAGCCAACAGAATGGGTAAATCAAAAGCATGGATAATAGTGTGAGAGAGAATATGAAAAAATTGGAACCCTCACACACAGATGACAAGAATGTAAAATTGAGTAGCCACTTTGGAAAAGAGTCTAGCAACTCTTCAAAAAACTAAACATAGCTACCATAGGACCCATAATTTCACTTAGGTATATATTGAAGACAATTAAAAACTTATGTCCAGACTAAAACTTTTACATGAATGTTCATAGCAGCATTATTAACAGCCAAAAAAGTGAAAAATAACCTAAATGTTTATCAACTGATGAAGAAATAAAATGTGGTACATTCATATAATAGAATATTATTGGCAATAAAAGGGCGTGAAGTATTGGTACTTGTTACAACATGGATGAACCTTGAAAACATCATGCTAAATGAAAGTAATCAGTCACAAAAGGCTGTATATTATATGATTCCATTTATATGAAATAACCAAAATAGGCAAATCTATAGAGCAGAAGGCAGATTAGTAGTAATGTTCCACAACTTTGGGGATATTGTCTCAAGATAGCTGGCCTAGGGTTGTAATGACAAAAAAATAAAAATGTCCAAGGAAAACAATAAGGTCTACTATCTATTAGTCCCATGTGAATAATTTGAGAGTCATTTTTATTCTCAAAGATCCTAGTTGAGTAACCTTATTTTTAGAAAAGAATTATGTAACTGATAATATCTCTTTTTTCATGGCCAGAAAGAAAAAACATCTCCTTTAAACAGAAAGACAATATCTGGCAATCTTTTTTCATTTTTATTTATTTTTTTCAGTTTGCTTCTTAAAATGCAAGCAAATAAAAGAAATTCAATAGGTCAATATAATCTTTTCACCAATCTGGTTTAACTCAGGGTAGTAAGATTGGGTAAAATGTACACCTTTCAGCCAAATCCTACATAAATAACTCTTTACACTAAATTCTCTTCAATATTGAATGACACTGAATCCAAGGCACTGAGTAGAACAGATTTGAATGTTTATTTTAACCTCTTCCACATTTCTGATGGTCTATATCTACACATTTATCATGTTATTGTTATAAGTTACCTTAAAAACTGTAAAACAATTGATGTTATGAACAAGCACCTATTAAAAACTTTCCTAGCAAAGGCAGTCAGACTTAAACAAATACATCCCTTAACTAGGAAACATGACACCAAGTTCTATTCTTATTGGCAATTTCTAATTTTACTCTGAATAACCTTGGGTAAGCTAGTGTGCCAAATTTTGCTGTATCTAAAATTAGACTGGATAACTATTAAACAAACTGATGTTAAGATTAATTTAGGTACTTATCAAATGGTTTTGAGTTTTTTTTAAAAACCAGGTACTGTAAGACTAGCCTATAATTCTTTCCTTACAGTTTCCAAAAGAGGCATAATTCCACAAAATGCTTTCCAGTGGGGCTGTTTTTATACTTCAAACTCCCATCTGTGTATGATACTCATTTTCAGTCAACATAATATTCTTTTTTTAATCAAGTGTTACGCAAAACGTTACAGAAAGATATCAAGATGCTTCAAGTTAAACATACTTTCCACTAGCATGTACCTAAATATTCTCTATCACATACTTATAAAACATGACCATTACCATCAGCTGTAGTTGCTTTTTGGTGGGGCATCAGCATGGCAGCAAATTCCTGAAGCTGATTTCCTCTAATGATCCTATCCAGGTACATTTTCTCTAGGATCCCATAAGCAGCAAGTTGTTGGCATCTTTCATCCTTAAAAAGAGTAGCTAGCATTCGGGAACGCTGCTGTCCTAAGAGAAACAAATAAGCATTAAATATTCCCAAAATCTTTCTCATGATCCCATTTTTGACTACTAAAATATAGAGTCAATTCTCATTATCTGCAATAGTTATGTTTTAAAAAGTTGCTGTCAACACTAATTAGCGAATACTCAACTGCTGTTCCTAGGAGATCATATAGGGATAGGTTCCTATGAGCCTCTGGCCACAATATTTCTGTCAGTTAATCAATATGCACCTTGCTTTGTGTGTGTTTCTGTTTAAAGTCACCTTATTTAATATATATTATTGATCCATTAACAATGAACTCATGGCCTATACTATAACTTATGCCTGAATGAAGCTTTTCTAACACAGTCAGTCACATCACAGACTACAAGACAGTACTTCAGCACCACGCTTACGGGCCACTTTAAACATCAAAATGACCAACAAAAAGCTCAAAAATGTGAAAAACATGAGATTAAACAGACCATAAAAAAGGACATCTGTTCACAATATGAAAGCTGAAACAAGAAGGCAGAGCAACTGCCTTCTTCAATCCTAGCTGGAAACATACACTGGGGGACTCAAACTTTTTGCTGCTCTACAAATGTCTGCAAATGACTGTGAAAGCACAATGAGTATTGATTTTTGAGGTGACAAAGAAACTTTAGCAAGTAGGTAAATTCACAAATATGGAATCTATAAATAATGAGGATCAACTGTATATTCATTTGTGAAGATTAGGGTATACACCAGAATGTTACAAGCAGTTCAAATTATAGCTAACCGTTATTTTCTTCTTGCTTATTCATATTTCTACAATAAACAAGCATTTCTTTGGTAATAATAAAAATTTATAAAAGATGAACAAATATTTCTCTGATAAAAATATGCACAACTTCAATTTATACTTTCAAGGATCTTTAAATGATGAAAAATTACACAACTGGTAACATTAAAAAATTGAACTAATGGAAAGAATAGTATGAACAAACTTTATTTTTAAATATATTTTTAGCTCTGAATATAGAAAGAGCCTAACCACAATGACACCCAGTAGCAATGAGCATACTTAGAACCCTGATTTTGGTATCCTCATTAAAAGAAAATAGGTATCTTTGAAAAATAGCTGATTTCAAAGTCTGGGGTATGGAGATAAGCCTAAGGTATCTTTGTACGCTACAATGTAGGCAAATATTTAAAAACTAATGGGGCCATGTCAAAAAAGACATGACTTGGTCATATCTGGGATAATTTGAGCATCAAAAAGAATAATAGCAAAAAAATAATAATAACATAATAATAATAATAAATAAAAATGACTAAAACATATAAGAATGTTCATAGCATTACTCTTTCTAATAGCCAATAAGAAACTAACTGAAGACAACAGGACAAATAAATTGTGGCAGATTCACACACTGGAATACCACATAACAAAAATGAAGAAACTATAACCATATGTAACAATGTGGATAAGTTTTATAGTTAAAGAAGCAATATGAGTATACATATGATTTTATTAACATAAATATAAGAAGCAGGTAAAGCTAATGTATACTAATGATTACTCTTGGGGGTGGAGGTTGGAGCTAGTGACTAGGAGAAAGCATGACAGAAGCTTTTAGGGTGCTGGCAATATCTTTTGTTGTTCTGGACACTGATTACATGATGGTGTTCATTTGTGACAATTCATCAAGCTATACACCTTTGATATATGCACTTTTCTGTGTGTATATTATATACAAAAAAATAAGCTGAAAAAAAAGCCCATAGTGATGCTAAAAAAAGAGGAAAAAAGGAAAATTTTAAAAAGCTAACATAGTAGCTAATAAATGCAGAATAGAATCACTATTTTTCATTTTCATTTTATATTACACAATATAATGGATGATCCAGGCAAGAATTGTTAATAGATAATAAATTATCAATAGGAATATGTGAAAGAAAGTTAGGGAAAAGGATTTTTATATTAGCAAAGCAGCACCCCACAAATTATTTACAAAATACAAAGAGGACAAGTACCTTTACACTGGAGTCTTTTCTACCTTAACCAAATGACCAAACTCAGCATCACTAATTGTGGGATAACCTAATATTGTGTGCTCTCTAATGTGAATGTGATGCAACTGCAAGTACACGGCATGGCTATGATGTATTCTAGCTAGAAAAATTTTAACCTGAATCTAATCTAACCTTTAGCTAATTTTCATTTTAGAGGATATACTTAGGATTAAGGAACAAACAAACCATATATGCCAAACAAATCTAGAATGAAAAACATTCTACATAACAACTTCAGGAAGTTTTTTTTTTTTTTAAGTGAGGAAACTATTCCATGTTATATGTTAATTATAACATTAAATAAAGCAGAGAGGAGTAGTGAGGAAACTATTCCAGCCTAAAAAAGTCTAAAAACTAAAAAGATATAATCACCAAATGCCACACATGAACTTGTTCCTTGTTTAGGAGAAAAAAAGGCAGGTATTAAAGATATTAATGAGACAACTGGGACAGTGACATTATGGACCAGAACTAAATTCTACAGTGAAATCACTATTAATTCTTTTTAGGGATAATAATGTTATTGCAGTTACATAGAAAAATGTTCTTATTCTTATGAGATGCATCATGATATATAAGGAAGAAGTGTCATTATGGACTACAAGTTACTTTAAAACGATACATCAAAAAGTGTGTGTGTGTGAGAGACAGACAGAGAGAAAAGCGAATATGACAAAGATTAAAAAAAAATAGAAAAAGAGTAATGAAGGGGGAGAATACCTGTTAGATAATAAAACATTATAAAGCTATAATAAATCATAGAGCATAGTAGTAGTATATTCATAAACTAATGGAACAATACTACGTCCAGAAATCTACTATAATGTGCTTCAAATCAATAAGGAAAAAAAGATAAATTGCTCCATAAAGGATGCTAGGACAAACAACTAGCCATTTACGGGGAAAAGAAGTTAATTCCCTATCTCATTCCTTACACTAAAATAAATCCAAATGGATTAGGATTTATAAGTAAATTTAAGTAAGAAGTAGACAGAACTAATCTATACTCATGACTACTCTTTGAGAGCAGGATTTGGAGGTAGTGACTAGGAAGAAGCATAAAGGTGAAAAATGAAACCCTAAAGCAGAAGTTCTCAAAGGAGGTCGCCAAGACACTTCAAGGGATCAGTGAAATTGACACTTTTTCTGTAACAACATAAAGACACTCTGCCTTTTTCACTGTTGCTGACATTTGCACTGTTGGTGCAAAAGCAATGGTAGCTAAAACTACTGGCACCATAGCACAAATCAGGGCAGTGACATGGGTGCCAAACTGTACTGTGCACACACTCAACAGTCAAAACAAAAATATAGTTTCATTTAAAAAACCCTTGAAGTAAAAAATTATTTTTATTAAATCTTGATACTTGAGAACACATCTTTTTAATATTTTGTGTGATGAAATGGTAAATGCGCATAAAGCACTTCTGCTGCAAACTGAAGTACAATGATTGTTGTCCCCAGGACACAGTGAAAGCTGAGCTAGTCTCTTTTTTCATGAAACACCCTTTACATAACATAATGACTGACAAATTATGGTTTTTAAGACTTGGATATTAGGCAGACATTTTCTAAAAAATGCACAAAGTGAGCCTGTTACTACAACCAACAATATTTGTTGTCTCTGATAAAATTCGAGTTTTCAATAAAAAAATTAAAATTTTGAAAAACTTCCATCTTCTACCATAAGTTTGACAGCTTTCCAATAATAAAAGGTTTTTCTGACGAGATCAGTAGCATATAGTCAAATATTATTTTTGTATATTATGTAACAACGCATATCAATATTTAGAAGCACAGAATAACTCAGTGAACCAAAATTTTCCAAACAGCCAATACATGATGGTATAAAATCTTGCACAGGTAAAAGACCAACATTTTATCATAAAAGTACAAAAAGCTCATAGATGTGGTTTCAGATGCCACACTGCAACTAATTTATAAGAAACTATATCATACGTCAAGTTAAATGTGGTATCAAAGAATAATGAACATAATTATCTGGAAAAGTCATTAACTATGCCTCCCTTTTCCAATAACTCATCTGTGTGAGGCTGGATTTTTTTCATATTCTTTCACTAAAACACACTGAAAAACAGGCTGAGTGTAGAAATCAGTTTTTGCTTTTAAACTAGACAATGAAAAGATTTTTTAAAATGTAAAACAATTCCATGCTAACATTTTTGCTCTGGAAAATACAGTTATTTTATAGAATGTATCGTTTATGTTTATATATAACAGGTTTATTGTTATTTTTAAATAAATTAATATTTTTTAAATTTCTCATTTCAATTCCTAATACACTAATCAATAGCTATCCCCTACAGAAACAAAAATTCTCTAGAGTTCAAAGTTTTTCAGTATAAAGGGTCCTGAGACCAGAGAATTTGAGAACCTAAAGTACTGGAAAAAAACATGCAGGAATATAAAATATGTAAATCTAAGAATAGGGAAAACCTTTCCAAGTAAGTCAACAAAACCCAGAGCCCATAAAAGAAAAGATTAGTATTCTTAACTATGTAAAAGTTTAATGTTTCTGCATGACAAAAATTTCACAAACAAAGCTAAAAAAGGAGATAATTGATTGGGAAGAAAATTAGTTTCTTACATAAATGAAGAGCTTTTATAAGTCACCAAAAAAAAAAAAAAAAGATAAAAACTAAAAAAAAATGGCTAATGGACATAAATAGATAATTCACTAAAAACAAACAAACAAACAAACAAACAAACAGGTTTTTCAAGTTATTTTTTAACATGAAAAGATGCTCAAAACTATTCATGATAAATGAAATGTAAATTAAAACTAAAATGAAATACTGTCTTTATACTACCAGATTAGCAAGAATAAAAAAAATTTGGTAATATATGTGTGAGGAATCAGGTACACAGGGACATTAAAGGGCAACATATAACTTCTATCAAAAGTTTAAAAGTATGGAGGGAGGAGGAATGGCATAGATGATAGAGGCTCCGTTCATCTCTCTGGCAACCATTCAAAGTTGTGACAGAAACAAGCAGCAGCAGCAAGAAAATATCACCTGGGATCTAGATGAACAAGCCATACAACTACAGAGAAATCCAAGAAAGCACTCTGCAATGGCAGAAGGTAGGACGGGGCTGCTGGGTCTCAAGCGGCTCAGTGAGACAGAGGTTGCGGCAGCAGCAGAAGCCTCTTAAAGGGGCCACTTCCACTAGCAAATTTTTGCCGTGACAGACCTGCTCACTCTGAGCACCAGTAAGGATTCAGCTGTGTGCAGGGGATACTAGGAACTTATAGGGAGACACTGTCAGAGTGAGGAATGAGGTGAGATTCACTCAGTACAGAAGTGCCGGCTGTATCCATTGTTCCCTATTGAGCCAGTGCACCGGACACCGCGCTGCTATAGCTGTGACGTCATCAAACTGAATAACAAAGGTCATTCTGTCCAGAGGATTCTCTGAAACCCCGCCTACCCCAACTCAAGCCCTACGCAAGCCACATCCAGGTATATCCTCAGTGAGTCAGGTGCTCCTTGCTGAGACTCTCACTGGTGGAGGCAGCCGGCCTCGGTTTCTGGTGTGGCCTTTTGAGGCAACTATAAGCACAGTATCTGTGGATTGCTTGCTAAATCCTGACAGGTGGCCCCAGAGGAGTAGAGGCTTGGGCTAAATTTGGTCCGCAGCTGAACCCCTCTCAGGACTGTGCCATTGGACAACTACTTCACAAATCCACACTAATAAGACCAGAAAGTTTGGAGCTTTGCTTAGTACATAAAAAGACACAGAAAGGCAGCCAAAATGGGAAGACAAAGAAGTTGAAACCATATGAGAGAACAGAACAGAGACACAGATATAATAGAGTCAAGTAATCTAACAGATGCGGAGTTCAAAACACTGGTTATAAAGATGCTCAATGAACTTTTGGGAAGTGTAGATAAATTCAGTGAGAACTTCACCAAAGAGATAAAAAACATAAAAATGGAAATGGAAATCATAAAAGGAAACCAGTCTGAAATGAAGAGTATTATCTGAGATGAGAAGTATAGTAAATGAAATAAAGGAATAAAGAAAGTGAATAAAGAGGATCAAATGCCCTATTTGGAGGACAAGAAATCCAACCAGGATACTCAAACAGAATGGCAAGAAAAAAGATGCAAAGACTATAAAAATAATTTAAGGAGGATATGGTACACCAGTATGGCTCCAAATATTCGTCTGATTGGCATAACTAAAGAAAATCAAGATTTTGGGTAGCTATTTGAAGAAATAATGATGGAAAACTTCCCAAACCTGGTGAAGGAAATGGACATACAATCCCAGGAAGTTCAGAAAATTCCAAAAATCAGGGATCCAAAGAGGCCCACACCAAGACACATCATAATTAAAATGCCAAAGGTTAAATACAAAGAAAGAATATTAAAAGCAGCATGAGAAAAATAAATAATTACATATAAGAGAACACTCATAAGACTGGCAGCTGATTTCTCAAAAGAGACTATGGAGGACAGAAGGGTCTGGCAAAAAAAATTCGACAGGATGAAGATCCAGGATCTACAACCAAAAAATAATTTATCCAACAAAGCTATCCTTTAGAGTTGAAGGGCAGATAAAGAGCTTCTCAGACAAAAATAAACTAAAAGAATTTATCACCGCCAAGCCAGAATTACAGGAAATGTTAAAGGGACTTTTTTAAGAAGAAAATACATATATCAAAAACAGGAATAAAGAATGGTAACAACTACATTACTATCAACAAGTACCATAAATAGAAAAGAATTAAGTGCTCCAACCAAAAGATAGACTGGCTGAAAGGATAAGAAAACAAGATCCCTACATATGAAAAGGAAAGGAATGGAAAAAGATATTGCTTTGATGAACCTAGAAGGTATTTAAGTCAGACAGAGAAAGATAAACACTATATGATTTCATTTATATGCGGATTTTAAGGAGTAAAAAGAACAAACTAATCAAAAACAGGCTCAGAAATATAGTGAACAATTTGGTGATGGACAGAGGAGAAGGGGGATTGAGGGGCTAGGAGAATGGGGTAAAGAGTTAAAGAAGTACAAATTAGTAGCTGATGGATGGTCATCGGGATGGGGAACATGGCAGAGGGAATGCAGTTAGCATTAATATGATGGCTAGGTGGAGAGTCAAGGGAGGGAGGGAGCAATTGAGATATCATTTTATTAACTATATAGATGTCTAACCAATGCACTGTATAGTTGAAATTAATTAAATTTTTTTAATTAAATAAAAAAGTATGTACTCTTGGACTCAAGAATTTAACTTATACATTTACTCATATACGTACATAATCACTATAGCACTTTTTGTAATTGACTAAACAAATTATAAAAAGCCAAATAACAGAAAATCTATAAGAATAAGCTGCATGTATTGATATATAAACAACACTATGATGTACAGCTACATAAAAAAGCAAGCTGTCAACATGTATATATCATGCTATTATTTATGTATAAAAAAGAATACAAAAACATACACACTTTTATACTGAAGGAAATACAACAAAGCAGTAATAGTTCTTCAGAACAGGAAGTAGTACCATTTTATATACTGCCTTTTCATTAACAAAAATAAAAAATAAGATTACTGCTTCATAAAGAATAAAATGTACAGTATAAACATGTCATTAGACTTTTAACTTAACATAATTCAAGAATAAACATTCTGAAATGATTAGAAAAGCCATGGCTTAGTATTATCAGCATTTCCTCTCAATGCCTTTTCTGCTTTATGAATGATTTACATGCTATAATTTAGTAAGTCAAAGATAGTTTATTATTTATATTTATTGAGGAAAAAAAAGATAAATACTAAGTCTAAAACTGAGGCTTGAACGTTTAAAAATAATCCCAAAAGTGGCACATTATCATTATCACCAAGCTCTAGATTTTAATTTTTGTTTCCTGTTTAGTTTTCAATTTCATAGCCATTCTTTCAGTGATATTTTAGGAGAACTAAACTTCCTATTATCTCTCTTAAATATTTCTAATACCTGTGGATAATAGACTGATACATATATATTTACAATTTTTTTAAGTTAGTAATCCAATATTTAAACAGTACTTTCTGTTTACATATTTAAACTAAATTTACCATAACTGTATTAATAGGACATAACCTTGAAGAATAGTCCTTTGCTAAATCTTCCAGTAGTAATGAATCTAAAATACTAAGCAAAGGTAATCGACAGTTCATTAAAGAATAAATGGCATGTTTACCTGCTGATGCTAAGATGGTACAGTGCAAAGCATGTTTTAAGGCCTCTAGTCTTTCACTTTCGTGCACTATTGTCTTGTAAGAGAGCTCATTGTACCTTTGTGCTGCTTCAATGAATTTTCTTCTATAATCAAGAACACGTGCATAGCATACCTACAGGAGGAAAAAGGTTTAAATTAGGAGGAAAAATTAAAAAACAAAAGCAAAAAAAAATTTTTAAGAGTATTTCTAATATACAATAGCATTTTCCAGATGTTATGAAGCATCTCAGTACTGTAAGATTCTCCAACACAAAATCAATTCCAAATCAACTCATCTGTTACCTTGTAATGTATCTGTAACTGTTCATTGGTTGATTCATTCTGAAGCAATGATGCTCGATTTATGTACGCCTCTGCCTGGACTGGATCGTCATCCTCTAGATATAGCCTAGCAATCTTCAGGTAAGTCTCCAGTTTATAATCTACATTGTACTGTCTAAGATACAACAACAACAACAACAAAAAACCATAATGACTAATTATTTTATCAAGAAAACTACTAGGCGTGGTAGAAAAATAAGTTATTTTTTCATTATATAAGTTGTTAATATAAGGGAATCAAACTTTCTACTGCATTATATTATAGAAAACCTAAGAAATATATTTCCAGAGTAAGTTTTATTGAATATTAATTTTTATCATTATTGTTCATATTATTTTAGCTTCTTCTAATCCTCAGATACTCTCACAAATCAAAGATCTTAAAAGAAAAAATTCATTTCGGGGATATATCACATATATCTGGTGAGACTATAAATAAGTACGACCATCCTGGAAAAAGATTTGGCAATATGCTTTCCTACCATCTTTGAATCCTTTAAATTGCATATATGTTTTACTCACTATATTTTACCTCTAGAAAATAAATCCTAAGAAAATAATCTTGGATGTGTGCATATATGTAAAGATCCTACAAAATCCAAAAATCATATAATTCAATATTAATCCTCACAGAAAATTAATACTATTTACCAGCAAGCGGTGCCACCATCCGGCAAGAACAGACTGACTTGGCCCCAGCTTTGAAATTAATTTTTTACTTTAAAATTTTATACTAATTCAAATTTCTTCCATAAGTCATATATTATTATTCTGTACTGTATTATTTTCATTCACAACTCAAACTTATATAAACTGTTAAAAGTATATTTTTTTATTTTATGCTAATGTATCTATTGTATCTATTACTTTCATAATCAGAATCATTTTTTAAAAAGTTCTCACTTATCCAAATTCTATTTTTTAATATATTTTACTTTAACTTATTTATAAACCATTAAATTTTCAGTTCTTTGGTATCCTCAGATAATGTTACACTACTATCAAAATGATAATAGCCACCACCACTACAAAGAGTAATATCTAATTTTACATTTATTTTAACTACCAGTGAAAATGAATCAATTGTTCTGTACTTTGGAAAACATGTTGCAGATAGAATAAGACCAAAGCAATTAAGAAAGGCTGACCTTTTAAAATTATCAAAGAAAAAAATGAATTACCAAGAGGCCTTACAAAGCAAAATTCAACATCTACATAGGAAGGCTATTTCATATACTGGCTGCTTTTTCAGAGCATCACTGACTAAAAATTTCATAAACACCCAAAAGGCAGGATGTTTGAAGTAGTGTCTGCCTTATCATAAATATCATGACACCCCCCAAAAAAACAAACAAACAAACAAAAAATCCCTCATTTACCTGGTAAAAGAATAGAGAAGCAGCTGAAAATATTTTTTAAGTCATTCAGTTGGTATTTTTACACTTGCCAACTGAAAGGGGAAGTGTGTTTTATAATACAACTAAGAGTCTCATATTTTTCATCCTTCTTGTACATATACTTTGGATGAATGTTTAGTAAAGAACAATACTGTTTTTAAAAATACCCATCAAAAGGTTAGATCAGGGTCCCTCTCAGTGCCTTTACTCTGTCTGTCTCTTCTCTTTCTCACTGTCCCTCTCACTCTCTGCCTCTGAGAGAAGACCATACTCTGTCTATGGAGTGTTATCTCTTTTTTTTAATAAACTCGCCCCCCACTCCACCTAAAAGAGGTTAGATTGGTTGGCCAAGAGTTACAAACTGTAATCTTAATTTTTTCTATTTTCTCATCTCACTTTCTCTGGTATCCCAAACCCAACAATTCACTGAACCTGCTGAGACCTCCAAACCACCGATCTTATTACACTGTAACTGTCTTAAAGGCCTGACTTCCCTTTTTACCTAGCTTAACTCCCATGGTCAATCATAATCACTGAACTGTATATGCACTCATCTCCCCTGTCCCTCTCATGCTGTCCTACTTTTTGGACAAAATCATAACTCTGGTTAAACCTAGCAGTTGACCCACTCCTTTCCTGCAACCATGATGCTGAGCACTGATGGAGAAAAATACCCAACCAATCTGACCTCATTTTAATTACTACAAGCTTTTTTAATCAGCCCTTAATGCTGCCAAGTATATTATATATTCCTAGTCCATTCACTGTCCCTCTCTCCTAGATAATTTTTTCTTATATTCAACCTCACAACTCCCACTCCCATTTACAGGTCTAGGTGATGACTCTGATTCCAACTTAAGTAAGAATATTGAAACAATCAAATAATAGTTGTATAAACTCTACCACCACATCACTAATACCTGTACTCAGATACTCTGTGTTCTTGGCTGTTACTGTAGATCACTGGGGTCTCTTCTGACCACAAGGAAACATGTAGCAATGTCTACAGACATTTTTGATTGTCACAACTGGGAGTGGTGGTGCTATTGGCATCTAGTAAGTAGAGGCTGGCGATGCCGCTAAACATCCTACAAAACACAGGACAGCCTCCACAACAAAGAATTATCCAATCTAAAATACCAATAGTCTATATAAATGCACCCTGATGCTCACAGCAGCATTATTCATAATGGCCAAGACATGGAAACAAGAGAAGTGTCCTTTGATAGATGATCAGATAAAGAAGATGTGGTACAAATGTACAATGGAATATTACTCAGCCATAAGAAATGATAAAATATTGCCATTTGCAACAACGTAGATGGATCCTGAGATTGTCATGCTAAGTGAAATAAGTCATAAAAAGTTGAGAACCATATGAAAATGAAAGTAATAAACAAGACAAAGAAACAAAAACTCATACACACGAATAATAGTACAGTGGATACCATAGGAAGAGCGGGTAGGGGAGGAAATAGATAATGGTAAAGGGGGTCAAATATATGACAGAAGGAGATTTGACTTTGGGTGGTAAACACACAATGCAACATACAATTGATGTCTTATTGAACTGTACACTTGAAACCTATATAATTTTATTAACCAATGTCACCTCAATAAATGTAAATAAAAAAATACCAATAGTGTCAAGGTTGAGAAACTCTGTCAAAGATGATCTATGCTTTTATCTAAAGCCTATCCCTCCACTAGACTCCTTTCTCTTCTTGCCTAATTCTGTAAGAATCCTCTCCACTACTCCCTTTTATAAATTTTGCTTCTCACTGAATCATAAAAGAAAAATCTCTTAACCTAATCTCTGCTGTCATATTCTATACTATTTCTCTACTCCCTTTTGTGAAAACTTGCCCAAAGAGTTGCCCTTGACAATTGCTCACCATCTCGTTTTCCTCTTTCCATCTTCTTTTAAACAACTTCAATCAGACTTTCACATTCACCATTTCACCAAAACAGCTTTTGCCAAAGTCACCAAAGCCGTCCACATTACTAACTCCTACAGTTAACCTTCTCTCATCTTTCCTGACCTATTAATACTATAGTTGATCACTTGCTCCTTCTTAATACATTTTCCTCATTTGACTTCTAGGACGTCACACTCCACATTCTTCTGGTTTTCTTCTTACCTCAATCACATGTCCAAAATGGAGCATTCAAAATCCCTCAAAACCTATCCTTCCCCACTCAGTGGATGACAACTCCACTTTTCCAGTTGTTCATACCAAAAATCAGGACTTGTCTTGGCTCTTTATCTTACTCTCTACATCTAGCCAGCTGTCAGGAAATCCTTAGCTCTCTACCTTAAAAACACATCCAGAATCCAACATTTTTCACAATCTCCATCTCATCTACAGTAGTGCATAAGCCTCTTAAGGATGTCCCTACTTCTATCATTGCATGCCTAGTCTATTCTCAACCCAGTCATTAGAATGCTTCTTAAAAATATGTCAGATTATGTCATTCTTCTGTACAAAATGGTACATAGCTCTCCCTCATTTCACCTAGAGAAAAGCCAGTGGCTTACAATACCCCACATAATGGTCCCTAGTATTCTCTGATCTCAACTTCTATCTCTTCTATCACTCTTCCCCTTGGTTCACTCCATTCCACCCACAGTGGTCTCCTTGCTCTTCTTAAAACACTCCAAGATTGCTCCCATCTTAGGGCCTTTGCACTAACCATCCTGTCTAAGAGAATCTATTGATACTCCTCCCTCAGATAGCTCGTAACCACTTCCTTACCCACTTCAAGTGTCTGAGGTGGTGATAGCAGGACCACCCTACCACTTCAATCACCTTATTTAATAATAGAATCTGTCCCCTACTTTGTCCTTTACTTTTCTCCACAGTGATAATCACTTTCTAACATATTGCAGAATTTACTTATTATTATATTGTTTATTATTTGTTTCCTGCACTCGAATGTAAGAAAAAATTTAAGTGAACATTTATACATGTCATACACACACACACACACACACACATCCATCCCATATCCACTATTTACTATACTTTTGTCCTGTTTCCAAAGGAATTCCCACCAACACTTGGGCTGCATTTCTCCAATCTTCTTCTTTCTCATATATAGATGCAAGATGCTGTCTTATGGAAGCAACCTAGAATAGTAAATATAGATGTTATATCAACTGACATTAGTAAATAATTAAAATAAACATAAGATTTTCTACTTCAACAATGCTCTCATTCAACATATGAAGCTGGCAAGTAAATAGTAAAAGTTTATCTAGACCACCCAAATTTTTTACAGTATAAAAACAGAAAACTAAACACATTTCTGCAATGTGGATTATGGTAATGACTAATTTAAATATTAAGTTTTGCTTAATAGTTAATGCATATATAATGTTGAAGTTTTCCTATAGTTTCAGCATAATTAACAATCTTTCAGATTTTTTTAAATTGTCTAAAGAGTAATATTTGATGCCTAAAATCAAATTGTAATGAAGGAGCAAATGTCAACTAGAATTACAACATCCTAATATTTGTTTTATTTTATATATTGTAAAATGCCATTTGCAACACTGTTTTGGCAAAATAAAACTGAATAATTTCCTTTAAAAATGTAATAATAACTCCCAAAATAATTGCTGCTATCTCAAGTTCAAAAATCACTGCTCTAGATTTTTACCTGCTCTTCAAATGAAATGACTCTAGGCTGAATCTTTTCCAAGGTGAAATGATAGATTTCTTTGGCTGTGCTATCAGGCAGGTTAGGGAGATGTGTGCAGAAATCAGTCAGCAACTGTCGAGAGATTACGAGGCTGACATTCTCATTTACCACTTATTAAAAAAAAAAAAAGAAATAAGAATACATGAGTAATTGACAATCTTTTTTATTAAGCAATCAATCTTTACCTAAAATCAATACTAGAAACAACATATATTAGTACAACCTGCAATGCATTATTCAGGGAGTTTCACACCCCTATCATCTTATAATACAGAATAAGTTTTCCTTATACTGAATTATTTGTTTATATAATGACTATACCAAAAAAGTAAAAATACCATAACTCTTCTAAGAAACAGAAATGGTCAGAAAAAAAAAGTTTTTACAGTTGAAAATTTCTTTTTCTCTATCCTTTATTTTTCCACAAAGTAAAGGCACAGAAACACCCATTTTTTTATTTATGTACTTATATCCCACAGAGCTACAAAAAGAAATTAAAGAAGAAAACAGTGAAATAATTTTCATGAAATTCAAATAAAGCAAGTAGTGACAGTTATTGTAACTTGTACTTTCCCAATAAAAGTAACAAGAACTTAGGCCAGTACCAAATGTATTGACATATTTTATAACATTTGTAAACACTTATGAAGTCATTATTGTATGTGATTAACGATGAAAGCTCTGGAGCCTCACTGCTTCCACCACTCCCGATTATATACCCCAGACAAGAAACTTCTGTGTTTGTTTACTAGTCTGTAAAATGGGGATAAGTTGTGAAGCTTAAATGCAATATATATAGAGTACTTTGAATAATACTTGGCACATAGCACTCAACAAATGTTATTTCACCATTACATTTTTAAAAATGCATTCTCACTACTTAAACTGTCTTAAATTAGCAATTACTGTGAAAAGAATGGTTCAAACACTGTTCAGTTGATGTAAATCATTTTTAACAGTAGACTGCTTTTGTTGGCGCTTCACTGGATTCAAAGTTTATATAAAGATCAAAGTTTATAAAAAGCACTATTCTTTTACTACTTCGGTGCAATGCTCTTAATGAAGCTAATCTTAACAGTTTTTCTGAAACCACTGCTTTTGTCTCACATTTTGCAGGCCTTAATTTGAGGCAGTAATTTACTGGTCTTGTAACTAATCAGTTTATATTAATTGGAAATCCTATATTGGATAATACTGGATGTGACTGTGAAAACAGTTTTATATCAAGTGCCATTAGACACTTACAATTGTTAGAAAATGACTATACAAACTAGCACTTCTCAGGAAAACATAAATGAGGACTAGAAGTCAGAAAAGTCAGTTTCCAGTTTGGGCCCTGCCACTAGTTGAATATCCTTGCAGTAAAAAAGTCACTTCATCCTGAGATTCATTTTACAATATATTATACAGGGATAGCTATATCTATATTGTCTAATCCTTATAAAAAGGAACCTGTTTGATGGATAATGCATGTGAAAGCACACTGTAAACTGTAAAGCACTATCATGTATCATTAATATTGTTAACTCAGTAAAAATTCCAGCTTCGATTTTGAGTAATTTTCAAGGTAACTGTTTGAAGTCAGGGAGTGGGAGAGCGTGAGAGTGTCTCGAAAAATGGAAATTTCTAGTTCCCATTCAAAAGGAATATTCTTAATATTAATAACAACTAGCACTTATCAAGCACTTATTATATGCCAGGTACTATGCTAAGCACTTTATTATGTATATTAACTCATTAATCTCCCAACAATTCTATAGGCTATGTATCATATCCTCATTTTATAGACAAGGAAAAGGAGGCACAAAGAGGAAATAACTTACCCAAGATGACACAGCTAATAAAGTAGTAAAATGATTTGAATCCAGACTATTCTATATTATGCTATATTGTCTCACATCAGTTACTATATCAATAACTATACAAAATCTGAATTGAGAATGTAACTCTGAAGACAATTTGCTAAAAAAAAGTTGTAAACACTTTAAATCTAAAATCAATCCATCAATCTCAATGCATATTTAATCTTATGAAAATTATATTGATAATATGACAAACAAGTTTTTGGTAAGCTTTAACGTCCTACTCAATAATACAAGGCAAACATGGAATTTTCATTCAACTTACTTGCTTCCACAAAAGCTTTCAAAGCTTCTAGTTGTTCTGCCCCAGATAACTGAATGGCTTTTTCCAGGATCTGACGATACCTAAAACAATACCAAATAAAAACAATGTTTAGAGGGCACTGTATATTCTAAAGCTAATTTTGACGTTTATTTATTTCTATTTACACTGGTTTCTTTCATAGTGCTCTTTTCTGGTTTTCTTTATAGTACACTAAAGACTTTTTTAATCTGAAGTTCCCAGTTCATCACAAGAAACACTAAATCTATAATTATAATTCTAAGGTAAGACTTCTAGTTTTCGTAACAGTATACCACAACTTTTAAAAAGTTTTTAAGTCCATCATAATAAAGGGTGCATCTATAACTCTAAGTTACTGGATCTAGGTGCCATGTTTGCTTGAAAGTTTTAGTTTTAAATTTTAACTAAAAAGTCAATTTCCTTTCAAATGTCTTTCAATATAAGCCATATTTCCTTTAATTACATATTAAACAGACAAACAAAAACATTATTTTAGGTGACCTAGAACCCCTTTGTCTTGATGACCTAATGAATTTAGGGTCACCAACAATAGGATAATGCTAACTAGGCAATGAAACCAATTATTAGAGATAGATTGTCTCAGTGTATACAAAATAAACTCCACCAGGCCAAATGCACTGAGAGAACATCCTTTATGCTGTCAGTCAGTGCCTATTAATTATTTATTTGCATTCAGTGCTAATAACTATTATGCCTAATATTCATGACCATGTAAGATTAAAATTAACATTCTAAAAAGGATGGAGGAAATGCTAAAAACAGGAACAATGACAACTACCAGGCAATGGTTAACTCCTTCCTATAATGTAAACTCCACAAGGACAGAAATTTTTGTTTGTTTTGTTCACTGCTATATGTACAATGCCTAGTACAGTATTTGGCATATTATATGCATTTAAATATTCAACAGTATTGGTAACATTTTATTACTTTATTTCATTTTATTTATTGGTAATTGTTTTATTTCATAAATTATGCGGTGGGTACATGACTGACTATACTATTTTTAATCTCTTTTGTGTGCCTTAATCATAATATTTATTAAAAGCATTAATTAATGCATTTTATAAACCTAATAGCATTGCAATTATTCAGAATGTCATCAGAATATAGTCAGGAAATAAAAATATACAAATAGGGTCCAAACTCATTCAAATTTATGACTTCTATAGGGTACACCCTCAAGCTACCATTCAGCATTTATTCTCAGTCATACAATAGTCTCACAACCTTAGTTATATGATTTCTCAAAACCACAATGAATCAAACTTTGTAAGAAAGTAGATATGACAGAAAAGATAGCAAACTCCAAAAGAGATGATCTAAGAAAGCAAGGAAATACTGCTAAGCTTTAAAATAAAAATTTTTATTTTTAAAATTGCTACATATCTCATTCTCTCTCTCTGCCTATACACTTGCACACACACATGCACATATAGTATTTTCCATATTTATATTTATATAATTTACTTTATTGCCCTGGGCATGCTTTTAGTTAATACAGTCAATGGTTTCTTTTTTATTTTTTTGATTGGCTTATTTTTCATATTCAGTTAAATCAAGACTTATGGATAAGCCCTTTTACTCTTACATTCCAATAGATTATTTTATACTAATAATATTACATTCAAAGATGACAATGTCTCAATAGAAATTTGCTGATTAAGATTTAACATACAGTTTCATAACTTATCAATTAACTAATGTGTATTGAGAACACATGACAATAAATCTAAACAGTGACGAAAACTTTATATTAACAAACTACATAATTTGCCAGGGCCTTGGAAACCGACTACTCAAACTCTTGACTTTAAAGAGTAAGGTACAGAGGTGGGGCTAGATGCCGACTTGCTCCTTCTCTAATACATAAATTCTAGTATCTAAAAACAGGCACTTACTTTTCACAATAATATAGAATCATTAATAAACCTATTTTAAAACCAGGATTTAAACAGCTATTTAATAGTGCCATTTAAAATCATCCAACAATGCTAATTGAGCACTTAGGCTTTTTAAGATGGTATACCAGATACTGTGTATGACACTAAAAAAAATTTTAATAACCTTAGTCTTTCAAGATCTTATAGCTGGGAAAGAAAGATAAAAAATAATAATAATATATCAAGTATTAAATTATAAAAAAAAAAACAAACTAAAGTTACAATAAAACTAAACAGTATAAGATGTGACAAGTGATGAGAGTAAAATGACTTAGATTAATCAGAGGAAGTTTCATGGAAAGTTATAACAGTTTTTTATTGAGCACTCAGTAGGAAAGATGGAAAAATTAAGGTACCTTGCCTCTGTCTTATCCATTAATCATCAACAAATGTTTATTGAGCACTTATTATATGTTTATGAACTAAAGTTCACTATGTCAATTCCTGATTTCTTGCCACTTGAATGGAATCTGGAAGTAAATAAAACATACATGAAAATGTACCACAGGCACTATTTAGGCAGGTATAAGATCTTAATAAGATCTCAGTAAGTTCTTTCACTTACAGTAATGGTGAATTAGGTAAATGGACCAATACTACCTCAAAAAATAAATAAATAAATAAAGTCTACGGCCATGCAATCCTGAACAAGCCTGATCTCATCTGATCTCAGAAGCTAAGCAGGGTCGGGCCTGGTTAGTACTTAAATGGGAGACCATCTAGAAAGACCAGGTGCTGTAGGCATAAAAAAAATAATAAAAAATTAAGGAATTGTAAGCTGACAAGGTCCTTGCAATCTGTGAGATCAACCAAGGGTTGCCTCGCCTAAAAAAAATTTTTAAATTTTTTTAAAAAGCTAAAAGAAATGTTTAAAAAATAGCATAAAATCCTAATAGGAAAGAAAAAACAGATGAGAATAAGAGATTAAAACATTTGCTCACTGTGGAAAGACTGCTATCAGGCAGAGTAGCACTTTGGTGGGGAGGGGATGGGTTCTGCTTTGGGACATTCTGCCATCTGCTAGAAAAACAGAGAAGCAAGTTGAAATTTCTGGCGAACTAATAGAGCTAGAAAAACACGGATCTCAGTTCCTTGTGAGCCAGAGAAGGAAACACTACCACCTTGGAATTAAGGTTACAAAATCTACTCCAAGGATTAGGTAGGTAAACCAAAAAATTCTGAAATCTTGGTCCTAGAAGCTACTAGCACCCTTAGGTGCTGGGCAGAAGGAAATGAATATCCTCTCTGAAAGGTAACATCCTAGACCTCCAATTGTTTCTAAAACTACATATTTTAAATAAGTTGCCCAACAAATAAAAATTACAAAGCACATGACAATATGAGCTACAATCAACAAAAGGAACAGACAATAACAACAAACAGGGACTCTAGATACTGGAGTTATCAGAAAGGCTATAATACAATTATGCTTATCAGATTTATGGAGATAAAGACAAACTTTAAAGTTTCAACAAGAAACAGGCAATCACAAAAACTGTCATTTGAAAAAAAGAACCAACAAAAACTCTATAGAACTAAAAAAAAAATAAAAAGTTACCAAACTTAAAAACTCAGTTGAGTTCTTAACAGCACATATGAAGAACTAACTGATAACTAGAAGACAGATCAGAAGAACTTATCCAGAATAAAGCATCGAAATGGTAAGAAGACAGAGTAAGAGACACAGAGGTCATGGTAAAAGTGCCTAAAGGGTTCCACTGGAGGAGAGAACAGAATGGAATGGATGCAACATTTAAAGAGACAGAGATGACAACTTCTTAGGACAATGAAAGAATTCAATATATTGATTCAAGAAATGCAATGAAGCTCAACCAGGATAATGCAGTAGAGCATTTACAAAGAGGTCACAATTCTTTCACTCTCTCTATATATTCTTCCCTTTGCAATATGACTGCAGTTCTTCCCATCAAGAGGTAGTTTAATTCCCCACCCTTAGATCTGGGCTTGTTCTGACCAACAAAATGCAGCAGAAGTGAAGTACCTGTTCTGAATGAACCTAGACCTCTAGAGATCTTATACGCATCTTAATCTATTGAAACTCTACTGTTGCCACATGAACAAGGAAGGTTAACCGATTGGATAATATGTAGTTCAGTCACCTACACTGCCCCAGCTCACAAAGAAGCAGAGCTGCCTACTTAAGCTGCAGCTAACTAAAAGCACATGTGGGAGTCCATGTGGAACCAATGCATGTGGAACAGAGAACTACCCAGGTGGGACCAGCCCAAACTGCCAACAAACAGAATTATGAGCTAAATAAATGACTGTTTAAGCCACGAAGTTTTACAGTAGTTTATTTCACAGCAAAAGCTAACTGACATAGATAAGTAAAAATATATCCACATAGACACACCGAAAATAAGTTACCAAACTTATTTAAAAGACAAAATTTTAAAAACAGGTTAACTGCGAATATTTAAGAGAAATAACTTCCTAAGGAGGTTGATCTTTCTAAATATTTCAACTTTGTGTTAGGTGGGAAAGAGTGGGGGAAGACAGAAATTCCAGGCCCCCCCCCCAAAAAAAAATTACTATCTGAAATGCAGTCCAGTTTGGTGAAAATAATATAAGGTCAAAAGGTAGATGTGTTTAGAGGTAAGGGCTCTGAGCCAACCAGACTATATTCCAGCTTCGCTACTAGCTGGCTATGTGACTTGGAGCAAACTACTTTACCTCTGTACTTCAGTTTTCTCATATGTAATGTAAATACTACTTGTTAAGGATGATTAAAAATGTAAGTAAAGTTCTCGTTGGCACAGAGTAAACACTAGATGTTAGGGAACTTCACTCTTGAGATGGGAACCATTATAACTGTTATGTGTGGGATTAAGAACCAGAAAACGACTTAAAAGGGGCCTATGAGGTTTTATAGTCTATCCTCGGTGTGTGTGTGTGTCCTTCATTTTTTGACAGTTCTAGTCCACTCTACTCTAAAGTCTACCTCTGTAAGGCAGAGGAGTCTATTTTCTTTTCGTAAAACAGCTTTTCAATTAGTCAAAGGCAACTAGGAAGACTCCCATTATTTTCCTTTCTCCAGGCTAAGAGCTCCTTGTAAAATGAAATGTTTAGATTCCAAACATCTGATATCTTCCTCTGGGTACCCTCCATACTCCAGAACTAAAAAGAAAAGAAAAATTAGTCCTCTATTTCTATTAGGACTAACTCAACAAAAACCTATAATCCAACCTCATACTTGCCCTCAAAGAGATCGCATTCTGGCTGAAGAAGCAGATAAACAGCCAAAATAATTAAGTGCTATGGTAGAGGTAAATATGGAATGCCACTGGACATAAGAAGAGCAACTAATCAGGTTCTGTGTGTGGGTGGGTATGTGTTTATGGAGGTGGTTATTCAGAGAAGGCTTCTGGAAGAAATAACATCTGAACCGAGTTTTAAAAAACTAACTAGGTTTTAGCTAAGTGAATAAGACAGGCTATCACAATAGCTATCTACTCAAATGTTTCCTCTCAAGGCTCTCTTCCTCTTCTAAAGCTTTATGTGAGAAAACAAACACAATGCACATATGTACAAAAGCAGTCTACAAAATTTGCAAAAATGTTTCTTAGACATCCAATTTCTTATAACAATTTTACACTGCTATGTTAACTCATAGTTATGGGAAAGCATTTCTAATTGAAGTTTTAGCAAGAAAAGTAATATAGGCTGGTAGGTTAAAATGTGCTTTTTAGAGTAGACTAACCTGGATTCAGATATAAGCTCTGCACTTTCCTAGCTATTCATTGAACCAATCAATATTTAGTGAATGACTACTCTGTCATAGGTATCCTATTAATTGCGGGGAACACACAGTATTAAGATTTTAGAAATGAATTTGCTCCATCATTCCTTAATATGGAATCCTTTGTTACTCAGCTCCTAATGTAAACCCAAAACTATTGATAGTTTCAGGTGTTACTCTCATAAGGCAGATAGCTGGCAGAACTGTTTAATTATGAAAATAAGTATCCTGACACATTCTTGCCCAGACAGGACCAGATACATACTGGCAGGCAAGACCAAGACTTTCCTCAGAAAACACTATCAGTTATCAAGCACATTATTTCATATTATCTTCACAATAATGCCATGGGGTAAACTGTTACAGTAAAAGCCTCCAATGAATTATGCCACCCTCTGACCATGTACAATGTAACTTGGCCACTCCTTCCACAAAGAGGTAACTCCACTTGCCCAGCCCTTGAATCTGGCCTAGTCTTGTGACTTGCTTTGACTACTACTTGAAAATTGATGTTATGAGGCTTCTAAGGCTAGTCTTAAGAGGTCTTCCTCTTCCAGCTTTCACTCACACCTTCTTGATCCTGTAAGAAAGCCTAAGCTAAGCTACTGAATGAGGGACTATGTGGAGAGAGAAAGAGAACTGGTCAACAGCCAGATATGTCTGTAAGCTGCCAGCTAACTTCACCGGTGTGAGTGAGCCCAGACAAGCCAGTGAAACAGCCCAAAGAATCCTGACAAAAAAATGTTGTTTTACACCACTAAGTTTTTGGTTTGCTACAGAGCAATAAATAACTGAAGCACCCAGTAAGACTGGTACTACTCTTTATCTGCAAAAGTAAATAAATCCATAGCTAAGCTTCAGAATTCTGCAAATACACGAAAATGAAATCTCTTCTGATAACTAATACACTTATTTTCTTCAACAAAACAAAAAGAAAGCAAGGTGGGGAAAATATAAGCTAGTTTTACTTTCATATGAATCTATAAAAATTACATGTAAAAAAACCATGAAGACACATTCAAGTTACTTCTGACCTGTGGAGTAAGCCAAAATGTATTTACTGTTATTAAATAATAATAGTAACAATGACAATCTTGTGGCACTTTCTTAGTGTCTGATACTGTTCTAATTAAGTGTATATACACACATACACTCATTTTGTCCTCAAACAGAAATAAGTCCTCTAACTATCCCATTTTCCTGAGGGGGAAATTGCGGTAGGAAGTAAATCCCAAGATGCACAGCAAAATTTCCCACTGATATAAGTAGATTATTAGATTTACCATCAGAAAAAAGGCAGCACAGTCCACATAAAATAGTCAAGGTTTCAATGGCCACGTAACAGCAGGTGTATCTCATTAATAAAATCAAAGTGATCTCATCTGTCAGGGTATAAATATCAGGATCTATTTGAGAAGCATATTTTAAACTGAATACATGTGCATTATAAAAGAACGATGTGAAATCTACAAAAAGAAACGGGCCATATCTATCCACCCACCTATTATTAACACTGCTGAATAACTGCTTGCAGGACAAGGGACATGTCACAAATTTTAACTTGGAGTAGACCTAAGCCTTCTAAATAAATTGAGACAAAATTCGTCAACAATTCAGATTCTTGCAAACATCACTATTCTCGGTATCCTGATATATGAGAACATTCCGACCGTGTACCCTCCTTCGGAGTTGGTGGCGGAGAGAGGATCCAAAACACAAGGACACACAGAAGATGGTCCGAGTGGTTCTGGACGACATGATACCGCGCGGCCATACCTCAACTCCCGACAGCCTCAAGAAGCCATTTCTCTGAAAAACTCTGCATCGAAGTCCCAGAATACAAATTTTCTTCAATTAAAAGGGGGTAAAAAAAGGCCAAAGAGAGGCCAAAATTTGGTGTGAGAGGCCAGCCAGCGATGGGAAAAGGCACCAGGGAGAGCTGAGAAGGCCGTGGGTGCAGTCGTTCCTCAGACCGCGCTTCCAGAATCTTAAGAGACCAGTGAGTATGTTGTCAAGTGCTCAACAAGTTGACAGTCACCCCAGACCTATGGCTCCAAAAGCTCCCTGCACAAGATCCCCTCCAGCTTTCTGCTGCTCCCAACATTTGCCTCCACAACTGAGTTCAGGCCCGCCCCCTTGGTCCTCTGGCCGGCTCCTAGCCGCACATCCGAAAGCCTTCGTCAACCCAAGGAGAACAAGCCTGTGGCTTCCCTCACCACCTCCCATGGCCCTGAGAGATACTCACTTGCCCGCCAGATCTTTATGAGAGCCACTTGAATTCATGAGCTGGGCCAAATCCTGTCTCACGGCTGCCGCCATCTTTCTTCCAGCTCAGCCAAATAGAAAACGAGTGTAGTCCTCCACAGTGCAGCCAGAGGGAACCCGAGCTGCCACAGAGTAGCGTTTGTGTGGGCCAGAGCGCCCAGTGTGTGAGCCAGCGCTAGGTCCACCCCCAGGGTTGAGTGACAGGAAGCTCCACTCCTCAAGTCCGAGGCCCGCCAGGCCTCTGCCACAGACTCAGACTCGTACGCTCCCACTTCGGATTGGCGGATAAACTCCAAGGAGTGTGTCGCTTGTGCAACTACAGTAAGTCCCGGGTACGCACAACCACCGCGTCTTCGTTAAGTTCCGGTCTCAAGTCTGTAGTTTACCGTTCCCCTTTCTTTAAGGCGCTCTTAAAATACTTGTGGTAAAGAACGAGTTAATTTATTGCCAGTTCACTATAGATGGGTACTTTTGTAAAATACAATTTAAAATGTCCACAGCCCACTCCTAATCTGTACTCTTTTTACAGATTGATCATACATCCCAGTTAGTACAGGATAGTGCCATTTTACATCTGTTGCCCTGGAGTGCCTATTAATAACACGTCATTTCACCCTAGAAACTGACAAAGTATACGGTTACCCTACCTTTATATGTAATTGTATTTGTTACTTATATAACCTTAAAGAATTGCTTCCTGCATTTGTATAAATTTTTAGCCTTTCTTACTTTCACAAAAGATAACATGCTATATCATTATTCTGCCTTTTTTTTTTTTTTCACTTTTCGGGGCGATCTTACCATGTATGTCCAGAGAGCCTCCTCATTCTGTTTTAGAACTAAAGAGTATCACATGTAATGAGGGGATGTTTATTTAATCCTTATAGCTGGGTACTTAAGTTGTTTTTAATCAGTCAACCAATGCTGCAATGAATAACCTTGTATCTACATCATTTTATGTGTGTACAGGTAGAATATATTTCAAGAAGAGACTCAAAGGGTAGATATACTTCCAGTTTTTATAGATACTGCCAAATTGCACTTTACAGGAATAATAGCATTTTTGCCTTCCCAGCAGCAATATGTAGAAGTGCAATTTTCTACAGCTTTGCCTACAAAAGATGTCAAACTCTTGAATTTTTGCCGTCTCGATATGTGAAAAATAACATGTTCCCTCCACTGGGAAGGGGAAAGAAAAGACCAAACAAGGAGATCCTTTAAGAAAGTGGTGTGGAGATTGCCCACACCAATTTATATCCATTGGCAAGAACTTCAGCAAAGGAACATGTCTAGCAACAATGAGACTGGAAATTTAGTTTCCAATTGGGCAGGCTTTGCCCAGGAAAAAGGAAAGGATGGTTTTAGAGGGACAATCAGCAGTCTCTACTAGTGGGTCCATCTGACCACCTAAATATCTGTTTGTATCCTTCTTAACTGTAGAATACTCTCATAGGTAAAGAGCAGAGTTCAATTTCTTTTTCAGATTCCATATCACCTCTGCTGCCAGACCACTGCTGCCAGACTACGGGAAACCTACAGAAGAAAGAAAGATTCCTGCTGGGATTACTAACAAACCATTTACAAATACAATGAAAGGAAAATAGAGTCTTTAAGTCGTACCCTATACAAAATAAACAGTACATCCAAAAACCATGGGGAACCTATGGAACAAAAGCTAGGGATTGCTACCATGCTTTCATGCTATATACTCATGCTCACTACGTACCCATATCTTTAACAATGCATAAACATATCTTTCATACTGTATACTCACATATACCATCAGAGGAAAATAGGTAACCAAAGTCTTTAAACTGTAATTCATAGACACTAAGAATGATATATAAACTGAATGTCCCATTTGAGGTCTGCTTTTTTCTCATTCTTTTTCTCTCAGTCTTTTTCTCTTCGTCTTATCTCTCTGTCTCTGTCCCTCTCTGCTCTCTCATTTTCTGTCTTTGAGAGGAGACTATGTCTCTGTGGAGCATTACTCCTTCTGTAATAAACTTTGTCTATGACTCTGAGACGTGCTTGAATGCTTTCCTGCACTCAGAGAAGAAGCTTCCATCTCTTGGTGCAGTACTTGAATCTCCACTTGGGGGATTCACCCCATCCTCCATCACTTACTCTACATTTATTCCACATGTTGTTAGTGCTGTGTGACAAATTTCTTCTAGAGTAATCTTGTGTTTCCTAGCCAAATCCAGAATTAGCCACTTCTTCAAGAAGCCCTTGTTCCTTTAGTTCCTTTTAGGAATTGACATTTGCAGATTACAGTCCTAGTACTAGAGAATCTCAGTGCTACTACATTGGTCATTTGGGGAACTTTTCATAAGACAAAACTGGGAAATATATACATATTTTCAGTATAAAACAATTCATGACTATATTGGTACTTCCAAATCCAATTTAGGTGATTTTACTTAACCTCTTCTGTATTACATCTATATCTCCTTCCACCCCCAGAATCCCTGTTCATATGTGCATAGAGGATTATAGTATCAGTATATTCCATAATAATACATTTTATTCATCCCACATTATGTACACAACAGCCTCAGTGTAGCAATACTAATACTGCCACCCCCAATATGATTGTTAAAAAGAGTTCACTGTTTTCCTGCTATTCCTCTCCCCATTTTCTCATTTTATAACTGTACTACGTTTATACTGTGAGCACATATAGCCATTACAAACAATACTTTTTTCTTTTAATCTTCACTTCATCTTAATTATGTAAGTAATACATATTTAATGCTTACCATAAGCTCTTATATTGATATCTCTCTAGCTATCTTGGTTATCTGAAGCTAATTCTTTAACAGGAAGGGTTCATGGAAACCATATCCTTGCATGATAGTAACATCCTGTGTCTTTTATGTTTAAAAATTAGCTTTGTTAGATATAATACACTTTGTCTCACTTTTCCTGAGAATCTTAAATGTGGCACTCCATTTCCTTGTGGCAGAAAGCATTGCTGAAAAATATATCAGTGTAATTGTCTTTCCCTTTAAATCACCTACTCTTTTTACCTAGATGCTCCTCAAGTTTTTCTCCTCTAACATCAAGTAATTTTACTACACTTGGTGTTGGTCATTCTTGGTCAGTATTCTCAGGTATACAGCATATTCTTTCAATATGTAATTTATTTGAACAACATCTTAAATTATGTTTTCTGTAGTTGTTCTTTTTCTTTCTTTATAAACTATTATCTATATGTTAGATCTTCTTTACTTGTCTTTAATATTAGTCACCTTTCCTCAAAATATTTTTATTTTTTTCACATCTTTTTATTTAAATATTTTTTTCCTTTTAACTCTCTAATTCTCTTAAAGCATTATTTGCTATTTATTTTACTTTTTGTTTTCCTTCTAGTTTAGTCTTAATTTTTTAAATGTTATTTCTATTTCTAATTCTTTCCTGAGTTTTGCCACTTATTCTGGATGTTTCTAATTTTATTATGTTGTTCCGTCATGCCCTGTATCATTTTATTTTCAATTTAACTATTGTGAAATTTGTAGTAAGGTTTTTTAAAAAGTATGTCATATTTTCAGTTTAACTAGTGATTACCTTTCCTTTTCTGACATTCACTATCAAACACTTTTTCTGGAATATGTGATAACGTGAGAACAGGTATTCAGCCATTTCCTCCCTTCTAGACACTTTAATACTCCATTACCTCTTTATTACACTTCACATTAGTTTTATTTGATATCTTTAGACAAATGTGTGATCTTTAGACCCTATTTACTTCTGCCCCTTTGTCCTCACATAATTCCTAGGTTTTACTAAGAAAAGTTAGTACTTTTGTTCCATTTCACAAAGTATTTGGTTTTCACAAAGTATGTGGTATGTCTTCTATTTTAGGAATCCTTAATTTACCACTTGTGTTATAATTCCCAGTTACCTTATAATTATTTACTCATTTTACTACAAAAATTAAAAGAAATTACCACAAATTTTCCTTCGCTTCATCTTCCCTGTCTTGACATGTGGTCTATGTTCTGATTGTTTTATTGCTTGGTAGTATTCACTCTAAAGTGATCCCTCAAACTCTGTGCCTGGGTAACATATTTTTTTAATCCGTTTATATCCACAAATGTCTTTCTGTCATCCCAACTGTTGAATGAGATTTGGGCTGAGCTGCTAGCTATCCTTTTCCCTGTAATTATTACTCTAGTCTTCTAGCTTCCACGATTTTAGCTGAAAAGTCCAGCCAGTGATCTCTCTCTCCCTACTCCTCCCCTTCTCTCTCTGCCTCTCCCTCTCCATCTCCCTCTTCCTCTCCCTCTCCCTCTCCCTTCCTTCTCTTTAGACACTGAATATGCAAACAGGCAAGGCAAGACCATATATAAAAATAAAGCTCTGACCCATAATCTGCAGCACCCATCCACCCATCCCAGGAAGCCAAACAACTCCTGAAGCAGTCAACTCAAACTAACAGATTATTGAATTTTTGCCCCCATTCCTAATTTAGTACCAACCAGAGGAAGCCAAGTATGCTCCGGTAACCAATCACATAGGATACCTCACGTCAAGTTAAGCTGTTTGACAGCTTCCCCATGCCAACAGCCTCTAATTAGGCATACCTAAATTCCCTTTTACCACTTTAAAGCTTCCCCATTCCTCTGACTGCCTTTGACTCACTGTTAAACACAGTGATGGTGGCAGACTCCATCGCTATAGAAAGCTCTGAATAAATAGCTTTTGCTTGTTCTCATTTGGTCAGTCTTCATGTTTATTTCCAAACCTTCCTCCTCCTCCCCTTTCCCTTCACCAATTCTCCCTCCCCCAGCTCCCTGTCCTCTTTGTTCTTCTTGTTTTTCTTCTTTCCAGAGCTAACTTGTTCTTTCCATCTGGAAGTTTTAAAGATCTCTTTATAGAGGTTTTCCTCAGATATGCTTAAGTGTGTCTTTTCTCATTATTCTTACCTGAAACGCAGTGACCTTTTTCATCTGCAAATGCAAGTCTATCTTTAGGTCAAGGAACTATTCTATCATTGTTTAATTCTTACCTTTCTTTTACCTGTTCCTTTCTCTCTTTCTGGAACTCCAAATAGTCTCTTGGATATCAGGTCTCTTGGATTTATCTTCAAAGCAACTTAACTTGTGCATCATAATTTCTCTTTGTAGTTTTTTCCCCTGTAATTTGAGGTGTCTTTTCCACTTTTGAGGCCATGTAGCAAGATTGAATCATCCTCCTTAAATATAGCTTCAATACTGTGTTTTTAAAATCATGATTTTCATATATTTCCTTTTATAAAAATGTTATAGCTGCTTTATTTATAAGTGACACAAGGGAAACTATCCCAAATGTTCATCCAGGAAAGTGAATAAATAAGGTGTGGTATATTCACTCAATAGAATACTACTCAGCCGTAAAAAAGAAAAAAAAACTGCAGAGACATATGTTAAAAAATTCAGCTGAGTAATTTGAAGATCTAATTGGCTTTATTAGGTGATTCATGAATCAGGCAGCAGCCCATCTAGCAACTAGAAGGGCACTCCAAGGAGTTGTACAAAATTAACGATTTTTATAGGTAGAAAGAGGGTGGGACATGAAAGTCAAAAGAGTGGATTATTTCAGGCAAGATCACCTTTCCTTAGGTGAAGTCTTAGCAAGCATATTACCTCACTAGAGCTGACCAGGGAATTCCAGACTGATTGATTTAAAATTCTACTCCTGGGAGAAGCTGAAACTGCAATTTTATTAGGTATTAAGTCTTTGTGGGACTTAGCAAAAATAACTCCATTTTGAGTTTCTTTTTTCTTTTTAACACATGCAACAACATAGATGAATCTCAAAAACAATATACTAAGTGAAAAGCACCAGACATATAAAAAAAATGCATATAGTAGTCTCCCCTCATCCACAGGGTATGGTTCAAAGCACCCGGTAGATACCTGAAATAGTGGATAGTACCTCACCTATATATACTGTGTTTTTTCCTATACATACATACCTATGATAAAGATTAATCTATAAATTAGGCACAGTAAGAGATTAACAATAACTAATGATAAAATAGAACAGTTATGATAATATGCTGTAATAAAAGTTATGTGAATATAAAATCTATATAACAATTATGATAATATGCTGTAATAAAAGTTATGTGAATATAAAATCTCAAAATATCTTGGTGTACTGTACTCACCTTTTCACTTAAAGGAAGCACTTTATGGCTTCTCTTTGACATATCTAATTGCCAGCATCACTACTCTTGCACTTTGGGGCCATTATTAGGTAAAATAAGAGTTACCTGAACACAAGCACTACGATACCATCTCAGTCAATCTGGTAACCTAGTTGGCTGCTAAGTGACTAGTGAGTGATAGCATATACAGCATGGATAAGCTAGACCAAGAGTGATTCAGATCCTGGATAGGATGGAATATGGCAGCACAATACCCAGAATGTGCGCAATTTAAAATTTATAAATTGTTTATTTTTGAAATTTTCATTGAACATTTTCAGACTTGCCTGTGATCACCATAGCTTGACTGTCACAAATTGCAATTCTCTGTTATTCCTGAATAAACTCATTTTGCTGGCTATTTTATTTTTGAGGTTGACATTAGAGTTCCATCTACATATTGTTCTAAATCAGATGAAACTAATCTATGGTGGTAGAAAATGAGAAATTGCCTGGGAAGGGGAATATGATTAAGGGTGGGAATTTACTGGGAATTATAGCAGGTGATAGAAATGTTCTATATGTTAGTAGGAGTGTGGATTATATGGATGTGTGGATTTATCAAAGTTCATCAAACTGTACACTTAAGATCTGTGCATTTCACTGAATGTAAAAACTCAATTTAAAAAGAGAATAAAACCATACTTCTTCCCCACAGTCTTGTGTGTATGTGTTTAATTTAGTCTTCTTAAGTGCCTTTAAGTATTTATGTACAATTTATGGTTGAAGTTATCTTCTCTAGCCATTGGAAAGATTAATGCTTATCCAGCTTTAGAGGAAGAGAAGTTTCAACATAATTGTTCTGCTTCTCCAAAGCTCCTCTGGTGTCAGGATGGCCAACAGTTCCTCCTAAGAACAGTGTCCAGCCAAGTCCTATTCTTCTACTTGGAGGTCCATGGATCTTCACAGGCTACACTCTTTACATTTTCCAGTGTGTTCTGATCATCTTCCCTTTTTATCTGTAAACTTACTGTAACCTTAGGTTTCATTCATGCCACCTAGTACCCACTATCTGCTGGTTCCTGTATACTCAAGCGGAGTCATATAGTTGAATTGGAAGTGGAGAGAAGGGTGAAAGATGTAAAAGCCTGATTCATTTTTGTAAACAAGGTTCTCAAAGCTGTGTGCCTTGTATTTAGTAAGCGTTCAAAAAATATTTGTTAAATTGAGTAAAGAACATAGTGTGTAAATAGGAGTCCTAGAAAATCTCAGCATCATTGGATGTGATGTTGTGTCCATCTAATTCTCCCTTCTCTGGGGGTGGCACTAAAATCAAGGAGTACATAAATCCAAAGACTGAGTAGGAACTTAGGTTAGTAAGGTGAAGAAGATGGTCCAAAAGCCACTAACTGTGGCCACAACCAGAAGCAGACAGTGGAACTTGGGTTGTAAAGCTCTGAGAGATAGAAATATAAGTAGGAAGTGATGCATTAAGAGAGTAAGTAGAAAGGCTGTCCTGGGTAAAATTGTGATGAGAATTGTGGTCCAACAATAGAGACCCTCAATTTCTTTTAATAACATAATACCTGGAGGAATTCCAGCTTTTGCCTCAGTGTAGAAAGCTGGAAAAAGCATTGCTTACACCACTACAACAATAAATTAGGTAATCTACGAAATCATAACTTTTACTGAGCCAGTCAGAGAGCTGAGGTCACCAGGCAACAAGCCTGAAATCTAAAAAGACAGGTACTTCTAAATAGAGAAGGTGCAAGCAACTGGGCCACCTGCAGCAATGCATGAGAAGGAGGATACTGCAGTCATATAAACAGGAAACAAGAATTCTGCTAAATTGTTAAATAACTTGCTAAAGACTGAGTGTAGGCTGGTATGAGAATCCCAATCATAAGGGGAGTTCACATCCACTCCCAGGCTCTACTCTAGGGACCTCCACGGAGCACCCAGGAGAAAGATTGGGGGCAAGGTAGGGGTGGTAGACACAGAAAGACTGCCAGGTGATACCAGCCGAGAGGAGAGGAGTAGCTGCCACTGCAAGATAGGCAGTAAGAAGCCCAGACCCTTCTACCCTAAGGAACAAAAGACTTAAATTGATAAAGGATGGCAACAAACCTGTTGTTCCCCAAGGGACAGGTGGAGACCCGTTGCAGCTGGAGGAATAGGAAGAAAAAAAAACACCCTCTAATCCTGGGAGACGACTAGAAAGTGGGCCTAGACCATTAGAGGTCATAATACTGAGCAAGCGTCAGGATTACTGAGACCCAGGGCCACAGAGCCTGCCTAAGAATAAAGTTGGTACAGGACTGTAGAAAAGCTGTCTTCCTACCCCTCGACCCCATAATCAGACTAGCAAGCACCAAGTAATGAGCAGTTTACTGCTAGGAAAAGGGCATGAGCTTAGAGTGACCCTCTCTGAGTGGCAGGAGCACAGAAGGCCTAAAGCTGGACTTATAACAAATGCACTAAGGAATTTCTGAATAATTCTTAGAAACTAACCTTGTTTAAGAAATTTTTATTAACTAGTGTATGCCTGGTACATAATAGTAACCAGTAATACATTTTGTTTTGTCTATCGATAGTTCTACTCAGCTCATACCTCTGAACCACTACCTTTTCATTTTTTTCTATTCCCACTATTTATTTTAAAAGCCCTATTTTTTCTACATATTTATTGTCACTTCTTCTAGAACTGTCCACTACTATAGTCATCAGCCATGTGGCTAAACTTAATGACAGATAAAAATGGAAAATTCCATTATTTAGGCACAGTAGCCACATTTTAGTTGCTTTACAGCCACATGTGGCTAGTGACTACTATATCAGATAGTGTGGATATAGAAGAGTTCCAGCACTGTAGAAAGTTACTGTGGTTAGAGCTTCTCCGTCTTACCACTTTTTTTTCCAGTGCCTTGCACAGTGCTTGGGATCTGGTAAATGTGATAAAAAAATATGTGCTGAATAAATGTTTTTAGTTCATCTGGAAAAGCCATCATGTAAATGAAAAGCAAAGATCCTCCCTTGAAATACGATGTTTTGAATAGCTGTGGCTCTTAAGAGTGAAAATCCTTTCTTTGAAGAAGTAAAAGATTAGATTACATTTTAAGCTGTATTGTAGCTTTATTATTAATAGTTTTTAGTCACTGAGCATTTACCATATGCCAGGTGCTATTCAAAATGCTTTACACATGCTACCTCATTAATCTTCACACCACTTTGTATACACACTATTTCTAATTTACGGATGAGAAAACTGAGATGCAAGAGGAAAGTAAGTTGCCTAAGGTGACAAATTATTAAGCAAGAGGGTCAGAATTTGGGCCCAGGCAGTCTGGCTCCAGAGGCCAAGTATTAATCACTAGCTAGCTCTTTGTGATTATTTTCAATAAAGACTATTTAATCTCTCTCTTCCAGTATTTAAACTTTTTTTTTGTATTTAATTGCATTTAGCTAGGACATCCTGAAAAATGTTAAATAATAGTTGCTAAAGCCCTGCATCCTTATTGGGCCCCTGACTTTAATATGTTTGTTCCATTTCATTCTAATGTATGACGCTACTGTTGTTTTCTGATGACTGTCTTGATCTAGTTAAGAAAATGGATCTTTCATTTCTAGTTTACTAAGAATTGTTAAAATACAGTGGATCCCTATAAAATATTTGGCTTTTGCCCTTTAATAAATTACATGAGCAGATTTCTTAAACAATCATTCTTGAAATAAATTGCACTTTGTCAGGATGTGAATTCTTTTTTTATTACCACATTACTGGATTTTATAGCTTAATATACTTAATTTTGTCTTTGTAACAAAACCATAGTAAGAACAGAATTTCTCACTTTTTTTTTCAGTACTATTTGTCTTGGGTTTTTGGTATCAGGGTAATGTTTACCTTGTGGAATAAACTGGGAAATTTTTTCATTTGGTGGGGAGTGTTTCCCTGGATGGATGTTTTCTCACACTAGCTCTCAAGGCTCCTCCTAAACAGGGTTCACCTACTGATCCCAACAAAGCCTGTGTGTCATTCAGCTTTCTCACATTCCTTGCACTGGCAGCAGAACTCACTTTCAAGCCTTTGCTAATTTCATGTCCCTTACCTTGCTAAACCCTAACCATTGAGTTTGAGTTGGGAGTTATGTAGTATTGTTGATTATGGCAGAAAAGATCATTTGAAGCAGAGACTGTGTAGCTGTCTAACACTCCTCTTTTCATTTAACCCTCAGAATCCTGGGCTGTATTTTTATTTTGTAGATGATAAAGAAAACTTGATAAATGTTACATATTAATAAGTGAGGTGCCATAATTTAAAACCAGGACTGCTTGATTCCAAAGTGATTGCTGCTTCCACTGCCTCTCACCTCCTTCATTGTGTTCCAGGCCCTCACATTGACCTGTATGTCCTTTGTGCTCCATTAGCAATTATAGACTGTACCACACTATTTTACATCACTCTTGTATTTTCTATTGTTTCTTGTGTAATTCTTGTCTCACGCAGAGCAATTATTAACTGAATCATCCCTCAGTACCTGTTCATCTGACTCCAAATTTGGGTCTTTTCTTATTTTATAATAAAAGATCAGGAAAAATAAAAGGAAAAGGTGACTAAATAATTTTGATTGTGTTGGTCTTAGCTATATGCGGCAAAAAAGCCCCTTTCAAAATAAGTTTAACTCTGCGTGATCGCCCAAGGGTTTTTTAGCGACCCCTACAAAATTGGTGCCTAAAAGCCTAAAAGATTTGGCATTTGTGAATATTGATCACCTCCTCGCCCAAGCACATCTAACAGCTGCAAGATGCTGGGAATATCACCTACGACGGACTTCCTAACAAGGAACGCTAGATGAGTCAGGCCCTCACAGCTGTAGGCGTGATCCCCCTCGCAGCTTCGGCCGGATGGAACATTCCGTACGAAAGCTTTGACAGAGCTCCCACTCAGTCACGTGGAGCTGGAGCGTACTCACCGCGCCTAGCGGAATGACGCGAGCTCGGGTTGCCAAGGGGAGGACCAGGCGCCGCGGAAGGGGCGGGGTGGAGGAAGCCGACCGGGGAGGCGGGGCGGGCGGAGTGGAGGGGTGGGCGGAGAGGGGCGCGCGGGCGGGGAGGGCCCAACGTATTATGGGATGCGGCGGTGGAATGGCGCTGGGCGCGTGATTTTGAACAAACCCGGGTCTGTGTCTCGGAGGCGCCGCCGCCGCCGCGGCTGCTGGGAGCCCAGGGAGCGCGGCGCGAGGAGGCGGCGGCGCCGCCGGCTTTGGTGAGTGTCAGCCACCGGGGTGGAGGCATCTGGGCGGACGGGAAGGGGCGCTAGCCCCCACTGCGGGTGTTGGCGCGGGCGGAGAGCGCCGGACCGCCTCCTCCGGGAGCCGGGCTAGTGGGTCCTGGCGGAGAGCGGGAACCTACTGGCTGGGGGTCTCCGCGCCCCACCCCCGGGCCACAGGGGGCGGGAATATCCTCCCGACTCGGCCCCTTCCCGCCCGCACCCGGGAGGGCGGCTGTCACCCGGCAGCCCGCCCTTCCTGGCGGTCTGGAGGATGGGCTCCGGCGGCTGTTGACACGCACAGTGCGTGGCCCGAGAATCCGGCCGTGTCGGCCCCGGGTTTCTGGGAACCGGTTTTGCTGCTGTGTCATTTTGTACCAGCCCCTCCTTTCCCTGCTGCCCTCCGCCCCATTCTTCCTACACCCCTTTGTATGGTGTCTTCTTCGTGAGTGTCCGTTTTCCTCGCGAAGCCCACCAGCCAAATGTCATAATGTTCCCGAGGTGCACGGGGGAAGGGAGCGGGCCGGGGCTTAGCTTGGCCAAGCAACGGTAAACAAAGTGCTGGTGGACGGGGCTGGTGGTGGGAAAGTAAAGTTTAAAGATGAAGACAATGGCAAGACGTGATATTCTCAGCCTCTAGTAGGCTGCATGTAGAAGCGGCGATTAGTTGAGTGGTAAATAACACTCGTTTAATACTGAATCTACCGACTTTTATATAGAGGTGTCATTCAAGCAAGGTAAGGAAATAAAATGGCTTTTTCAACTTCCACCTCACTCTTCTTCGACTAACTTTTTTAAAAAAAATAGTAGAGTGGCCCTATTCCAAACGTTGAAATTATGTTTGCTTATTGCAGATAGATTTTTTTAGAGCTTATGCTGTACATACATGGTAGATACAGAATTCAGCTTTTGAATGGGCGATTATCAGGTTTTTTTTGAAATTGACAAGGTAACAAATTTAGTTTTTAGAAAGGTTCTGGTTTCATTAGAAGCCTTGCAGCTTATGTTTTCTTGTTATTTTTGATAATTAAAAATACCTATGTTCTCTTTTAGTTGTTAAACCATGATGAGAAGAGCTGGTGGGCGTTGGTGGGTAACTCTAGGGTCTTCTTGTTGTAAAGCAAGCTGTTAAGTTTCACTGTATTGAACAGCAGTAGATTTTTTTTTTAATTTATTGACTTAGATCCTAAAAGCATGGCAAGGAATTTTAGCTTAGAGTTATATTTTCTATATTTTAGAAATTGTCTATTCATGAATAAGATCAATATATTTTAAACGTAGTAGCACTTCATTGTCTTTAACCAATAACAAATTGAAAGTCACAGTGTTCATAAACTTTAATGATCAAATGAAATCAAGTGGAGAGATAAATAGTTCAGAACTTTATTTTAAAAATTGGTGTTTTGACTCAGTATCCGCATGAGGATCAGTGTTTGTAATTACAAACGTGTCAGAGGTCAGACGTGTATATGGAAATAGCTCATTCTGTCAAAATAGTGCTGACAGTGGAGGAAAATGTTAGTTGGTGAATGATATTGAAGTTCTTGATCATGTTTTTAGTGTCTGAGATGGGTATAGTGAATAAAATTTATTCCATCACTTGTCAGGTTGCTTTTTTGAAAATGAAGGAATTTGGGTTCTTTATTGTCCTTGTCGCCTTCCCCATGGCTTGTGCTCTTCAAAACAGAAAATACGCCGAACGGGGGACCCGGCAGGTAGCGCGACTTCCTTTGGCGTGGCTGTCGGGCCCATAGAAGCACCGTCTTTCGTTGTAGGGTGAAAGGTCTCGTCGTGGGCTGTGTATGCATTTGTATCTCCCTGTGCATTTGAAGGTTGGCGGGGCCGGCCGGAGGTTTCCCCGGATATGTGGGTGTGCGCCTCTCGGGAGGGGAGGGCTGGGGAAGGGAGGAGGAGGAAGGGGGAGGTTACTGGCGGTGGCGGCGGCGGCGGCGGCCCGGGCTTGGGCTGTCGGGGAAGCTGCTGAGCTGTGATGGTGATGACGAGGTGAAAATGGCGGATCTTTCGAAATACAATCCCAGCCCCTGACATACCAGAGGCGGCGGCAGCGGTGGCGTAGCCACCCGGGCTCCTTCCTCGGCCGCCAGGTCCCCAGTAGCGCCGCACTTCGGGCAAACTGGGAAAGGAAACAGCTGGCCAGAGCTACCGTGCACAGGCAAAACAAGCACCGCCTGGGCTTGGAATTGCTCGGGACCTTCTGGAGCCCCCACCTCGGAGCCAGAGGGAGGAGAAAGCAGCAGCCGCTGGAGGTAGAGGAGAAGGGGGTACCCGAGGGGGCTTCTCTGTCTTGAGATCTCTTTATTTATTGGGAGTAGGGGAAAGAATTGCGTTGTGGATCAAGGAATGACTAGCCCAGAGTGTGAAGATTTAGTAGCCTCGTAATGACATCAACATTATTCTTTGAGTGTTAAGAGGGCTCGAGTTTGCTCTGATACCTAAGGCTGCTGCTGAGGCCTAGATGAACCGCTAGCACTGATCCCGATTTTCTGATTTAATATTCAAAATATCCACTCTGGCAGGTATTGGTTTGATGATGTTCGGCAGTTTATGGGGTTGTATGTTCCTATAGGGAGGGAGAGCATTGGCATTTTATTCTGCATTTAAGCTCTTGTCTGTAACTTGTTGGGGTGTGGGTGCTCACATTTTTGAGCATATGGACCAGTTTTGTAAGAGTTAGAAATGTTGTCTTTTTCTTTTATGACTCTGTCATTCATAGAGTGACCCCTTTGCCCCTACCATTGGGAAATAACAATTGAGATATTGTCAGACATGTTTTATATTTGTCCACCCCCCCATCTATTTCATGAATTCAGAGAGTAAAGTTATAGAAAATTTTGCAGTAGATTTTATAATCCAAGTGAATTATGGCTCTGGGAGCTCTATTTTGGTTCACAAGTTTTACCTTTATTGTTAAATAGGAAATTGTGACTTGATGCATGCTTCTTATGTGAGTACATTAAGTTGATAAAGATGAATTGAGAACTCTTATTCTAAATACTGGAGCCCTTTGTTAAAGAGCTGGAGAATTGGATTGATTGACTTTATAACAGTTATAATTTAATTTTGTTAGGTTACCTAAAGATCTGTGTATGTTTTAGATTGTGCTGCAGATCCCTAAGGTTTCTGTCTCCTTAAACACAACAGTTGTGTTACTGAAAAGTTACATGTAAATCCAGTTTTTATGTATTAATTTTGAGCCCTCTGTTTTTTTTCCAGCTTTTGTAGTGGGAGACTGGGTCAGTGATACTGAGTGTATGAGAGTGAACAGAGAGGTGAATATTTAAGAAATGCTTACTGATAATCCAGTGATTAGCAATAATTTCCTTATCCAAGCTTTCTACAAAGAGATGATGTCATGGTATGTCATAGCATCATACATCATGTATTTTATTCACAGGGAAATTATTTTTGTGTATGTGTGTATATAGCTTGGATATTTTGGCTTTCACTCATTAGAAGAATAAGAGACCAAAAATTTTAGGGGAACTGAGAGATACTCAGAAGGTTTAGTTAATGAATTTTTAAAAATCATTTGTCTGATGTAGGAATTTGATTCTGTTTTTTTTTCTTTATAGATTTTATGTTGCAATTATGCAGTCTATGCCAATCCAGCTGCCAAGTTAGTAGTAAGAATAAGAATTTTAAAAACATTGAAATAGGGAGATTAAAATGTTTTTTCATTGGCTTTCTTTTTCTTTCAAACACCGAAGTCTATTGTCTTTTTGTGATTCTTCTTGCTTGTCTTTAAAGACCAGTTTTTAGATTGTGGTTAGAACAATTTTCTATTAATAATAAGAAGCATGTTAGAAAGAAATGAAGGAAAAGTTATGCCACTGGAGATAGTCTGGTGTCTTTTTGTGGGGGAAGGGAGAGGAGGTCACACATTTTCATTACTTCAGGTATTACTGTTGGTTATATATTTGTTGGTTTTTTTACATACTGTTCTGAGGATAAAAGGATACCTCAATATTATTGCTTCAGGGAACTTTCAGTTTTGAAGTCTTGAAGGTGAAGTTGGAAATATGGAGCTGAGTAGAGTTTTAAGGGCTTTAAGACCTCGAGAATTAGAGAAAATTTTTAAATAAGTGAAAGCCTCAGAGATGCACTGAATCTTGTGGCTTTTATGTAGGATCTGTTGTAGGTTAGAGATGTAGGTAAAAATACCATATTAGGCTACAGGCTTTGGAGATTTGGAAATTCTTGGTGGCAGTGGGAAGGAGACATTGTGAAGATATAATGCTCGTGATATATGACAGATTAATAGTTCTGTGGAGAGACATCCAGGATGACAAGACCTTAAACCCAGCTCTTTGATAGAATATTGAATGCCATGTAAAAAGAGAAATCAGGTCTACGGCTATGCTACCCTGAACAAGCCCAATCCTGTCTGATCTCGGAAGCTAAGCAGGGTCAGGCCTGGTTAGTACTTGGAAGGGAGACCACCTAGGAAGACCATGTGTTGTAGGTGTAAAAAAAAGGGAATTGTAAGCTGACAAGGTCCTTGCAATCTGTGAGGTCATCTAAGGGTTGACCTACTAAAAACTAAAAAAATAAAAATAAAAATAAATTAATAATAAAAAGAGAAATCAGAAGATGTTAATTTAGATAAAGAGGAAAATAATTTTCATTTGAATTACAGTATACCACATAATTATCTTCACAATAACCCTGCAAGTAAACTGAGGCTTAAAGAGATTATTGTTTAGGTTTACGCATTAAACAATTAGGAGAGCCAAGATTTGGTAATGGGTATTTCTGATTTGAATTTCCACCATGTTAGTCTTAAGCATGAATAATGTATAGTCCCCCTTTAAAAGGTAAGAAATATTGTAGATCCCCACTATAAGTCTAAGTAATTCTATTTTATTAAAATGTTTAATTTTTAGATGTATATACAGTCCTTATGTTTATTATGTTTATGCAAGTATAAAACAAGTATATTTATTAATGAAATATAAACAAAATGTAAAACCAGTGAAACAGTTAAATTTAGGATGATAGATGCTGATTTTTTGCTGAAACAAAATTTTTCTTTGCATAGTGAACATACTATTGTCTGCCTTGGCAAGGCATGCAGTTTTCTATGTACTATATATATATCCTATGATAACTCAATTCCTATATCACTTATCTGTATTCGAATGCTCCAGAGCTTTCTTTCCTAAATCACAAAATAGGGGGTTTGGCTTTTATTTGACATAAATATATCATTTTCCTTATAAGATTCTTCTATGCCTTTTTCTTATGCCTACCCTAATTCTAGTGTCATTGATTGTGGATATGAGGTGGTTATCCAGATGATCCAGAATATGCTTTTAAAAAATATGTTATCAAAATCAAAAAATGTTCAAATCTTTGTCAGGACTCATAGCTTGCAGTCTACTGCCCCCAGTTTAGTTTGAGAAATGTAGTCCTGTATCTAGTTTTTGAGTTGCTTATGTTTGATTTTAGAAATCAAAGCTAAAATCCAAATGGTATAATGAACCAGTCAGTGCTGGTGTTAATCTCTAGGTACAAAAGTATAGTTCTTAAACACTCAGATATTTCTGTCTAAACATTGGCAAATTGCTCATCGATAATATGGTGACAGGCCGTATTATTATGTTCAAGAATTAAAATAGTTGTTCGCCCAAGTTGTCCTCCAGCTGTAACTAAGAACAGTGAGTGGTTCAGCACTGGTAATAGTCTATAAGAAACTCTTTAAAAAATGTAAAAGCATAGAGTATTTGTTATTTCAATCTTGTTATTTTTTATTGTTATATTTAATTCATTTATTTTAATTGTGTCCTAAATGGGATCCTCCATTTCCCTCTGTCTTGAACTACTTACTGTAATAGCCTTCTAATTGTTCTCCCTGCCTCCAGCCCAATACAATACTGATATGAAGTTAATCTTTCCAAAGCACAGCTGTGATCACGCCATTCTTTATTGATTTCTAAGTTCTGTCAGGATGAGATCTTCGGTAAATTTTTCATAATGCCTTCCACAAAGTTGGGAAGCAACAAGTATTTGCTAATTAAATGATTGATAAGCTAGTTAAAAGGTAAAAAAAAACTTATAGATTTTAAGATGGAATATAACTGGAGAGTATATTGGTTAAAAGCTAAATCTGAGTATTTAAAAACTTATTTGAAAAGGAGTTTCTCAGTTTATTAGTGTGCCTTATGACAATGTTTGTTATTTTATTTGAAGTGGTGTAATGTCTAAAAGCATTATAGAAACCTATCCTAGTCAAATGGACAACCCAAAGTTATCTTTCAGAGCCTAGTGTAAATAATGCTAGTTTTAGATGACACCTCTTCTCCATGATTAATTTATTCATTCCTCAAGTTTGTAGTGAGAGGTTATTATTCTCTAACTCTGTTCTAGTTACTGGGGATAGAGGATACAGTGGTGGTGAAGATAGACAAGTCCCTTTCCTCATGGAACGTACATTGTAAAGAAGTGAGGGAGGGAGAATCAGAATATAAACAAAGGTACATTCTAACTTTGATAGATGCTATGCTGGAAATACCAGGATAATGCGATAAAATGCCTAGGGCAGTGGAGATAAAGAGTAGGGGGTGCTATTTTAGATAGATCTTATAAATGTATCTTATAAATGTAATACAGTTGAGACTAATTTAAAAATCATTGGACTTTCTGAAATGAGTCAACCTTTAAGTCTCATTTGTCTTAAATCATTGAGCTCTGTTTGACTGATAGGGGAAACCTCAACATATTGACTTTCAGGATCGTACTTTGCCTTTAGAACTTTGTTTTGTGAGCAAAAAATATTGGAGGAATGGGGAATGTATGTTCTATATATTTTTTTCCTACCATATCTTGTAGAGCTGAGGTAAACAGAAGCTCCTCAGTCCTGTTGGCTTGTGAAGATACTCTCTTTTCTTGGAGTGGTCCTCCACAAGTGATGATGAGGTTGCATGTGCTTATACATATCTTCCATTCCTAAGGGATAAAATTAGAGTGATGATTCATGTAACTAGATGGCCATACCCTTTCCTGCCATGCCCACAAGCTCCTTTTGAGAGTTTCTCTTAGCATAGGCTAACCAGCCTATGATCCTGATTGTAATAGATATGGATGTCTAATCATAAAGCAGTTATCACTGTCTGCTCAGTAGCTTATGAGATGTGCTGACTCCAGAACTCTGCACAGCCCCCATACTACATAGAAACTGGCCAAACCAATCAGACCTTTTCTTATTAGAAGTTTGAACTTTATTCCTAGTTCAAGGGGATACTCCTAGTCCTGTAAATACTATTCTCTTTTAATAGGACAAATAAAAAGACATGTTCTTCCTAATGATAGAGCTTCAAAATACATGAAGTAAAAATGCACAGTAGAGTAGAAATAGGCAAATACATAATCATATTTGGGGATTTTAACAGCCTTTCTCAGTAATAGATAGAAAAGGAAAAAAGAAGACTGTAAAAGACCTGAACAACACCATCAACCAACTTGACCTAACTGACATTTATAGAACACTACCCTGGCAACTGCAGAACACACTGTGGACTGGGTTAAGGGATAGGAAAAGACTGGCATCTATCTGGTAGCGAATGTTCTTTTCAGGGGCACATGCAGTGTTCACCAAGATGGACCATGTACTGAGCCTCAAATAAGTCTCTTTTTTCAAATGATAGAAATATTAGAGTATTACATCCTCTGAAAACAGGAGTAAGTTAGAAATCAGTAATAAATTAGAAAATCCTCAAATATTTGACAATTAAATAGCACATTTCTTTATTTTCCCTGTGTCAAAGGTGAAATCATAAGGGATGTTAGAAAACACTTGAAGTGAATGATAAAGAGATTGAAATTACTAGCAAGTGAAAGCAGCATTGGGGTAAAAATGTAATGCTAAGTGCTTATTTTAGAAAAGGTTTAAAATTAGTGGTCTAAACCAGTTTGATAAACTTTGACAAAGGGGCCAGATACCAAATATTTTAGGCTTTGCAAGTCATGTAATTTTTTTATATATGTATATGTTGCGTGTACACACACACACATACACACACACACACACACATTTATATCCTCTCAACTATTTAAAAATGTAAAAAACATTCTTAGTTGGAGAATAAAACATAAACAGACCATGGACCTGATTTGGTCTATGGGCTATAGTTTGCTATATGCTTCATCTTAAGCATCTAGAAAAAGAACAAATTAAACTTAAAGTAAGAATAAGGAAGATGATAAAGATAAGAATCAATTAAATAAAAAATGGGCAACTGAGACTATCAGTGAAGCCAAAGTGGTTCTTTGAAAAGATTGATAAAATTGGTTCATCTCCAGCTGGACTGATCAAGAAAAAAGGAGAAAAGACAGAAATTACCAAAATGAGGAATGAAGAGTTGACATTTCTACAGGCATTAAAATAGAAGAATATAATGTATAACTTTATGCTAATAAATTCAGCAACTTAGAGGAAATAGACAAATTCTTTGAAGGACACAAACTATCAATTATCAAAGGTCACTCAAGAAGAAAGAAAGAACCTGAATAACCCTACATCTATTAAAGAAATTAAATTTACAGTTAAAAACCTTTTCACAAGGAAGTTTATATCTAGGTGGCTTCACTAGTGAGTTCTAGCACACATTTCAGGAAGAAATAGTAACAAGTCTTAGCAGACTTTTTCTGAAAATTGAAGATGAGGGAACATGCCCAAACTAATTTTATTAGGATAGCATTATTTCCAGACAGCTACGACCAGGGATGTGGGGGTTTTGGGGAGAGTCCTACAGACCAATATCTCATGAGTGTAGACAAAAATGCTTATGAAAATAGTAGCAAATAGAAGTTGGCAATATCCTCAGTTGGGATACAAACCCACTGCCTGCAGAGCATTAACCTGGGCCTCTCCTTGTCTGTTCTGTGGGTCTTGCAGGGACTGGGGGAACCGATAGTACACATGGTGCTCATGTTCCTTACTGTACTATGAATAACAAGTCATGTGGTTCTGACCTAGGACTACTGTGTGGTCTGGCAGAATCTATGAAATAGTAACAAGCTACTTTATTATCTTGCTTGGAGGGTCAAAAATCTCAGACATCTTGCAGTTCTTAAGATGAACTGCTTGTTAAGAATGGAGTGTTGACAGACCTGGCTTTCTGAAAGAAAGGATGAGGCCCTTGTGGACTGGGTTAGGGGTAGGAAAAGACTGGCATTTAGTAGCGAATGCTCTTGTCCAGGTGGTAGGCAGGGGAAGTAAGAGTCCTCTAGTGTTCTACCCCTTCATGGATATTTAGGGGCTGAGCTGAGAGGTAGCCCAAATGGTGCTTTGGTTGTTGTACACTCAACCCCATGGCCCCAGATGAAAGGCACTGTGGCTATAGCTGCTGAGTTAAAGAATCCGCAAAGGTGAGAAAATGGTGTCAAAAAATATGATACAAGCTTTGGGTGGATTTAAAACATTAGAAGTTTAGTTGAGCTGCAAGTGTGGGTGCTTGAAACTGAAAGTAAATGCACTATCAGGCCACTATCTCCCTTCATGGCCTGACTGTTCCTTATACTGTGACTTCCAGTGCTTTAAAGAGAATGACGAATAGAGATTGGGCTGAAGTCTCCCAGTCCTTAATGGGGATCAAAGGCCATACCCACATGTCTAAATATACTGGAGGAACTTCAGGGAGAGAAGAGAGTCAATCTTTTATGGTTTTGTTGGATACTGGCACCCAAGTCATCATCCTACCTGTTCTGTGTGAGATGGAATATTCAGATGTAACTGATGGGGCAAAGATTGCAGTAGGGAAGCTAATGTGACACTGTGAGTGGGGCTCTTTGTTGTTATATACTGTCGTTGTAGCTTCTATTGCTAAGGTATAATTGCTGTGGATATTTTTACATACCTGTACTGTAATTGTAAATACCCATAGGAGCCAAAGGAGATTCTGCTGATCAGGAAGAGCCCCATGTAGAGAAGTGCTAATTCTTTGGGGTCCCAAAACTCTAGTGATTCCTTTGAGCTACAAGTTATTGTGACTGATGATTCTGCAGTATATAAAGAACGTATGCAACTCAATAAGAAGACAAAAATAAAAACTCAACAACAGTATTTTTAAGAATGGCAAAGATTTTAACAGGCACTTTTCAAAAGAAAATATACAAATAGATAATGTGCATATGAAAAGATGATTAACATCATTAATCATCTAGGAATTGCAAATTAAAATCACAAGAAGATATCACTTCATAACTACTAGAATGGTTAAAATTGAAACCAAAAATACCAATTGTTGGTGAGGATATAGAGCAGCTGGAAGTGTCCTACATTGCTGGTGTATGTACAAAATTATGCAGCCAAATTGGGAAATAGTTTCACAGTTTCATGTAAAGTTGAAAATAAATTTACTTTATGACCCAGCAAGTCCACTTCTAGGTATTCGAAAGAAACTAAGATATGCATCCATAAAAAACTTGAATGTTCATAGCAGTATTATTCATAAGAGTCCCAAACTGGAGACAGTCCAAATGTCCATCAACAGATGAATGGATAAACCAATCATGGTAGATTTATACAATGGACTATTACTCAACAATAAAAAGGAACAGAAGTACTAATAAGTACAAGAATAAAGATAAAATCAGGAGAAAAGCTGATATGACTCCTTTATGTCAAGAGTACATAATATGAGATTTCATTTATGTGATGCTCTAGAATGGGCAAAAGGGCAAAACTAATTTATAATAATCGAACAGATCAGTGGTTCTTTTGGGTGGAATTGACTGTAAAGGGGTAGACTTATTTTTTGTCCATTTTAAAATGCCAGTGGTAAAAAAATACCAGTATAGTTTTGTGATTAAAATTATGAACTTTGGTATCATGAAACATATCCTGAGTTTGAATCTTGGTTCTTTCATTTACTAGCTGTATGACCTTAGGCAAATTATTTAACCTAAGTTTCTTCATTTGTAAAATGGGGGTGATAATGATACCATCTCAGAGTTGTTGTGAGGGTACATTAAATTATGCCATCACTGGTAGATAGTAAGTGCTCAATAATAATGATAAGTTTTGGCAGTATTAGTATTTGTCAATCCTAATAATTATAATTTATTACCAGTGTGTTACTGTTGATCTTGAAATGGTTATTGTATTTTTGTATTTTTAAAAGGGGAAGAAAAATTACTTATTAGGTTACTATGGATCTTCGATAGTTTGGGCAAATAACATTGCTGTTTAGTCATAAACAAGATGAACTTTCTTTAATAAGTAAAGATAATGATATTGACTTTTGGAAATTCTATAGAATTTTTGGCTAAAAGCATCACAGCTCCAATTTGTTCATAATCTGCTTTATTATTACCTCTTTGTTTTTCTTCTTTATGAAGACTGGGTGTATACCTTTTAAGTGGTTCCCTTTTTGACATTTTAAATGGCTGAGGAGGATTTGAGAATTTTCTCTTCAGATTAAAGTTTCTTTGGTATGAAGCTAATTGATTAAACTTGGGCCAAATAAGCTTTTGATCTGCAGTTGCTGAGATGGATTACTTTAGAAACTCCTTTAACATAAATTTAAGTATTTAATGGATTTTATAAATGGTTTAATACCATCATTTTAGGACCTAGCTCACTGGAGAGTTGAAATATTTTCCAATATCTTTATGTTTAAAAATCTTTATTTCTATGTATGAATCAGCAGTTTTCAAATCTGTCAATAGCGAAAAAAACATAACTTGGAAGGAGTAAGATAATCAGACATTTCAAAGATTAAAATGTTTTATGAGTGGACATTGGAGGGGAATTTCCTGTAATTATGTGACTTGGTATTAACCTGAATGGTGTATGCTTTTGGATTGAGGCATGGAAAATAATGTTTGCTTATAGTTTTGTGTTCCATATGACTTATATTTCAGATTCTTGAAGGCTGAGGATATGATAAAATGGTTTAACCCAAATCTGCATCAGGAATATCCTTCATTCAATAATACAGCAATAAAAAATGCCATTTAAAATTTTGTCATTTAGTTATTTGCATTTTTCTAAAATAATTTTTTCTTCTAAATCTATTTTTTAAACCTAGTAATTTTTTATTTTTCAAATTTTATTGCAGTGCCTGATCAACTTTCTATCAGGAGAACGATCATGGAGGTGGTGCCAGCTGAGGTGAATAGTTTGCTTCCAGAGGAGATAATGGACACTGGTATAACTTTAGTGGATGATGATAGTATTGAGGCTGTTATTGTTTCATCCCCAATTCCCATGGAGACAGAACTGGAAGAAATTGTCAACATAAATTCTACTGGTGACTCTACAGCCACGCCCATTTCCACGGAACCAATCACAGTGTACAGTAACCACACTAACCAAGTTGCAGTGAACACCACAATTACTAAAGCAGATTCTAATACCACAGTGAAACCAGCTTTTCCAAGTGGCCTTCAAAAACTTGGTGCTCAGACTCCTGTGACAATATCAGCCAATCAGATTATTTTAAACAAAGTATCACAGACATCTGATCTTAAACTTGGCAATCAGACCCTTAAACCAGATGGACAGAAGTTAATTTTAACAACTTTGGGCAAGTCTGGTTCACCAATTGTTTTAGCACTACCCCATAGCCAACTACCCCAGGCTCAGAAAGTCACAACTCAGGCCCAGTCAGGAGATGCTAAGTTACCACCGCAGCAAATTAAAGTAGTTACCATTGGAGGGAGGCCAGAGGTGAAACCTGTCATTGGTGTCTCAGCATTGACCCCAGGAAATCAACTGATTAATACTACAACTCAGCCCTCTGTGTTACAGACCCAACAGTTAAAAACAGTACAGGTAAAAAAAAAAAAAAAAAAAAAAAAAGGGGGCTTATGAATTAAAATGCATGTTAAAATTAAATCAATTCATAGTTGCGATTGTAAGGCAATTAAATGCCTAGTTGTTACTGAATTCTTTTGAATGTTGCTTTTAGTAATTGTGTGGGTTTTTTGTTTTTGTTTTGTTTTTTTGTGTGTGTTTTTCTTTTTTGGTTGTTTTTCTTTTTTGTAAAATTGGATATGTCTAATGCTTTGAAAATTTTTCTAGAGAACTTAGAGCAAACTTAATTTTGATTAAATTCCAAATGAGTGTACTTATAGCTTTTTACTCATTTTTAAATGCATTTTATTCTTAGTAGTAGTTTAATTACAAGGATGTTCTACTGGTATAAAGATGCCAGAGTTGCTGCTGGTCTGTCAAAAAAATCATTCAGACATGATTTTTTTCAGTTTAACAGATGGCCAAAGTCTAGTAAAACTTGGTGCTCTGAAAATCCTTGGAGCCAGAAATAGTACATGCTAGCCAGTTTGTGCCTTTCTTTGGAGTTTACTGCCCATTGTTATCATTCATGTTTGCATCGTAGAGAAGGCAGTGCCAAGTGATGGAAGGTAACACATAGGCTTTAGAATTGGATCAGCTGGATTTGAGTCACCTCTTTGTCACCCTACTACCTGTGGAACTTTGGATAGGTTACCTGTCATCTCTGAGTTTTTTACTTTAGATGGAAGATAGCTCTTTGATCATGGTGAAATACATAGCAATACATAGTACTTGATATAATTCTCAAAACTTTGAAGAGCCTTCAAAGTGGTACCTATTATTAATATGAATAGGACCTTAACATAGAAGGTTAACAAAACATGTATTAAATGGTTCCCAGTTTTTCATGCCCAAATACGCCTTTTTCAGTCACCACTACTCTTAGAAATACAATGATCCACTTAAGACCAGGGAACACAAATGCATTTCCTGTTTGAGGGAGTCACATTTTAAATAAAGGAGGCATACATTAGAGAGCTAAAGCAGGTGTACAAGAAGTAAGAAAGTTTGGAGAACTATTTACTCTCAGCTGATATTAGAAATAATGTTTTGGTTATTATGTTGGCAAATAGAAACTTATTTTCATGGGCTTTTTATTGAAGAACTTTGTAAGATTTCTCAAACCTTGTAATTTGCCCATGTGTCTTCTGCCACTATTAAACATTCAGTGTTCTTTTCTTTCTTGTTCATTATCATCTCACTCCTCTCTGATTTCCTTTTACTTCTTTTGAATGAGATGTGCTGTCACTATCAAGCATCTTTTCCTCAGTTTGTATTTTTAATCAGGTTTGAAACTTGTTTTTATTGGTTTACCAGAGTTTATCTGGCTTTGGGGATGTAGAACAAAACCATGTCACAAGAAACTGATAATGTACATCAAAATGTCATTTTCTTCATTTACAAACAATGTATACATACTGTTTCAATCACCGGTTTACATGTATCCACTAATTTTATACTATAATCCCATAAATACTGAAAATAAAAACAAAGACTGGGATCTAATTCTTATAATTTCTTTTATTGTTGTTACTTTTATTAACCCTGATTCTATTTATTAAAAAGGAATTTATATACTAAAAAACAACAACAACAACAACAAAAAGAAACCTCATTTAAAATATAGTTCTACTTTCCAATAATTTTTAGGCCCCAAATCTTTCTAACTCAAAAGTAACCTACAAAGCTTGAAGCACAGAAAAAACAATGAGCTACACATCTTGTTTCCTTCTTAGGCACCAGAATATTTGGTTTATTTTTACATGGTGTATATGATTCTCTGTTTTTTTTCCTAGACAGTCCTCAGCATTGTCTTAAGTTTAATCAGAGTATTGAAACTGTTAGGGTATGGACAGCAGGTAAGGGTGGAAGAAGTAGACCCATCTTGAAAAATGAAGGAAAGAGGTGACAGTTGAGGCCAGAGGCAATAACAAAGAGGTATAGTTACACTTAATTACAGATATATAAATTATTTCCTATGCTTCTTGTGCATAGTTTTTAAGAGTAATAAACAACTAGCAGTCTGGAACAACATAGCTTCTTACTAGTTCCTAAATCTTTACAACACAGTGCCAAAAATTACCTGCATGTATTGTTTGATCACATATTTGCCCATCCTATTTGTAAATTTCCTTTTTTGATTCATTTCTGTCTATATCTGCTGATTACATAATTTTTTTATAAATAATGTTTTATGCTTTATTTTACTTAATGAAGTAATTTTGTTATAGGGTAGTTTAGAATTCATAATGCAAAAATCAGCGTTTCTTAACAGAATTAGAAATCATTTTCAGCAAAGCTCTACTAAAGAAACATAACCACAAGGGCAAGTTGAGATTGTTCATTTGAATAATAATTGTGCTTTTGGTTTTATTGTTTACGTTTTTTTTCCCAACTGGTAAGTATTCATATAGTCATATGATTGTGAAAATCAGTTAAAAATGGGGAATGCTGTAAGTTCCTAACCATTATTTTATAGCTAAGATTATTTGAAACTTGGATTTTAAGAACATCAATACTTCTACCTCTAGAGATTATTAATACTAAGTCAATAGATGATATATTCTAACTTTAGAGTTTTAGGCCTGTAAACACAGTTGAGAAAGGTATTCCCTTTATTATCTCTCTAATTGTATCAGTACTTTAAGTATAATTATGGATTTATTTGGCTATATCAGAGTTTTGCAAGTTGGGTATTTTTAATATAATAATGGATCTCCTTGCTCTTTAAAAAAGTGATTTGTATCTTATTTAATTTGTTTTGTCAGTAATATGTTCTGAGTGTAAGAAAATATGTAATTTAGTTTAATTTGTAGTTTGAGCCCAAAGCTAATATTTATCTACTTTTGTGATCTATCATAGCTTCTGTTATATTTCTTTCATTCAAGTTGGTCATGCTTATTCATTTTGAGTCATTTCCGATAATAGTACTTTCAGGGCCTCAAGTTTTATATCTGCCAAAATATAAAAATTAACATTTAATGTCCTTCCTGCTCTAAAAGTCTGATTTTTATCATACCTAAATTTCTGCTTCTGACTTTTAGAAGAAGTTGTGTCTTTGCATACATTGATAATTTCAATATAAAAACATTAGTTACTCTACCTTCCTTGTGGAGAATTTTAGCTCAAGTCAACAAATGAGAAATAAGTAAAATATAGACTTTCCTTTCAAGGAATTTATAGTCTAGTAAACAGTATTTAGTAAATCATACTTTAGTAAATAAAATTTTACTAAATATTATTTTAGTAAATAGTATTTCGATAAATAATATTTGCCTTTAGAAAAGTCTTTTGTTTTGCCAAACTTGTCTCTTTGTATACTAGAGCATTAACTTGTTCAATTTTGCATTTATCTACCTCTGATATATAGATATAAAGCCGAACATCTAATCATAAGCCTATTTTTACTGTGTATTTATATTTTGCTTCCAAGGGTCAATGTTATTATATTTACAGATGGCTTCTTCATTTGCACTATTCTCTCTTAACTTACTCTACTCCATCTTTTTATTAAATAATTTGTTGTTTTAAAAAATGTTACTGTGCCATAGTGTTTTATTATTAAATGTTTATTAAATAAACTTTATTATTAAACATTCATCGTTACTTTAAAATATTAATTTGGTTTTCATCATATGCATATATCCCAAAGATACAATAAAATGCAAAGGTACCACTGTATATTGGCTTAAGGATGTGATCATATTAACATTTTAATGAATGGCTGCTTTTTAAATGTTTTTAATGTTAATACTTAGATATATTTTGTTTAATAAGCTGGTTTCACATGTACTTCTGCATATCAATCTTTTGTCTAATTTTGATTGAATAGGTGTTTTATAGAAATAAATGGTCTTCATAGTTATTTATATATTTCAGATTGCTAAGAAGCCTCGAACACCAACCTCTGGTCCAGTAATCACGAAGCTGATCTTTGCAAAACCAATTAATAGTAAAGCAGTTACAGGACAGACAACTCAAGTATCACCACCAGTCATTACAGGTTATTTTTCTTTATAGTTTATTAAGCTATATATTAACCTTCCTTTTAGGTTTAAGAAAGGTGGTTCTGCCATTTTGAAATGTTTTAGTGACACAGGAATAGCTTATTATAAACCAAAATAGTTCATGAAAAATGTTACACTTATTAAATGTGTGCTTCAAACAAAATGTCTCATCTCAAAATCAGTCCATTATTTCAGTCGCCTTAGTTTTTCATAAAATTTTACTATGAAAATAGCAGTCTTAAGCTCTGATAATACTAGCTAACATTTATAAATGTTTACTCTGTGCCTGCATTATTCTTAGCTCTTTACTTATAGTGACATATAATCCTCCTGCATTCCTGCAAGGTAGGTACTAATAACAGCCCCATTTGCCAGTGTGGAAATGGAGTGGCTGAACTGGGATTTGAACCCAGGTTGTTTGTCTCTAGAGCACATGTGCTAAATCTAATATGTTTAAATTAATACACATAAGAGTATATGGTTTCTTTTTGAATTTTTGGTTTCAATATTTTAATGTGCTCTTTGTTCAGTTTCCCATGGACAGAAAGTTGTTGCAATGATAGTAATTAAGTGATAACAGAATTTTCGCTATTACTTTTACCAGCAAATTCCGTAGTTTGACTCAATCCTCTTTTATTGTATACTTTAAAATTTGTCATCATCAAATCTTGATGATAGTATTTTATTCTCTTTATTTTAGTTTATCTGTCTTTGTACCCCCATTCTAGCAGTTCTTTGACTTTGAAATTTCTGATCCATTAACACTTCCTTTTCTCATTAATAATCACCCCCTTCCTGTTTTTAAAATCTTCCCTACTCAACATGGAGTTCATGATCCATCAATATCGCTTCGCATTAAACACGATTATCTTTTTCTTGTCTCTTTCTGTAATGACTTGGTTAAGTCCCACTCTAGAAGTACAGCTCCATACTTCTGGACAGCCATGGTGACTGGTCTTCAATTCATAGTTAAACTGACATTGCTCTTTTCAGCAATTCAGAACCCATTTCTAATTTCCATTGTGCTAAAGGGCTATAGAAGCACCTCTGGATGGAAGACTTTGACCAGACTTTCAAATGCTAATTACTCATTCCTATGTGTATTCTTGATGAGTTATACTTCAGATGTTACCTAATCATGAGTGGATGAGGGAATGTATGTTAAAAAGTACTACTGCTGTCTGTGATACATTTACAGATAACAGTAAGCAACTCTGAAGTCAATGGCAGTGACTTAACCATTTTCCTGAGGTGTCGAATAGTACTTAGAGAGGCTTCTCATATAAGCAAATAAGAGAAAGGATGAAAAAATTATGATTTAAGGGCATTGTTGGGTAAGTGAATGTTTTCTTTTGTCCTCAGTGGAGATTTGTGATGGTTATAGGAGGCTATCTTGAGGGCTGTCATCGGAGACAAAGATGGCACCAGAGAAAAGATTGGAAAGGGGTTTGGAAAAGGAGCTGGCTCAGGAAGTGGGTTTCAGTTGGCTGAAAGTGAGCAAGGCTTGGATGTATTGATGAAAAAGAGGCTGCCAGTTGCCTGGGAGGTTTTGGGTAGGTGGAGACGGGTTAACCAAGAGGAACCCGTCTTGGATGTTTCAGTGCAATGTTCCTTACTGTTTTTGAGTTTGAGAGAGTCCCTGAAATTTTTTAGTTATGTTGGGAAATTGTATGCCTAACAGTTGTGGTATTTACAGAAGTGTCTGAATGAATTTTTGGTTAATGTCAAGATTTTAACTATTATATTTGACTGTAGTGGATGTCATTGCTGGGTCTTTGGGTCATTTTTAATGTATTGCACACAAATCATAGCTTCCCCTTTTATTTACGGTGAAATGCATAGAGATAGACTTCTATTAAATTCACTAAAATTGTTGGCATTAAGTTCAATTTTGAGGAATATTTTATACTGTTAACTACTTCTTTATAGTCTTTTAAGTTCATGTAAACTAAATTTTAAACCACTAAAGTAGCTCTTCTGTTGAATTGTCTTATCACAAGGAGGTTCCATCGTCTTTATATTGTAGCTAATGATCTTTCAAAGTATATTTGGATTTTTTTTAAAAGACTTTTGGGCTTCTCATTGAAAAATCATGTCTTTTTCTGTCTCTCAGTCAAGATAAACTTAATATAAGTGATTCTTCTAAAATGGAAATCTGATCTTGTCACATCCTTGCTTAAAATTTTCTTGGCTATATCTGTTTTCTTGGCTTCAACCCATTAGGATTAAGTTTAATGTCAGTGCTTTCTTAGCATTAAAGATATTTATGATCTAATACATACCTTTCTCATTTTTACCTTCTATCATCTCCAGATCTACTGATTTAACTTATTTTAAGAGATTACCAAATAGACCATGTTCTCTCAGTACTCAGGATTATTGGCACTGTTTCTTTTACCTCAAATATCTTTGCTGTTTCCATGACTAACTCATCTGTTTTATCTTTGGATTACCTTCACTTCTCTTGGAAGCTTTTGACCCCTCAGTATAGTCAGGTATTCTGACCATCTCCTATGTATTTCTGTAAAACTTAATTATACTTACCAAATACTTACTTTAACTAGACTTCTTTTAAATTTCACATTGGCTTTTAAAATTTGTTAGTCACACTGTATTGTAATACATGGCTTTCTTGTCTGCCTCTTCTACTAAACTCATGATTTGTCTAAATGGTGTTTTTTTGTTTTTTGTTTGCCATCTAGTTTTTTAAAGTTAATGAATTTTTTAAATTGTAGAAAATATACATAACACAAAGTTGACAATTTTAATCATTTTATTTTATCTTTTATTAAAAATTACTGGGGTGACACTGATTAACAAAATCAAATAAGTTTTAAGTATATCATTCAGTAATAAGTCGTATATATATTGCATTATGTGTTTACCACCCAGACCATTTTAATCATTTCAAGTGGATTATTCAATAGCATTAAGTATATTCACATTGTTGCACAACCATCACCACTGTCCCTCTCCAGAACATTTTTTATCTTGTAAAACTGAATCTATGTATCTGTTACACAGTAAGGCCTCATCTTCTCAGTCCCGAGCCCTAGTAGAGACTTTCTGTCTCTATCACTTTGACTGTTCTATATACCTTCTATAGCTGGAATCATACAATATCTGTCCTTTTATGACACTTATTCATTTCCTCATGGTTCATCTGTGTCCAAGTGTAAGAATTCATTTTTAAGGATTAACAATATTCCATTGTATGTATATAGTACATTGATGGTAGTTCTTTTATCTTTTATCTCTCCAATACCTGGCACAGTTTCTGACATATAGATGTAGTTCAGTGAATGTATTATTGGATGAATATGTCATGGAAGCAGTGTAGTTGGAAGGAACTATTGAGAGACTGGGTTTTAGTTATGGCTCTTTCATTGATTTTTCTCTCTGATCTTGGCTAAATACATTATCTGTTCATCTTATTTCTGTAAAATGTTGATATCAACCACTCCACAAGACTTTTGAGATGGTTAAATGAGATAAAGAGATCCTTGTTATGAGAGCTTCCAAGGTACAAGGTTGCTACAGTAGAGAAAACTTCATCAGTGTGAACATATTCATCAGTAAATTAGTCTCTTATAGAATTAGTTCTTGTTCAGATATGCTAACTCCCTGTCTGAGCCTGTCCCATCTGTAGCTTTCTGGGGTTTGTCTCTTTTGATTCAGGTGGAGGACACTTGACAGTAGAGTATAAATGCCTTATAAATTGATTCCAAGGTGAAATTGTATAACTTGCATGCTTGCTTAAATTTGTCTGCAGAGCTAAGGATAGGAATTTGGAGACTAGAAATCTGATGCTATCTGGATAAAAACAAGTAGGTCCCACAGTGGATATCCAGCATATGCTTAAAACACCTTCAGTGACTAGAAAGTCACTTGTGTTGAAACAGTCATTTCAATTGGAAATTTTTGTTAGAAGTACTTTCTTAGTGTTGAACTGAACATTTTCTGTTTCTGTGCATCAGTGCTATGCAACTGATGTGATACAGATCGGTTCTAATCCTTCAACTTGTTAACCTGAATCAGTCAGGATAATCTTGGCCTTCTTTCCATAATGAACACAACCCCCAAATCTCAGAAATTAGAAAATATCTCCCAAATTTATTTTTTATTGATACTTTATGATTATCTACATGTCCACTGTGGATTAGGAAGAGGACGTTTATCATCAGTCTCTCAAGGACCCAGGCTGACAGGAGCTACCATCTCAGATGTGGCAGAGAAGAAGAGCTTTGGGAGGCCTTGCACAGGCAGTAAATGTTCTGGCCCAAAAATGACACACATCTCTTCGACTCATAAGTCATTGTCCAGAACTAGTCATGTGGCCCTAACCTAAAATAGAGAGTACAGAGATGTGGGAAGTACAGTTCTAGTGCCTGGAATGGAAGAGAACCAGAATACTGGATGAATGGCACAAATGACTGTCACACAGTCTTTTAAGAATTTGGAGTGTCATGTCCTTGTATTCCTCTCTTGCCTAGAATAAAAATTCTAATATTTTAACTCATTATAGTATGATTTCCAATTCTTTAAACTATCCAGACACACTACAGTTTTTCTGTGTTGTCCTTGAAGGGTATTATCCAGAAGGGATACAGTATTTCTTTATTCCTCTTGGGATCTGGCCAGGAATGCATTTCTTTTTCCTTTTGGCAGTCTAAAATCAGACAGTATTAAGCCAGACAGTGTTCAAGTTAGTTCAGTAACTTTGTTTATATAGATGTGGATTTAATTGTATCCTGTGGTTTAAGTTCAAAGAGTAAGACAGCTGCAGTATAGTGGAGAACAGAGATTGAAATTTTAAGACTTTGATTCAAGTCCTGACTTTCAGGACCTGTGTTCCACAGGATATGTTGCTTAGTTATCCTGAGCATATTTTCTGGTAGATACAACAAGCTTGACTAGAACTGTGAGCAGAAGTGTTTTCGTGAACTTTATATAAAGTGGTATTAAGATACTAAGTGTTACTAAGAAACATTGTTTATGTTCATCATAGTTCAAGGTAGGGACTCAAGTGTTTTAAGTTTATATGTGATACATATGAAATAGTAAATGTATACTATAGTCCTTGTGGGTATAGATCACATACATTTTTATATCATTATTCTTAAAAAGCCAAACTGATATGCTGCCTCTCATTTGCAGGTAGGGTTCTTTCACAGTCTACTCCTGGGACTCCATCAAAGACTATCACAATATCTGAAAGTGGTGTTATTGGATCAACTTTAAATTCTACAACACAGACACCAAATAAAATAGCCATCTCACCTTTGAAATCGCCAAATAAGGTAAAAAAAAAAAAATTAGCCACAAATGCAAATACTTTGTGGTTAAAGTATTGTGTGCCTTTATTTTCTTACTAGTCACTTCAGATATTTCAGTTTTAATATATTCCCAAGCAACTAATAGATATTTGGTGAATACTGGATTAATTTAGTAATCAAGGATATATGACAGATTAAAAAACTCAGCTAAACACATAGTAACATAGTAATTTTTTTGAATGCTAAGATGATTTCCATGGCCCATATGAATGTGGATACAGCAAAAATCTTTTGAATGAATTACATTATGTAATTGTTTAGTTTTTCAGTTAATATTTGTACAAAGTTACTGTCTTTGAGTAAGTCACACATGTAATGACTGTATAAATATAAAATGTTAAATGTAACTTTTTTTTGTCTTCTGCTTAAGCTGTCTTGAGTATGGAGATATGAGTTTTTGGGTAACAGTTCCCACAGTACTAGAAATTGCCATCAAATGCTGACAATCATATTATCAGAGTTTTTAAACTTAAGTACAATTCATTCAAAGCATTTGAAAACTTTTCATAATTTGTTTTCATTTAAAGGCGGCAAAGCACCTATCATTTTACTATTAGGTCACATAAGTAGTCTTAAGTCACCTAAAACATATGGATGTCATTATATCAGCATAACGTTTTGAAAAAGGTATGTTTTAAAGGACATATTCAGGTAGAAAGCCAAGCATCATCATTCTGTAAGGTTCCACCCTTGTGATTCTGGATACATCCTGCCCTTTGTACCCATCTTTTTCCTTAATTTGTTACTGTTCATAAATAGAACAAACAAACATTTGTCTTAAAAAGTCTAGCTATTGGTTTCTATTTTAATGAGACTTGAATATAATGTTTGAATATGATGTCTCTTTTTTTCTTTTTAAATTATATTTTAATTCCTCAACTAGACAGAGTGCTATTCCAAAATAATTTTACAATAAATGAACCTCTACCAAAGAAAAAAAGAATTGCAGCAGGTGTGTGCATGTTTCAGAATAAAGCATGAGGTTTCAGATGAAATAGAAAAGTCTTACAAGTTACAGAATGAAAACAGTAATAATAGCTAATAGTTATTAAAAGATTAATATTTGCCAGGCACCATACCTAATGATTTACAAATTGCCCTACAGAATCATAATGGTCATATTTGGATTTATGAACTCTGCTGTGTGTGTCAGGTAAGCTTTATACAGAGGAGGCTATTCTTGAAAGGTCTTGACTTTAAAGGTGGTTTGGGTCTTAGCTTTGGGTGAGCTGAATAAAATTCTAAAAGTGTGGCCCTTTTGGGGAGCTACATTGCTTTGAGTGCTAAGGGTGCTAAAAGCCAAGGATGCTAAGGTTAATGGAATGTCTCATTACCTTCAGGGGAGTTTTGGATGTTGTTGTTCTTAAAGGCTTTGTGTTGCTTTCCATTGCTGTGAGGACAGTGGTTCTCAGCCTTGTCTGCACGTGGGAATCACATCGGGAGCTTTAATGCCAATGTCTGCTTTTATCCCCAGAGACTATTTTATTTGGTCTGGTGTTTGGCCTGTATCAGGATATTTTTAAAGCTCTTTAAGTGATTCTGATGGGTTGCCTAGATTCAAAACCACTCCTCTAGGATAATAAGAGGCTTGTATTTTTTAAAAGGATGACTCTTATGGCATTATAAAAGGTAGTTTGGAGGAAAGTAAGCCTGGATTCTGGGAGAAACCAGTTTTGTTAGCAGCTCTTAATCTTGGCTGCAGTTTTGAAGCACCTGGAAACCTCTTGAAAAAACTAATGGCTGGGCTCTACCTGACCCTATTTAAATGAGTTTCTAGGCTGGGACTCAGGTATGAGATTTAATATTTTAAAATTCTAAAGTGTAGCCCAGCATAGAGAATCACTAACTTAGATTTATTATAGTACTTTATGAGGTAGACTAGTAGCTAAGGGGCTAGGGAGGAAGAGAGATGTTGAAAGAGGTTTAAGGCATAATGACTGGACGTCAGGGTCTTAGGGAAGGGATAATCTATGATGACTCCTAGATTCCTGGTTTGAATATCAGTAGATGGTGGTACTGTAGACTAATATGACTGGCATATGGGCTGTACCTTATAGCATACAAATAGGAACTAGCTTTATTTTCCTCTCATCCTTGACTTTAGCCATGCCATGTTGGTTCTTCTTCCCTGCCTCTTGCCAGAGGTCATTTTTAATTAGCCTTATTTTGGTGATTAAATTTACAGTTCTGAAAGGTCAAGGCACAACAGTTTCATTCAGGTGAAAGCTTCTCTTCTCACTTCAGACCTTAGTTGGCTCAGGGATCATGTAGTGGGGAAGAGGAGTGTGATCTGTTTTTTAGTTTTCTACCTCTTCTCCCTTTCTACTTTTGGCTTCTGATTGGAGGGAAGATTAGAAGAGAAAAGACAAAGTTTTATTTGACTAGGATGATTATAATATAGCTACTGGTGCCCTCTTGTGGCAGGTGTCCACGTGTGTTGTGCATTTAGAAAGGTTTTGGGAAGCACATATGGGTATGTCCACATTGCCCAGTTCCATGTCTAGGTATGGTGAACACTCCAGCTACCTTTGGCAATCTCCTCCTAGCCTTGCCTCCTGTAGTCCACCCTACAGCCTGTTACAGTTGAATCTTATTCCAGAAGACATATTTTTGGCCCAGCAAGATGCGTTAGCCCTTTTGCCACATCTATTTGGCTAATGGGAAAGCTGTAGAACCCAGTAGTAGAAGTGCAGCGTGCCTAACTACTGTCCTCTGTTATCTTTGCGCTGCCATTTTGACAGCTCCATTCAACCTCTTGCTTTCAGAATTCTCTAGGCTGGGACCAAACTCTGCGTTCATATATGCCCTTAACTCTTGGGGATATGAACTGCATTTTCCCAAGAACTCTCTTATTGCAGTCATTTCTGGCAGGCTAGACCAAAATGGGCTTAATAGTTTCTTTATCTCAGTACATTGCCAGCCAAAGATTTGGATCAGTTTTCTCTTACAGTTATCAACAAGTCTATCCCAGAGGTTTTCTTGGAGAACTCCTTTCTAGTTCTCACTGAAATATAAAGCCCTAGCATTCTCTGTTTATGAATTCACTTCTATTTCCATTCTGTTTTGTTTTATTTTTAATAGGCAGTATATGATAGGGATGCTATCTTTTAGTAATTCTGGCATGAATGTCTTGTACTTTTTAGAATGTGAGCAGTTTATCATTTGTAGTTCTCATCTTTGGGAACACTTCAGCCAAATTTTCAGATAGCAGAAAATATCCCATTATCCTCTTTCACCAGGAGGTAAATATGGAAGGAATAGGTTTGGGCAAAGAGATATTGCTTAGTTTTTAGAAATGTTTGTCATTGAAGTACCCACTAGTTATCTAGAGGAGGATGTCTATTAGGATGCTGAATATAGGCTATGGTTAGACCTATACGTGTAGGTGAAATCAGCCAGGGAACATGAGGTTGTGCGTAGAGTGAAAAGAAAAGCAGAATTGAATCACAGAATATTAAGAAGAAAAGGAGCCAGTGGAAGAGAAGGAATGGAAATGAGGTAGTAGGGAAAACTTTAAAAAGTAGGAAGGGGAGATGATTTCAAGAATGATACTCGGCTACAATTTTAAATGCCATAGAAAAGTCAATTAAGAAAAAGACTAAAAAGTAAGGATTTTCTGGAGATCTTTTTGCTTCTGTTGATCAAAAGAGGTCAGAGGAAACCTCAAGGATTCACCTTTTCCCTAGCTGCCAACATTCATAATGTGACCACCATCTATCTACCTTGAATCTGCTGGGACTTCTCTCATTATTTAACCCTCCGTATATTGGGTACCACCAAAAGGCTCAGAATTCTAGATTATCTTTCATCTCCCATATCTTATCTCCTTAAGACTTTCAGTATCTTCTGCCCCCTTTCCCAATCATCCCCAACTCTTGAAATCTTTCCACTGTGCCCTCTCTGAAGTTCGTAATCAGAATAATTTCTTAAATCCTCCATCTCTTCCTTGAATTTTTTTTTTATCTTGTTTTAATAGATACCTGGCTCTCCTGAAGGATTCTACTTTCTTTTAAGTGATGACTGTCTCCCTTTCAGCCCTGATACCACTGAGCTTAAGAGGGAGCGGGAGGAGCATAAGTGTCTTCTTTTCTGCTTCTCATTACAATTTGCAGATCTTTCTCACTCTCTTCTCCACCCTTGAAACTAATGTTAACCAGGTTCGTTGTGAGAAGTCAGACATGTCTAATGTTTTCTTAATTTACTTCGTATTATAGTTGTCTCATTGTAGCACAGGTTTTTTTCCATACTACTTATTTTCTAAAGTAATACTCATCTTTTAAAAGTTTTTATTAGACATGCAAATAATCATAAAACGAATGAAAATGTGATTTTGCATGGTTTACTTTCTTCTCACTTTAGATTTTAGCAATGCTGTTATCTTCTACTTTTTGACTACTAATGTATTTTTGTCCTATAATCTTATTCTTAACTTTTAGTATTGTTTTATCTATGGCATGTTTGGGTTTGTTTAAGAAATACAGTGTAGTTAAATATTCACAAATCTATCCATTGAATTAGTAGGAAAAAGGAGAATAATTATGAATATATACAGTGCATCTCAGTGCACACAGAAAATTCCTGCTGATAGTCAGCTTTCATTTTAGTTAAAAATACTTGAAACAATAAAATTAGAAGGAAAAATATAGCAAACTTCACGGTGCAATGTTGATCAAGAATACCCACTTTCAACACTCGTTCAGTTCTGTAGGTTTGAGTTAATGCAGTAACATAAGAAAAAAAAATAAATGGTATAGGACTTCAAAAGAAAGTAAAAATTATCCCGATTTACATATTAAATTATATGCAAGTAAATTTTAAGACCTATTGTATAAATTAGCAAGATGATTAGATACATGGTTAATATTAAAAATCAGTATTTCTAGACCATTTACATTTAATGCAATTGTTATTATGATTGGATTTATATCTTGCATCTTTTTCTCTTTGTCTCATCTGTTCTTCAGTTCTTTTTCTGCCTTTTTTTGGGCAAATTGAATATATTGTTATGATTCTATTTTATCTCCTCTATTGCCTCATTCTAGTTGAATTTTGGGGGGGGTTGGTCTAGAGTCAAATATGCATTTTTTGATATCACATTCTATCGTCAAATTTATATCACTTTATGGAGGGTAAGAACCTTTCAAGAGAATGCTTCCAACTCCTCCCTCCCATCTTTTGTATTAAACATTTTACTTTTAAATGTTATAAACTTCATAATACTTGTTCCTCTTTTGCTTTACACAAAATTACTTTTTAAAGTGATTAATAAAAAAAAAAAAGTCCTTTTTTATTTAATTTTAACAGTATCCTACATACTTCCTTTTTTTGTGTGGCCCCCCAGTCTCAGCCTGATATCAAACTCCTCCTTAAAGAACTTTATTTAATATTTTTGTCAAGGAAAATCTACTGATAAGAGATTTTCTCAGGTTTTGTTTGCTCGAAAAAGTCTTATTTTGCCATTATTTTTGAAAGATATTTTCATTGGGTAAAAAATTCTGGGATGACATTTTTCCCCCCGTGTTTTAAAAATGTTTCTCCAGTGTTTCTGACAAGAAGTGAAGTTGTAATTTTTGTCTTTTTTTTCTCTGTATTTTTTTTAGCTACCTTTAAGAGTTTTTAATGTGTCCAGATGTGTATTGTGTTGTTGTTGTTTTCTTTTTTTAAATATATATTTATTATTATTATAAATAGGCCAGTTTTCTTTATATATTTCTTTGAGGGAGGGGACACTTACTCCATTAGACTTGTTTTTTTGTTTGTTTGTTTCTTTTACACCTATCATGCCATGAATTCATAGGGAATGGGTTCCAGCAGCTCAGGCTCCTTTCTACTGGTTCTCTGGGTGAAACAGGCTGGCATTTCAATTGAACCCAGGTACCTGTCTCTTTGGCTTCCTTCTTTTCTTGATCATTTTCTTTCACATGTTCCAAGAAGCTATCTCGGCTCTTAGAGATCTTGTGCTCAAGATCTCAGCTTTTAGAGAGCTTATGTTTAATACGTACGTTAACTCTCTTGGCAAGAATCTTACCTTTAACTTCTTTGCTTACAACAATGCCAACTGCATGCTGAGTAACATTGTAAACCTTTTCAGTTTTGCCATGGTAGCATTTGTGGGGCATTCCTTTTCAAAAAGTACCCATTCCCTTGCTGTCTACAATATCACCTTTGTTGTAGATTCCCATGTATGTGGCCAAAGGAACAACTCCATGTTTTCTAAAAGACCTAGGGAACATGTAGCAGGTACCTCTCCTCTTTCCCTTTATGTTGGTCATTTTGGTGAATTACTGGAAGTTGGTGGTTCCAGCCGAAAGAAAAATATATACTTATCTTAATTTTAAAACTTCTTTATCTGATGGGTGCAACATCTAGGTCATCTCTAAGTTGCTTCTCATTAATGGAATGGCCATCTGAATTTTTTTTTGAAATTTTCATTTTTAAGTTTATACATCTAGGGTGGGGAAACTATATTCTAATAAAGGTAGGTGGCCTAGCACAAAGAGTGAAGCTGGGCTGTTGATTCACAGCAAATCTGATCAGAAAGACTTCAGGAGAGTTAAACTTTTGCATAACTAAATTTCTAGAAAGGTAAAGATGTGCAGATCTTAGATTCTGTAAAACTTGATTAAAGAAATGAGGGTTAGAAAACCTGGAACCCTTTCTTTCCCACTAATTTGGTCTTAGCATTAGTAAATATTCCTAAAATGTAAAGCCTGGTCACACTTTACATAATGTTGATGGATACTTTTTTCTCCCTTAATGTCTTTATGATGAACATGAATATCCTACTCTTCAGAATACTCTAGTTTGAGAGTCTGCAAATCATCCTGGACATCCTTGAATTCACCTTTACATAAACTTCTTGTTAGTTTTGCTCTCCTACCCCGGGGAGTGCTTATTACAGTGGTTGGGCCGACAAAATTGAATTCTAGTAAGACAATAATGAATAATGAAATAGGTGCTGAATTGTGTGGTATAGACTATGATATGAAATTAAAGAGAAAAGAGAAAGAGATAAATCCTGATATTCCTTTATTCACCAATCAGCAAATACTTATTGAATGCCTGCTATATGTTAAGGTCTCTGCTCTTTAGGGAAACAGTAGAAAGCAAAAAATGAGAAGTGGAACCTAAAGTCTGTGGAGGTATGGGAGGGGGTATGACAAAAATGAATGAGATAATTCTATAAACATATAAAATTACAAAATGAAGAAAAGACAGCGTGCCAGGGCAAGATCCTTTATAAGGAGATTAATCCACAGTTGGGATGATTAGAGAAATCTCAAAGCTAAGGTTTTTTGCAGGTATGAATTAAAGTGAATGTCAGCCATAGAAGTGAAGGACTAAAAGTGAAATAGATAAAACATGGGACATTATTGGAATCAGTAATGCTTTGGAGGGAGTAGAGAGCATATAAATATAGGTTTAGATTATGATCATTTTCAAAACAAAGCAAATTTAGACTTAATTTTATCATTAAGTGGAGATTTATGGAATGTTTCTGAGGCAACAAGAGATATGAAAATATGAAAGTGAAGTTTACAAAAAATTAGGTAGTGTCTATATGGTGGATTCAAAGCAGGCAAAGATGAATCATGAAGCTGATTTTGAATTTGTTTTGCATATGTATATGATCAGTGACGATAGCAGAAAGTTGAGAGAACACTTTTGGGACAGAAGTTTCAGACGGTGATAACTTTTGCCTTTGCTGTGAAGGTCTTATGTGTTTGGGTTGAGGGTGGTCATGGTGGTTATTAGTACAATTTAAAATGAAGGGAATCTGTTTTCTTGATAAACTTTGATATAGATTGTTGTAAGATTAATGAGTTAGAGTTGAGGTAAGTTCAGGCAATTGATTCTGTTGCCTTAATTGTTATTTTTTATATAGTTCCTCATACCAGTGCCCATTTTCAGGATTAAGGAGCAGAAGGAATAAATGACAGAATTTATTCTGTTTCCTGTGTTATTATATTCATTTTGTTTTATGCTTTTATAATTATGCTGATTTGTTATCTGTGGGGTGCTATTGCCATAGTATTAAAAACTTCTAGAGAAATTAAAAATATGTTAAAAAGTTAGTGTAATTAATCCCATGTACCCTTTGTCAAACTTTAGGATTATCTGTTTTCCTTATTTTAATCTATAACCCTTCTCCCACTTTGAATTTTTATTTTAGTAAATCATGTCATTTCATCTGTAGATATTTATTTTCACAAAAGATAGGGGCACTTTTTTTAAAACTTACCCATTTCTTTTAATGCCATTAAATACCTACTTAATTCACATTTCTCCATTCATCTTTTTTTTTTTTTATACTGTTGGAATTTGGGATTTAGACAAGTTTGTGACTTTATTTATATTTCTCTTAATTTCTTCATCTTCTTTTTTTTCTCTTGCCTTTCTTTGAAAAAAAAAAAAGTTGTTTATAACCTGTTTTTCATTCCCTGGATTTTGTTACTTGCACCCATGTGGCACTATTTAGTTTTAAGCAATTCTGAAATGGGACCTAGAAAGCTCCTATATCTTTAGACCTTACCATGTATTTTGCCGATGTTTTCTCCTTGTCTATGGCTTGTCTTTTTATTCTCTTAACAGTGTCTTTTGAGAGCAGAAATGTTTAATTTTCATAAAGTTTGACTTGCCAAATTTTTTTTTATGGATTGTACTTTTGGTATTGTATGTAAAAAAATCATCAACCAACCCAAGGTAACCTAAAATTTTCCCTGTGTTAGCTTCTAGGAGTTTTATAGCTTTGATTTATAGTTTTAGGTCCATGATTTATATTTGAAAAGATGTTACAGTCCATGTTGGGATTCACTTTTTTTGCTTGTGTGGATGTCCTATTGTTTTGGTTCCATTTGTTGAAAAAAACTATACTTCATTAAATTGCCTTTTGGTCCTCTGTCAAAGATCAGTTGACCATATTTGCGTGGGTCTGTTTCTGTGCTCTCCTGTTTAATCAGCCATTTTTAGTCTTTGCCAGTTTAATTGATTAAAAGATCTCACACAGATTTATATTTCAAAACATTATTCACGTCTTTGTGTCTTCTGGACTCTTCTTTTGTGAACTCTGATGCCCATTAGGTGATTTGTCTTTTTTTCCTTGTGAGTTATAAAAATGCCACAGCATATTAAGGTAATTAATCCTTTGTTATTAAAATAGGTACAAACATTTTCCTCAGCATTGTCTTTTTTTCTTGCAGAAATTTCACACATTAAATTAGTCAAAATATTGTAGCATCTTCATGTATAAATTTTGAGTTTTTAAGCTATGCTTAGACAAGTTTTTCTTACTCCAGTGTTTTATACTACATATTTATTTTTTTAAATCATTTGTTTTATATTATATATTTTACATATAAGTTTTATTACAAGTTAAGTATAAGTTAAGAACAGATAGATTTATTCTTATTTTTAAACTTTATGAAATGGTTAAACTAATACTATCTCCTATATCATTTTTATCCTGACAGATTTTTATAACCCATTTTACAAGGCGGAAATCTATTTCTTTTATTGTGGTAAAATACAGACAATATAAAATTTACTGTCTTAACCATTTTTAAGTATGCAGTTCAGTGATATGAAGTGCTTTCCCATTGTTGTGCAGTCATCTTCATAATTCATTTCCAGAGCTCTTTTCAACTTGGAAAACTGAAACTATATACCCATTATTACATAACATCTCCCCATCCTTTGCTTCTTCCAGTCTTGGCAATCACCATAATCTTTCTATCTCTGATATTGGCTACCCTAAGTACCTCATACAAGTGGAATCATATAGTATTTATCCTCTTTTGACTAGCTTATTTCACATAGCATGATGTCTTCAGAGTCATCAGTGGTGTAGCATATGTCAGAATTTTCTTGTTTTTTTAACGTTGAATAATTATATGTATTCATCTATCTATGGACATTTGGGTTACTTTCACACTTTTAGCTGGTGAATTATGATGCTATGAACATAGATGTACAAATATCTCTTGGAGACTCTGCTTTCAGTTCTCATTTTGAGTGTATACCCAGAAGTAGATTTTCTGGATCATATGTTAATGCTTTGTTTAATTTTGAGAAACCACCATTCATTTATCTTTTCCCACAAACGGCTATATCATTTTATATTCTCACCAACAATGCACAAAAGTTCCAATGTCTCCATATCCTCACCAACACTGTTTGTTGATAGTAGCCATCCTAATGGATATGAGGTGGTATTTCATGGTAGTTTTGCTTTGCATTTCCCTAATGATTAGTGATGTTTGAGTATCTCTTCATGTGTTAATTTGCCATTGTATATCTGTTTTGGAGAAAGGTCTATTCAAAGTTAGTTATTTGCCCGGTTTTTAATTGATTTCTTTGGGTTATAGAAGTTCTCTATATATTTTAGATCTAAATTTCTCATCAGACATATAATTTGCAAATATTTTCTTACATTCTGTGAGTTACTGTTTTATTCTGACAGTATCTTTTGAAGCACAAAATTTTAAAATTTTCATGAAATCCAATTTGTTTGCTTTTTCTTTTATTGCTTGCGCCCTTGGTGTCATATCCAAGAAATCATTGCCAAATCCAATGTTTTGAAGCTTCGCCCTATATTTTCTTCTAAGAGTTTTCTAGTTTTAGGTCTTACATTTAGGTCGTGGATCCCTTTTGAGTTAATTTTTGTATGATGTTGAGAAAGGATCCACCTTCATTCTTTTGCATGTAGATATCTAGTTTTACCAACACCATTTATTAAAAAGACAATCTTTTTTACATTGAATGGTCTTGGCACAGATTGAAAATCATTTGACCATATATGTGCAGGTTTATTTCTGTACTCTATCCTAGTCCATTGGTATATATATCTGGCCTTATGCCAGTGTTGATTGTATTTTTAGGTTAAATCTTTGATCTATTTGGAATTTGTTACAAGGAAAAGGTGATAGAGATCCAGCTTTTTTTCTTCAGACCAAATGGCTAATCCATAGAATTTATTGAATAGCTAGCTCATTATTCTCTATTGCTTTGAGAAGCCAGCTTTCATCATGAACTTTCTATACATGATTTCTTTTATCTATTCCTTTGATCTTTAGACCAATCCCATACTATGTTATTTACCCTATCTTGGTAATATGTTTAAATCCTTAGTGTGGCTGGTTTCTGATTTTTATAAGGCTGATGCTTTATAAAACAGATTGTCTATTTTTGCCTGATGAGATTATTTGACTATTTCCTTGAATGCTTCTGATACATCACATTTAAATTACTTATTCTTGCCACTACAATTCATAACTATGAATAAAATATAAGTTGAGTTAATATCCATGAGAAATAACAAATGAATGCCTTACACCTAGTTAATAATATTTCACCAGTCAGTAAATCAGGGTTGAAAGTTCTAGTATCTGTCTCAAAATTTGACTCTGTCATTAGTCATGTAATATATTTATCTCTTCATTTTCTCATTTATCTCTTTTAGCTTAGAAGCATTTTAAAGCTTACAAATTTGTTTCTTGGTAGTTTTTTTTTATAACCTAAAACTTGGGAATTAGGATAATGTAAACAGTTTTTCCATGATGATAGCTTTATAAACATTCTGTCACAAAATTTTTAAAAGCATGTTAATGTGAAACCTTACAAACTCCTAATTTCAAACTATATTACAAAGCTATAGTAATCAAAACAGTATAGTACTGGCATAAACACAGATGCATATATCAGTGGAACGGAATGGAGAGCCCAAAAATAAACCCATGGATATATGGTAAATTAATTTATGACAAAGGAGCCAATCATATATAATAGGGAAAGGATAGTCTCTTCAATAAATGATGGGAAAACTGGACAGCCACATACAAAGGAATGAAAGTGGACCACTATCTTATACCATACACAAAAATCAAGTCAATGGATTAAAGATTCGAACATAAGATCTGAAATCATAAAATTTATACAAGAAAATATAGGAGGTAAGCTCCTTGATATTGGTTTTAGCAATGATTTTTTTGGATAGGGCGCCAAAAGCAAAAATAAACAAGTGGGACTACATTAACTAAAGCGTCTTACGGCAAAGGAAACTATCAACAAAATAAAAAAGCAACCCATGGAATGGGAGAAAATATTTGCAAATAATATGTGTGATAAGAGGTTAGTATCCAAAACATATAAAGAACTCATACAACAGAGTTTAAAAAAAAAAAAAGCAATTAAAAAATGAGCGAAGGAATCTATTATTTTTCAAGAGAAGACATACAAATATATAACAGGCACAGTAAAAGGTGTTTAACATCACTATTTATCAGGGAAATGCATGTCAAAACCACAGTGAGCTATATCACCTCACACCTGTTAGAATGACTGTTACCAAAAGGAAATAAGTGTTGGAGAGAATGTGGAGAAAAGGAAACCTGGTGCACTGTTGGTGGGACTGTAAGTGTGGCCACTATGGAAAACAGTGTTGAGGTTCTCTGAAAAACTAAAAGAACTACCATATAATCCAACAATTCCATTCTGGGTGTTTACCTGAAGGAAACTAACTTACCATCTTGAAAAGATATCTGCTCCTTCATGTTCATTGCAGCATTATTTACAGTAGCCAAGACATGTATACAACCTAAGTCTCCATCAACAGATGAATGGATAAAGAAAATGTGGTGTGTATGTGTACACACACACACTATATTATTAAGCCATAGAAAAGAATGAGATCCTGCTACTTGTGACAGCATGGATGGACCTTGAGAGGGCATTATGCTAAGTGCAATAAGTCAGACAGAGAAAGACAAATACTGGGTGATCTCACATGTGTAATCAAAAGGGGAAAAAAAGGAACCCTACAGAGAACAAATTGGTGGTTGCCAGAGGCAGGGTGTGTGAAGGTGATCAGAGGAACAAAGTTTTAGCTATAAGATAAATAAATTCTGGGGATGTAATGTATAGCCTGGTGATTATAGTTAAGAATACTATATTGTATAGTTGAAAGTTGCCAAGCCAGTAGATTTTTTTAAAGTTCTCATAAGAAAAAAATAATTTAATTGTATATGCAATGATGGATATTAACTAAACTTATTGTGGTACTCAATTCTCAATATATTCACATATCAGATCATTATATTACATACCTAAAACTAAAATACAATGTTTTATGTCAGTTATATTTCAATTAAAAAATAAACTCTTGCCTTTTATAAAATTATGCCAAAATTATCTACCTGTTACCTAGATTCAAAACTGAGTCTTAAGTCATATTTCATGTAAAAATGAATATGAATTGCTACTTTAAGAGATTTTACAAATACGACTTTTATGGTTCAGGTTGCTTAAGATTAATTGTTTCTGTTTTACCATTCTTTATTATAATTTAGGTGAAAAGCTATTTTATGTAGGATGTCTTTACATCATTACTATCTGGCCTTCTCTTGGCACCAATATATTATATACATATTTTTTTTAAAAGTTCTGTCCAGAATGCTATTGTTATTTATAAATAAGTTTGGGAAACACTGTGTACCATATCTATAGGAAATTTACAGTGTTTATCAGCATGTTAAAGGCTCTGAGCAGTCTCACAGCAAAGGCCTTTATTTCACTCTCTTTACCTTAGGATTTCATAAGGTAATTTGACAAATATAGGCCATTTCATATATTTTTTAATCTTGAAGAGCTGATGTTTGATGAAACAAACACATTGTTGTGAACTCTACTCAACCAGCATTAAAGAAACTATTCTGATTTTGCAGTAGATTAAACAAATTCCATCATAATATATGTCTGAAACAGCATAATTTGTGCAGGTGTCCCAAAGCACTATATGAATTTCATTTAGTGGTAATTTTACCCCCTGTACAAATAAACAAAGATATAAAAGAAGCATTAGATTTCTTGCCAAAGACTGAGACAGACTAGAACCAAAGCCCGTATGTCAAACAATGATTTCTAAGCTGTGTTTACAAACAGAACCAAATTGCAAATTGTCTAAAAGGAAAAAAAAAGACGTATATGGAAACTTACAAATTTAGTGTTTTTTAATCAGTTGAATCAGCCAGCTATCTATTGCCAACTTCAAGTAAAATAAGAATTCTCATTTACAGAAAAAAGAGTGTTGTTTTCTTTTTTTTTTTCTTTTTAAGTAAACCTTCAATTAAGCAAGGACTTGGTATTTGCTTATTGGAAAATAATGATCAAAGAAACTTATCTAAAATAGTAATTATGATAGTCATTAAAATAGTAATTATGATATTAACCTGTAAATAGAAATGGCTCATACAAATAAAAAAATTCAAGTTCATGATTTTGAGGGCAGCCCTAATACATGTTAAGTGTAGCTATTTTGAATTTAAATTAAGATAGTTGCTTTTTAATGAAGCTGTCAAGGATGTTGATCAGGAAATGGTGATAACTGAAGATTTTTATTGGATGCACATGAACTGTTTTTCTGGTCATGTGGCACGTTCAGAGAGGCACCATATGGGCTTTCACAGGCCAGTGTACTTTAGGGAAGGGACCAACTTGTGAATTATCAAAGCAGTTAAACATTTGAATGCTTTTGCCTTTTGCAAAAGCAGTAACTTTTAGGTTACTTAGTATTTTATGTGTTAAAAAAATTCAGTTTAATCAGTGGTTGCCAAGGGTTAAGGTTGGGAGGAGAGTGATTATATAGGGTAGAGGCAATTTCTTTACAGGGATCAAAGAATTTTGTATCTTGATGGTGATATTAGTTAGAATAATCTGTACATATGTAATGTGCATTTTTTAAAAGTGCATGTAAAAACTGGTCAAATCTGAATGACGTCTGTTTTGTAGTTCAGATAATAGTGTTCTACCAAACATCAGTTTCCTGGTGTTGATGTGTTATGATTATGTAAGATGTTACTCTGTTGGAGGAAGAAACATGCATGGGGACTCTGTTAGTTTTGCAACTTGTGGCTCTAAAATTACTTTAAAATGGTTTTTTAAGTGTTATTTATACACTGTTCAGTCCACTAATTAATTAAAAATACTTTCATGTTTCTTAGAGGCAGATGTGCAACTTTAGTTCTTAACAATTCTTGGATGCTATTTACTTTTATTCAATCATTTAGTAACCATTCATTAAGCTTCTATAGCAACAGGAATTATAATGAAAAATAATGATCAAAGAAATTGATCTGAAATATATAATTATGGATGGTATTAATTACTTATTAATTCTCTTAATTAAGAGAGTGGGCTTTAGAGTTGCATCTGGTTCTAATTCTGGCTCTGCTACTTTGTAGCTGTGTGACCTTGGGGAATGTTAAATTAGCTCTCTGAGTTTTAGTTTCTCCATCTAAATGGGCATAATGATGATGACACAAGTAGTAATTCATATTTATGAACGTTGTAAAATGTGATGAGTTATTTGTATTTTATATAATTTAACTCATTTAATTGTTAAAACAGTCTGTTGAGAAAGGTACCATTTTCACATTTTTAGATGAGGAAACTTAAGCACAGAGTTTAGTTACACAAGGTTCTACAAATAGGAAATGTTGTAGCCTAGTTTAAAACCTAGAAACTGGATTTTCTATTTTTGTGTGTATAGAATTAACTTGTTGCAGACCCATCCCACCAAGAACTAAAAAGCAGCACAAAATATACTTTAGAAATCTGTTTGAAGGCTTTGGAATCCAACCAAGGGAACCAGGATGTCAGAGATGTCAGAGGCCGCCATCCTAAAGTAAAGGGCAGCCTAGGAAAGTCCACTTGATGTTCATTGTGACTCTTCCCCTTAGGGCATTTGTTGATTTGTAAGTTATGCCTGAGACTGAGAAGGTGAGCAAAAAGTGGCTATAGAAAGGTTGAGGAGCTGAGGTGATATGTCAGCCTTATAGCTCTTGTGGATAAAAATTTGGATTCAGGCCCCAACATGGAGGAGGACCTTGTAAAAAACCAAGCCCTAGTTGGGCCCATTGAAGTATGATACCAGACAAGGTTGAACCAGAAATAGACAACACCTTTCAAAGGTTGAAGCTCAGCTTCAAATCAGCTCAATTTGTGATTGGTGTAGTATTATCTTAGTCTTAACTGCCAGCCAGAAGCCAAAGTGAATTCTCTCTGGAGGAATATAATATTCAGTGTTTCAAATTATCTTTTTAATTTTTCATAAATAATGTCTGGCATTTAGTTAAAAATCATCAGGCTTACCAAGCAACCAGACCAAATTGTTCAAAACCAAGATATATAGGTAATGGAGTTATCAGACTCTGACTTTTAAAATATGTCAGACTTTTAAAATATTCAGAAATTTATTTAACAAGATGAAGAATTTCGGCAGAGGAATAGAAACTATGAAAAGGAATCAGATGAACATTTTCAAACTGAAAACTTAAACAGGTTAAGAGTTTAGTAAGAGTTTATCAGCAAATTAGATAGATAAAAGATTAGCTATTTTTGAGAATGAAAGTGGAGTTTCTCATCAGCAGGCCTGCCTCCTCTACACTTAAGGAAATTCTAAAGTAAATTCTTCAGGCAGAAAAATGTAATCCCAAATGAAATAGCATAGATATACAAATAATAGAAAGAGTAAATTTGTGGGATAAACGAATGTTTTGTGAAGTTTAAATATATGTAAAATTAAAACACTTAAAAACAGTAGCACATTAGTGGGGCAAGATTAAATGATGTTAGTGTTCTCTGGTTCTTTGTCTGGGTGATGTGTAAAGTACTAACTTACACATCTCTGGGGTAATCACTAAAAGAACAGTAACATCATTTATAAATAGCAAGCTTGTGCAGGGTGGAAATGAAATAACAAAATATTTAACCTAAAAGAAGGCAAGAAAGGTGAGAAAGAAGGGAAAAAGGTACAATGGTAGATTTAAATCCAAACATTTAATTAACTATGTTAGATGAAAACAGACACATGCTGATTAAACATATAGTCAAATCTGATTTTTTAAAAAGATCCAATTATGTACAGCTTGTGAGAGTTATAGCTTGAAATTTAAGATATAGAAAAATTGAAAATAAAGAGATGGAAAAAAGGAATACAGTACTGTGCAAATTTAATTAAACTAACTCCTGTACTTATGCCATGCTACAACTAGCTCATAATGTACTTGCTAGATTTAAATCAGATAATCTTACTGAGCGTTTTTTTAAAGCACTGTCCTGTATACATATTAAATACCTAATACATTTAACTATTATGTTTGAGGTACCTTGTTTCTTAAGATAGTCTTTTTTTTTTCTATTTGAGTTGATATAGCAGGGACTATGCCTCTTGCACCATTGTACATATTTGTCTTATAGGTCACTTGATTTTTCAGTAGCTTCCATATTTACACATTTTATCCCTTTTCTTAAGCTTTATATTTTCATTTAACTCACTGACTCTTTTGGTTGTTATCTCTTTATTTAAAATTTGCTTTGTGGTGCCTCTGCCTAATGATAATATGTGTATTATTTTATGTTGAAGTAATCTTGACTCTTACCTATAGAGTTTCCAAACTAAATGACATCCTTCTCTCTCTCCCTCTCTCTCTCTCTCTCTCTCTCTCTCTCTCTCTCTCTCTCTCTCTTTCTTTCTCTCTTTCTCTGTCTCTCTCTGTCTTTTTCTGGGCTTTTATGAAAATGTTTAAATTCTTCAGAATTATTCTTTCATGAATTATTATTGATAATGAATATAGATCTCCATCATGTCAATTGTCTTTTAGCTTGAGAACTTTTTGAAGAATAGGTGTAGAAAAAAATTTTTGTAAAGTGATGCTATAGAACTAGTTAGAGAATCTTCTCTGGACCTTTGCTTTGTATGACAGTCTGTTGTATATTAATTAAACGTCAACTGGAGGGACTTTTTTAGTTGAGGCAACCCTTGGTTGACCTCACAGATTGCAAGGACCTTGTCATCTTACAATCCCTTATTTTTTACACCTATAGCACCTGGTCTTCCTAGATGGTCTCCCATCCAAGTGCTAACCAGGCTCAACCCTGCTTAGCTTCCAAGGTCAGAAGGAATCGGGATTATTCAGGGTGGCATGGCCATAGACTGGAAAAACTTAAAAGACTTGTGTGTTCTGCCTCGTATGTTTCATTTAGCTTTTTAAGAAGTCACATTGCTTTTTGTAGGACTAAAGAACACGATTAAAAATGATTGTATTGACTCAGATCTGAATCACCCAAAATTAGTTTCCCTAGACAGTCAAAATTGATATGATTCTCGACTGAATTTGGTCTTCTACCCATATGTTAGTGGGCTTATTTGTATCTGTGGAGAATTCTGAGCCTTTCAGAATTGACTAGATTTACTGAGGATATAATATGGGCTTTTCTTTTGGCTTTCTTCATCCTTTAGAATTTGGGGAAATGAAATTTGTCAGTTAATTTGGTGGGTAGTAATAAAGCCAATAAATTCTTTTTTTTGTATGTTGAATATGAGGCTTAAAATAATCCTTTTCCTATACTTTTTACCTGATATTAACAAAAACTGTATAAGTTTTCGTAATTAAGTAATAATTTCTTCATAGTAATTCATCTGACCCATTCTATCAAGGAACTTAACTACTAGAGATGGAAGATAGAACTCTAACTGTGGTTTCACTCCTGTATTCATTACTTTTCATTTCTCTTTAAACAGTTTGTTCCTTTCAGCAGCTCTTGATGAAGTACAGGAGCAGACATTTTTACTTGAGTGATTGTTTTAAGTTAAAAGGTATAGGAAAATTAAATACCAGATTAATGATAGCCATATTGTATTGTTTAATAGGCAGTGAAATCAGCTGTACAGACCATCACTGTTGGAGGTGTGAGCACATCACAATTTAAGACAATTATTCCTCTGGCAACTGCTCCCAACGTCCAACAGATCCAAGTGCCTGGAAGCAAGTTTCATTATGTCCGACTTGTTACTGCCACAACAGCCAGTAGCTCAGCTCAGCCAGCCAGTCAGAATCCTAGTACAAACACTCAGCCTCTACAGCAAGGTTAGTAACCATTTTTTAAAAATAGTAATTATGCTTTGAACATTATTCAAGAACAGTGGTCCTTGCTGAAATCCTGATTATGGTGTTTCAGCTGAGAGTTTGAATCAGCAGTTGTTACAGAAAGCCATGAAATAAAATAGTTGTTGTGTATAACTATAGTATTTCATTCTTGTAGAAATTGGTACACAGTGTGCTATACTACCAGATAAGCATAATTATTCATCAGTATGTGGGTAGCCATTTTATTGCTGTTTTAAAACCTGCTATTGATGCTAGTAGGATAAATTTAGGTGGAACCAAATTATCTTATTTTCTAAATTATGAAAATGCTTGATAGGGTTTGGGTCAGTAGGCAAGATGTAAATGATAAGTAAAAATTTATATCACTTTCTTTTTTTACTTATTTTAAAACTTTATTGCTAATAAAAAGCCATTAAAAAGTTCTGTTATTTTGCTCAGTTGTATTTTTCCTAGAGGATATTTCTGTTTCTAGTCCTTCCATTTTCTGTTTGTGTTTAACCTTTCCTACCACCTGATAACACACACACACACACACACACACACACACACACACACACACACACACACACACACACACAACCTTTCTTCATATTTATCTACTTGTTAAAAAGTCAAATGGTATGAAAATATCAGGACAGTGTATAGTTTAGGGCGTTATTTTTTTTCCTTGAAAGACTGCTGTATGTTCAAATATCAAAAAAGCAGTTGATGGCAGTTGAATGATTTATTGTTTTCTGGATGTAAATAGAAGAATTAAAGAGCATTTGTTTATTCTTACTATTGCTGATAGCTAGTTCTAGTCTCTTTGCCTCCTGGAAATCCCTCATCTCACCACCACTTCCCCTTTTCTCTTTTGTTTTTTGCTTTCCACCTTGAACTTTCTCTCTTCTATCTCGCTAGCTCCTTCTCTATACATGTATTCCCTTCCCACCCACTCATATACACTTACTACCCATGCAATTTTCTGTATATGCACTCATATTTTTGGCTTTCTCTCCTATCCCATAAAATATCTGGGGATATATATTATATATTATTTCACAGGAATAATGAGTTTACCATTTTTATCAGAGATACACTAAATAGTTGCTTTAGTTCATCAAATGTATAATATATATGTCTTTCTAAGGGCTTAATTTCCTATGAGCCATTTACTATGCCAAGGGAAATTGGGCTCATTTTGAGTATTTTCTCATCAGAGCCATAGTGAAAACTACTATTCAGTGGCTTCATGTTAACTGCTGACTGGATGGCAGGTGCACTGCAGAAATACCCATACAGTTCTTGGCTTACCTCTTTAGAATATAATCTCCTATCATCTTGGTGAGGGAGGAAATCAGTTTAAGAAATTAAGTCTCAAAAACTTTCAGGTGTGGTTTCTGTAATTGGAAGGGGCTGTTCTGAAAGGATTGTTTAGAATTCTAGTTAAAGACTAAAAAATAAAACCTTATGCCAGCTTCTGTGAAAACTGCAGTAGTAGTAATATGGGACTGCCTAAAAGTTGAGAAGTACAGACTCACTTATTCTGTAACATAAATATGAGCCCCCTTTCCTAGGCAATTTATAGTGTTCCGTTTTCTGACTGCTTATCTTATATTTTCATCATTCTCCTGGTTTCAGTTAAAACTCAGCATGTTGATGCCAAGCTAACATAAACTAGAATTCCAAAATTTTATAGCTCTGTGTGTTCACAGATACTTGCACACACAAGCACGAGCAAGCAAGCAAACACGTGTGATCCCTTTTTTTATTATACACATAGGAATTATTGTAGTCTGAGGGCAGACCACACACTCCTTCCTGGTTATTGCACTCACTTGCACTAGTTGTTGCACTCACTTCAGAGTCACTGCTCTGTGTGTTCATGGAATGATGACTAGCATCTCCTTGCCAAGGAACAAACGGTGTAGGGAGTCCACTCTTCTATGTCCCAAGCATGAATTCCGGCTTTTAATTTCGTTTAATTCGCCTTTTAATTCCTTATAGTATTGCTGAGACCAGTCTACAATTGTTATTATAACTTTACTAAAGATAGAATAACTGAGAAGACTCAAACAGAGCAGGGAACAGTTTCAAAATCAGGTATCAGATATCACTGCTTTTGTAATTCATGGTCATATACTCTTTTTTATACCAGATTTATTGAGATAGAATTCATACCTACAGCCACAGTTACCTTTGTTAAGCATACCATTTAGTGGTTTTTAGTATATTCAGAGATATGCAATCCTCACCACTAATCACACACTTTCCCCTTCTCCTTATTTTCCTTGCTGTAGGGGCCTGCTCGCTTTTGGGTCAGGTTCTCTAATGTTCTTCCAGGACTCTCTTGTTCTTCAGACATCAACCCTCCCAGCCTTCCTATCCAAGGAAGTCTTGTTTTTCTTTCATAATTCAGAGCAGTTTAGATCTCATTATCTCAACCTCTCTCTTTCAGACCAGGCTCTAGACCATTTGCATAAATAAAACCCTAAGGGTTGTCTTTTCTAGCTTCTTAAATCCCCCTTTTTAGACTGTAGAAGTGGCAGGAGGTAGTATTAATTTTGTATTTTATTTAGTCCAAACATAATAGGTCTAATACCAAACTCCTGAATTTCATCATAGCACTTCTCTGTCATGTTTCATCCACCCTTAAAATCAGCTTATTCTTGAAATTTTTTCCCAGTCACTTGAAAGTTGCTCAATGGCTTAACTTTTCTTCCCTCTCATACTTAAAATTTCTGCCTTCCAAAAGGTTGATAATTCATGTTCCTTTCACTTCTACTGTCTCTGTTTCAACTGCTCTTTTCCTTTCCATTCCCAGTGCTGTTAGTTCCATTCTGTTTTACACACTGCTGCCAAATAATTTCTTTTTGTGCAGTTCTCATATTTCTATACCTTAGAATCCTCATCTCATTGCTTACTGAATTAAAAATATAGATTTTACTATAACATTCAAGGTCTTCAACACAATGGCCTCAATCTGCCTTTTTGTCTGTGCTTATATACTTTAACCCTAAATTCCAACCAAACTACTCTGTTCACTAACATTTTTGTGAAATGTTTTGCTCTTTCCCAGCATCAAGCCTCCTCCACTTCTCATGCTACTGCCTCTGCGTGAATGTGTTCCTCCAGCCTATGAGCCTCCACTGATCAGGACCCATCTCAGACATTGTGTCTTCAATGCATTCTTTCCATACTCCCTTCCTTTGCCAATCAATCACATGTATATTCTGTCTCCTTACCGTGTTTGTTTTACCTGGAGACTTGTCTAATCTGCTCTACTTGAATATAAACTCTTTGAGCGTGTGTTTTGTACTGTAGTTTTCTTGGAACGCTGTCCACAGTGTCATTTATATAGTAGTACTTGTAATAATCACAACAATAACAATAATGGCAACACATTTTTTTTCTTTTTTTGTATTTTATTTTATTATTAGTTTCAAGTATACAATACATTGGTTAGAAATTTATATAGTTTATGAAATGCTTTCCTAATAACTCTGTCATCTATCTGGCTCTATACCTAGCCATTCCATTACTGCTGGCTGCATTCCCTATGCTGTGTTCCCCAACCCCATGATCCTCCATCAACTACTAATTTGTACTTCTTTAACCCTTCACCCCTTTCTTCCAGTCCCCCAACCAGCCTCCCCTTTGGCATATTGTCTTCTGTATTTGTGAGTCTGTTTTCGATTAGTTCTTTTTGTTCCTTAGATTCCACATATAAGTGAAATCATACGGTCATCAACCCTCCCAGCCTTCCTATGGTATTTACCTTTCTCTGTCTGATTTATTTCACTCAGCATCTATGTTGTTGCAAATGGTAGAATTTTGTGTTTTGTTTTCTTTTTTTTATAACTAACGTTTATTGAGCACTCAATATTTGTTGGGTACTGTTCTAATAAATTTTTATGAATTAACATTTAATTCTGATGCCCTTTAATAGGAGTTACTATCCCAGTCTTGCAGATGGGGATACAGGCAAAGAGAATTTAGTTTGAAAGCAGCAGAATTGGGATTTGAACCCCCAGGTCTGATGATTTAAGAGCTTGTATTCCTAGCTTTTGCTATGTTGCTTTTTAGTTGGTACTCTGTAAATAGTGAGTTATACAAGAATGATATTTTTCTCTTGTTTAAATAGAAACACAACAATTAGAAATTGTTTAGAAGAGCATTTTCACCCAAGCTCTTAGATTGCAATTTTTTTTTTAATTATGCAACATTTCATCTGACTGGATTTGGTAATGGATATATATCATCTGAATACAGATTGAAATATTTTTAGTAGGATTTCTTAAACCACAAGCATTCCTTCGGAAAGTGGGTAGACTATAGCTATCTGGTAGATAGGTTAAGGAATTTTGAAAGGTAACTATCCTAATTAAAGATTGTTCCAAATAGGAAACAAATGAGATTTTTCAGGCTCTTTCATGAGGATATCTTGAGAGAACTAAGTATCTTAAATGTTTTAAATACTATTTTCTGTAAGTAAATTGTCCTTCTCCCCACTTTTTTAAAAAGCAAAGCCTGTGGTCGTTAATACCACTCCAGTGCGGATGTCAGTTCCACTTGTCCCAGCACAGACTGTCAAACAAGTGAGTATCAGATAACTTCTTTTTTCAGTCTCTCCCAAACAATCTACTTTTAAAATTGAAAGGTAAGATTTAAGAACTAGAGATGTATACTGAACTGAGAAACTGTAAAATTTATTTTTGTAATTATCAGTGTACTTTCTTTTTAGGTTGTTCCAAAACCAATCAATCCAACTTCACAAATAGTTACTACTAGCCAGCCACAGCAACGGCTTATCATGCCTGCCACCCCACTGCCACAGATCCAGCCAAACCTCACTAACCTGCCACCAGGCACTGTGCTGGCCCCGGCTCCAGGGACAGGAAATGTGGGTTATGCAGTGCTTCCAGCTCAGTACGTTACTCAGGTATGAGGCAAAAATGAAGTCATTGCATTTCCAAAAAGATAACTGTGTCTAAGAGGTCTAGAGCTATCACATTCTGAAATTACTCAAACCCATCTAACTCAGAGTTAAAATGGTGGTTTCCACAATCTTGAAATGTTAATGAAAACTGAGATTATTTTTATCTATTTTTAGCATTGAGAAATATATAGCACAAGCCAAAAATACAAGTTAGATAATTTGGAGCTGAGGGCAGTTTGGTGAGAAAATAAATTGAAGTTAAAATCAACAGAGTCCAAATGAATTTAGAAAGGACTGTGACTCTAATAAAGTTCTTTGTCACCTCTGAATGTGATACCATTGACTTCTTCTTGGAAAATAGACTATGAGATGCGTTTCCAGGTGATGCATTTTGAGTGATCTGTCCAGACTCTTTCATCTGGTCATCTTTAGATGAAAGACACGGATTATCCAATTGTCTGGCTTGGGTTAGGACTGTCGCTTCTAGGAAGAAGATAGAAGAAAATCCCTTTTTCATGTAAGAATCAAGCAGATTAGCAACATGTTATAAGCTGTTTGATCTCAAATTATAAGAGAAAAGCAGAAACCTATCTGTACTTTAATGAAATGTACTTTGGAGTATGTTAATGTGACTACTGATGAAAAAATTAATGTTTGGTATTTTTATCATAAGCATCTTTTTTCAGTTTAAAGTAGAAACTTAATTGTGTGTGTAACTTCTCATTCTCTGTAACTTGCCATATGACAAATGATCAGTATAGTACCTGTTTTATTTACAAGTAGACACATTGCATTTGTCTAGTCAATATATATTATTCCAGTACTTTCAGGGCATTCATCTAGAATTTTCTAATACTGATAACATACTCGTCTATGGAAAAATTTTTCATATTTATACCATGTAGTGCTTTAAAATGTTCACATTTTGTTTTCACCTCTAGTATTAGTTTGGGTTGTTAGAAAAGTTCCATGAGGTAGTATGTTTGTATGAAATTCTCCATGCTATATCTCCCATTTTAGTAGATGAATTTGTGCTTCTTACTGATCATTATATCTCAGAGTTTTGTCCATTTTTGTAAGTATGATCTAAAATTACCTTTCTTTACATGTAGCTGCAGCAGTCTTCATATGTGTCTATAGCAAGCAACTCTAACTTTACTGGAACACCAGGTATCCAGACTCAGGCAAGGCTTCCATTCAATGGGTGAGTATTTTGAAAATATGTAAGTTAAGTTGTTAGATCAGGTAAAATATAGCATCAAACATATATATTTCAAATATGTGTATTTTATTTTTTTTCCCCTCAGAGTCACGTGAACAATCCTCTCTGGTACTTTTATTTTAAAATGCTTTAAACAGAAAAGTTACAAGATAGATGAAAGAGCTCCCAAATATCTTTTGCTTGGATTCACCAATTTTGCTACTTGTTTTATTATTCTGTCTGTCCTCCTCTTCTTCTCCCACCACAAATATACTTTTTAAATGACATTAGTTTTTAGTTTGTCTTTTTTTTAAATTAGTTTTTAAATTGCTATGTTAGGTATTTGCTGGTTTTGCCTGTTTTTTAATCTGTTGATTGCTATCTTTGCAGTGTTGGTTTAGAGGCAGTGCTTTGTTAACTGCATGGGCCCAGTCTACCCCTCCTCACCTCCCAAAATCCAGCCCCACACACCCTTTCTACTCACTTCCTTTTACAGTTGAGTCCAAAATGTTTTGAGATTTCAACTTTGGTTCTCTCAGAAGGAAGAATATTTTTTATGAAATGTTCTATAGAAGCTATTGATAATTTACTTTTTTTTTTTTAAATTCGTATCTTGGCTCTCTACCTTTTCGTGTTACAAATTGTTTTTGAACTTAATGTAAATGGAACAACATAGCAAACTTAGTAGAGATAGATACATTTGTTAAAACTTTATTTTGGGAATTTACAAATTGTAGACTTTTCTAATTTTAAATAGTTACTTTTATTGATTAAAATGTATATCTTATTTGTGTATCTGTATAGCATAATCCCATCAGAATCAGCCAGTCGGCCCAGAAAGCCCTGTAATTGTACAAAATCCCTGTGTTTGAAACTGTAAGTTTTTTTGCTGTTGTTTCTTCATTTGATATATCTGAAATGCTTTTTAAAATAGAGTCAACTAAAAATTCTTAGGAGACCAGTTTTATAAGTCTAATTTAACTAAAGATACAAGTGTGAATGTTTGAGAACATATGACAGTATAAAAATACTCTTTCATTCATTCAGAAAGAAATTGAGAGCTTTTGCTATAGAAGAGGCACTGAAGCAGGGGTTTGGGACATAGCAGCAAGAGGCAAAATAGTCTGTCCTTCATAATAATAAATTTGATCTTATTTATGACCTTTATATTTGGTCTCCTGAATGAGGTGATACTGACTAGTTTTCAAAATTGCTGGATGGTTTGCTTGTTAGTAATCAACTAAGAGATTTGACATGAAATAGTTAAATGAAAAGCATTGGTCTTATGGGAGTTAGGCATTCAAAGCAAGATTGTGGTACAAGTGAGCAGGTTCCACTAATAGAATATAGCCTATATCTTTCCTTTTTCATGATTTTGAAAAAGCTTACTTTGGAGGCACTTAAAATTACATAGCTCTTACTTCTGAAGTAAGACAGCTATTACTTCTGAAACTAAGTATCTAAACAAAAATTCTAAGGAGCCGGCCAGTGATGCTAATTTTGAGTTTGACATGGTTGACAATCAATAGATGCTGTCAACTCTAACTAGCTGGCCCTAAGTACATTTCTCAGATGCTTTACTGCATATGTAATGCCATTACATCAGATAATTTCTAGTTTGTTTTAACGTCTTTTTTATGTGATTTACACTGATTTTTATATTCCAGGTATTGTGACTGCTTTGCAAATGGTGAATTTTGCAACAACTGCAATTGTACTAATTGTTATAATAATTTGGAACATGAAAATGAAAGACAAAAAGCAATAAAGGTGATTATTTTTATTTTATTTAACTGATAAAAATTTTCAGTTTCACTTGCTTTTTGTAGAACTCTTTGTTTTACAAAGAAAATTAACTCCCTTTGCAGTATTTAAATTTAACCTCCTGTGATTTAATTTCACTTTTGTAATTTGATCTGTTTTGATAGGCATGCCTTGACAGAAATCCAGAAGCTTTTAAGCCTAAGATAGGGAAAGGAAAGGAGGGAGAATCAGACCGACGTCACAGCAAAGGATGTAATTGCAAACGATCAGGATGTCTTAAAAACTACTGTGAATGCTATGAGGTGAGTTGCTGGTTGGGGAAAATAATCTAACCAACTTTTGAAAATAACTTTAGAAAGGGCATACTATAAAAATTTACTTGAAAATGAGGAAATTGCTTTGCTCTAGCAGTTTGAAAATATGCATAGGTAGCCTAAGGTCCTTAGTTCAAGGAAGACCTTTTGCCATCTCTTCTGGAAAATATAGTTGAAACTGCTTTAATAGATGTCATGTAAATCAACTCTGTCTTACTTTAGACAAAGTATTATATAGTTATTATTTTCATTTCAAAGCTTAAATATAACAATTTAGTTATGCCCAAAATTAACTCTACCTTACTGTGATTGGTTTCTTGGTGTGCCTGAAACTCTACTGACAATCTTTGGGGTCAGGTTCTTTCTACAGTTGACTCTTCTCATCTGGTATATTTTCATTCTTTCAAATTTTATATTCAGAGGGAGATTTTATTTTTAGTTTTGGCAGAAGGCCCGGCTTTGCATTTGGTAAGGTAATACCACCACAATTACACTCTCCCCTGTTAAGGTTTGCTCTGCTCCAGGAGCATGTACCTGCAGTTCTCTGCCCCCTCCTGTACAAAACATGTACTGAATTCCCTGTGTAATGAATTCTTAATTTATGTATTGCTAAGGTCAACTACTCCTTTTGAGAAGTAGAGTAAAGTAACATCTTATTAGTCCTAAAGGCAGTATGAATGAAAATTGCATATAATCAAGATTATTTTTTAAAATCTCTTAAATATCTGAGTCCAATAAGTCAGTTTTCTACCTAGTGTTAGAAAAGATGGACTCTTGTTTAAATACCTGTTGAAACAGGTAGCTTCTGTTCATAAACCATATCATATAATGCAAGTTATAAAACTAAATCCACAAAAAGAGAGAAAATGGAAATTAATGTAAAGCTGGGTTAAAAGGGCAAACAAACTCAGGTATATGGTATTGAACAATACTAGGCATCTGAAATTCAAACATATCTGAACTAATAATTTAATTGAACTGGTGAACAGATCTGTGAATCAACAAAAGTAGAAAAGGCAGTAGACTGGTTGAAATATGTTAGAAGAAAGCTACTTTAGTATAATAAAATCCTTGACATTCAGGACATATACAGTATCTAGTACTTTATCGTTATAAAAAAATCAAGAAATAGAAAAACTTGGAATACGCTAACCTATGACTAGCAGTGGCTAATTGGCTCACTATGAATTAGCTGCTATGTTCTCTGACAGTTAGTGTTGAATTGTTGATCTTTTGAATTGGCATTTTTGGTCCATTTGGTCTCTATTTGGATAACACATTCATGTTCCTTTCACACAGGGCTTTGGATTGAATGATTGACTGTCCACATTTAAATGGTTGTGCCATTTTTTGTGACCTCTGCACCCCCTTTTTTGGCCACAAAAGTTGAATTAGTAAAGCCAAATGGATGTCTTGTCATTTTAATTGCTCTCATGAGTTACTATTAGGCAGTATTAGAACCTTTCTAAAAACCTTAACCCAAATTTTAATTATTGATAATGTGATTTCCCCACCACCACCCCAAGGATTAGATACTTATTAAGTGTTGCTTTAATTAAGGAGTTCCAGACTGGCTCATAGTAACACTGTTAACTCAAAATGTACCACCATTTTTTTTCCATTGGTAAACAGAATTTATTAGGTAAAATGCGTTCATAATATGATCAGTTTATCTTGCTAGATGCTGTAGAGAGAAATTATTTAAATTGACATGAATTTGCTAAAGAAAATGTAGCCAACAAAATAAACTCAGATTTACTAGAAATCTGGAAAGTGTAAATTAAACAATGAGATCTCACTTTAGGTCTTTCTCCCAATCAGATTGGTAAATATTAAAAGGAGCTACAATATATCTTAATGGAATGTAGGAAAGGCTTCCTTTATGCATTGCTGATGAGATGTGAGATGCTATATAGCCTTTTGAAAGAAACATCTGACTGCCTCTATTAAAATTAAAATACATATCCCCTTAGACCAGCGAGCCAAATTCTAGAAGTCTAGCTCATAAAAATAAAAGCTTAATATATACAAAAAAAATTTTATGCATTGCTTATGGTACTCAAGAACTGGAAACAAAATAAATGCAACGAAGTGAATACCCAAATAAAATGTAGCCCATCCATACCGGGGATTAATTTCCAGCCATTAAGTAGAATGAGTTTAACCTATACCAGATGACTTAGAGGGATTCTTTGAGCCTTAGTGTGAGTAAAGGAAAACGCAGAAAAGTAGGAATATGATTTTGTAAACACACAGATGCAAAGAAAGACTTGTATTTGTTAATAAATGTATATGTACCTAAGATCTATGTTTCTCATAAATATACATACATTTTACATACCTTAACATGAAAGGAAACCCTAGGACTATTGAAGCATTTGGGAAGTCTGGACAGGGGATTCAGGGAGGTAGCTATCCATAATAAAAATAGCATGTATGAAATCCCTTTAATGTTAATATTTTGTGTGCACACGCACATAAACATGTAAGGTAACCAAAATATTGATTTGACTGAGGGTGGTTCAATTCTGGGTGACCCTTATTTTTTAATATTGTAACTTATTATTCATATTCTTTATAAAGAACATACATTATACATATCAGGAAGAAAATATATAGTGGAGGAAAAATTAACATGGGAGGGCTAAAACACAAGCATTATATAGCCACTTTGACTTAAGAATACCTACCTATCCACATGGGTAGTTAATCTCTTTAGTGTTTGTCAGCAAGAGATGTTTCCATTTGATCTTATGTCAGTTGACCAGTTAATTCTGTTATCTGTTGATTTTATCATAGAGTATACCTATAGTAATGATTTTTGGGTTTGATTTGGAAGCTTTTCTTTTGCAAATTTTTTAGGCAAAAATAATGTGTTCCTCGATATGCAAATGTATTGGCTGTAAGAATTTTGAAGAAAGCCCAGAAAGAAAGACATTAATGCACTTGGCAGATGCAGCCGAAGTAAGGGTACAGCAACAAACAGCAGCAAAGACTAAGTTATCTTCTCAAATTTCGGACTTGCTTACTAGGCCAACACCAGCTTTGAATAGTGGAGGAGGAAAGTAAGTCAATGTTTTAATCTCTTATGACGTGAATATTCATTTTTGGTAAAGTTTCTCTTTTTGGACAAAATTGAGTTCATACTTTTGGTTCTTGCAAACCTGATTTTTTTATTTCCTTTCTACCTTTAGTTACTTGTAAAGGAATTTAAAAGTAACAGAAAATGCCTGTCACATGTATCACAGAGTTCTAAAATGCACAGTAATGCTTTAGTTCACTGCTTTCATCGGATTTCTCCCTACTAAGAAGAGCAATTAAGTAATTTGAAGAACCCCTAAGAAAGCCAAATTTTTATACCTCTTAGTTAATTTTATAATTACTTTTCATGGAGAAATGTTTGTATTATAAGAACACAAAATTACACACTATAATCAAAACTATATAAAAGAAAAACTATATTAAAAGTTATACCTGCATATAACTTTTGTCTTTGAATGGCAAAATTTGAATTTTTTTCCTTTTACTTTTCTAGTTTCTAATATTATATAATGAGCACTATCATACAGTATTATTAATTAAAATATTTTCTAATTTAAAATGTTTTTTGTATTTTAAAGATTTCTGTTCAACTGTATAGCAGCCTAAATCCTTAACTACCCTCTCTTGTCATTGTAGGCATTAAAGACTTCATATATTTTTGTTTTAGTTTCTTTTTATCAGTGACTGCTTACCAGTTGTTGAGTTAGTGGTGAGATTTAGGTTGCCTGATTCCATTCTTGAAGGCTTTTAACATTGGCTACATATAGCAAGCCTCAAGATGGATTGCTCTAATTTAATACTTAATAGTTCAGATCTTTATGAATGAATGAAACTCCATGTAAAGAACAGTCTTTGATTTCCCCATTTCGTTTGTTGTGATAAAACAGGGCAAAATTTTGGTGAGTTTTTTTTTCTCCCAAAATACATGAGACTATGGGAAAGTGTTTATTTTCAGTGTTGTCCAGCAGACAATGCTTTCAGTTCCCATTATTCAGCAGATATTCATGGAGTGTCTGTCTGTTAGGCAATGTTCTAGGCAGTGAAAGGACAGCAGCAAATAAAATGATTGTACTCATGGAGCTTATTACATTCATGAATTGGGAGGACTTTTGTTATAGAAATATCCAGTCATATAGAATTACATCTTTTAGTTAACTAGATAACTTTGTCTAGGTAAGACATTTTATGTAAAATGTTATACTTTCTGAACAATATTTAAGAAGTATACTCAATCATAAAAAGTTTTAACTTTTTAAAGTTCTTTAGGATATTCTTGTGCTTATTACTGCCCAGATTGTGATGCTCAGTGTGGTGATGAATCATGAAAATGTCAATAGAAATTTCCAAATGAAAGAATGTCATCACTTTGTAGTAATTCAACACCATCATCATCTCTCTTTCTCAAAAATCATTTCAGATTGCCATTTACATTTGTAACTAAGGAAGTAGCTGAAGCCACGTGTAATTGCCTTCTTGCCCAGGCAGAGCAGGCAGACAAGAAGGGAAAATCAAAAGCAGCAGCTGAACGGATGATACTTGAGGAATTTGGACGATGTTTGATGAGCGTCATCAACTCTGCAGGAAAAGCAAAAAGTGACCCTTGTGCCATGAATTGCTAATTCTTGCACAAAAGAATGATAAATGGAACTGTACAGAAAATTGAAGGTGCAGGGATACTTGATTTTCTGAAAGATAGTTTAACAATTATTGTATTTTTACTTCAGTTCTTGTGAGACCTGAAATTATAATATTGAAAGAGAAGAAATTTTAAATGAGGAAATTAGTATATTTTAAACCTTAGTTAAGTTTGCTTATGCCCCTTCTAAATGGAATTTTTCTTTATTGTATTATATAGATTTTTAATTTGCTTGGGTTTAAGAATTAGATATTCTGTCCTTCTGACTCTATTGACAAAGAACATTTATAAATTACTATAATTTATAATGTATGGTGTTGTATGACTTTGTTCAGTAGAAAAAGCTAAAGAAGCATTGGTATTACCCAGTTATTCTTTGGTACTAGACCTAGAATATATGCAGAAAGAATGTCTACATAAACAAATTCTTATGAAACAAATTCAAATGATATTTCGTGTTTAGAAAAGCACTATCTTTTTAAGAAAAAATCAACTTTTTAAGGCAGATTCTGGAATAACATCCTGTTTTTACTTTGAGAATGTCAGAAGAGGAAGAAATCAGTAGGCACACATTTAAAATAAAGGGTTTTTTAAAAAAAAACATTAAAAGATAGTAAGTAATTCTCAAAAGATGGGCAATGTGTTTTTATAATGAGTGATTAAGAAATGCTCTGGGATGTTTCCATTTTCTTTCAAGGAAGTGGAATATATTTGAAATAATAAATTGTCAGTGTGATTACTGGGCACTATTAAAATGAAAGGTGCATATAAATATAAGTAAACATGTAGGATAAAATAGAAACTTATATAATTATCAGGTGTCAAATTTGGCTTGATCGAAATAATATTGGAATTCTTAAGAGATGAATTTAGGGAAGGATTCTTTATCTATACAAATAGTTAGTTCTCTTTATAGATTTTGAATGGAGAGGTTTCAACCAATATATGACTTGATTTACTGAAATGGGCCTCCTAGCAAAGTTTTCAAAATTGTAGTGAGATGTTTTTTATAAGGGAAGCTTAATACGGCATTATTTTTAGCCAGTGATTTGGTAAGCTCAAAATATGAGTGTTTTCATGTAATATTAAAATAACCTAAATCATTTTCCGAAATTCAAAAGCTTTATGAATTTAAAAGCCTGTTATAAGAGGATGTTAGATTTTATGACAAGAGAAAACCATGTTGGAATTCAGGCATTTTGTTAGGTACCATAATCCTCAGCAATTATTAGTATGTGATTATTACATTTCCTACAAGGAATCTATAGTTGTATGTACTAAATGTGTATATATGTTCATATGAACATGCAAGATACAGGCAATAGAAAATAATCCAAAAGGAGATTCCGTTATTAAATTATCTTCCTTTTGAAATTTGGATTTATAAAATTATAGTGCAGTACACTTTAAATGTAGATAGTGTATTCTTAGGACCTCAATGTAGTATGTTTAAAATTTGTATAAATGTAAATTAGTGTAAGAGGATAAAATAATATCTAATCAAGTTATTTTTCAAAAGATTACAGTACCTTTTTGGTCTAAACCTAAACTTTGTTCATTTTGTACATATTCTGTGTTTAATTCTAATTGCACCTTTGTGATGTGTATTTATATACAGTGTGCAGAAAATGTTTGTGAAATTTGGATTACAATTATAGATTATGTATAACAGCATTGCTTGAGAATGTTTTGCTTGTAAAAATTTGAAGGTGCAATCAAATGCTACTAGGTTTTCTGATTTTCAAGAAGCTAAAGTATTAAGCCTTTTCCTTTGTGTGTAGTACCTACTAAACAACTTTTTGTATTTAGGCATTTGCATCAAATTGCTGAACAAGATTAATATCCACATTAATTCAACAATTTTAAAAGACTATTGGGGGGGTTGGGTATATAATTTTTTAGCTCTATTTACATCCCAAAGTAGAAAGATTAAATTTATATTTACTAGAGCTATTCAAAGAATACACTTTTCTATATTGTAAAAACAGGACAGCAAAGTAAATCATACAAAAAATAAACATTTATACTATTCTATAAAAAAGATTTTGCACTTTTTCTTTAATAACACTTTTAGCCATTTAACATGCAAGAAACCTTTTAAAATATCTGATTTTAAGTAAATTAACATTACTTCTGAAAGCACACAGATAAACCCATCTTTTTACTGTTATCATAAATTGCTTTGAAACAAGATCTCTCCCCTCCTTCATCCCCCACACTGTTTAAGGGCAGAAAATCTACTCTTTCCTTTTTTGTTTGATGTTTTATGGTGAGCACCTTAGTTTCCTTCTCTCTCAAACTAAAAGCAACTTATAGGTCTTGGTTTTGGATCTTATGGGAACCAGAACCTTAATGTTACAGGTAATAAAACAGAGCAGCAACTTTGAAGAGACTACTGCTTTAGCTTCCCCATCCTGATATGGATAATTGACATTTTCTCAATTCTTATGTAATAAAGAGAATAAAAATGCCTTTAGAAAAGAATTCTATTTTTGTTTTGTAACACTAATAGCTAAGAGAATGAATTCTTATGTAAATGCAATTTCAAACCAGACCCCTCTTGCCCTACCTGCGATTGTATTGAATCCCTTAAGCATTTTATGTAGTCATTTTGTAGCAGCAATCCAAGGAAAAGAAAGCCAGTCAACTAGAAAGCCTTTTGTAGTTACTTTCTCTTATTATGTAGTATTATGTAAATTATGTAGGTCTTTTTTTCTTTTTTGTTAGAACTTCTTTAATGTTCATTTTGTCATTATCTCTAGACCAAATGTGAGTCTTTTATGATCCAGGTGGTTTTATTAAATGTAAGTTAAAAAGTTTAAAAATTTTTTTAAACTATGGAAATTAAAATTTTACTTTCGTTTTATGAAAGCACTTAAGGCATTTTTGGGTTTAAGTCAAAAGCAGTAAGAAAATAATATCCAGGGTAATGTTTATTTATATAAGGTCACAGACTTTACTGTAACTGTAATTTTATTAGCAAATAAAATCTGGCAATATATAAAAACAATACATCATCACGAGGGTGGGTTTATCCCAAGAATAAAAGGTTGATCTAGCATTCATTCAAAAACAATAATATTTATCAACATACAAAAGAAAAACTATGTGAACATCTCAAAAGTTACAGAAATACACCTTTTGGATATGCTAAAAACCACGGAATAGTATTTTTTTTAAGGGTGAATATAATGGTATGTAAATTATATATCAAAAAATTTCTCCCCCCAAAAGAGGTATAGAAAAATTATCTGACAAAATTCAACACCCATCTATCGTTTAAAAAAAAAACATAACTGGAAATAGCAGGAATCTTCAACCTGATAAAAAGCTTTCACAAAAAGTCTACAGCTAACATTATATGAATGTTAGCACTGCCCACCATCAAATCTAACAAAAATATGTACAAGAAAAGGTACAATTAAAATAGCCAAACATTTTTGAAAAAAAAATTAGAGGACTCACAACTGATTTCAAGGCTAATCAAGACACTGTTTGGTGTTGGTGAACTTTACACCTTTGGATCAATGGAACAGAACAAAGCCCAGAAATAGACTGATATAGATGTTGTCAATTTTTGACAAGGTTCAAAGGTCACTGGAGAAAGAATACTGTCTTTTTCTAACAAATGGTGCTAGGATAGCCATATGTAAAAACATGAACAACTTATATCACACGCCAAAATTAACGGAAAATGGATCATAATCAAATGTAAAACCTATAACTACAAAATATCTAGAAGAAAAAGGCAGTAAAAAACCCCTCCAACCATGAGTTAGGCAATATTCTTAGATATAAAACTAAGGAGTACAATCCCTAAAAAATAAAAAAAGATAAACTGGACTCATCAAAATAATGTCTGCTCTTCAAAGCACATTAAGAAAGAAAAACTACAGACTGGGAGAAAATATTTGCAAAACATCTGATAATGCACTTTCGTCTAGAATATAAAATAAATGTTCAAGAAAAAACAATCCTCCAAAACATGGGCAAATGACTTGAAAAGACATTTCACTTAAAATTATGTGGATGACAAATTAAGCATATGAAAAGATGCTCCTCATCATTAGCTATTAGGAAAATGAAATGAAACCCACAATGAAATATCACTGCACACCTTTTAGAATAGCTAATTCAAAACAAAACCCTAACAATACCAAGTACTGGGGATAACGTAGAGCAACTGGAATTTTCAGACATTCCTGGTTGAAATGCAGAGAGGTACACTGCAAAAAACAGTTCTGGCAGTTCATTATCAAGTAAAACACCAAATGACCCATTATATGGATATAGCATACTTTTTAATCTGTTCATCAGCTGGACATTTTTAGCTATTATAATGCTGCTATGAAATCTGTGTACAAGTTTTTACGTGTACTTTCATTTCTCTTGGGCATTTGCCTGTTGGAATTGCTGGGTCATACATATGGTAACTTTCACTTACCTTTTGAGGAACTGCCAGGTTGTTTTCTAAAGTGACCACATTCCCAACAACAGCTTACCAGGGTTCCAATTTCTCCACATTCTTGCCAAAGCTTGTTAGGTCTTTTTTTTATTATAGCCACCCTAGTGGGTGTGAAGTGCCATCTCACTGTAGTTTTGATTTGCATTTCCCAGATGACTAATGATGTTGAACACATATTCATATGTTTATAGGCCCTCTGTGTATCTCCTTTGAAGAATTTACTCAGTCTTTACTCATTTTTAAAACTGGGTTGATTGTTGAGTTTCAGAAGTTCTTTACAGTCTAGATAGAAGTCCTTTATCAGGTAATATGATCTGTAAAAATTTTCTCCCATTCTGTGGGTTTTCCTGATGGTATTCTTTGAAGCACAAGATTTTAATTTGATGAAGTCCAATTTAATTTTTGGTGCTCTTGCTTTTTGTGTCACATCTAAGAAACGATCACCTAATCTTAAGTTTCAAAGATTTACTCTCTTCTAAAAGTTTTATAGTTTTACCTCTTACACATCTGAGTTTCTGATCTATTTAGAGTTAATACTTTTGCATGTGGCTACCTAGTAATTCCAGTTCTATTTGTTGAAAAGTAGAAAGGATAAATTTCTGAAGGGAATGTTAGTTTTCTCCAAAGGAAAAAAAAAGGACAAAGGTGCTGAATAAAATCTGTAAACTAAATTACTCTTATCAAATATTCGTAAATCTAAAAAAGTTTTCACTGTAAGCATATCATATCAAGTAAGTCTGATATCAGACTTGGAACACTTTCACAAGGGCAAGAGCAATTAACTGTGCTGAGGGCAGTGATGGAAATGTCCAATTTATCTAGCGCTTGAGCAGATAAATACAGAATTTTTAAAATATGGAATATATTAGTCAAATGTAACAACAAAGAACATAAGACAGTACCGATACAAATCTAGTTTTAAGTAAATATCAGGTATAAAACTTGGATCTATATAAACAAGTTAAAGGTGGTAATTTAAGAATGAGGCTTCCTTAAAGATTTATCTTGGTGTGTCTAAAGTCATTCTACTGCAAACAAAAACCACAATATTCAGACTTCTCAGCAAGAGCTCTTGTATAAAAGGTAGTACAACTTGTGACATTTTGAAACAAGCCTTCATTTGAGGTAGAATAGAAATATATCAAAATATACTATTTAAGGTGAATTTCAACTAATGAAAAACTTTACCCAGTTGTTAAATCTTTTGCAATTTTCAGTTTTCATATTAACTATGTGAACATTCACTCAATGACAAAGAGTTTACATACACAGTTGAATATGTGCTTCTTTTATCCATTAAAATATTCCCATTTGTGAAAGTACGTATTTTTTTTTGTGGTTCGTTATTTTATTTTTTATTTTTTTGGCTTCAAATATGGGGATGTGAGAATGGAGAAAATTGCCCTTATGATTCCATTTGTAGTTAAGCTCCTAAGTTTCTGAAAAAAACTCATATAATTAAAACTGATTTTTTTCCTACATATTGTCTCAATTGACCATCTTTTTTCAATTTATTACTCACATGAAATTCTGTTATTCATTCACTGATGAGCACTGGTCTCTTCCAACAGGAGTCAAGTATGCATTCTATTATTCAAAAGTAGTATTTTGAAGTCCAGAGACAAGGGATTGTGAAAATTATATCACCTGTGTACTTTCCAGACAACATTCCCCAGCGTAGCTGCAGCACAAGAAACCATCTCATGGCTCATGTGTTTACCTTATGTCTGATAATGCATAAGTATCTAGGGTACCCTGGCAAAGAGATCTTTGTGGTATCTGATATTTTAATTTAGCCTACTTCCCAACCATGCCTTAAGTTTCATAAGTAAAAATTATATTCAAGGTTTTATACGTATTCTGTCAACACTCTTAAGAGCTGTAAATCAAAGAGTTCTTGTAGAGAATGTAGTATGTTTATAAAAGGAGTCAATGTTTTGGTGACTCCTAGTTGTTATTCTCTCTTGTTTTTAAAGTAGCTTGAACAAGTTAACAGTATGTCCAGTCACATTATTCAGTCTCAGTAAATTCAAAGACAGCACCTCTGGCTAGCCTGCTTTAACTGACTTCTTTGTCTAGGTTGGCTAACAATGAAATGCTACAAGCCATATCAAAGTTCAAAATGATTTTAAAATATGTAAATTACAAATTCTAATAAGTCAGAAATGCCAACTTGTCCATTGTGCAGAATGGTCTATTTATAACATATGGTCTTAACTTGAACTTTAAAATAAATTTTCTTAATATGTTTTAATATATTTTAGGTACCTCATTTGAATGGATATCCATCGTTATGCAGCAGATGCCTGAATTTATTGGTATTAGCAAAACCTGAATATCTGTAATCCTGTAAAGATAACCAGTATTTCCTTGACAGAGTTTTCATTTCAATTCTTTCTGAATGGTGTTTTAAAGGGAAATGAGCTACATCTTTAGTTCTGAACTTTAAGAAACAGATTATTATATCCTTTAGTAACTTTACAAAGTGATTGATGGCACATACTTCTCCATCAAAGAGATGCTCATCTAAATCTATAAAAAGATAAATATAACTAGAAAGCTCACATAGTATTTTCTGTTGAAGATAAAATTCCCTCCATTGAGGAAGTCGTTCATAAACTGCCACTCTCGAATGGATTCTTACAACTCGCTCACAAATATTTATGACTTGACATAAACTTTCTGAAGGGATATGCAAACCATTCTTCTTTTTAACACATAACAGTGACCCAATTTTAGAGGCTTTGTGATCTGATGCATACAGTGCACTGATGCAATCCTCACAAGTTAAAAGAGATGATAACTTATCTGCAACATAACCAGCACAACAGGTGAGATTTTGCCTATGATCTGACAGGTCTAGTAATGCCTCACTTAATGAACAATTAGATGAGTCTTGGCAAATATCCTCTTTGTGAAAAAGAGTCTTTATAATGCTGATACCATACTGACGTTGAACTGTCCAAAGGGCCAAGTCTGTCCTTCGAGCAATCGAAATGTCAAGGATGCTTAGTTCACTTAGAAAAACTTCATCTTGTAATCTGTATCTGGTCTCCAAATTATGGTAAGCTTTCTGGAATGCCATACAGGTAGGGTTAGAGCTGGTTGCTAATATCTGTCTAAGCATCTTTAGAAATAATTCCAGATGGTCTTGACTGAATTTGTAAGTCAGAAGATAGGGAAAAGGCATTACCTTTGGGAAAACATAATTTTGGTAGAGCCATTTTAAGCTCTCAGCATTAAGCAAAAATCCCAGGAATCCTAGTTTTCGCTTACCTTTAATTATTTGATTATTGCTAGTGTCACATAATGTAACAAAAATAGTTTTGGCTTCAATTAACACGTGATTAATTTTACTGAAAGTTTCAGGCATTAGAGGTCCTTTATGTCCCTTTCCATAATAGTTTCTACTATTAAAAATGTCAAACAGATTATTAATTAAGCGTACAAAATGGATAGTACCAATACAATTTTGAAAAGGAGGCAAGCCTAATGATAGTAAACATTCTAACGCATTGGCCACACTCTCACTGAAAAGTTGGGCAGCACAATTCATTTTCAGTACGTGGTTTTTCAAATTTGCAAGTTTTCTTGGGATTCTTTCCATATTTGATAATTCTTGTTCCTCTAGTGCTACTAAGTCCACAAGATGCTGCCAATGTGCTATGCCATTAATAAATTGAAAACTCTGAAAATTCTGAAATGCATTTCTTATTAATCTAAGCAAGTGGCAAGAATCGAAGAAGTATGCAATCTGTTGACTAGAAGATGAAGGATGCTGAAATGTGCATTTCATGTTGTCTTCATCAATATTTATCCCCAATGCTTTTGCCATCTGAACACTTTGAGCTGTACCATCAGACGTAACAGCCACAACTGTGATCCCTATGTCACTCAGTTTCCCAATAGCCAGACGAAGCAACTGGGCTTGCAAATATCCAGATGCCCTATTTACAAAAAAATAACCAAGAGGTGTTCTCCAATGACCATAAATACCTACTGCCATTAACAAAATAGTTTCTGAGGCAAGTGGCATTTCATCAGCATCAAGTTTGCCAAGACCAAAGTCCATAAACCCTTGCAAATGGTGACTGCTAGGGTCCCACTGAAGCTGTTGCTTGAGAGAAATACCTTTTATTATCAGTGAACAATACTGATACAGCTGGTCTCCATTCTCTACTCTTTGTTGAAGTAAAGAAAAAACGTTGCTGTTGAAACCAGGACTTGATTTGCATTTGGATAACCACCTAGAAAATGTAAAAAAATTGAAAAATATAAAACTCAAATGAAGAAATTTAAAAAGTGGAAAATGCCTTAAATGGCACTAAAGTAGACTCTAATTCCTGTAATAAAGCCAAATATAAGTAGCCAAATTCTACAGACATTTTCAAGCAAACATTGTTACCATAAAATAGTAAGAAACTTAGAAACATACCACAAAATAAATTTTCTCATTTCTTTTAAAAGTATACAAATCAATTACCCAGTTTGTTCTAAATGATGTGTTTATAATTTAGATCATAAACCAGTCTTACCTATAAATTCACTGAAATGAGAAAATTGTTGAAGGAGAAAAAAACTTTGGGAACATCTATTTCATTTTAAAGTTAGGAAACTGGTACAGAGTGGTTAAACCCCACTCAGCCTATATTGCGCTGCTAGTTATACACAAATGCAAAACCCAGCTTTGCTGATTTCCTAGACAGAGCTTTTCTCACTGCTCCTTACAGCCTCAAAAGTATGCCCTTCTGGTAATTAAGGTATCTGCATCTGTTTGCTCCTATACAAAGTTCCCTCACTACTATCTTCGGAGTCCTTATATAGTATCCCTGACCTTCCAAGACTGCTGATGATTCTTTCCTATTACTATCACCGTCTGTCTTCAGAATTCTTCTCACTTGGTTCTAATTTATTCTTTCTAGTTTGTTGTAGATCATGAAAGGAAACAGCCAAGTTTAATAATTTTATACAATAAGACTAAATGAATTCTGAGATAGTGACTGAGATGCTCATCTTAACTGAAATGTACTTTTGTAATTCAATGACTTTTTAGGGTTAAATTTCTGATTTGGGGGCTATATTCTAGGCTGCCAAGGTTTCTTCCGGAACAGCTGACCTCTATTTCATTGAAAATTTAATGTACTTTCCTAAGTATTTCAGGACAGGGCTTTCCAAATGTTCTTCTGCAAACTAGAATTTTCATAAACAGAATTTACCCTCACTACATGCCATGTGCATGTGTAAATATATATACGTGTGTGTGTGTGTGTGTGTGTGTGTGTGTGTGTGTGTCATTGAGAGAACGTCTCATATAAACCATAGAGGAAAATCAGTATGTTTTAAAAATATTGCAGAGGACTTGACTAAAAAAGATGTAGGAAGAGGAATTATTAACACAGCGTCTATGAAAATGTCTCTAGCATAGCAGAAAGTAGATATTTATAAATATATATAGTATCTAGACTAAATGGTAAAAACATATTATGAAAGAGAGAGAATAAGCCTATACACCAATGTTCATCTCAATATGAAAAATAGCAATTACAACCAAAAAATGGAAACAATGTTGATGTCCAACAGTTGGAGAATGCCCAAGCTAATGGAGTAAAACTCTCTGATATTATTAAAGATCACAACCATGTAAAAAACTAGTAAATCTAACCACAGATAACAATGCCTGAAAGAAAACCCTCTAAATGTTAATAATAATTGTTTACATATAAAATGTAGAAGAACAATTAATAAATTTTCCTTCTTTTTCTCTCATTTCTAAATTTTTTATTAGTAGTAGTATTTTAATAGTGTGGATGAAAAGTCTCATTCTTTTTTTAGGTGATATAATGTACAGCATGGTGACTATAGTTAATAATACTATATTGTTTATTTGAAAGTTGCTAAGATCTTAAAAGTTCTTGTCACAAGAAAAAAACCATATGTGATGGATAATATTTAGAATTATTGTGATCATTTTACAGTATATACAAATACTGAATAAATGTTGTATACACTACTGTTATATGTCAATCACATCTCAGTTTTTTAAAAGATGTTTTCCCAAAAATGGGAAAAAAAGCCATGATAATTAAGGTCCTTCCTTGTACCAGGCCTCAATTTCTCCATTCTATAAAAAGAGGGGGTTGGACTTCATAATCTCTAAGAGTTTCTCCAGCTTTGAGCCCCTATGAATATGTTTTAAAGCTGAAGCAATAAGAAATCAAGAGGCACCTTCCAGGAGAGATGGCTCCTGCCATTCCTGGCTGGTCTCTGCCTCAACTCCAGTGAATTAAATAGAGTGCTGCTTTTTATTTTTTGATTCTATAAGGTTTATTTGAGCCAAACAAATAACATATGCCAAGGAATAAGGTCTCAAATGCTTGTGCAGTGCTGCCATTGAGACAGCAACTTTGGGTCCACTGCATTTCTTCTTGATCTCTGTTCAAAATCCTACATGACCATCCAAGAATTCTTTCAGTCCCACAAATATTATCAAAGGACTATTGTGTTCCAAGCATCACTCAAGGGTCAGGATGTGTGTGCATAACAAGGCCTCATACTTGGGCAGCTCAAAGTCTATGGGAGTAGGCAGTGTTGTAAGTACTAAGATTCAGCTCCATACTATGAATGCAAGATGGGTGCCTAATCCAGAATTGGTGCAAGAATGGCAGGTCAGACTTCCAAAAGGATGAGAAATCTAATCTTGAGCCTGAAGTGTGAAGACTAATCACCAGGACTAACAGATAGGGAGAATGGGCATTCTAGGCAGATGAAGGAGTAAGTCCCTAAAGCAAGAAGCAGCAAGAAATGCCTTACATTTGGAGCATGGAATGCAAGAAGGAAGAGACAAGAGATCAGCTGCAGGGCCCAGAGGAAGCCACATCATGAGAAGCTCAGTAAGCCACAGACAGGAGTTGGCCTTTAGTCCCCGAGTAGTGGGAGGCTTATGCAGCAGGAAAAGTGGCTGGAAGGGGTTGAATTATATTCCTCAAAAAGGATATATTGTAGCCCAACCCCTGGTACTTCAGAATGTGACCTTGTTTGGAGACAGGGTCTTTACAGAAGTCATCAAAACGAAGTCACTAGCATGAATCCTAATCCCACACGACTGGTGTCCACATAAAAAGGAAATTTGGACACAAAAACACACATGCATAGTGCAAGATGACGTGAAGAAACACAGGGAGAAGACCACCATGTACAAGTCAGGGAGAAGGGCCTGGAACAGACCCTTCACTCACAGCCTGCAGAAGGAAATAACTTGGTCAACACCTTGATTTTGGACTTCTAGTCTCCAGAACTGTGAGAAAGTAAATTTTTGCTGTTTAAGCCAAACAAAAAGTAAAAGTGAGTAAAAAGGAATCTATAAAAACAATAATAAAAAAAAAACAGTAAAAACTGAGTATTAAATTTGTAAGACATTACTATAAAGCCACCATGTTATTTGCTTCATATTAAGAGAATTATAAATATATCCATGTATTTTGACCACAATCCTAAAAATTTATTTATCATAATCCGGTCTCTGGACAACCTGCACTGCTATCAACTACAGTGCTTACAAAAAATTAATATTTTTGTGCACTGCCTCAAAACAATGATATTGATCTAGAACTGTTCTACATTTTCCAAGATAATCAGACATTAAAACTACTAAGTGTATTAGAAATTCCAATATTTAAGATTCAAATTTTATCACTCATGATGTCTCTACTATTTAGAAGATGCAAAAAATTTGTCAGATTATATGTCTTCATTTTGTTGGCAAAATTATCAATTGTGGTAATATGCAAATACCACCTACAAGTTTTTACAAAGAGAAAATGGACTGAGTATGAATAATAATGTCTAAAATGCAATAAAATAAATTTTTTTTAATTTAACATCTAAAAAGTAATTCACTTACGTTCTGAGGATGGAAGAATGAGGCAGCTTAAGAATCTTTCTTACATAATCATAGACATTGCTACTGCACAAGTAGAGTGTACATGCAAATTGCTTCATTTCTGTGGAGTACTCAGATGTTTCTGTCCAGTTATACAATTCCCACTTAAAATCTGTTAAAATAAATTTATTCTTTGTGATGAAAAATGTGTACAGTTAACATTTTCAGGTATAGATCATAGCATTTGAATATAAACTGCACTAGACACCAAAATTCAAATACAATCTCTTTTTAACTGAATTTGTTCTGAGATTAAGATCAAATCTTTGAGCCTGTTGACCAATTTATCCTGTTCATTTTGGATCATTTCACTAGAAAAAGGAAAGAAAAAATTTCAACTTGAATTATTATGTTTTACTATTCACTGGCAGCCTGAGTGTACATTTTTAGAGAAACAGAAAACGAAATAACTGGATAAAATTAGGCTCTTGATTATGGAGATATTTATTTTGTTCCCTGGCTACCATGTATCTGAGGGTGAAAATTAGATATGAGAAACATTTCTGGAGATAGTGCACTATTTTGACTGAAGAGAAAATCTTGCTTATCACTGAGAGAAAAAAAATCCTCTGTTCCTGGTGGGGACTCATATTATTATTTCTATTCTTCTCAAAATATTCTCTTCCTTTGGACACATCTACTCTTTCTAGAAACAGGACAATGCTTCTTATTTTCCAGAATATAAATCCAAAAATCATCAAAGAGTAAGCTGGCAATTCTTATTTTGCCCCTCTTCAAACATCCTGGTTCACAAAGACGACCAGCTAGTTTTTCAATGGCCACACACATATTCTCTTTCTCTCTCTCTACGGAATATTTTAGAAAAAAAAATTGGAGATGCAAAAAATTTTCAAGTTCAAAGGGATTATGCAAATTATCTAGTTCAACTCTGTTGTAAAAAGATTTTAGTGATAAATTATGTAGCAGTTAAAATCATTTACAAAGAATTTATAGTAACATGGGTTAAGTGCTCCTATAAAAAGTGAAAAGTATAGTATATTGCATATATATACCATATAATCTGCTCTCTGAGTAGTAGGACTATGTGTTATTTTTATCATTTATATATTTCTTTGCCCTTCCTATAATAAACATATTACTCTCAAAACTAGAAAACCATAGAAGGATTTTGGTGATTACATTTCATTCTTGTTTACTCTAACAAGACTTCTCAACCAAAAACTTGTTTACATAAGCAATAGCAAAATAGTACTTAATATTTCAGAAAAATTAAGAGCTATTTTGTAAATATTAGAGGTGATGAGAACATACCTGAAAATTGTGCTCGTAGCAGACATTCTGTTTCTTCAGAAAGTAGTTTCTCTTCCACCAATGTATCAATTAATTGTAAGCCCTTTCTCTTTTTGATCATCCTGTAGTTTTTTACAGGAACAAGTCCCTTTTTGGACACTGGTAGCATCTCTTGCACCTCAGCCAGTTTCTCTGTCCCTATTGTCAAAGGTCTCCTTAAACTGTAGTTATGATCCTCAGTAGCAACTTCTTCAGAATCATCAGGAAGTGGCTCTTTTAGGATTTTCAGTCTTGCTTTACCTTTAAGATGTACACCTTGAAGAACCTATGAGAGAAATTAAAAAATTAAGGTTATTTTAGAAATTATCAAATAGAAAATTATCTATAAAAATAGACATGTTTTGTATTTGTACACATTATTTTTTAAAAAGCTCCAAAGCCGAATTACTATTACATTATAGATTTAAAAATAAAGAAATTTTCTAAGCATTTAAAATCAATTACTAAATTTATTTTAAGACATAGGATTGATTTTTTTTTAACCTATGCAAATGTTAGCTATAATGTGAGCTATCTTGATTTTAAAAGGCTCTATAAAATTTAGTTTTGTTTCCACTTAGATTTAAATACCTTGTATAAAGAAACAGAAGGCACAGCTCCTTTTTTCAACTTTCTTCTCATCCCATATGACTCAAAGTCACTTTCTTGAAAATGTTTGGAACATAACATAGCACTTGGTCCTGGGATCCAAATCTTTTTGCTTCTGGGGTCCACACGATTAACAGCCCTGATCCATTTTGAGCGCTGTATGGTATCAGTAGGAAATCTATAGCAATCAAATTAAAGTTCCATTAACATGAAAATATTATAGTATTTAAGTACAGTTAATGTTTAATTTACTTAATCTGATTTCATTTTTCAATTTTTTTTAATCCAAAAGTTCAATATTTAAGTGATCTTGTTTCAATTTGTATAGGGGCAATTCTTATATTAACTATCCTACCATATTTTGTCTTCACTGCCTACATTTATCAGAACCTGATCAAATTTAACAAGTGTCTTCCTGTCCTGAGGTGACTTTAGAATGTCCACAAATTCTTTGGTACTTCTCCTTCCAAGGGTGGAGCCTAATTCCCCTCCTGTGAATATAGCCTGGAATTAGTAATATGCTCATAAGAAATATAAAAAAAGCATAAGTGACAGTGGATCTAGTGTATGACACTAGATCATAAAAGGCACTGAGGCTTCCTTTTTCTCTCTAGAGTGGTTTTTCTCAGGGGGAAGTTATCTGCTATGAATAAGCAGCCCTACAGAGAGGCCCACTGGACAAGAAACTGAGGCCTCCAGCCAAAGGACATGTGAGTGAGCTTGTTTTAAAGAAGATCCTCTGGCCTCAATTATGCCTTCAGATGCCTGTTGTCTTGGCTAACATTTTGACTGCAATCTATAACAACCTATAACAACTCCCAAATTCCCGACTCTCAGAGATTATGCATGGTAATGTTTCCACTGAATTTTAAGGAAAATTGTTACTCAGCAGTATAAAACAAGTGTGTATTACCTATACTCAAATTTCCTATTTTGTTTTGAAAGTCACCATTTTTCCTAGCCTTAAATATAAAAATTATCTTCCATTTCTATTTTTCAATCCCAACCAAATTATGATGTTTAGGAAAACAACTTGTGAAATTTATACAATGAAAATCACAAGACTACTCTTTCTGCACCCTCTTCTTTGATTTATCTTGGAGACAAATCTAAGGTAGCTAAATGACTTTTATATATTATAATTTAAGCTTTAAAGCATATTGTTGTTAGGAACTGAAACTGGTAAAAATTTTAATTTCCTCGGCTAATTGTTAGAGAGATAATATAGGAGTATGGGAAAACAATTCTGAGATACTCTTTCAACCACCTTGAGAAAAAACAATAAATTGGAAAATCTGTATTTAAGCTTCAATTACCTTTTACCAGTCATAAGGTATTAGATACATCTCTCAAGGCTAGAGCCTCTTCATAGGGCTGTATTAAGAGTGCATAAGGATACAAATGTATTCAAAAGCACTTTGTAGGACTTAAAGAGGATTTCATGAATTTGACCTCAAAAGCAAGGAAAGTAAAAGCAAAAATAAATTAATGGGACTATATCAAACTGACAAGCTTCTACTCAGCAAAAGAAACCGTCAACAAGGTAAAGTGACAACCATCCTAATAGAAAAATATATTTGCAAGCAACGTCTCCAATAAGGGCCTAATATCCAAAATATACAAAGAACTCACACAACTCAATAACGACAAAAAACCATAAATGATCCAATCAAAAAATGGGCAGAGAACCTGAACAGACACTTCCCCTAGAGGACATACAAATGGCCAACAGATATTTGAAAAGATGTTCAACATCACTAGCTATTAGGGAAATACAAATCAAAACCAAAATGAGATACCATCTCACATCTGTGAGAATAGCTATACTCTACAGGACAAGTAATAACAAAATCTGGAAAGGATGCGGAGAAAAAGGAACCCTCATACACTGCTGGAGAGATGGCAATTTGGTACAGCCACTATGGAAAACAGTATGGAGGTTCCTCAAAAAACTAAGAATTGATCTACCATATGACTCAGCAATCCCTCTACTGGGTATTTACCGCAAACCCTTGAAAATCCATATCCGAAAAGATATTTGCACACCAATTTTCATAGCAGCATTAGTCACAGTTGCCAGGACATGGAAGCAACTGAAGTGTCCTATGATAGATGGGCTAAAGAAGCTGTGGTACATATACACAATGGACTGTTACTCAGCCATAAGAAGAGATGAAATACTGCTATCTGCGACAGTATGAATGGACCTTGAGATCATCATGCTAAGCAAAATAAGCCAGACAGAAAAAGTTGAAAAATACATGATATCACTTAGATGTGGGATATAAACCTAAAAGCAATAAGCAAAGAGGACAAACAGAGACTCATGGACATGGACAATAGACTAGTGGTTACCAGAAGGTCAGGGGGGAGTGGGGAGGCAGATGGGGTGAAAGGGGTCAAATATGTGGTGACAGAAAAACTATGAGCAGTGAACACACAACGCAATATATATGTGCCTTACTGTTGAACTATACATTTGAAACTTACTGGATTTCGCTAACCAATGTCACCATAATAAAAATAATAATTAAAACAAACAAACAAAAGCACTTTGTAAATGGTAAAGAACTATCCAAAGTTTGTTCTTTCCTAGGAGCAACTAATTCCACTCGCAGTAGTCTATTCAATTGTTCCAAGAAGATGATGCTACTTGATCAAGAGAGAATGTACAGGGAGTTGTTTTTCCAATAAAAGAGAGGTAAATCTATACCTTTTCACTAGGTTCTTTTCTAAACTAATGGCATATGTATGTGAGGCAGCATTTCCACAGATTGGGTGTAGCCACTAAGCAAGCATAGGACCATCAAAATTTGGCTAGTCCACTAAGTTACATTATTAGCCTGATCTTCTGACACAAAGCTTCCAACTGGCATGCCTGGTGAGCACTGGTATCAAACACTTTAGCTTCATTGGTTTGCCCAAAGTATTAAACAAATATTTTCTATGTGTAAAATGACATGAAAATGGTTGGGAAATACTGTAGTCTAACCAGCATGACTAATTTGAATTTTGGACAAAATTAAATTGGCAAAAATTTAGATACTACTTTTAAAGCATTTTCCTTACATACACACACACACAGACACATATATAATTTAAAACCTTAGTTTTAGTATTAAATTCTGCAAGACAGATTTTTATTCTTTATGAAACCTGAGCCAAGTACAGCCACTAGTAAATAGTTGAAATTGGAATTCCTATCTCTCTAGTCTAAAGCCAACTTGGCAGAAGAAAAATCCCAGTCATCATCCCAAACCAATCACCATCTCATACATGTGACAACGAATTGGTTTACACAGTAATACAGAATCCATTTTCTTTTTCCTGTTGACTATGCCCTCTTTATAATGGCAGGAATTTACCTTTGGCTCCCTGCACATCAAATTTTTCCAGAAAAGTGGCTAACAAAACCCCTCCTACAATGGTTATCTCTGGAGAGATAAAGGACTGAGGATTAGGGTTTTAACTATCACTTAATTATCTTCTGAAGAAAACAAAAATCTGAATCTAGGAAAATGTTAAGATCTATTTAATCCTAGTGATGGGTACATAGGTGTTTGTGATATATTATTTTGTGCTTGATTGTGTGTTTAAAACATTTAGAAATAAAAGTTTAAAAATAGAATTTATTACAACTCAGGCAAAAACTCTTCCAAATTATCATACATATATTCTTTTGGTTATGAAATAAATTTCTAAATCTCTTTATACCAGCAAAAAGAAAATGAACCAAAGAGTCACTTTAATTTTCAAACTGCCCATCCCACTTCACATTTAGCCAATTTTCATTTGACAGAACTCCAATATTCTTATAACAACAGTTTCCACATCTTTGAGTCATTTCAATTCATGCTTTTCAACCAGAGCCTTTTCCTGTGTCCTTGCAACTTCTCACAACTTGGTGATGGTGATGGAGGATGCCGGGGAAAGCTTCAGAGGAGAGAACACTGGAGCTAGAGCTGAGTGTCAATAGGAGTTTGCCATGCAGCTAATGGCCACTCCAAGCAGAAGCAAAATCATGGAGATATGAAATAACTACTTGAGATCTTACTGGCTGATAAAGCAATGAAAAATAAGTTAATCTGGAGGGCTGAAAGGAGAGTGCAGAGGTACCTGGGAGTGGTTACAGATGGATTAGAGAGGAAGCTAAAGGCTACATCACAGAGTCTTCTATACTAATAAGTTTGGATCCATCCTTCAGATCAGTGGCCACCACAGGAGTCTGCACTCACCTATTGAGATTTGAAGAAAATATTAAAACTATTTTTATAAATTTTGCCCCATCTTTTGTGTGTTCCAAAATATATATTAGCACATCACTTCATAATTGTAATTTATAAATCACTATGCACATATCAGGGGAATGTACTTAAAAATTTTTTTATGAAGAGAATTCCATGATCAAAAAGTGTAAAGATGGCAGCTTTAGACAATGGCAATTTGACTAATTCTCTCCTTCTTGTATTAGCTTTTTCCTGAGCCCTAAATTCAGATCAGTACTACCTTGTTGCTACCAGGACTAATACCACAGTATTCTCAGTTCTTTTCCTGTCTCTATTCTCTCCTGCCTTCCTTACAACTTCCTAGGTGTCAGGAAGACAAAGATGATTGCTTCCCATGTATACAAAGACATGTGTTTAATTCAGAGCACATATACAATAATAGAAATGTTGTAATTTTCAGGTTGGAAGAGAGGTGTAGGAGGGCGTTACAGAGAAGCCTGGACTGTTAGGCACCGAAGAGCCTAAGGGATTAAAATCTTTCCTTCTGGGATCTTTCCTCACTGGCTGCTTGAAGGTCAGTTGCCATCATGAACAACACAGTAACTATCTGAACCTAGAAGTCCATGATTAACAGACTACTAAAGGAGAAACAAATAGTTATCGACATCCTTGACCCTGGGAAGGCAACAGTACATAAGTCAGAAATTCGGGAAAAACTAGCTAAAATGTACAAGACCACACCAGATGTCATCTTTGTTTTTGGATTCAGAATCCATTTTGGTGGTGGCAAGACAACTGGCTTTGACGTGATTTATGATTCCCTGGGTTACACCAAGAGATATGAACCCAAACATAGACTTGCAAGACATGGCCTGTATGAGAAAAAAAAAAAAAAACTCAAGAAAACGGTGAAAGCAACACAAGAACAGAATGAAGTAAGTAAGGGAGACTGCAAAGGCAAATGTTGGTGCTAGCAAAAAGAAGGAGTAAAGATTCATCAGTGACTTTATCTGTGCTGACTGTATATATTTATCATGAGAGGACAAATAAGGAACTTTTACATGAAAGAACAAAAATCATCAGGGAATCAGCATGATAAAATATGCATTTCATAAAAATCATTGCCTGGAAAATGGAATGAATAGGGAAGAAATCAAGATGGAAGAATCATAGCATGACTATTTTAATAACTATTGTTATAATGCATCTTTGTTTTTATATGAAGCGGTCTTACTCTGGTCCTCAATATAACAAATAAAAGCAATAAATAAATTTGTTCCAATCTAAGGAACATAGGAAAAAGGCAGAGGAAAAGCAGAACAGCAAAAATTAAGGAAGAAATTAGAGAAAAGGAAGAGAACTAGGGAGTGTGTGTCAGTAAAGTCAAGGGAAGTGAGTTTCAAGTAGTCAATATGATTAAAAAAGAGGTCGAGAGACTTAAAAGCGCTCACTTAAATTTGGAAAAATTACCAGTGACCCTTTGTCATTAGAGCAGTGCTTACAGGTAACTGGGTGCAGTAGGATAAAAAGTCAATGGAATTTAGAAAAGTGGGTGTATGTTCCTGTTTTGAAGAGCCTGGTTATAAAGGGAATTACAATGATTGGGTAGTGTAGAGGAGCAAGAGTTTGTGTGTCTGTGTTTAAAAAAGTGTATCTCCCACGTTCTGAAGTTTGAATTAAGCCACTTCGCTTTATGAAAGACCAAATTAGTGTGGTAAAGGCTTCTTTTTGTAAAAGCGAAAATCCTCCAGATTTCTTTCAGTCAGTGAAAACAGTTACTAAGGTGGGTCTTTCGTAAAAGCGACGTGGCGGAATGTAAACTTTCTGAAAGTGGGGCATACTGTTCACTATGACATTTCAGCTTATAAGATTTCATAGGAATGCTCTAGTTTCAGATGAGGGAGGGGGTGCTGTAATTCAATCAAGTACGTTCACTCACTTGAGGTGAGTTATCTGTAGAGAGCAGTTGAAAATAAAAAGAGAACAGAAACTAATTGAATGGGGCGGGGGGGGGGCGGGGGAGAAAACCCAGAGGAAAACGAAAGAATACATTTAAAACAGCTTAGGTGGAGGATCAGCCCTATTCCAAAAACAAAACAATGACTACAAAAGGCTTACCACATATAGTTGGAACTCCTTAACCTGACATTTTAATTAAAATAAAAAAAAAGTTTCCAAGCTACTTTCTCCACTCCTATACATTGAATCTACATTTTCCATCCCTTTACATTTTTCCATGCTATTCCTATTTAAGTGCTATTCTCCTCACACCCCAATCCAGGAAAAGATTCAAGGTCCAACTTAAATACCACCTGTCTCATAAAGCTCTTTTTCATGTTCTAATACAAGTTTTGTTATGGTTTAACTATATCTCATATTACCTTACAACTTTTTGAAGTACATTTCTATTTGTCTGCGAGGATGTTTTAGCCACGTTTCTCTTTCCCACTGTAGCTTTAACATTAATTGAATGACCTATATACCAGTCTGGACCATATGTGCCCGTTCAAATTAGACTGGTCTGAAGATCTGCCCCTCTATTGAGCTAAAGGAACTTCCTTGCCATGACCAGATCCAGCCAAAATAGGACCGGCCTTCTACAGCTGTTAATACTACCGAACAACTTGCAATGACAGTATTGGTGAAAACTGATTTGTACGCATGCCCATGAGCAACTCACGCCAATTGATGCGCACGCCTTCAACAGTTTCCCCAAACTTCCCTCCCTTCCCATCTCTTTACGTTAAATAAGACCAGAGAAAGGAAGTATAACTGCTTCCGAGTAACTATTGTTAAAAGCCATTAGGCAAGCGGGAGGCAATGAGAAACAATCAGCAATTTGGAGGTAAACACTGAGCGGAAAAAAGCTGGAACGACCTTAACCCTGAAAGGTCCCCAGTTGCTTCCCCAGTCCCACGTAACGCACGTTAAGTACGTCACGTCGACACTACGACACTGTGGCCGGCCCCACCCCACCCTGGCCTACTGCCGGCTTGGCAGTGCTAAGGGTTAAGACAACTTGGCGGCTACTCTCACGCACTGGTGGAAAGAGTAGCCGCGCTTGCGGCTCTGCACGGTGTCCCGGGTGCTGCAGCCCACTGCCGAGCAACTTCGGGTCATCTTCTTACTATGTGAGGACCCACTGTCAGTATTCCCGTGACGATATGAATCACGATAAACTTAACCCCGCCCGCTAGGCGTCTGCGATCTTTATTTGTAGGGAAGGCGGGCACTTAAGACGCAGGATTCCCACCCTTCCTCTCCGTGGATGCTGCGCTTGACGCTATAACCAATCACAGGCCACGTCGTGCGTAGCAGCCAATCGGAACGGCCAGGAGCATTAAGACGAACACTTGGTTGCTTTTCCCTCTCCCTGGGTGGTTGGGGGTTTTTCTGTAACCGGTTTGTTTTCCTGTTTTCACCCGCCCGGGTTAAATCCGGTGCCATCGCGCTATTATGAGGTCAACACTGAGAACGCGAGGCAAAGAAAGAGACAAGACCAAGGTTGAGGTTAATCCAGGGCCATGTCGGTGAGTCTCCGGTTGTGAGCTCTAAAAGGGAATGGAGGATATGATGGGAGAGAGGGATAAACGTAGGGCCCTAGAAATACAGAAGACAAAATTGGGCCAAAAAGGAATTTTTACTGAGAGGTATGTCATTTCCTTGCATTTTATTATCAGGTAGTTCCCTGATGCTGAGATAATGTAGGAGCTGTTGATATCGTCCGCCATAGATATGTGACCCCAGAGAAGCTTGAATGAGAATATAATATGACATACATCGACTTTTCATTCAACGAACTCTTTTCTGCAAGACCCATTGCCACTATGCGGGAATTAACAAGGAAGTGAGGTAAAGATCTTGGACTCCTGGGAAAGCTTACGGTTTAGTGGTGACTTGTCAATAGCAGTAGTAAGGGCAAGAGACAAGGGGGAATGAAATGGTTTTGTTTAAAGTATGGACATCGTGGATAGCTTTCAGAAGTGAGAAGATTTTAGGACGATGTTTTTATTTTTATGGTATGATATTTTAATTTTCATAGAAAAACAATGGAATCAACATAGGCATAGTTTCTATTTTGTGTCGTTGAAGAGATCTTTAACATATTAAATGGCTGCCTTCTCTCCTTAGCGTTGGAGTCCCATTTTAAAAAACAAATGTTTGTAACTTAAATTTGTCTAGCTCACAGGAATGATTACAGAATCAAAGAAGAAAGATTGCTTCTTTTTCCCCTTTCTTGTTTACTTTGTTCAGATTCTAGCCAAAAAGACTCAGCTCAAGGTGTTATTCACATCTACTTCAATTGTAATATGCTTACTTCTTATTTGAATAAAATTTACAGTTTTTGCTTATGTAGTTTTCTTAAAGGTCCATGAATTTGAGGAAAATTGGTCCATGGGGGACGTGCTTGCTTGGCCGTAAGATGTAGGACCTGGATTTAAATCCCGGTCAGTTGATAAGATTATTAGAAACTTTTCTAGTACTCAACCAATTGAGACATACCTGAGTGAGGCTAAATATAAATAACAGTTTTTCATTATCTTTAAGGAAAAAATTGTCTGACTTATTGTTTTCATAAGTTTTACTGAGATATATGTTAGTGAGAATATGTAAATGTTAAAGATGTTATTTGCAAAAGGCATTGACTGTTGCACAAAATAATTTAAGAGAAAATGTCTTTTTTCAGGAATTACATTCTTGGAGATATTGGGAAGAGATTCCTGGGTGTTGGAACATGACTCAAAATATGCAGAGGAGGTAGAGTATGTCTTTCTGTGTTAAATGTATTGAGGATTCCTGGAACAATAGTAGTGAATTGGAAATGGAGGCTTGTTCAAGTAAAAAATGGATTTATAAAGGCTTTGGTGAAATCTAATAGCTTGTTTTATGGTTAGATTCTCATTAATTGGTTACTTGGGAGAAAAATAGTAACAGCTAATGCTTAATGAATGGTTATAAGCATTTTACACACACATGCACACAAATTTTTTTAAAAAACAATATTTCTCATAACAACCCTATGAAAGCAAATAGACTTTTTGCTTTATAGAACTAATATCTTCCTTGTTGAACACGTATCCTTTTGTCAGATTCTTGCTTAGTTCTACTAGAATCTTTATTTTGTTGTCCTGATATTATATCTAGTATCTGATTTATATTCTTGGTGAATTTTTTATCCTTTCAGTTCTCTGAGCATTTGTGCTTCAGAAAGCCTTGGGGTTTTGATATTATTTGTGACCAAATATAAAGACAATTCTAGATCTGATCCTTCCTCAAAAATTTCAGATCTTTTCAACTAATTCATAAATTGTACATTTTACTTTTTGAATATGGATTATGACCCTCTATATTACCTATTTATTGCTATGTAACAAATCACCCAAAACTTAGTAGTTTCAAACAACAAACGTTTATGGTTGGGGGAGGTGGGCGACATCAGCTTCTAAACTCTCTCATTTGGCATTCCTCAGTTTCTTGGTGGCTATTGGCTGAAGACTTTAGTTCTTCTTCACCATGTGAACTTCTCCCTAACCATGGGAACCTCTCCATAGGCTGTCGGAGTGTCCTCACAACATGACAGCTGGCTTCTCCCAGAGGGAATGGTCCAAGAGAGAAAGGTCAAGATGGAAGCTTGTCTTTTAAAAGTTAATCTTGAAACTGACATAACGTCACTTCTGCCCCTTTCTATTGGTCACAGAGACTAATCCCGGTATGGCATAGATGGGCACTATAAGATTGTTAGGGACCATCTTGGAAGCTAACTGACACTTTAAGTGCTCTTTTTTTTAACTCTTAATTTATTTAATCAAGAGATTTAATATTTGACCCTCAAGTCAGATAATTAGACATCTGAGTATCTATGTATTCAAATAAGTGCTCTCTTTTCTAAGGTGCACAGTTTCTTTCTTGCCTGTGTGTATAAACTGCTTAAGCGATGCTACATTCCTTTGGAAAATTTCTAGGTAGTTTATAAGAAAGTTCATTTTATAGTCAGAGAATACTACTTTGATCATAAATATTATTCTTGGACTTGTTTCCCCTTTCCCAATTCCTCCTAGATGGAGGTGATGAGAAAAGCTGGTTGGAACTACACTATAGATAGAAATTGAGTATTCCTACTCCTAGTATTTTGCTTGGGGTGCAGAAAGGTTAAAATTTCTGTTTAGAGTTTTTCAAGCAATATAGTCCAATTACTTCTAGACAGTTACACAAATATTTGACATAGGATGAGTAAAGATGCAGTTATATAGCAGCAGCATTAGAGCAGTTTGCCCTTTTCCCCCAAAGCTTGATTTTTATCCAATATGGTTAGTATACTTCCTTTTCTTTCTGCTGCTGCTTCCCCCATCCCCCCCCCATGGACTTCTGTCCTTAATAAGCAACATAATAGACCTTGTTAAACAAAGTTCTGAAGAATTCTAATTAGTTCAGAGATTTGTGATCTTTTCCCTTTATCACTACTTAAAAGTTCTTTATTGACAGAGACAGCTCTCCCCCTTGTCTTTTAGAGTTAGAGTACTTCTGATCATTGGAAACCTTGTCTAATAACAAAAGCATTACATACCAAGCACGGCATAACCAGTTTTGGAATTTATTAAGGTATTACCCTTTCCATATCAGGCCTGATGGTGAGAAGACATCTGCAAGTTAGCATAAGGTAATCTGTGCAAAGTAGATAAAGAATTTTCTTGAAATTATCTTTATTATGGGTTATTTCCAATCTTAATAAATTTGGCAGTGTAATCTGTTCTACATGAAAGAACTGAACTGAATAGAAATGTGCATATATTATGTGCTTTTAAAAAAGGGGCTCTGCAGTGAAAACCTTATAACTAGAGCATAAGTTGAAAATAAGAATTTATAAATGTCCAATGATTAAACTTTTTCCACTGCTGTTCACATCATGATTTGTTGTGATTAATGTATGTGGATGAGGACATAATGGAAAAAAAATTGCGAGGCTTACAGATATATAGTTTTTGTATATTGATTTACCTGTAAATGTTTTTCCTTTTAGGTGTAAAATTGAAGGGTGTTTTTCTTAGAAAATATTTGATTTATCTAATCAAGAATTCAAAGATGTGTATAATAAGGTAAGAGGTCTACAAATTTATTAGACTCGATAAAATGCAAAAACTGAGCAAAAAATAGATATTTGAGCGTAATTTTGATTCTATACTCAGAGTTTTTTCCTTACTTTTTCAGCTTTCAAAGATAACATAAATGTGATTTCAAAAGTAATATAATTTTCTGAATCAATAGATTGAATTAAGAATAGGCCATTGGTTGGGTCGGGAAAAGAACTTTTAACCTTAATAGTCATCTTTTCTTAAAAATAATGGCATAATCCTGAAATTCTTAGAGATCATATGTTCCAGATTTAAATTGGCTGAACTGTTGGATATTCTATAAATACCCTTCGATATTTCAGTAGGTGACCATCCTTGAACTTAAGCTTTTTTCATGAATAGTAGATAGGCAGGTGGTTGGAAGCTGGGAATCTCAAACCTAAACCAGGTTAATCTGTTGTTAATTAGACAGGGTGTTTCTCAAATTTGAGTAATATAAAGGGGAAAGAAAATTATGGTTACTTAATGTTGATTTAAGTTATTTTTCTATTCAATTTCTACAAACAAACATTGATATAAACTTTTTTATGGCTCTTAATGGCTCAAAATAAATACATTTAAAAACAAAACTAAAACATTAATGGGATGGATGCTACTGTTTTACAGCAGTAAACATGGTCCTGGTTGCTATGGAATGCATTGCAAAAACATATAATCTTAGTGATGATTGTAAAGTTTTGCAATCAGGGCAACACTAAAGTTGTCCAGAAATTAACCCTTTCGCAAACCTCAAGATTATTTAAATGAGAAGAGGCCTAAATTCTCAAAAGAATACCTTTAGAATATCTGCAAATTCTAATTTGAATAATTCTGTATTACATTATTCCTGAACATTCTTATAGCTCCAGTTAGTAATGCAGTCTTGGAATTACCATTTCTTTGAAAAGTTTCAGTTTTTATTTGATCTAGGATTAGGCTTGGCTAATAGTTAACTAAATTGGATTAAAAACTGACTTATTTGTGAACTAATACATGTTTTTCTTTTCAGATACAGGTAGTCCTTACTTTGTACCATTGCAACATGCATGAATATCAGTTTTCAGTGTAAATAATACCAATTCAACAACATGGTTGAAATTTCAGTTACCACAAAATTAACCGAATTGTTGCATAAACTTTTTTGCTACCTCTTTATTGTACAGATCATAATGCAAATCAAAGTTGTGCATCATGATCATTACCCAGTTATATCACTTCTTTCAAACTCTGTTGGCAATTGGTCACTGAACATCTATTAGTTCACACACAGAATAGTTGTATGCAATATTTCACAGAAATAGATAAAACCAAAAGAGGGAATTGGTCAACAAAGATGACAGCAGCAAAGATACGAAAAGGATACAACTGAAAACGAAATTGGATATGGTTAGATTTGAAAATGGTAACAGCAAAGCCAAGTTAAAACGAGACCAAGGCCCACATGAAGCTACAGGTTAAGTTGTACTAGGAACAGAAAGGCATTATGGTTGAAATGGAAGAATTACTTCTACTCTGGATTGACTGTAATCAAAAATAATTCCCAGTTTGGCTAGCATTTAGGCCAATGCATCAAAGTTAGGTGCTGCATTGAAGGCAATGGTAAATTCAGGGAGACTGAAAAGAATATTTTACTGCCAGTAAAGGCTAGTTTCATCATTTTAGAGGTCTGCATGAATTCATCAACATTATCTGGTGAAACTGCAAGCTCAGGTAAGGAGGCTACTGTGAAATTTGCAGCCAGATTCCAAGAATTATAGGAATTCTTGGTGGTCCTGGCTTCGTACAACAGTGCAAAAACTTTGCAGGATTTGGATGGAATGTAAATGCAATTATAGAAGATGTCAATGACCATGGGAATGTCAACACTGCCTTGATTCAAGAAGTAGTTCTAGATATACTACTTAATGAAGGCAAACATAATTATAAGTGAAGAAAATGGTTGTGTCATAAAGGATGAACTCTCAGAGGAAGTGATGCAGATGAAAACTTCACATTAAAGGAACTCTCAAGAGATATTGCATGCTGTTGAAAGCACACAGGATAAAATTTTGGAAGTTGATATAAACTTAGGAGTGTGACGATTTGCCAAGGCATAGAAAAGATGCTCACTCTTTATGGTAAATTATATGAGAAGAAAGCAAGCCTGTTCTAACTACTCTTGATACATTTTTATAAAGAAATAAAACACTATAATTTTCAAAGTTTCTAATGTTTTAGATATTTTACTATTTTTTTACACTTTTAACCCACATTAAGAGTTTTTAATGTTTTGACAAATTTTAAGGTCACTACAGTAGATTGTTAATCCCATAGATTAAGATTACAGTTTGAGTCTTTCTGATTCACCAAATATAAATACATCAAGTCTAGAAACAGCTATATTTGAGCCCTACAATAACCAGTTATATTATAGTTGACATTTTTCATAATGCCTTTGTATATTTAAGGCTTTAAAATAATTTATAATACTGAATGTCTCAGATTTTGATTCCATTTGTAGGCCAATCCTGTCTAATAGAACAGGATATGGTCCTTTGGACCATAGAGTAAATATTTTAGGTTTGCAGGCTGTGTGATCTCTGTAGGAACCACTCAACTTTGCCATTGTAGCGCCAAAATGGCCATAATCGATATTTAAACAATTGAGCATGGCTGTGTTCTGTTGATCTTAAAGAGCCATATATTTCTCCAGCAAAATGAGTTTATTTGGGAACTACCGAGAATTGCAATTTGGGACATTTCAATCTAATGGTGAACCGTGCACAAGTCCATAGAACAAAGAAGAATATAGAGGAAGGTAGGGAGGAGTTCGTAGAGGCTGTTCTAAACAAAGCAGAATTTGCAATATGGTGGCTTTTTATTAGTTGAGTGATTGCTGGGGAGGAAGAGATCCTACTTCATCTGGCGTAGTAAAAACACATCTTCCTGTTGGAAAGTACCTTTCTTCCTGTTTGGAGTAATAGACTATGAGGGGTAGGTAGATTAATCTTCACAGTTACACTAAAACTTTATGGACACTTAAATTTGGATTTCATAACTTTCTCATGTCATGAAATACTTTTGCTCACAAAATTTTTTCTTCACAAAGTATTTTTCTTAGCTCACAGGGCCTTACAAAAGGGTTGGGAATAGGGAAGTTTGTAGTTTGACTTATGTAGTAGGAACATGTGGTTATATTATATGCTTGTTTTTCCGTTGCAAAGGCATCTGCTTTGATAGGATTATCTTTGATACAGGAAGATTGCTTTTTAAAGTTCCAGGATCCAGCTCCCTTGTCAGTTCTACTATCAGAAAACATGATTTTGATAACAAAATAGTAAAACTGGAATCACAGGAATTACACCAAGAGCTAACATTTAAAGAGCGCTGGCTGCACTGATCACTTCTGAGCACAATAGGCATTGATTGCCTCAGTCCATCTTTAAAAACCTACATCCCCATTTTGCAAACCTCAGAGGAGACTCCACCCAAGAATGGACACAGCATATCTCCTTAAAGCCTAGGTCAGGGGAGGTCTTGCCCACACCACCTGCCCTGGTATGCTGGTCTATTGCTGGCCTCAACCCCTATGGCTAACTGTGAGGGTGGCAAAACCACCCAGTGGTTACAAGTGTGGCCTCTGGAGCTGGACAGCATTTCTTCCAACCCCAACTCTTTGTTACTACCCCAATTTTTCTCTAGCTCTTTAAGTATGTTTTCTTACTGTAGAATCATAATGGTGATAACCACTAATTTTTGTAGATTCCTTCTAATGTGTTGGACATGGAACTCTTAACAGGGATACGAGAATCTTCCTCACATGAGAGTGTCTGTACAGTGCCCAGAGCCCCCACCTGGCACAAAGTGCTCAATATATGCCATTTTAACTGAGAAGCCAGTCTGGCTCTGTGAGCACTGGGGTCCCTCCTTTGGCTTACTGCTAAGTCTTTCCAGCACTGGCACACAGAAGGCACTTGGTCAACCTCAGTGGTGGTAGCCAAAGTTCAGACTCTACAAATGCCATCAATTCCTGGAAAAGAGCAGCTGGATCATTAGGAAGCTCCAGTGGTGGGTGCTTCTCAGTCCCATGATATTAGCCGCACGATGCTGCTACTGCTCTCATTCTTTTTCTGATGGGCCAAAGCCTGCTGATCATGAGGTCCACCACCAAATTCAGTCGCTGAACGTTGAGCATTCTTCCCCCTATTGTTCTTCTACACTCAGCAACTCCTTTTCTGCTAGGTTGAGAGAATGGATACTTCACCTTTACGGTAACATTCTTGGTATCGGATTGAGAAGCCAGTCCTCCCATGTGATCACATGTCGCATGCACGGCAAGTCTGTCTCTTCTAGCATGACTCAGCCCGCTGCTTCCATTTCTATGTTGTCCCAGGGCCACAGCAGGTCTTGGTGCTGCAGTGGGAAGAGTAGCTTGTGTGGCAGCTTGGTGTGCTTGGGATCCAGCTTAAGCACAGAGAAGAGGTAGAGGCAGCTCTGCACGCAGGCAGTCCAGCTTCCTCTTGCCTACCCTGCCCTAGCACAGTTTGCCACTTGACAGGCCTGGCAACACTGAGTGTAGTAGCACCAGGGATGGGTCCATGGAGACCAGTGACAGCCGCCTGCAGATGGGCGCAGAGGGGCCTAGACCTACTCTTCCATGGGTGCCCTCCACCCCTGCTACTATCCCTGGCTTCAGCCAGCTGCCCTCTCACCAGCCTGGGAGGATGGCCTGGCTCTTCATATGCCCCACCACCTACCTAGCTGTGTCACTGGAAGTCTGCCCCTCAGGACTGTATTAAGTGATAACAAAAAATGTAACCACTGCTTGAGTCACTGAATTTTGGGAAAGTTGTTCATAGGAGCCCTTTTTTTAACACCAATGCACACTTCTTGGTAGCGAGTTCAGTGTTTTCTGTTGACTCAAATGATGGTCTCATTTTTAAGTCTGGTTATTAGCACCTCTTTAGGTAAAACTAGTCCTTGCAGATATAAAAGTGGAAAACTTTTTAGAACACTGGAAATTAGCTCTTGTAGCCTAAGTAATCTGCTTAAGATGGTCTATTTAAGTCCCACAGAAATAAACTTGCTTTGTAGGTTGAAGCATAAGACACTAAAAGGGTGTTGGAAGGAGTGCAGTGAGAGTACAAAAATGTGCCTACTCTCTAGCACTTAAATAAGAGTGTGTGCCACACAGACAAAAGAAGGGGTGCTATGGAAAGTAACCTTACAGAGTATTAAGATCTAAATTCCTAACTGGGTAGGTCATGGTGGGTGGTCCTGACCCAAGCATATGACTTTGTTATTAAAGTATCTTACCCATAAGCAAGCCTTATCCATTGTTCTTATGCATCTAGGTAACATACCTTTGAAATAAACCTAAACCACCTTCAAGAAAGCACATAATCTTGTTAACTATCCTGTAATCCAATCCCCATCTTGCTTTATGTCTTTTAAATGCATAAAGGAAGCTGCAAAACTTATTCTATGGGGGCATTTGAGATCTTGCTCCCTGGCATAGGTCATCAGTTTGGCTCAAGTAAACTTATAAAAATTCTCTTCAGGTTCGGACATTTCTTATGTCGACAGCCATATTTTACTTTTTGTGTACAAGAAAGAAATATTACTTCCAATGAAGGCACTTATAAAAGGCATTAGGAAGAAGTTAGTTGACTCCCTTGTGTAGTAGGAAGAGAACTGGTATATAAGTTGGGAGACCTAGCTTGAATACAGGTTCTGGTACTTTAGTGATTGTTCTCAGGCTTTACTTTCTTCACTGGAAAACAACTGCCTCCTAACCTAAACAACATCCAAGCAACCTACTTAGATACTAGGCTCTGGAGAAAACTAATAAAGTTTCACTGAGGGCAAATGCTCATAAATCTCAAATACTACCATAGGACACTAACTGGAATAGCTTATACACAATGCCTCTTTGAAGGAACAAACAAATCAAATCAAGTGTGTCTACAACAGCCTTTGGGTGTGACCAGATAGGTTAATTTTAAAGAAGCTCCAAAACGCAATACTGTAAAACCAAGTAAGTAATTTTAAGGACCCAATCACAAATTAATTACTATTACTACAATAAGGCCCTCGCAGCCCCGTGTTCACGTGATTTCTCTGGTGTTGATAGTTGCGGGGGCTGTAGAAGTCTCAGAACTACTGCTACGTGTCATTCTTGCGAACCGCCTCTCAGAAATGGCCCCTACCCTCCCAAACCGCGGCGAGGAGCAGATCTACTTCCTCACCAGCCCTGACCTTCGGTGCTCCGCCAGCCACCACTCCCGGAAGTGCCATGAAGTCGCTGCCTGGAGTGGGTGGAGCCAGACATCGCTTCCGGAAGTGCCGTGAGAGTCGCTCTCTGGAGTGGGTGGAGCCAGGCATCGCTCCCGGAAGCTCGCCGGCCGGCTGGGCGGGGCTGCGGCTGCCACGTTGAAGCGGAACGTGGAGGTGGCCCTGGGCCGGGAGGAGGGGCGGCGGCGAATGCTGGAAGAGTCTGACGGGCGCCGAGCTAACGCAGGAACCGGTAGCTTGGGGTCCACGTCAGGCGTGTCCACTGTATTCCTTCCTGTCCTCTTCGCCAGCCCTCAGGCCTTGAGGTAGAGTACGGGCCAAAGTTAGGACCCCGGCCTCGGTCTGCGGTCGTCTCTGCCGGCCTGCGGCCCGGTCTCCGGTTGCGGCGCGCCCCTGTGTTGGTTTCGGGCCCGGCGGGACAACGCTTGTCGTCACGGCTGCTTTGGGTATTGCGCTGGTTCAAATCCGCCGTCGTTTCCACTGCTGAGCAGGAGTTCTCCTGAGGCTTGGTACAGGGTGTCCTGCCTGGGCCGGTAACTAGGGTCTGAGGTTAGGAGACCTTCACACCCTTCCTTGTGCACAAAGAGGTGCGGTCTCCAAGAGCGAGGATTACTTTGGTTGACTTTAGTTTGGTGAGCAGTTTTTGTTTGTATTTTAACTATTGCCGGGTTGAAAGGTTCCTAGATTTTAACTAAAGGCTACTGTCATTTAACCAGGATTAGGTTATTTTAAAGGCAGTGATCTCCAGTTGCAGCCTATACCTCGAAAGAAGTCTTATTAATTGTTGTGTGTTTTTGCTAATAAATTATACGATGGTAAATTACGGGGCAGGTGTAAAATAAATATTTCCTGGGCTTGTGAGTATTGTAAACTTTTATGTCTGCTCAAAGAACTTATTTTACATAGGTCTCTCTGAAGTTACATTGACGGTCTGTGATAAAATTTTTCTTCCAAACTGCCTTTTCTAAGTTTAGAAAACTGAAATTTTCTAAATTTTTTCCTTTTTTATTTTTTTGTCTTTGTTGGCAACTATAACTAATTGATATTTAGAACTCCATCCTTGTATCCTACTATTCTACGTTTTCTGTATAGACCGATTGTTCTAGAGTTGGCTAAAATTTACCCATCTTTTTTATTAGTGGTTCTTCTGTGCTCCTTGTTTCTCATTGTCTCATAATTACAGCTCTGGGAAAGGTTTGTAAACTCTAAACATTTACTTGAGATTTGAAATGGATTGAGAACTATACTGCTTAATTTTATATAGAGTCTTCTCTAAAGCTAATAACATAAGAATACAGAGAAATCCGTAAATTGTAAAGAGCAGTGATTCTTAACCTTTTGAGATTCCAATCCCTTTTGAGGACCTGATGAAAGCACTGAATCATCTTCCTAAAAAATGCATACACACATAGGATTTGCTATATAATTTCATGAGGTTTACCAATCCTAAATATAAAATTCTTGTAAGGTGATATTATAAAATTGATTTTTGCATTGTTTTTAGAAATGTCATTCTTAGGTTAATTTCAGCTCAAAAAGTTTTATTTATTAGACACCATTTAGTTCCGTAACCAGAGCGCAGTTGCTCTTTAATTTGGTTATGGTTGAGTGGGATGAGCATAGAACATTGATAACATTAAATAAGTCCTGTAGAGCAGATGTGCCTGTTGATAATGAGATATAGTGCTCTCACAAGATGAATTTTTGCTAAAGGCAATAATAGCTAGGGTTTGTATTCTTACTTTGGGAGTCAAAATTTCCAATTCTGTTACCTCCTTCACGTTTTACTTTCTGAGATATGGCTCTGTGTATTCATTGTAAGGTTTTGTTTTTGTTTTTGTTTTTTTTTTAAAGAAGATAGTACTGTTGGGTTTTAGAATTGTTTCATAAAATTATCATTTAGAAAATGAGCAGAAAGAAAAAGTTTCCACGTAACTGCATGCGGTTATGGAGAGAAAGTTGGCTGAAAAAATGAGTTCTAGTCTGGAACATAAATTCTCCTTAGTAGATGTATTCTTAAAGATTTGCTGGGATACACATTTTAAATTGTTACTTTTGTAATAACTCATTTATGGGTATTTATTTACTACTGGCTGGGTACTATCCTCATCACTATGTGTAATACCACATTTAATTTTTTTCAACAACCCTATGGTATCCATACTTTTAGTATACATATTTTACCAACTGAGCCTAAAGTTTTAGGATATGGTGGGGGCTGGGATTTAAACTGAGGTTGTTGACTCTAAATTCCATACTCTTAACTGCTGTGTTATAGATATTATCCTATAAGTGGCATATGGAACAAGCCACTGTCCTCATACCTTTTTGTATTTTTCAGAATGATCATGTTCCGTGTAAAATAGTCTTGAATTAATTGAATGAAAAAGTCTGCATAATGTGAATTCTAATTACATATAATATTGAAATAAAATACATGAAGCTTTTAAAGCAAGTTTTACTTGGGAAGAATGCATGGTTTAATCTAAGACTTGTTTGTATTTTTAAGACTATTAGTTACAGCTAATGAATGATCATTTATAAGAGAAGGAAAAATACATACATCCTGATGAAACAATATTTCCATAGCATTCTTAGTAGTTTTAAGAATGATTACATAGGTCTTGTTTAATTAGATTTAGACCACACAATATAGTTCCAGGCTATTGTTGTATAGAGTTTTTTTTTTTTCTTTTTTGATTTGTTTTGTGTTTACAGATGGTATTGAAGCCTTGAGTTCAGTACAGGTTATTAAGTGGAACGGCTTCTGATGGAACATTAAGTACTAAGACAAAAAACAGACTTTTATAAATTCTTTGAATTCCCACTTAACCCTTTTATGTTCTTGCAAGTTCATATCTTTTTCTTTCATTAAATGTTACACATTAAATAAGTGTTCATGAATTAGGTAGCTGTTGATGTACCTTTGCTCTTGGAAATATTGTGGTTCAGTTGGGTTTTTTAAAAGAAAATATATAACTCTTTTGTTTTCACTTTTAGAAATTATTCTGAAGGCATTTATAAAATCTTTTCCTCCCTAACAGTACTTTCCCCTATGTATGTGTGTGTGTGTATGTGTGTGTGTGTGTGTGTTTTAGGTGAGGCAACCCTTGGTTGACCTCATAGAGTGCAAGGACATTGTCAGCTTACAATCCTTTATTTTTTTATTTATTTTTATTTTTTTTATTTTTTACACTTATAGCATCTGGTCTTCCTAGGTGATCTCCCATCCAAGTAGTAACCAGGCCCGACCCTGCTTAGCTTCCGAGATTAGATGGTATCAGCTTGTTCAGGGTAGCATGGCCATAAACCCCTATTTTTTAAATAAGAAAAGATCTTTCAAAACAGTAAAGAATTTAAAACTTTAATGTTTTACCTGAAATTGGCTTTTCTAACACATCAGTCTATTTGAATTCCTCTAAAGGTAAATATTTGAAATCAAACAAACAAAACTTCTGTGTACCTCACCCTGTGCTAAGTAATTATGATTGAAAAAAGACTATCTGTCTAGTTAGTGTGGCAAGATAATATATAAAACTACTGGTAAAAAGAGAGTGGGAAAATATGTAAACAATGTACTAATAGAATGTTATAAAGTTTTGTGAAGATACAATAAAACACTTTATTATAAAATGCTTAAAGTGTGGTACAGACAAATATAAACAGGTAAGAGTTTATTTAGATCAGCATGGATTGGATCCTTATGGCAGTTTTCATGAAGGAGCTAAAACTTGGACTTGCCAGTTGGCTGAGAGGAAGAAGGCATTTTATATAAAGAAAATAGTCTTTTTCACTTAGAAAATTGGGAGTTTTTTCTACAGAATAATCTTAGTAAATTAGATGTGTGGTTTTCTTGATTAAGCTCATGATAGTAATAATTTTTTAAAAGTAGTTAGCATGTTAAAACACTTAAGAACCTATGTGTAAGCATTGTGTTTTGCCCTCTATAAAATATATTATCTCATTTAAATCTCTCAGCATTCTATGAGGTAGTCACTCTTATCCCCATTTTACAAATGTAGAAACTGGGGCTCAGAGAGGTTAAATAACGTGTCCAAGGTATCATAAGTGGAAGAGCCAATACTCAAATTTAAGATTGAATTTAGAGGCCTTGCTTTTAATCACAAGTGATTCAATATAATCCACTTTTACTTAACCTAGCACAGTTTATGAAATACATTTATTTCCATAATTTCATTATGCATCATAGTTTTTACCATTATTTCTTCTAAATGTTATTTCTTCAATGATTAAAATGAATATTTGAACTTGTTGAAGTAAGTAGGAGCTTGGATTTGAGCTAAACTTTTTTTTTTTAATTTATGCCTACAGCACCTGGTCTTCCTAGGTGGTCTCATCCAAGTAGTAACCAGGCCTGACCCTGCTTAGCTTCCGAGATCAGACATCAGGCTTGTTAAGGGTGGCATGGCCATAGATCATGAGCTGTGGCTCCACTGAGGTGCGAACCCAGGACTTCTGCATATTAAGCAGATATGCTAACGGCTGCACTATAGAACCATGTCCTCAAACTAAACTTCTGAGTTCAAATCTTGACTCTGCCTCTTGCTGGCATGTTTAAATTATTTAATCTTTCTATGTCTTACTTTTATCATCTATAAAATGTTTAAGTACAAACAGTTTGAACCTATGATGTAGGGCATATTGTTAGTCTAAGGTCCTCTTAAGGAGACTAGTAGAATATGAACTTCATTTAGAACTAAATAGAGTATGAACTTCATTTAGAGCTAAGTAAGAGAACTGGCAAAAGTACTGTTGCAGAGCATTGAGTGTATTTATAGCTAAACGAAACAAAAGTGGGAATTGCAAAGGAAGAATAAAATGTACATGTTAAATATCTGACAATATAGGAATTGTTTATAAAACTTTTAAAAATTAAGAGAACTGGGAAGTATAAAATTGGAGGTAGAATAAGTTTGGGGATTGCTTCTTCTGTAATGGCTGGAAGTCAACGGACATCATTTAAAACTGACAAATTCGTAGAAGTATAAGCATACTTAACAGTACAAAGGTAAACACAGAAAAATAATACTATTGACTAACTGTGTAGTGCAAGAGGGTCAGTATGATTACACAAGTTATTTTCTTTAGTGCTTATAGTTATTGTGTAAAGAAATAGAGGGTTAATGGTATTAAACAAAATTATTTAAAATTACGGTTATAAGATAGAACCAGAAACAGAACAAAAATACAAATCATCCCAATTATCTGAAAAATTATAAATATAGAAAAAGAAAATCAGTAACAGTTAAAATATTTTAAAGTATAAAACAAAACATAGCAAAGTAAGATAGAACTAGCAGCAACCATATCTGTCATACCAATAAATTTTAAATGGCCTTATTAGCCTATTGAAAAGATTTTTAGATTGACTCATCAAAGTCTGATATTTTTTTCTTTTTTCTTTTTTAGCTGTATAAGGCAGCCAGTGAAAACAGTGGTTCAAAAGTTGAAAGGGCACAAGTATATACATAAAAGCAAATAAAAAGAAAACTAGGATGTGGTCTTAACATGAGACAAAGTGGAATTCAGGCCCAAAAGCATTATTTAAGACTAAGGAAAAGTACTTCATAAAGCTAAAATATGTATTTGAAAGTGAACATTTAACATTATGAGTGTCTTTCTACTAAATACATGTATATTAAATAACGAAGTAACTTTCATAAAGCAAGTTTCAGGAGATACCAAGAGAAATAGGCATAAATACATTAGTAGTAAAAGAATTTTAATTCTTGGTCTAAGACAGATCAAATGGGGGGAAAATAGGGATATGGAAGACCTAAAATAAGTAATAGTATAGATTTGATGAATATATAATGAACTTGACCCTGAAAACAGAGCACCCCTTTTATTAGGTCTCATGAAACATTCACAGAAACACCTATAAATGCCCCCCAAAAAACTTCAATAACTCTCATAAAAGAAAAATAGTATGGAAAAATCACAATGTACTAAAAATAAAGGCTTCTCTACTTGAATATTAAATTCAAACAATTCTTGGATCAGTGGAGAATAAAAACGGAAATTGTAGATTGTACAGACGACCATAGTAATGAAAGCACTAGGGAATTATAACTTACCAAAAATGACCTTTGAAGTAGATTCGTGTCCATAGAAGAAATGGAGAAAATTACCAAAGAATAAACTCCCCCCAAAAGTACCAGAACATAGAAAAAGAAAGAAAACTCTCACATTTTTTGGTGAGGCAACTAAAACATTGATATCAAAACCTGACAAAGATTGCACAAAAGAAGAAAACACAAAAAAATAAACTCACTTATAACTATAAAAGCAAAACTCTTTTAAATAAATGGGATCTAGCAGCACATTAGGCTAATACATCATGATCAAGAAAAGTTAATTCAGAGTATGAGCAGATAGTTCACTATTAGGAAATCTGTTAGTATAATTTGTTTTATTGATAGGCCAAAGGTGAAAAATCATATGAGCATCTCCAGTTATCTAATGAAAAGTGTTTGACAAAATTCAACACTGAATTTTTATGAATAGCATTCAATAAAACAGTAATTAATGGCTATTTCCTTACATTATGTATACATATCTGTATATACATATGTGTATCTCAAATCCCAAGTCATGCTTAATGGTGATAGACTAAGTCTTTCCTACCAAAGAAAGGAACAAGGCAAGACATCTCAATGTTATCACTGCTGTTTAACATGGTACTACAAATAATAGCCAACTCAGACCAGAGAAAGAAATTTAGAGAAATAACAAGTTTGAAACAAGAAGGTAACTGTCACTGTTAGCATGTGATATGGGTGAATATATGGAAGACCTACCAGAATCGACTGAAAAATTGCTCCAAAAAGAGAATTTGATAAGATAGCAGGATACAAAATTAATATTAAATCATTAACCTTCATACAACAATAAGAAGAAGATGGGCAATATCACAGAAGAAGAAAAAGTCACATTTACAAGCAAACTGAATGATAAAATACTTAGGAATAAGCAAACCCAATATGTCAAAAAAATACTGAAAGATTTTAAAAAAGACTTCAAAAAAATGCTATCGTCTCAATAAGAAGTTTCAGCATTAATGTTGAATTCTCCATAAATTATTTATTTGATGCAGATTCAATAAAAATACATTATTTTTTTATGGAATTGACAAAATTAATTTATATAGTAAAATAAACAGTAATAACAAGGAAAACAGGGTGAAGGGAAAGCAGTGGATAGGGATTATTGAAATTATACTCACATAAAGCCTCAGTGTGTGTTTATTTATTTATTTACTGGTTTTGGGAGGTTTTTTTACACCTACAGCGCCTAATATTCCTAGATAGTCTCCCATCCAAGTACTAACCAGGCCTGATCCTGCTTAACTTCCAAGATCAGACAGGATCGAGCACATTCAGGGTGGCATGGCCATAGACAAGCCTCAGTATTTAAAACAGTGTGGTGTCTAGCATTTAAATAAATAATGAATAGAAATCCAGAAATAAACCTAAATATATGTAAGAATGGAAATCCTAACTTACATCTTAATACCTACAGGAATATAAACCTAAATAATAAATCTAGAAATAAACGTAAATACAGGAATTTAGTACATTAATAAGGTGATATCTGAAATTAGTAGGAAAAGACTTTAATAAATGGCTTTGGAGTAATAAGAAAAGAATAAACTTTGAACATTCATTGTATACTAGGATATACTACACATGAGTTAAAATGTAAAGAATAAGCCATAAATGGATTCACTAGAAGAAAATGGGTGAATTTATTTATAATCTTGGCATGCAGAAAGCCTTTCTAATTAATCAAAATTTAGAAACCATTTTTTTAATGATAAATTTGACTAAAAAATAAAAATCATGGTACATTCATACAATGGAATATTTTTCAATGCTAAAAGGAAATGAACTATGAAGTCACAAAAAGACATGGAGGAACCTTAAATGCCTATTGATGAGTGAAAGAAGCCAATCTGAAAAAGTTACATATTGTATGATTATAACTGACATTTTGGAAAAGGCAAAACGCAGTGGTTCCTCGGAGGTGGGGAGGAGAGAGAGAAAGAAAGGGATGACTAGGTGGAGCACAGAACTTTTAGGGCAGGGTAATTTGTGAATGATACTGTGATGTTGGATACGTGTCATTATACATTTGTCAGTACCCATTGAATGTACAACACAAAGAGTGAACCCCAATGTGAACTATGAATTTTGGGTGATAATGTATCAGTGTTGATTTCATCAATTATAACAAATGTACCACTGTGATGCAGGATTTTGATGGTAGGAGAGGTCATGGTTGGGGTGGTGGGAGGGAGGTATGTGGGAACTTTATATACTTTTCACTCAATTTTTTGTGAACCTAAAAATAAAAATCTCTTAAAAAATAAAAATCTCTTTTATTAGAGACTCACAATCAAAATAAAAATCTTGTGAAAGTAAAACTGTATAAGCAAAATCAAGAGATAGTTTGGTAACCTAATAGAAAAATAGACAAGTGATACAAGAATAGACAGAAAAGGTGACAGATAATGGATGACCCATAACCATTTTAAAAAGATGATCAATGTTATTTATAGTATGAGAAATGCAAATTAACTAATAAAGCTAACATTTTTTCACTTATCAATCATGTTGGTAAAAATCTAAAAGTGTTAGGAAAAAAGTCTCTGGTAAGGCTGTAGGGCAGCAGCTGCTCATGAATTATTAATTAATTACTCTTGGAAATGTGAAAATGTACATTGCCATGGAGGGAAACATGGCAGTATACCTCAAAAGTAAATTTGCATTTATCTTTTAACTCAGCAGTTTTACTTCTGAAAATTCATAGCTGTTCTTGCCCATGAATGAAACGATATGTACATATAGCCATTTATTTCAGCATGGTTTGCAAAGATTAGAAACAACTCAAGTGTTCATCCATAGTGGACTAAGTAATTAAATTATAGATTATGGTACATTTTACAGTGGAATACTATGCCATGTGAATGCATTTATGTAAAATTACATTTTTTTTTACCTATAGCACAATACTTCCTGAGTTTTTCTACCAAAGTAACAGAGAGAATATATAAACTAGTGGTATAGAGGATTGTAGTAACCAGTTTTTAAAAAATTTCTACTTTATCTTTAAAATCAGTGGGCTTACTATATTCTTCTGTAGTCAAGTCTATTTTTAATGTAAAATTAATTTTAAAAACTTATCATTGAGTGATTCTGCTCCAGGAAGATACACTTTTTTATGTGCCTTCTCTTACTCCTGATACACTTCTACTTCTGAGAAGCATATAGTGAAGCAAGTTTTTTCCAGACTGATTTTTCAGATGAAGGACTATAATCTGTGAACAATTAGAAAAGCCTTATATTTATTTGTTTCAAAATAATTTAACACATTTCTCTTCTAATATTGAACATTTTCAACACCTGATACCTAATTTGATTTATTGGTAATCAGGCATTATTAATGATGTAGTGGTTTGTCCATTATATTTCTCTGTTACATATACATGTTCAATATATGTCTATGTAAAATATTCTCTTTAGCAGGATGAAGTTAAAGGAAGTAGATCTTACGGCCATGCAGGCATGGAGCCCTGCCCAGAATCATCCCATTTACCTAGCTACAGGTAAGTTCAACAGAAAAAATAGTGCAGTTACCAGATTTCTTCTTTTCCACATCTGGCTTACTCACACCTGTTTCTTTAAGATTCATTTAAAGCTTCATCTCTAGAAAGCATCTCTTTCCCTGGCAGAGTACTTCCCTTCTTCCTGCCATTTGAGTTCAGTGACCTTCCTCTGTGTTCCCATAGCACCTGTATATTATTAATCATGATATAGTATCTTCACCACTTCATAAGAGTTTTATCTTTTTTGTTTTATCTTTATCCCCCAGTATTAAGCACTATATATAACATATAAAAATAGTTAATATCAATTTGATTGAATGAACAATTGTTATGCTAGCACACACACACACACACACACACACACATATAACTTTATATATAAATTTATATATATAAAGTTGGAGTTATATCATTAGTGACTATGAACAGATATGGCACTGTTTTTGCAGAAAGTTTCAAAAATATCTACAGGCTTAAAAAAATTGTCTGCACTACTGTTCTTAACAGTAATGTATGGTTCTTAACCATCTCTGAGCCCCGTGTTAGGATCTCATTGCTGTAGTAATTTAAACATCTCAGTGGCACATGTGCTGAGATTTCAGCCACTAATACAGCACTCATGAATGAGATAATTGAAAAACATGCATTTAATTTTTCTTTTGTATGATTTTCTCTGAGTCTTTTATTTTTGTATACATAGTTACCATAAATGTATTTTCTGTAGGAACATCTGCTCAGCAGTTGGATGCAACATTTAGTACTAATGCTTCTCTGGAGATATTTGAATTAGACCTTTCTGATCCATCCTTGGATATGAAATCTTGTGCCACTTTCTCCTCTTCTCACAGGTATGAGATTCAACCTTAAATTTACATAATGACATTTAATTATATGTTGTGATTGATGCCTAGTTTGTCTAAAAATATGCCATTAGAAACTGCAAAGAATACCATCAATGATATGAAATATTTTGTGAAAAAATATGATTGAATTTCTTGGAAGAAGAGTCTATGGCAACTGATTTTTTTTTAATTGCCTACTGTTATGTGTAGGACAGGAAGGATTTTTTTCCTCATGATACATACAGTAGAGTTACTTTCTTTTAACTCCTTTATCTTACCAGTTTACAAAAAAAGAGGTATTAGTCAACTAGAAAAAAGTAGTTAGTTGGATATGAACATTAAGATATTAATAGTGATTATCTCAAAATAGTAGGTTATTTTAATTTTTTTCTTGTACTTAACATAGATATGAAAATACATTTCACAGAGAATTTTACTAACATGATTCCTTATACAATAGGTATTTGGATCACTTTTCCAATCACTATTTACTCCTTGTAATGCAGAGATAGTATGTTTTCATTTCAGTAGTAACAGTGCTTTATTGCCTCAGTAGCTTGGCAGATTTTGGTGAAGAGATTGTTCCTTAGCTAACATAATACAGCTCAAATCGTGGAGTCTTAAGGGACCACTCATATTTTTCCAAGCTCTTCTACTGTGATGTGAATCCCAGATACTTTTTATCTAGCAGTTTTTCTACTCACCACCATCTGTCATCATATACCTCCATGCCACCTTCATATTTCATCTCCATGCCAAATCATAATCTTATTCTCCACTAGTTGAGGTACTTATCATAATAGACATAACTTTGATGTCACTTTTCTACTGTCAGAATACATTATTTTTTCTTAAAAAATGACAGATCACTCCCTTTAGTAACAGACCACTTGTTGGGGAGTACTTCTATAATCAAATAGAGTTAAGGAAATGGTTAAGGAGCTCTATTTTTCAGATGAACCAAAAGCAGCTTAGGAAGATGAAGTAATTTCTCACAGTTTCTAAATGGTAAAACCATTTAAAAGCTCATATCTTTTGACACAATCAAGTATGTGTAATCACACTGTATTACCTCTAGAGAAGAGTCTTTTTGTTCTTTAAGATTACAAAATCAAATAAGCACATACGAATATAAATAAAACTAAAATGCCAAATCTTACAGTTATCAGGAATAGAGGAGAAGCAATGTTTTAATTTCAAATTCTTTTCTACATTTATTTTATTTCAAAAATGAGTTATTTTACTTACTTTCTCTTACAGGTACCACAAGTTGATTTGGGGGCCTCATAAGATGGATTCTAAGGGAAATATCTCTGGAGTTCTGATTGCAGGTGGCGAAAATGGAAATATTATTCTTTATGATCCTTCTAAAATTATAGCTAGAGACAAGGAAGTAGTGATTGCCCACAATGACAAACATACCGGCCCAGTGAGAGCCTTGGATGTGAACATTTTCCAGGTTAGACTTTTGACATGTATTCATAATTCTTGAGAGATGTGCTGCTTATGTGAAATAAGTATATGAACCTACTATATGTAAGTCTTGGAACCGGAAGCTAAAAATATGTGCCTGTGTAGGTTGATGAGTGAATATATTTGTTTTGAGGAATGAAGGATTCACAGCTGAGTTCAGGATAGGTAATAGTAACTCCATGACCCAGCTGATGGGTTTAATTTAGAGATGCCTGGACATATCACTGCATCTGACTGGACATTTTTTAAACGTTAGGAACCCCAAGGTTGGAAACCTTGCCTTTTAAAAAATTTGTGCTTAATCAGCATTAGTTTGGTGCTGTGGTGTCTGGGTTAATCCACTTTCTTACTAATTGAGAAATTCTGTGTGTTTGTGACAAAGAGATTACTGCTCTATCAAATAATTAGAAATATACACAAATATAGTGCAAATTTAATTAATAGACAATTAAAGAGTCTACTGTTGCCATCATAAATATTACTAAATGTTAATTATATAAATGTGTAGGTTAATATCTTGAGTTAATAGGATACTAGAGTATAATAACCAAAAAATGAATATTATCTTAAGAAAGTTTAAATTAGTTATTTTTCTTGTATTACAAATAGATACTTAGGGTATAAAAATATAAAACCCAAACTTCTAATTTCTACAGTTTGTGATATCTCTTTTGGTTAGTGTCTTGCAGATTATAAGTGGCTATTACCAAAGAATTCCTCTGTTTTCATATGTTGATCAGAGAGGAATTTATGAGGGTGAACAATAAAGGATGAAGGTTAATACACAAAGCTCATTTTAGGGTCTTTCTTACTGTAAAAGTATGCAACAGAGATAACCTATAAATATTGCTACCTGAAACAAGGTTGAGTGTAAATGTGGTAGAATTATATAAGGATTTAAGACAGGAGATTTTTCTAGCCCTGTCTTGATCTGGCTCTAGAAGCTGGCTTTGTAGTATCCTGAGATAGATGCTGTTATTTTAGGATTCATTTATTTGTCTGAAAGCAATAATTGCTGACCTGTTTCTGACTCTCAATCAGATCTCTTTCCAGAGTTGCAAAACTACCAATGATAATCCTCGAATGGTTGCATGATTGTTTTAAGAATTTTTCCATGTAATTATGTTTTAATGCCTTGTTTTAAAGTGTCAGTACACGTATTATCTTTTTAAGTTAAATAGAATTTTATAATACGTTTCTCTAAAAAACCATTTAAATTTTAGATTGTTATGTATAGAATGTAGGAATTCCTACATTTTGCTTTTTTAATTAAATAGAAAAATTGTATATCCTAAAACTGACAGGTCTTTTGTAAGTGCTGTTTAGTTATTAATTATTTTTTATTGCAGACTAATCTGGTAGCCTCTGGTGCTAATGAATCTGAAATCTATATTTGGGATCTAAACAATTTTGCAGCTCCAATGACACCAGGAGCCAAAACACAGGTATTACATTAATTTTGATATAATCAAAAGAACAAAATCAGTTCTATACTTATATTATTTTAGTTTTTCACACAAAATTGACTTTTTAAAAAATCAGTATTTATTTGTATTTTGTTCATAATTTATGAAGCGATCCTCTCAGTAAGTCTACTAGACCTATAGTACCCACCTGGTACTATACATAGCTATTATATTATTGACTATATTCCCTATGCTGTACTTACATCCCCATGACTATTTTGTAACTACCAATTTATACTTCTTAATCCCTATACCCTTTTTCAGACAAAGGGAGACAAATACCATATGATCTCACTTATGTGTGGAATCAAAAAAAAAAAAAACAAAATAAAAACAAAAACAGACTCTTAGATACAGAAAACAAACTGATGGTTTACAGATGAGAGGAGGATTGAGGGGGCCTGGGTGAAAAAGGTAAAATCAATGTTTAGATGTCATTGATTTTCCTTCAGTGTAGTAAAGTCTTAATAAATATGTTTTTTCAAAATATCAGTTGAAGTCCTTCAACATCAAATATTTATTCAGTGCCTGCCATCTGCCAGAGACTGATGTGCTAGACATACAGTAGTGAATAAAACAAATAGGTTTTCTTAGATATGTTGAGAAGTTAGGAATGTAAAGCAAATTTGTGAATGAATAGATCAAATTTTTAAGTAATCCATTTTTAAAAAAGAAAGGTCAGATTTTGTAGTTAAATTTGATTATAATTAAGAAATGGATTTTAATCGTTTATTTTTATAGCCCCCAGAAGATATTAGCTGCATTGCGTGGAACAGACAAGTTCAGCATATTTTAGCATCAGCCAGTCCCAGTGGCCGGGCCACTGTATGGGATCTTAGAAAAAATGAACCTATCATTAAAGTCAGTGATCATAGTAATAGGGTAAGTATAAGAGTGATTTGTGATGAACACGTATTTCTGCTATAGGTATTCCTATATTGTTTGTCAGACTTGGCAATGAATCAGATTTCTAAAAAGTCAGATCCTATCTTGGACCAATCATGTTGGAATGAGAGGATTTTTCCTTGAGGAAAATAATAAAATTCCCAGTAAACTATATTGAATATTATTAATGATGAGAGATTGGTTAATCAAGGGGCTTATTCCATGATGCACTGGTTATTTTGTTTTGCTCGTTTTTTGAAAGCATTACAGCAATTTTTTAATTCATTTTTGGCTTTTTTTAGAATGTACAGATTTTTCCTGCTAGTAATCTTATGGCTGTGAACATGTAGTTTCCAAACTCTTGGCTTCATCTCTTCCGATTAAATACTGTAAAGTGCGCTAATATCCTTCTCTCACTTGCTCAGTGCACATTAAGTTGTGACCTTACAAATTACTTAATATTATTTCATCATTTGCTATAAGGTAATTTAGACAGAGTTAAGGTCTTATTTTTATTAGTTTTTAAGTACATGGTATGGTTTTACATTTTCAAAAACAAGTTTGCATAAATCAGAGTACATGTATAATTTTAAAATAATAACAAAAAGCTATTTAGAAACATTTCTTCAGGGTATTATTTTTCAATGACTCGGGAGTTTTAAAACAAGTTTCAGTGGAATAAAGCATACAATAAGCATCTTAGTCTTCTAGATAATTCTCAGTGTTAATTTACCCCCCAGTGAAAATTTAATTGGTAGTTGTTGCTTTAGACAGTCTCTCTTGATTTTTCTGATAAAACAGAAGGTATGGATTTTCTTTGTTATTAAAATCTTTATTCTTTATTTTCATTTTTTTGAAAGTATTAAATTTTAAACTTACATAAAACTTTCCTCCTAGTTACAATTTTGACAGGAAAATATATTTTTGGCATAGAATTATTTTGGCTCAGAATGATTTTATACATCAAATAGCTGGATGAATTGAAAACATTTAAATTTTTCACTTTTAAGACTACTGTTTAATAAAATTTAGTAGTTTTAGAAGGTTGGTTTTTAAATAAACTAAGCCTGCACTGATGTGTTCTACTGTTTGTTTCAACAAAGGCATATTCCTTACGGTCATTTTGGCTTTTTGTAAGGTAATATGATTGATAAAATGTGAGCCTTAACTATCTGCAGATGCATTGCTCTGGGTTGGCGTGGCATCCTGATGTTGCTACTCAGATGGTCCTTGCATCTGAAGATGATAGGTTACCAGTGGTCCAGATGTGGGATCTTCGCTTTGCCTCCTCTCCACTTCATGTCCTGGAAAACCATGCCAGGTATCATGTTGCTCTTCCAAGGAACTTGATTTGTTTATTTTTTAAAACATATTTATTTACTACTTGAATTATCAGATAATTTTTATTCAGTTAGGGAATCTACTTTGTCTCTATCTTGTATAAATATAAATGATTGTTTTTTATTTAAAGTACTAGTCATCTGATTTTCTCTAGCCAGATCATATCATAACAACATGAAAATGTGTAGCAGATTTTTCACTACTTATTCAAGTAATAATTAATAGATCAAAATTTCAGTGTATCATACAACACTTTGGGACAAATCTTAACATTATACAATTTGCTTTTTATTAGGGTCATCATACTTAGAGTCTTCCATTACACTCAATTTCAACAGCAGTTGAAAAGTTTGTTTTATTTCTAAGTTTTTATTTCAATTTAAAAGCAAACATTTTTGAGAAATTAGGTGGTTCATTCTGCTTTTAATTTTAATAAATGTGAGGATGGTCTCAAATGATATGAGTTTTCTCATGTTAGTTTTAGTAGCATTAAATTTAATTAGTAATTTAACACATTTCCTATCATTGATATTTAAATACCCAGGGAGTTTATATATATTCTTTCAATATTTTTAAACAAGAAACAAACTCTTTATAATGTTACAGGATTTTTAAAGTAACGTTGGGCTTTTTTTCTTTTTTCCTAATTAAGGATATATAAACTAAAAGTTTAGATCCCTTTTTCCCCTTAGTGTGTAAATAATGGATTTACACACTAAGAAGTCTTAAAGTTGTGACCTCTCCTTAAGCTTATTATAAAAGGAGAAAAGAGTCTGGTCAAAATTAAATGCTATTAAGATGATATGCTTCAGTCAACTTTCTGGTTAAGAAGGGGTGATTCTGAGAAGTTTTAATATTTTTCTCATGTTAGATAAGGTTTTATTTATTCATTCAACACATTCTTATTGAACGTTACTCCATCAAGTACTGTACTAGGATTCAGTAATGTAATAGAGAAAAATTCATGCCCTGAAGGAGCTTACATTGTAGTGGGAAGATAACTAACACTTATATAACATGTAAAGTGTGCAAACACTTTAAATGTTAGCTTGATTAATCCTTATAACCTGTGGTGTAGATACTATTATCCCTTTTTACAGATTGAAAATTGAAGCTCAGCAAAGTTAAACTTGGCCTGGGTCACATAACTAGTCAGGTGCTGACTTCCAGTCCAAACATTCTGATCTCAGAGTGGGTGCTCTTAACACTATATTCTACTGCCAGTTTTCAGAATGGTCGTAAATTTGGCAAGACAAAACCATACAGGGTGCCAGGAGCAGATCAACTTTTCTATTCTCAATTTTCTCCCTCTAATAAATGCAAGAGTTGGGTTATATGACCTTTAAGGTCCCTCCTCCCCCCAAAAAAAGTCCCTTCCAGTTTTGCAATTCTTTGATTTGTTTTTTAATGCTCAGAATCGAAATGTTCTTTAAAATGTGATATTAAATATGATACAATTTTTTTAAAAGGCATTCTTGACATGCCTTGAAATTCTTGACACGCATGATTGGATTCTAAAGGGAAAAGGCAGTTATAAAAAGTACATTATTGATGCAGTTGAGGAAATTTAAATATGGACTGTATATCTTAAAAGTATTGCATATAAGTAATAAGTATATTCAGTATATTATTATGGTAATGTAAGAGAATATTCTTTCCCTGGAGTTGCGTATGTGAGTGATGTTTCATGATATCAGCAATAAATTCTCAAATGGTCAATCTGTGTATATGTAGAGAGACGGAGATAGAGACAGTAAAGTAAATGTGGTCAAATTGATTAAGTGAGGGTTATAAGGATATATACATCTATCAAAGTGCCTTATAATATTTTAACTTCTTAAAATAAACTGTTGGAAATGAAAGTCATTCTTAAACAATTTGGGTCACTTTCCTATACCATAATTTCCCAATTCTGAGGTGATTTAGATGTTAAGAAATATCAAAAACATCTTTTTTGAGGAAAGAAAAATACCATAAAATATACACTGATATTGAGGCTTATCTTTATTTTGGAAATTAAAAAAAAAAACTATCTTAGAACTACTGTAACATTTTCAGGAGAATTGAGATATGGTGATTTTTATGTTTTTGATTTAAGAAATATGCAAACATAATTCTAATTTTTAGTATTTTTCCAGTATCTAGCTTTTTCTAGTATCCAGTATTTTCTAGTAGTATTTCTAGTATCTAGTATTTAAATTCTAGTTTCTAGTACTTTCTTCACGGTATGTGGAGTGTTAACTTTCTATCTCTAAACAACAAAGGCATGATGTAGAAAAGACAAACTTAATATTTTTTTCTAGGTGGTGGGATACAGGAGACTTTTATTTTCACTATTCTAATGTGAATTTTTAGAACATTTACCAAAAATGTTGCTTTTGTAATACTTAGATAAAAAATCAAGTTTTTAAAACACAAAAAGAACTATAAAATCAGATTTTTCATATTTAGATCTATAATACTTTATGAGACAAATTTAAAACTTTTTCTTTTAATTAAAAATATTTAATATGCTAGGTGTCTTATAACAAAAGCTAGAAAATCTAAACAAAAAGTAGAAAATATGAAATAGTTAAATTTCCTACTCATCCAGAGGTAAACATTTTTTTTATTTTCAATTGAAGTTAATTTTCAAATTATTTTAGTTTCAGATATACAGAATAGTAGTTAGACATTTGTTTAATTTACAAAGTCATAGGTAAAACATTTTATTGTGCATATCTTTATATATACATAGCTCCACTTATGCAAATGTATAATTATATATTTTTATGCAAATTAATGTACACAGTTGACCATTTTTTTATGAACTGTGAACACCATGTAACAGTAAGAAATAAATGTCTACAAAATATTTTTTAAATTAAATTGTTTATTCATGTGACATTGGTTAATGTTTTTCAAGTGTACAATTCTATAATACATCATCTGTATATTGCATTGTATGCTCACCACCCAATGTCTCGTCACCATATATTTGGCCCCCTTAACCCTCTTCATGCTCCCCACTCCCCTTCCCCTCTAGTAACCAGCATACTGTTGTTTGTGTCTATGAGCTTATTTGTTTTTGTTTGTCTATAACATAATTTGTAACATAATTTTAACTACACATTTTCTCATCTAAAGATAACCTGTAATTTATTATTAAATAGTTCATGTTGGGCATTTGTTTTTAGTTTTTGCTGTCATATTCTGCACATTATACAGAATATCTTTGTAATGATCAAAGAGCATACACGTTACTCAGTTGCTTCCAGAAAGATTACATGAAATTATTCTTCTGTTAGCAGTCTCTAAAATTTAGAAATAATTTGGAGATTTGGTCTTTTCAAGATTAAAAATTTCTCCATCTCTTTGTTTTTTATAAGGGGAATTTTGGCAATTGCTTGGAGCATGGCAGATCCTGAATTGTTGCTCAGCTGTGGAAAAGATGCTAAGATTCTCTGCTCCAACCCAAACACAGGAGAGGTATGGGGAGGAAATGGTCTTCAAACTACAGCTATCATAATATTTTAGCTGAATAAGGAATTTTCCATATGGGTTCTTTAATGCATTTTTACAGTTAAGTACATCCTTAGATGTCCTAGATGGAGGTACATGTGAAATGTTCATCTAGCAGATACTTTTGTCACAAATATCTAAGCTCAGCTGTTTCATCTGGGAAAATCGGTAATTGAAATAGTATATTTGCAACTAGTAATCACCCCATAAGGTGTTTACCTAGATTCAGAAATACTTAGTTTGATTTATTTAACATGTGGTTTTTGGAAATCAGCGTCTCTAGAGTAGGAGTATTCAAAGTTTGAGTCTTTTTCCTGCTTTACTATTCTTGAAAATCCTCTTTGGCTTTTGGAAATCAGTATATATAGATTTTTAATCTCTCTTCTGAACTCTCTAGCAAGAATGTAATGCTTTTTAATGTATTTCTCATGTTCTACACATAGAAATTTGGATGTAGGAAATGTTACCTATTAAATATAAATGTTATATAATTATAATTTTATTTGCTTTAGGTTGTGGACTAAAAATTTCTTTTAACTTTTTATTATTTTTAATAGTTGAATGGTTTTCCTCTCTTTTAGTATTAGACAAGAGACCACAAATTTTAATTATAGCATTTAAATATTTACCTTTTCTAAATTTTTAGATTAATGAAAGTGTTTTGCTAGTTACCATGATGGAATGTTTGTAAAAATAAAATGTCTTAGGTTTTAATCTATAACATTAAAATAAAAACACTTTTGTTATTTGGTTTGTGATTTTAAGTCTTTAGATACAGTGATGTCTATAAGAATTTAGAAACATTAAAGTTATAGGAGACAAGAGAAAAAGTTAAGAGATTTGTAGACCAAATAATAAGTCTTGCATTTTTACACTGTGCCTTCCCAGGTAAGTTCAAAATTCATGGAAAATACGGTTCTAATATTCTCAGTTATGTAATTTGATAGAATGAATTTTTTGCATATGGTTAGTTTTGTATGCTTGGATTTTTTTTAGTGCAGCTGAAAAAGTTTAGTAGATTTTTATTCAAGTGCAAATTAAGAATACACAAGTGATTCAAATATGAAGCTTTGAATCTTAACCAAAGTGTAAGCATCAGAAACAAGCAGGCGAAATACCTTTTTGCCTAATTCTGTTTTTCCAATAAAGTAAAACTTGATTATAAATGTCAAATGAAGCAAAAGTAAAGCTAAAAAACAGCTTTATTGAGGTATGATCTATATACTATCCAATTCAGCCATCTAAAGTGTACAATTCAGTGGTTTTTAGTATATTCACAGATATATGCAACCATTACCACAATCTATTATATTTTATTTATTTTTAACCACTAAAATTTTTTTTTTGATTACAGTTGACATTCAGTATTATTTTACATTAGTTTCAGGTGTACAGCATAGTGGTTAGACATTTATATAATTTATGAAGTGATTTCCCCCAATATAATTTGACTAATTTCTTAAAGCCACAAAACCTGTGCTCCTATGAGCATCAATTACAATCACTCTAATTTTGAGTTAGCAATAATTATTACCACCGTAAAGTTTTTATATCAGCTGTTCTTAAAATTTTTTTGTATTTTCCTTCTGAAGAAAATTTCTTTGCTAAATTATGTTTCTGTTATGCAGTAATAAGAATGATGTATGTATACCTATTTTATCTCTTGACTAAAATCCAAATTTCTCAGCGAATTCCTCCTTCTCAAGGTAATTTTTTAAGTTTGGTCTTCAGATAGTCAAAATATAGGTGTTTAGATCTTGGCAAGGAAAAACAGTTGGATAGGATGCAACTGATCTTTTAGAGTTTAAGTTAATTCTGATAGAGTGTTGTGGTCTTTCAGATGCATCCGTTAATAACATTTCGATAATAATGGAAAAACCTCAGTTTTTAAGATTTGCCTTTTCCAAATCTGGTTGAAATTTCAAGTAGCATTTATTTTATCATAATAGATTGTCTTAATGGATTTTTCTTGCAATTTTAAGATCATAAAAATTTTTGAGAAATTTTTATAATTGTTTTTTCTGGCTAGAGATACTTTCTAAAAGAAAAATTTTAAGCTCTACTTATTGATTGTCTCTATTCAGGTGTTTTGAGTATAAAGTGGCTATACTGTTTTCTGACTTTTTTTTTTTTTTTTGACCTAGGTGTTATATGAACTTCCCACCAATACACAGTGGTGCTTTGATATTCAGTGGTGTCCCAGAAATCCTGCTGTCTTATCAGCTGCTTCCTTTGATGGGCGTATCAGTGTTTATTCTATCATGGGAGGGAGCACAGATGGTTTAAGGCAGAAACAAGTTGACAAGGTAGTAGGAAATGTTAAAATTTTTTATTGTAACAACTGAAAAAAATCATCTTATTGTGTAATTATTCTGAGAGTGACATTACCGATCAATATACTGATCAATTAGATAATTATGATTAATGAATTTATTGAATATGACTTAAAAACATGTCATATAGTCAGTCTTATATGTAAGTTACAAATTCTCTCTCTCTTTTTCTCTCTTAGCTTTCATCATCTTTTGGGAATCTTGATCCCTTTGGCACAGGACAGCCCCTTCCTCCATTACAAATTCCTCAGCAGACTGCTCAACATAGCATAGTGTTGCCTCTTAAGAAGCCACCTAAGTGGATCCGAAGGCCTGTTGGTGCTTCTTTTTCAGTAGGTGGATTGTTTTCTGTCCATAATCACACAGGATTTACCATAGTAACGTGTTGTTATAGGATCACTCGGATGGAATAAGATTGAATTTGAGATGTGTCTGTGGCTTTTTTATCACTTAAAATGGTTTCTCAGGAAAAGTGGAACCAACTCCCTTTTTAAAAAAATTGTGGTAAAATATATGCAACAAAATTTAGTATTTTGACAATTTTAAAACATAACGGGTTCAGTGGGATTAAGTACATTGACATTGTTCAACCACATCATCCACCCTCCTACTCCAACCTTATTAAACTTATCTTCGTTTTCTATGTCTCCTCCCTTTGTTTCTTTCTTTTAATTGCCAGTTTTTTTCTTTTATGGTAAAAAACAACATAAAACTTACCATCAGCCATTTTTAATTGTATAGTACAGTATATTAACTATATGCATATTGTTATGCAACAGATCTCTTAAACTTTTTAATCTTGTAAAACTGAAACTCTCCACCTATTGAACAACAACTGCCAATTTTTCCCTCCCCTGTTCCCCTGGTAATCACATTCTACTTTCTGTTTCTATGACTTTGATACTTCACATCTCAAAGTGAAGGATAGCATCATGCAGTATTTGTTTTTTTTGTTTAGTTCATTTTATTTAGCATAAAGTCCTCATTTCATCCATGTTGTGGTGTGTGGCTGATTTTCCTTCTTTTAAAAGGCTGAGTAATATCTCATAGTATAAATATATATCACATTTTCTCTATCCATTCAACATTTAGGTTGCTTCTACCTCTTGGCTATAGTGAGTAATGCTGCAGTGAACATTTGTGTGTAAATATCTCTTTGAGATCCTGTTTTCCGTTCTTTTGGATATATACTCAGAATTGAGATTGCTGAATCTTATGGTAATTTTAAAAAATTTTTTGAGGAATCTCCATACTGTTTTCATTTTACATTCCCACTAGTAATGCACATGGGTTCCAATTTCTCTACATCCTCACATCCTCACTAATACAGGTTATTGTCTGTTTTTTGGATTACTTCCATCCTAATATAACATACAATTTAGTATTTTGACAATTTTAAAACATACAGTTCAGTGGGATTAAGTACATTGATATTGTGCAATCTTCACATCATTCACCCTCACACCCTACCTTATTAAGATGGTAATTTTATGAAGTAATAATCTCATTGTGGTTTTGACTTGCGTATCTCTAATTATTAATGATGTGGAACATCTTTTTATGTATCTGTTGGTCATTTGTATGTCATCTTTGGAGAAATGTTTATCAAATTCTTTGCCCATTTTTTTTCTTTTTTTTAACGCCTATTACCCCTGGTATTCCTGGGTGGTTTTTCATCCAAGTACTAATCAGGCCCAACCCTGCTTAGCTTCTGGGATCAGACAAGATCAGGCACATTCAAGGTGGCATGGCCATAGACTTTTTGCCCATTTTTCAATCAGATTTTTTTTTATTATTGAGTTATAGGAGTCCTTTATATATTCTGGATATTAACTCCTTATAAATGATTTGCAAATGTTTTCTCCCATTTTATATGTTGCTTTTTTATTCCATTAATTGTTTCTTTTGCTACACAGAAGCCTCATTTTCCTATTTTTGCTTTTGTCGCCTTTGCTTTTGCTATTATATCTAAGAAATTATTACCAAATTAATGTCCTCAAGCTTCAGTTGTGAAAATGCTGTCCATCCCTATAGAAGGAAGAAATGAAATCTTTTTCTAAATATTCTTATTTCACTTCTGTTTTTAAAAATCTTTATAAAGCAGTTCATTTGTTCAATGTTAAGTTACTCTCTTCCTACAACCTACAGGTACAGTAAGACTTTATTAATAGTAATCTTAATAACAAATATATACACTGTATATAGTAACTCATTTAATTCTCACAACCACCAAATGAAATAGCTACTATTATCTTCATTTTGCAGGTAAAAGAGTCATAGAGAAATTAAATAACTTGTCTGATCTTACAGTTATGAAGCTATTATCTATTCTACTGCCAGTCTAAATAAATGCCTATTGTACATAATGATGAAAGTGACTCTTGGTAATAATGCCCAAAATTAAGATGGTAAACTTATTACTTTGTTCTCGATCACATTTTTTATCATCATAACAGAATTATACACATCATAGAATTCTGTCTATTCACTTTTCCCCACACTGATGAATCATCTTCTTTGTAGTTATTGTTGAGTTCTTGCTATCATTCTTCTATTAACCAAGCTCAGAACTTTTTCTTTACCCATTCATATTCATTTCCCAGGTTCGGGTATTGGTCTCCTTATGTATCTTTTGGATTTCTTTCTTCCTTTTACATTGCTGTTACCCTGGCATTTTTTAATCTTTTCACACTGAATTGTTTTATGATTCCATCTATTGCTTGTCTTTCACTCCTCTAATTCATACTACATACTCTAGATTAATTTTCCTAGATTAATCTAGATTAATCTAGACTTTTGACTATGTACCTCATAAATCCATTCTTTGGATTTAGTCTTCTCATCTTTCCTATCTGGTCTTCTCTATCTGCACTCCTTCTTTGGAATTTATGCTTTTGTTTGTGACTTTCCACTTTGAATTTTAACCATCCATTTAGTTAGTTCTTTCCCTCCTTAAGAAATTAAAACATTTGTATTATAAAATTATATATGTAGAAGTTTTAAAAGAAAATCAAAATGTGCAGAAAAGTACCTTCCCCGTCCCCAAAGATAAGCTACTTGAGGTCAGAGACTGTCTAGTTCACAGGTATGTTTCCATTGTTTAGAATGATGACTGACAGAAGATGTTTAGTATATATTTATCTTTGTAATGAAAAGTGAACATCTTTCTCCCACCATTTTCCCACCTCCACTCACTAGTATTGGAGTATTATAAAGACAGTAAATAACAGTTTTTTCTTTCCCATATGAGTTTGCAACTAAGAGATGGAAAATCAAAATATCAACTGTAGTGCTGCCAAAAGCTAGATTGGAGGCTATAGTTTAAATATGCCACTACAGTAGATCTAAAATAGGGCTCTATGAGAGGGGCTTTAGTCTGCTTTGTTTGCCTCTATCCCCAATATTATTCAGTAAACTTTTTTTTTGGCTTCACCCCTATATCAGGAAGCCTTATCAACCTAGTTATAGGCAGATCTCAGTACTGTGGGGCTTCCTTTGAAGGTGCGGGCAACTTGTCTATGTGGATTATTACTCAGGAAGACAAATACAAAAAGAAGCTTTTAAGAGCTGATGCAAGCTTGCTACATTTCTTCCCTAAAAAACAATGTCAATCAGTCGTCTCCTGAGAGAGTGTGAAAGACAGGGAGAGGCCAGAAGTGTTGTTCTTCTCTTCCCTCCTATAAAGTACAATGAAAATACCCTCTCTGTTGCTATGAAGAGTAGAATGTCAATGTCTTTCTCAAATATCTTTGGGCTACAATTACTGACGTTTTAGGTTTTTGGTTCTTTTTGTAATTATCTAATTTACCCAAATGTCCATGTCTAGCTTCATCAACTTTATAAATTATTAGTTGAAACTCTTTTATGCAATATTAAATTAGTTGCATTTAAACTTCCTTCTGGGGATGGCTCTATAGTGTAGCAGTTAGCACGTCTGCTTTACACACAGAAGATCCTGGGTTTGCGCCCCGGGTGGAGCCGCAGACCATACCCTGGAGGCACCAGGCCCCTTGGGTGCACCAAGTGCACTTGATGCTGTGAGCTTAGAAATTGAAAAAAATTTTTTCTAATTTAAAACATTACATTATTGTTTTTACATTACTAAGTTTTTTTTTCCTCCTACAGCACCCAGTATTCCTAGATGGTCTCCCGTCCAAGTACTAACCAGGCCCAACCCTTCTTAGCTTCTGAGATACATTACTAAGATTTAAAAAAATGTTTTTATTGTGTTCACTACAATTATTTAAGTTTTTCATTATTTTGGTTGATTTAAGAAATGATTAACAAACTGCATTTACATTATTATAATTATGTGACATTGTAACATTAATATTACAGAGAACTAAGTAAATAAATCAACCTAATCATCTTGTGAAACTCAATTTAGGTCTTTCTTCTGGGTGCAGTTTTTCCAAACTTCCCTAGAACTTGGAGAAATCCAGTGGTTTTGCCCTTCTGTGAAGTTTCATATCATGCATGATATTATCTGCACTGCATTTGCCTGTTATATCCAGTTTTATTTTCAGGTTAAGTTTCTTAAGGATAGTGGTTTCTATATTCTTATGACTTGGTATTTCCTACAATGCGTGATATAATCAAAACTTTGATTATATTAAACGATAAGATAAGTTTATGTAAAGACCATAATCCTTATACAAAAATTACTGAATAGAAAGAGCCAAATTTGGTCCTGTGTTTCTTTACCTATATTTATTTTTTATGAATGTGTGTGTGTGTGTGTGTGTGTGTGTGTGTGTGTGTGTGTGTGTACACATATATATAACTGTCTACTTGCTATCGCAGGGCAGATATTGGTTACTGTAGGAGATAGAAGAATAAAGTAGATACAGAGCCTTCATTGTAAGTGTAGCAGAGGTAGAGCTTTACATCTAGCTACCTTTCTAGGGTTTTCAGCTGGGCCTGAGAATTAAATTAACATGAGTTAGATGAGCAGGAGAAGAGCATACAGATTTTTACATGTACATAAGAGCTCTCGTGGGAAAATGAAGACCCAAGGAAGTAGCAAACCTAAGCGCTTATATACTAAGTTGAACAAATGGGAATTGTGTAGAAAAGTAAATAAAATATATAGAGGAACTAAAGGGAGATAATTGTTATTTAACCAGTTTATTTATACAGAGTTCTCTGGCTTTGACTCCCATTTCTTGTGATAAGAATATTTCTTTTCACCTGGTATAGCAGAGCAGCTCTCACATGGGAGTTGTAGCTCTTGCTTTCAGGAAGAAAAGAGTTCAGAATGCCTTTATTGCTTCTGCTAGTTTTCAAGTAAGTCTTTAGCTCAAAATAATCATTATGTCAGATGGCATAATTTGAAAGAATGGCATATTCTGCCATCCTTTAAAACTTAGAGCCTAGAACAGAAAATGAGGCACCTGGGATGGAAAAGGTGACATTTGCCTGGGCGTTGAGTATTGGGTATGTGGAAGTTAGTAAAATCAAGTAGGTGAGAACTTATGGGGTACAGTAAATAGTAAGTTTTATCTAGAAAGTGAGTGGTATGAAGAGCAATAATAATGGAAGGCTAGGGTCAGATTGTGGAGTATGGGAGAGTATCAGCTAATTTTATCCAAAGTGGTATATATTTAGGCCACAGTTGTTTCCATTAGCAGGTTTACAGTAAGTACTTTCTTTGGCCACATCCTTATGGTTCAAACTGATTTTGTTTATTTCTTTTATAGTTTGGAGGCAAACTGGTTACCTTTGAGAATGTCAAAATGCAGTCTCAGCAGGGAGCTGAGCAGCAGCAGCAACAACACGTGTTCATTAGTCAGGTTGTAACAGAAAAGGAATTCCTCAACCGATCAGACCAGCTTCAGCAGGTTGTACAGTCACAAGGATTTGTCAATTATTGTCAGAAGAAAATTGATGCTTCTCAGACAGAGTTTGAAAAAAATGTGTGGTCCTTTTTGAAGGTAAAGTTGGTATTAAAACAGTTTTATTTCATGTACAAATTTAGCTGTCCCCTTATATTCTAAATTTGTCTTTCTTTTAAAGAAATGATTAGAAGAATGTGATATCAGGAACCCCAGGATGAAATTAAACCTTATGAAAAGCAGGAAGTCTAACTTTTTATGCCAGAAGTTCTTTCTGCTTTGAAAAGATTAATATGAAGTACTTTTTTAATCCCTAAAAAGCAATATAATAGATGTATTTGAGAGAGATAATATTCACTAGACCTATTTTAAAATTAGAATGTAGAGCTTAGTATAATAAAAGTGTAAGTATAATACAAAATAGAATATTGAATTTCTGTAGTAGATCCAGTTAAGGAAAACAGGAAAAGACAAAGAAGTAAAGGGGAGAGAGGTTGGAGGCATTTCTCATCCCTTTTTACTGAGCTGTATTTATGACAGTAGAATAACAGACAGAATTATCCACTGAAATGTCTATTTCTTAATACTGAATTTTCCAAAGAAAATAGATCTCAAATACATTTAGGTTAAATTCTAAAATTATAGAGTTTATTTTTATATTTTATAATTAAGTATTAGTTTGGGAAAGAGTTTTAAGACACTGAATGTTCCACATAGTGTGAGTTTTGCATTCATGTAACCTTTAGACATGAGTTTGTATTTACAAAAATTATAGTTTTAACTTATTTTTTTTTTTAAGTATTCTTTGGATTCTTATAATGAACCTTCCAGTTGATATAGTAGACTTTAGAAATTTTTAATAATTCTACTTGATATTTGATCACTTAAAGATTAGGCCTTTGTAATCAGATCTTTGTTTAAAGAATATGTACTTTTTAAAGGTAAACTTTGAGGATGATTCTCGTGGAAAATACCTTGAACTTCTAGGATACAGAAAAGAAGACCTGGGAAAGAAGGTAAACTTTTATAAAAGTTAAAATATTTTGCTTACACAAGTAAGATCATCTGTGTTCACTACAGCTTAAATTATGAAAAATAAGGTACTATTTCAAGTTATTACAATTTTCTACCCTAGGTATTTATGCCTTTAGCCCACAATTCCCAAACTATGTGTTGAGTTGGTCCAGCTAACAAATAACTAGGAAATATTTTGAAACAAGGACAATTTATTGCACTGAACCTGAATAAACAAAAAGTCTAAGTGATTTGCTAACATTTTAACTTAAAAAAAATTCCCTTTTAAACTATATTCCAGTTTTATAGTTTTCTTAAAGATGGGCTTTATTATTCTACAGTGTTGACATGAATACCAGTAAAAACTCAGTGACTTTGGAAACTGAAAAATATATTGTAAAATCTTTGTATAATTTATATTAGCCCTTACTAGTTTTTGAAAATTACTCAAGTATCCTATAGCATTGCAGTGTTGCTGCCTATGTGGTACAGGTAGTATACTGCACACTCTAGGTGTGCTGAGCATATCAAAGTTGATGCTCCTTTGATGTCAGACTTGGGTCACATTATAGCCCCACTGTTTACTGGTTGTGTGTCTTTGATCACTCCTTTAGATATTTTAATATTTAACTTCATTATTAGTCTAAATTTCTTGATGCTATAACTTTTTTAGGTTTGTAAGAGATTAATATGAAAGTTTTGTCCTGTCTACCAGATAGCAAAAATGAGGAAATAGAATTTGATTGACAAACTACTTCTAATAGTTCTTTTCCATAATGACTACCTGAAGAAATATTCTTAAAAATTATAGTTACTTTGTTTAAAACAAAGTAGAAGAAAATGTGCTTGTTTTGAGGTTTGTTTGGTGAGATGTGGACACATGAGCAGTGAACTCCATGTGATTGAAACTAGAACCACTGAGAATTAGTTCTACAGAGATTTTGTTATTTTCTTAAACATACTATCCCTAATCTGACCTTCCGTGGATTTTGTCAGTGAGAATGGAGCAAGAAGTGAACATTTGCTAAATACCTTGAAATAGAATTCCATTTAGTAGGCGAGTTGTTGTTTTTATTTCAGATTGCTTTGGCCTTGAACAAAGTGGATGGACCCGATGTGGTAAGAAGGCCTTTAAATAGCTACCTTCTAAAATTTTGGTTTAGGTGATAACAAGGAAGGCAGTGTAATCTAAGAAATTTGTCTGTTTTATTGCTTTCTGATATAAAAGCAAATGCTGGTTATAGGTATTTTAATACATGAGTAAATTCGCATTTTAAATTAGTATAAATTTAACTGGTACAGTATTCATTTTTCTTGATGGTATCTGAATTTCCCAAAAGAGGAAAAATGAATGTCTACTCAGATGCTTAAAATTAAGGTTGTTGCTGAGGAACATTTGGTAGAAAAGAAAGGGAAAGTCTCAGCAGTAATGGTTCTTTGCTTTTCCTCTAATGGTGTTTCTCAAATTTACTTAGTGTTCCTTCTTGTGATTAAACTAGCTCTGAATGTTGTTTATTGGTTCTTTTATCTTTCTTGTTCACTATTAACCTTTTAATGCTGTATTCTTCAACTTCTCCTGAAATTGTTTTGTGTACCAAAGGCTCTTAAAGACTCTGACCAAGTAGCACAGAGTGATGGGGAAGAGAGCCCTGCTGCTGAAGAGCAGCTCTTGGGAGAGGTACTTATTTTTTTCTTTTTCATTTTTTAATTACAGTGGGAAGCTATGTGATACTTGTTTATTTTACATTGAAATATGGAAACTACTTGTTCCAAAGTAAAGATGGAGGGCCTTGTTTTCTTAGAGATGTTAAGAGTAGGAGTTTGTTTATTAGTTTGACAGAGGTATCATCTCTGAAATCTTTAGTTTTATGAGCTAGCTTCTGGATTATATGGTTTAATATTAACAATTGATGTGAGATTGACTTCATTTGGTCCAATGGATATCATGATGTCAAACTGAAAAGAGAATTTATTCAGAAATTCACTTTGCATTGCATCACATCTAAAGTTAATTTGGGGGGTGCATATTAATATTTAATGTCCACTATCGGTGGCGTAGGCTTCTGAATTAGTCTTTTGAACTTTGACTCCAAGTAAAAAATATTTCACTAAATAAACTGATTGTCATGATTTACTGGAAACATATTCTGAGTTGTAGTTGACAATTTTTATAACTGTTTTAAAAGAGTCCTTGAACACAGTGTTGTATCATTAACCTTTTCCTTTTAATTTTCTGGTTTTTTTTTAACCACTAATAATTCTGTGATTACTTTTCTTGCTTTCTAATTATATTTCATCTTGGAAAATTAAGTTACTGTTTCTCATCTCATCTTTGACTTTTTCATTGTTCTTTGTGATATGGGGATATCCTGACTATAGATTATTACTTACAACCTTTTACTAAATTATAAACATAATTCATCAATAAATTTAGACTACTAGAAGATGATTATAAAAAAAATTTTTTTTTAGAAGTGGCAATTATTTAGCTTGAGAATAAAGATTATGGGTGTGAAATCTTACAAAAATTTTGAACTAATTTTAGAAATTCTCAGACAAAATTGTAGAATGCATTAAAGAAATGTACTTTCACTTATTTATAACTAGACTGTGTGTTATCAAATAGAGGACCATTTGGAAACACAATCATGAGTTAATAGGTAATAATATGTCTTTAGCAAACCAGTAGTCATCAATGGATACTTTCAGAGTATTTGAAAGTACTTTGAAAAAAATTTGAGGAGATATAATCTTCCCTTTTATCTTGCTAATGCTATTTGTTTTTCAAACATAGTAGACTACACATTGAAAGTACTCAAAATGTAATAAATTGTGCATCTTTTGGCCTATGTATATTTCAAAAGTTCATAAATAAAGGTATATCAATAGTTTTTAGAAAGCAAATTTGAAAATTTGAGTTAAAAGAAAGAAGAGGTTTTTTTGGTAAGTTTGTTAGTGATTCTAATCAGATATATATCTGATTTATTCTTTAATGTAAATAACTTAAGTTCTGAAATTTTTTGTTAGAGTTTTAAATTCTAAAATGCTTCTCTTTAGTTAGGAAAAGAATTAAGGTTATAATTAGTCTTCTGTAATAGTCAACATTAACTAATTAGCATTATTTACATATATGATGTTATGCTGTGCTTTGCACTACGATTATTCAATCCAAAAAATTCCCCTGACTTTTAATACTGGGCGCCTTTTACATTCAGATGTGCAGGTAACAAGTGCAGAAATTTTATTTTTTGTCTTTTTTTGAATTTTTATGTGTGGAAGAGAAGGTATTTAAAGCATTTGTCAGCAGTATGCCTCTATTATATTTCCTTGAAAAATAGAAAATATTGAATTTATTTTTACTCAGTCTTACAGGTAGTTTCAGAAATTTATAGCAGAACTGTATATATTTTTACCAGACTAATCAGCTGTTCCAGTTATGCCTAAGTTGAAGAGAGCACAAAATCTATAATCATAGTTTATTCATAAATAGTCTGTTTATTTTGCATTTTTTTAGGATATCAAGTGATTTTTTTTTTCATGATTATTTCAGTCAAAACCAGAAAAACCCTAAAACTAAACCTAGTAGACGGAAAGTTTTAGATATGTAGAAGCAGGATTTTTTAAATATCTAGAATATGATTAAAAACATTTTGCATGTTTCAGGCTACACTTAGTTGAGGTATCTAAGAAAACAAAGATTCTTCAGCTTCAGTAATTTCTGAGCTACCAGTAATGAATTATGTTTGTTTGACATTATTCCTGATAATCTTGGATTTTATTTATGATTGTATAATAGAAGTTAATTCTTAGGGAAGTTGTAGATCTTAGTGTAAACTTGGATCTGAAAACTTTTCTGGAATAACTTGGCGTGTCAATCTAGTCAGTTGGTGAATAATCATATATAAATTTTGTTTTGCCAGTAAATTTTTCCACAGTTTCATTCTGGCTAAGTCATTGTTCTATCTATTTCTTTAGCGTATTAAAGAGGAAAAACAAGAATCGGAATTTCTCCCGTCAGCTAGAGGAACATTTAACATCTCCATCAGTGGGGGTAAGTATCTATTGGTTTTGCTTTAGAATTTTTTTAACCATTTGAAAGCAAATAGTTCCTAAGTTTAATTTGAAAATGTATTGCCACAGATGGTAGTGGATTGTAAAGAAGTACTCAGTTATCATTTTGTATATGTCCTCAGTGCCTTGGAAATGGTAGAATGTTCTGATACCGATGTGATAGAAACTGTATAATGATCTTTATTATTCTAGTTGTGGCAATCTGGAAAATGTTTACTTACCTTATTTTACTTGTATGAATCTCAGTATATTTCCGTAGATCTCAAAAGTTTGTGTTAGAAATTAATCACCAGTAATTTTCAGAAATTAGCATTTCCCCTCTCCTTTGTGGATACATATAGAAATTGATACGTGAAGTATTTTTTCTTGTAACAAAAAGCTTTATATAACTTGATTGTATTATTTTCCTATTGCAGATATTGATGGTTTAATCACTCAGGCTTTGCTGACGGGTAACTTTGAGAGTGCCGTTGACCTTTGTTTACATGATAACCGTATGGCTGATGCCATTATATTGGCAATAGCAGGTGGACAAGAACTCTTGGCTCGAACCCAGAAAAAATACTTTGCAAAATCCCAAAGCAAAATTACCAGGGTATGTTATTTAAAAATAGGTAAATGAACACAACATTTATCTGATTATAAAAGCAACACACTCTTATAGATCATTGAAATGCCAAAAAAGCAAACAGTGAAAAAACTCCACCCATAATTTCTTGACCTGGAAATAGTTATTGGTAATAGCTTGTTGTATGATTGTTCCAAATTTTGTTTTTTGCATATATAATTTATAAAATGAAAAATACTTTTTAGGTTTTTTTTATTGTAGAAAAGTTAGAATATAGAAAATTTTAAGGAGAAAATTTAGCACCCCCTAACTCTTTCGTCAGATAGATTGGTACTTCTTAATCTGAGATTGGTTCCATTCTTTCATATCTCTTTCTGTGCATTTGTAGAACTTTTGAAAACAATCAAAATCATACATGTGTGGTTTATATTATAGATATTGCCACATATTGCAAACATTTTCATATCTTTAAAGATTCTTACAAAAATATTTAATTGCTCTATAATCTGTAGCAAGGATATATTATTTCCCTTCTTTTGGAGTGTTTAGGTATTTCTAATATTTTTCTAATATAGATAAGTTAGTGATAAACATTCTCCTCATGCCTAATGAAGACTTGTTTGAATTTCTAATTGTTTAATGAGGCTATAGTCCTGGAAAAGGAATTTCTGGTGTGTAGGGTCTGAACATCTTGATGTTATTAAATTTCTTTTCATGAAAGTTATCCTAGTGTTCAGTTTTTCCAGTGTTGGTTGCTGTCATTCTCCCCAGCCTTGTCTCATCACCTCCTCCCCTGTTATCTTTTAGTCACACTTGGCTCTTTTAGTTCCTCACAAACTCCATGTGCCTTTCTCCTTCAGGACTTTGCACATAGTGTCCCTTTGGTCTGGAATGTATTATTCCTTCTTGATGAAGTTGATTCCAGCTTCATAGCTCAGTTGTCTATGTGCTCAGAAAGTTTTTCCTGATCTATTAGATCCATTATGTCTTCCTGTTAAATGTTTTGATATCACTCTATACTTGCTCATCATTTTATAAAGTATGTTTGTGTAATTTTTTTTTTTTTAGAATTTGTATAAGAGTTTATTTGAGCCTGTGTTATTTTTGAGGAAAAATAATAACATCTTCTGTGTCACTTGGTTCAAGGAAATACTTCACTTTGCTGTTGCTTTATTCTGCATGAAAATAGTGAATAATGATAGTTTGAAAGATATGATTCATTAGCCAGAGTTAATTTTTATTAAAATACCAAAGCCTTTTAATTCTTCTTTTCTTTCCCTTTTCTAAGCTAATTACTGCAGTAGTGATGAAAAACTGGAGAGAGATTGTTGAGTCTTGTGACCTTAAAAATTGGAAAGAGGCTTTAGCTGCAGTATTGACTTATGCTAAACTTGATGAGTTTTCAGCCCTTTGTGGTAAGAAAATGAGCTTTATATTATGTATATGGCATGGTATGTTGTAAATAAAATTGACATATTAGAGATTTTTGTAAACCTGCCAGTCACAAATAAGATAAAGGAATTCTCTTAATAACTGAATAGTGTCAGGTGGGTACTAGACTAATTGGAAGGATCACTTTGTAAATTATATAAATGTCTAACGCTATGCTGTATACCTGAAAGTAATATGAAATACTATTAAATGTCAAATGTAATTGAAAAATTAAAAGAAAATTAAAAATGAAAAAAAGTTCTCATTTGACTACTTCTCTTAGAATTATTAACTATATTACTTCTTCATACCTAGTTATTATTTTTAATAATACTGTTTAATGATTTTGGTTTCAGACAGACTGGACTTGGAATCTTGTCTCTGCCACTTACTATCTGTATGATCTAGTAAAAATTACTTTCTAAGCCTTACTGTGTTCATGTGTAAAATGGCACATAATCAGCACTCACTTGTTATTAGTTTGATAAAATTAATAATTATAACATTTGAGTAGAAATTACCATTAAAGGCTATGACTAAACTGGTGGCTAAGGAATATTATTATTTACAAGAACTGAAGGTTCAGGCTGTTAGTATAAGAACAGGCAACAATTTGTTACCTTGAAAGTATTATAAGAATACAAAAATTACAAAATTAACTTTATCATTATAAATAATTTATAGTAATCCTAGCTACCATTGATATTTATTCCAAATGTGCCAGATTTTAGACCACTGCTTAAAAAAGCATCTGATGTGATGAAATAGAGTTCAGTCTTTATTAGGATTTCTGTACAAATATTGTTTCCATTTATTATTTTTTCTAATGAACGTCCATTCTATAGCCAGTTTAGAATTTTGTGAAGTCATTTATTTTATACAGTTTGTCACACACTTTTATTCATTTAACAAATATTTACTGAGCATTTACGTGACAGTGATTTTGTTTCCACCTGCTACTCATTGGTTGCAAAGCTTAATCTATACTTCTGAAAATATTATTGGGTTGCTTACAACCTCATAATCAGATTGTGTTCGGTATAATCTTATTTTGTTTTCCTCTTTATCTGTAGATCTTTTGGGAACCAGACTTGAAAGTGAAGGTGATAGCCTCCTGCAGACTCAAGCCTGTCTCTGCTATATTTGTGCAGGGAATGTAGAGAAATTAGTTGCATGTTGGACTAAAGCTCAAGATGGGAGCAACCCCTTAACCCTTCAGGTTAGTATCTTTGAAACAAAAGGTGTTTTCTCCTTAGTGTTGTCTTTCACTTTGTTTATATTCTAGAAATTGATTTGTTCTGGAAGTTCATTGCTTTCAGTCTTACTCTACGTTTTAGAAGTTCTTTTGCTGGATAATTATGTGTATTTATTGCTATATTTGGAAGGACAAAGTTTGAGATGAAGAGATAGTTAAATGGGGTTGCAGCTGTTTGTAAAATCAGGTTGTGATTTGGTAGTTGACTAGGGGACATAGGAGGCCAGGACATAGGAGGCCAGAGTATAAAAACAGCCTTTGGCTTTATCTCTTTTTCCTCTTGCTCCTCTCTGCCTCCAGCGATCCTGTCTGCCTTGAGCACAGAAAGAAGCAATGTGGGGTAAGGAATGGGAGGCCTCTGTAGTACCAATAGAGAATCTTCTTGGTTAAGGGGAAATGAAAGTAAGGTTATTGGAATCCCATGTAGCACCAATACTCAGGCAAGAAAGGGAGTTCTCAGGTACCGAGTAACTATATAGAAAATATATGTAACTATATATTTGAGGGTTTTTTTCCTAAGCATTTAATCAAGAATCTTAGATATTTCAGTCTAATATTTCTTTTTCTCCCTGGAAAGAGGTTTTCTCAGTGGGGTTGTTTCTTGTTTGATCACTCTGTTGAAATTGAAAATTTGGTATGAAATCAAGGTTTCTCTCTTCTAAGTGCTTCTAAGAGAGAACACACCTGTTTTGCTTCTGGATTTGTGTACTTATGAAGGGCAGGTAGGTAGGATATTCCTTATATGCTTTATACCTGAAGCATAGCTTCCCATTATTGAAAGAATTGGTATTGAAGAGCAACATGAGAAACTTTAGGTTGAAATAGTAAACCCATTTGGAGGTCACCTCACAGTAGTGCTATTTTTATAATGATAGTGTGATGTTTTCACTCATAGTTTCTCCTGCACCTGCTGGAACTCAGGTTTCTGCCTTCAGACATCTGCCTATCACTTTCACTTTGCATAGTTGCCTATTTTAGCTCTATCCAAAGTATCTGGTAGTTTAAGGATGTTTAGGAGAAAGTGGTAATCTATGCCCTGTCCATGGGTAAGAGACCTCCTTCCTTCTTACTTTTTCAGTTACTTAAATGGTGGTCAACTATTCCAGACCTTTCTAAGAGAATTAATAATAGGTAATATATTTCCAATAGGTTTTAGAAATCTTAGTAACTTTTTATCTTTTCCTCCTTCCTCTTTTACACATCTTCGTATCTTTGTTTTTCCTTTACTCTTTCTTCTTTTTCTCTTTTAGGATCTGATTGAGAAAGTTGTCATCCTACGAAAAGCTGTACAACTCACACAAGCTGTGGACACTAATGCTGTAGGAGTTCTTTTGGCTGAGAAGATGAGTCAGTATGCTAACTTGTTGGCAGCCCAGGGCAGTATTGCTGCAGCCTTGGCTTTTCTTCCTGAAAGTACCAACCAGGTAATTAGAATTGGCCATTTTTCTTCTTTTAACATATGAGTAAGGTGAGTTCAGTAGATAGTATGCAGTATTAAACATAAACATACTAGTGGGTGGAATGTTTTGGACTCTTGAATTTTTATCACCTGACTATAAGTAAATGTTATTGATAATTCTTCAGGATCATTTTAGGTGTACTCACGCTGTATGAGATAGGATGCTCTTGTAATATGATAGATCCTTTTGTACAGAGAGACCTAGTATTTGAGGAAATGAGGAAAATAAATGGAAAAAGAACCAACTTTTTGTTACTTAAGCCAAATGCTAATTTGTTTACAAGGTCCTTTGTAGGAATCCTCGATGTTGAAAAACTGTAAATGTTAATACTTAAGTTATTGGGTTGTAATTTAAAAATTCCCCCAAGTGCCATCCCAGATATTAGTGAAGAAGCTCATCCTATATAACATTTCAGTCTGATGCCATCTGTGGGCAAGTATATTTTTAAAGTATTTAAGGCCGAGGGAACAGCATTACATTCTTAATATTGTATCTTTATTTGGTGTGCAGTAAAACTCAGGCATTTTCATGGTATTGGTTTCAGTTCAATAAGCACTGAGTATACAATGATGAACAAGATGGCCAGCCAGGATCCTCTCCCTGAGGGAGTTTCCAAACTCAAAATGACTATAGATGAGTAAACATGGGATTCCAGAAGTGCAAAATACTGATAAGAGGTAGTGCTGTGGGAGCACAGAAGAGGGAACTCTAAAACCCACAGGGAAGTACAGAAGTACAGGTGGAAGTCAGTGTGGCATTTTAGGAAAGTTTTCCACAAGTAGGGTATTTATGTCTACAGTGTGTGACAGAGCTTAATTTTTAGCCTTGCATTATTTCTATACTTTTTATATTAAAATTTCTTCTGTTTTTGGATGGATTTTTTTTTTTTTTTTAGTTAAAAATTTTTTCAGCATTTTGTCTGTTTGAGAAATACCAATAAATTTTATTGAGTTAAAGTATATCTGTGTACCAGGACTAGGGAGCATAGTATAACTCTAATTGGTTTTGTATATACTTACATGTTGGATCCAGCTCATATCTTTCTAAACTGTTACTGAGAATAATAGGTAGAATAGAAACTTAGTCTTTATGATCACTTTAGCATAATAGTTTTATATGAATTTTCACTTAATAAGGTCTCATTTTTACACTGAGATATAAAACTTTTTATTTTAAGGCTAACTTAATCTAAGACCTTTAGATCTAGCCTCAGAATTAAACTCTTTTCAATACCATTTATAACCACATATATTTTTATACATTATTCTTCGTGCTTTTTTTTTTTTGGACTTTAAAGAACATGCTTTATAAAAATATGATTTTGATGTTACTTTCTCCTATATGTATCAGTAGACACTTAGTATTTTCTGGAAAATAGTCCTGAGACTTTGTGATATCGTTCTGGTATATAATTCTCCTCCATGAAAAACAATAAAGTATACCTAAAAAATTTTAATGACATCTTTAATCCTTTAATGAATTTGTAGAAATATATAATTTTTAAAGATATTAAAATGAATTCTTGCTAAAACATTTCAACATTGCTTTTTTGTTGTTGTTACTACCTGGAACATGCATATAGTCAACTCTCACTATTTATCTGTATCATTATAGCTCTATATAAGCTTTTTTGAGTTTAACATCTTATTCTTGTATTTCAAACATCTTTTTAAATTAATTTTTATCTCTTACTTAGATCACCATTTTCTTCCATTACTATCTTTAGCATTTAATTCTCTTTTAGGGCCTTTTTTTCCTATAAAAAAATGTTATTTATTTCTTAACTACTTTTTTATGATTCGTGAGAATTACTCTACCAGAAAACAAAAGAGCAGTGATGAGAAGTGACACTGATCTTGCATGCTACCATGAAGTGGGCATAATTCAAATCCCTGCCTTAGTTAAATTGCAAGTTACATTATATATCATGGACTTTTGGTGTCAGAAACCATGTCAAACCCTAATGTGCCAGAGTTAATTTTATATGCACAAATATATAAATGATCAAGCTTACTTGAAGGAAGTCAACATGCTGTCATATATTTGGGTGAGCTGTAACAGTTTACTTTGTTTTAATCCATTGCTTCTTATAGCCAAATATTGTGCAGCTTCGTGACAGACTTTACAAAGCACAAGGAGAGCCTGTACCAGGACAGGAATCAACTAAAGTTCCTTATGAGAGACAGCAGCTGCCCAAGGGCAGGCCTGGACCAATTGCTGGCCACACACAGATGCCGAGAGTTCTAACTCCACAATATTATCCCCATGTGAGTAATATGGTCCAGATTAAGTAGGAACATTTATGTATTTCTATTCAAATTGGTTTGAATTTGTTGGGTTAGAGACATCTGCAATGATAAAACTAGACAACATTGTTTTAATAGTTTTACTTTTTATATTCTTCAAAGTGGTATTTAAGATCTGTTTTTAAAAATCATCCCTTTAATCTCATTAAATAGATTATATTTGAGATGTAAATTAATTTAAGCTCTCCAGGGAGATTTCGCCATCACTTAAACTTCCCTTACGCATGTATATCTTTTCTTGAAACTTCTAAATTTGATTCACCTAACAAACTGTAAGTAAAGTAGTGGGAACAGTTTTGTGAGTTATTTGGTTAATTTTATAAAATATTTTTTTAAATAGTCTTTTTATTAAATAATTTTTTCTGAATAATTGGTGTGGGTTTACTATATCTTCTTTATCCATACAATAAAGAGTATTGAGAATACAAACTTTTTGGAGAGACAACTTGGATATTAGAGAAAAGTGAATAATCAAAGATTTATGAAATTGCAGGTACAGAGAATGTGAAGATGATTAAATAATTTTTATTAATTTAATTTTAAAAATATTTAGTGGCATAAAATGTGGCCCTTGTTGTCTTTTACTATTTCATGTGGAAACTATATTTCTAGACCAGCAGATAACCTTCCTGTTTTTAAAGGAAAAGTGTATTTTTTTATAAGTAATAAATGGTCTTGATTGAAAACAAAGTTTAACAGATCCTCTGTCCATTTTAAAACAGAACAGATTGCTGATAGAATTGACAGGATCTTTCTTATATTTCATTCTAACAAAGTATATATAAAATCATGAAAAACTCAAAAAAGTCAAATCATACATTTTGTCTATTCTTTTGGTTAGTAGTGAATCAGGGTAGATTGCATTTGAATATAACTTTAACAGTCTAGAGTACTCTGTTTTGTTTTTTCATTCATTTGACAAATTTTTATTGAGAGCCTGGGGTATATTGGTAAAGAAAACATTAAATTCCCAAATCCTGTAGAGATTTAGAAGGTCTATGACATAAGTAATGGCTGGGGAAATTGAGATGTAGAGTGTACAAGCAACCAACCAGAGTTTTAAGACATAGAGCTTGAAATTTTCAACATTGTGTGGTTAGTTAATTGGCAGTTTGGGGCTAGAACTTCAGAGCATCTTGAGTTGGTACTGAAGTAGTAAAGCATTCTCTGCATTGGGAGAAGAGAGTATTTATTCTTTATGTCCTTGGGTTTATCTGTCTTTCTGAGAAAGCAAAAACATCAAAAGCCTCTTGTTTTACTTTGATTTAGCAGTCCCATACTTTAAGAAAAGGAGAACAAATTCAACCATAAATTAAGCAATAATTTTCTTTTACTTTTTTTTCCCTATTCCCAGCTTTTCATGAACTTTCTGCAACTCAACGTGGCTGCCATTAGGCCACACTGCATATTTTCTTAGGGCAACAATGGCAAGAGATCAGACATCTTTCCTTACTGTCACTATTTAAAGATTAACATGTATTTATTTCAACTTGGATTTGAAATCTAAATCTCCTTTGGTAAAGATTCGGAGTCAGTTTTAGATTGTAAGGGCTTAAATTCATAAATATTCTATGGGGTTCTTCTTGACATTCATAAAGAAAAAAAAAATTAGAAGAAAGGAGAAAGGAGCAAAACAACTGCCTAGCCAAGAGTCTAGGAATTACCATACCACATGCACCCTAGAACTTTTTGTCTTGGGGGTCCCTCTTTGGGAACCACAGTGTGAATTAAGATGACCACTGAAGAGTCAGATATCTGTAGGTGATTCAGTAGTTTTTGAGTTATTTAGGAGCTGAAACCCTGTGTTTATGTGGCAGTGATTTTCTTGCTTAAAACTTAGGTATGTTAAATGAGGACTTGTGGTTTTAAAGGAATGTTTACAGGCAGAGTAAAGAGAATGAAAGGAAGGCCAGATTTGTTCCACTTCTACTTTGACCAGCACATCTTTGCTATTACTAATTTATATATAGGAGTTTCTACAAATAATTACTTGACAGAAAGGACTTTGATGGCTTAGGAAAAAAAAATTGAAAACCTCTGGACTCCAGGGTAGGCAACATGGTGTAGTGTACAGACACTGGCCTGGGAATTAGGAAACCTGGAATTATTTCTAGTTCCTTTACCACAGAGTTTATGGACCTTATTAGTAAACTTCTTCATTTCTTTGGGCTTTGGTTTTCTCAATGGTAAAGGGTGGGATTAGACTGGATGTTCTTTAATATTCTCTGTATGATTCTAAGCCTCATATAGGACTAATTTCATATTTATGGCTGTAATGAAATCCAGAAAAGGAAACATAAAGCAATGTTTACACATCTAATAGCATGAATACTATTAATGCTTCAACATCACTTTTTTACCCAGTTATCTTTTTTTCTTGGAGTGTTTTTCCTTCCCTACTTACAGGACCTAGCTCCACTCCACCCTGCTCCCTTATTCTTGACACTTGAATGGCGTTGTTCTTTGTGCTTTGATTTAGGTTTTTATATTAATTTTCTTGCTGCCTCTCTCCCCTTGTTTTACTGTGAATGTGTTTTTCTTTTTAAATTTCCAGTTACCTTGAAACAATTGCCTGTGTGTCTTGCTGCTCTCACTTTTTGCTTTGTATATGGCCATAGATGCCTTTTGGGTTTTTCCTTCTTTTAACATTTTCATCTTTTATTTTCTGTGATTGGTGTTTCTTTGTTCGATTCAGGTTAGAATTGCCCCTACTGTCACTACCTGGAGTAACAAAACTCCTACCGCCCTTCCCAGCCATCCACCTGCAGCCTCTCCCTCTGACACACAGGTATATCCTTCATTATTCCTCTTTGAGCAGAATTTTGCTCACTTACATATATATGTAGTTATGTATTCTCTTTCCTCCTCAAGTTCCCTTTCTCCCATCCACCCATCTGTCTCCCTGCTTCTTGCATTTGAATGATTTAAGGATGCAAGAAGCAGTTTTTAGCATAGTTACTTTGTTTTCTTATCCTTCTCTCATCCTTTGCAGTTCTAAATTGACTTGAGCTAGAAACACATCAGCCAACGTTCTAGCAATAGTTTAAATCTGATTTCACTAAAGATTTTCTTTTTTCTTTTTTTTTGAGCATTGCAGAAATTGAAGAGAAGCAAACTTCCCTTGTAGTATTTATACCTACATTTCCAAAGTGTGGATGGAATTTAGTAAAGATGGAAAATCCTGGTGATTTACTATAAATACCATTGACACTATTTCATGAGGCTATTAGCATATGTTTTCACTCATTGCAGTTATTACCTTGAACCTGTCTGATCTTTAAATCACTAAGAATGTTGCTCGGAAAACACACTCTGAATAAGATAGAATGTGCAAAATGCAATGTTTCTTACATAATAAATTTTTTTTAATAGAATTCCACTTCGAATATTATAAATCCATCAGGTAAGATTCATGATTCCAAACAATCCTCCTTTTACTATATTCTTATTTCCTAGGGTGAAAATCCTCCACCTCCAGGTTTCTTAGTGCATGGAAATGTTAATCCAAATATTGCTGCAGCTCAGCTTCCCACATCTCCAGGTCATATGCACACCCAGGTACCACCTTATCCACAGCCACAGCGTAAGTAGTAAGACCGTTAAGTCTTTTCACAGCAGCATGTCTAATCTAGCGTAGTAACTATTTACTTTGAAGCTCCAAAGCCATGTTTAAGTCAGTTTTAACAAGTAAAGAAGGAACCAAGGTGTGTAGAGCCCGAGTCCTTGCTATAGAGAAACATGGTTTCCTTGGGAAGCATCCTGAGTCAGCATACTAACAAACAGCTGCTGTGTTGATCCATTCAGAACACTTGGCTCCTATTCCTGAGCCTTTACTAAGACCTATTAAAGAGAGTAAGTTATCCCATGATTTGGTTATAAAACAATAGAATTTGAGAAATTATTTGGTACATATTCTTTTCCTTCAGACAAGATGACACAAACCATTTTTGAAAAAATGGTTTCAAGGGAACATTTGTTGTTGTTTTCCATTTATTTTATTTATTTAAGCTATAAAAAAAAAGTAGTTTTAGGTTTATAGCAAAATTGAAAGTACAGGAAGTTCTAATATAACTCTGTCCTCCATGCAAACCTCCCCAACTGCTGACACCCTGTACCACAGTGGTACACCTGTTACTGTCAGTGAGCCTACACCCCTACATCATTATCATCCAAAGGTCATGCTTGGGTTCTTCCTCTGTGTTGTACCTTCTGTGAATTTTGATAATTGTATAATAATGACATATCCACCATTGGCTTTTGTTTTTTTCCAGAAAATATTTGTACTTGGAAAGCAAAATATCACCACTATTTTAAAATTAAATGGGAAGCAAAGAATAAAAATCTCAAAGAGGAAAACTATATGACTAAAAAACTATTACAAAAACAAGAGGCCATTACGTAGTAGGAACTAGTCTTTATGAGCATGCTCTATGCCAAAATGGATATTCTTAACATAAATACAAATTTGATACAACTTTTCACTCAAATGCTCAATGTGAAAGTACTGTCTTTAGAAGTACCATTCTACTCGATTTACTCTGTAGAGGTTCATACCTACCTCTGGTCACTCAGAATGTGATGGTATTAAGATCTCGGATATGAGTTCAGGTCTTTGCAGTAAAATGTTAGGTGGCTTCCTGATTGCTTACTAACCAGCTGTGTCCAGCATACTAAATATTATATGATAATTGTTTTGTCAGGAATCAGAGAGAGTTGACTATTAATTTGGGACTGTACGCATACTCAGAATTTGAGTAGCTGATGATTTTACTAGATGTGAGAGAAGATATTTGATTCATAACAGTAGTGCTCACTCTATAGTTCTTTCTTATGGTAGGGAAGATCTTGAGCTGCCACCAAACTCCCTATAACTTTTACTGTAAAGGATGTTTGATTCTTCTTTGTATGTGTAATTTCTCCATGGTTCTATCTGGTGGCTAGTGGATGTTACTGCAGTATTTTTGCGGAAATAGGGAAGTCTCAAAAGAGGGTCAGTCTTTTTTTAAAATTTACTTTTTAATTATAGTAGACATAAAATTTTTTATTAGTTTCAAGAATACAACATAGTGATTAGACATTTATATACCTAATGAAGTGATCTCTGGAAAATCTAGTACAGAAAGGAGTCAGTCTTGGCAGTTTTGGGGTCTGATGATTCAAAGGTTTTCATAGTCCACAGTATCTGGAGATGACAGGTTTCAAATATGGTATCCAATGACTTTTAGTATGTTTAGGGCATCTAAGCTATCAAAATCATACTATGTTTGGTCATAACTTATTGTTAAGAGAAGAATTATGAAAACAGTATCTGGAGATGACAGGTTTCAAATATGGTATCCAATGACTTTTAGTATGTTTAGGGCATCTAAGCTATCAAAAGCATACTATGTTTGGTCATAACTTATTGTTAAGAGAAGAATTATGAAAACAGTTGCTATGGGATGAGGTAACTTTGGGTTTCTGTTACTGTCTGAATGAACTTGTAACTAATTAAATTTTTGTTTCTTCTCCTTGGTGTAGCTTATCAACCAGCCCAGCAGTATTCCTTCGGAACAGGGGGGTCAGCAACATACCGACCTCAGCAGCCTGTTGCTCCTTCTACTTCAAATGCTTACCCTAACACCCCTTACATATCTTCTGCTTCTTCCTATTCTGGGCAGTCTCAACTGTATGCAGCACAGCACCAGATTTCTCCACCTACCTCCAGTCCTACTGCTTCTTTTCCCCCTCCCCCTTCCTCTGGAGCATCCTTCCAGCATGGCGGACCAGGAGCTCCACCATCTTCAGCTTATGCACTGCCTCCTGGAACAACAGGTATACTGCCTGCTGCCAGTGAGCTGCCTGCGTCCCAAAGAACAGGTCTGAGCTTGAAAGACATTTGGTTTGGCTCCCTTCTTTATTTTTCATGAACACATGGGTAGATATTTCTAACTTTGTATACTGGGTAGTGTGAGGTATTGAATTTTTATAATAAATTCTAAAACTATTTCTAAAAGTATGATGCTCCCATTATGAACTTTAGTTGCTAAATAAGGAAAGCTTTAGAGCTTCAAAAGAGAAAGAGTGTGTGGTCTACATTGAACTTAAAGTAGTTAGAAATTAATCGGCAAGATAAGTTGGAACCAGATTTAATTGACACAACTTTTTTTACTAGAGCAAAACTATACTCTGGGTTCTTACTGAGAAATTTTCAATTTTTAAAATTATTTATGCCTTAAACTCATTCATGAAGATTAAACAGTACACTATCTTAGTGAGGCAGTACAAATTTTATAATTATATTTACTTGTAAAGGTGAGGAGGGATCTTGAAATGCTTATCTAAAGGAAAAAAGTGAGAGAACACAATAAACAGAATCTCTAATATTCTAATTAAAATCATTTAAAAATTATTTTTATAGTGAAATAAACATTTTATAAAATTTTTATTTCTCGTTACAATTAGAGCATTATATTAAATTTTTATGGTTTATTATCTGATTTTCATTTTAGGATAGTAAAAGGGGCCTCAAAAGCATGCACTATAAAAAAAAATCAATGAATCAGGTTTAAAACCCACTAATGTAGTGGTTAAGAATGCAGACTTTGAAATTACATTTCCTGGGTTTTTATCCCTGCTTCACTGCTATCTAATTATGTGATCCTTGAGTAAGCTACTTCTGTAAGCCTCAGTTTCCTCAAGATAATAAGTACCTACTCATAAACTTAAAGAATTGAATGCATTAGCACATTAAAAGCATTTAGGGATAATGACTGCAAAATTATCTCTGATTACACAAAACCTCACTGAAAACAGAAAGGAAAACTTTCGCAATTGTGCCCTTTGCATTCCTCCTGTGAAACAGATTTGACCAAGCACATCTCTAGAGAGAACACCCACCAGAGTTTTTTGCATTATGATATTTGAAAATAATTTCTCTTTCAGATTATAACTGACTAAAGATTTTGAACTATAGGGGCACAAAGATGAGTGAGATTTGCTTTCCTCCTAATACTGGAGTTGCTCCTGGGGAGTCCACTATATATTTTTATCCTTCTTTGTCTTCAGCGGAAGATTTAATTGCTGAAAACATGAAAAAATTGGGTCTATTAAGGAAATAGTCTTTTCTAAAAAGCTTTATGGATCCAGAATTATACACATATTTTCTCCTCTCCTCTTTGATATGCAGTATTAAAGCCCAAAAATTACACACACATACACACACATTATGTATCATCATTTGCTGCATAAATAAAATTTCTTGAATTTTGAATACAAAAACTTCAATAGGTTGATATTTTAGAGAAGAGTGCTAATTAAGTTGTAGAATTTAAAACCTGAGTGAATTTAAAACACTATTTCAGTGAATAGTTGGATACTAGAGTTCTGAGTGAAAGATGGATTTGAGTAACTCCCCACTTTAAAGACGGTACAGGGAAGTTGGAAAGTGAATTGTCATTTATTGAACATATGTTGGCCATGTGCTAGCATTTGACAAATATTTTCTTATTTAAATCTTAAACTATAAGCAATAGGAATAATTATTTCTTTAAATTTGACATGAGGAAACCTGAGTTTCTAGGAGTTGTATCATGTTCTCATGATTTTTACATTTACATTGTGACAGTTTCCAAGTTGAGATACAAACCCAGATCTCTCAGTCCTCAAAGCCCATGTTCATTCTTCTTTACTATGTAGTTTTATTTTGATGTGATAGAAGTAGCTATCAGTGTTAGAATTAGAAAAATCATTTAGCAACATTGTTTTAGGCATTTGTTACGTCATCTAAGTTTAATATTTGCATGAGTATCTTTTTCTTAAGCAAAACTGCCTTTGACCATGAGATAACAGTCTTTGCTTTTATACAAAGTAACAATGTTCTAACCTGGCTGAGAAACAGAGTGACTAATAGGAAGAAACAGCCAAACATTTTCAATATTCAGCATGCACTAAGCTAGCTGCTTTGTTACTTCTTGCATGTTAATAGTTCCTTATATTTTAACTAACAGTTATAGCTGTATTTTTAAATTTTGTATAAGTTTTGCTTAGGTTATACAAATAATTGTGACTGAAAATTTTATCTTTGTTCTAATGTGTCTTGGTCTATCATGGTTTTCTGTAGGACTTGGAAATTCTGCTTGTGCCGTGGATGATTCTTGACGGACACTAGGATTTTCAAGCCCTCTAACTATTAGGAGACTGCAAAATTATGTGCCCAAACTCAGAGAAACTAATGTTATAATCATCAGGATATTCATTCAGTAATTTTTTTAAATTAGGTAAATTCTTTAATGAGTATTCAGTCTATAATCACAATTTTAGGTAGAGGTAGGGAGACTGAAAAAGACTATATTTCTAGCAAACAGCACATAGCTTTGTTATAAATTGGAACATAAACTTTATAGTTGGGCCAAATTTTGGAAAGCCTTAAATACCAGGCCAAGAATTTTATGCTTCATATGGTAAGAAGAAAAGTTCTAGTGAAGGAGTTGAACTGATCAGAAGCACGGTCGAGTTGGTACTTGAGAGAGGTTAATCTGAAGGTGATCCTACAAAAGAGATTGTGGGCAGCATGGCAGAATCAGGCAAGTAAAACAGACTGTCTCCTAGTTCTAGTTATAATGCGCTAACAGTTGAGTTAGGATAGTGAGATACTGGTTCAGTGGTGACAGCACAAAAAGCAGGAAGTTTTCTCCATTTTACACTCTGGATTAAGTAGGATACTGCCTGTCACTTTTGTGTGTGTGCGTCCCTGGTTTAATGTAAGCTTGTTAATGAAGGTGAGCATTTTCAATTTGAAGTTCCTAGAATTTTACTCAGATTATTTTCTGATAAAATGACCTTCAAGCTATCATGAAGCTGTCTTTGGGTCAACATTGTTTATTTCATTTAATAATGGATAATTTAGGTGTATAATCTTGGACTTCTTTACATAGAGGAGTCTTGAAGGGACATAATATTGCATATTTTTAAGAAACAGTATTCTGAAAATTTTTTTAAATTTTCACAAATATTTCTTAGGCAAATTATAAGGGCCTTACATTTTATATCTAACCTTTTAAAGGAGTATGATAGCCTTTTTAAAAAATATTTTTGGAAAGTTTTGTTTTATGTCATTAGAAATTACCTCAAAAGTTTATGTCTTTCTAAATTTTAATTTTTAATTTTGTCACCTTTTTTTTTGTAATGTGACATGTTAGGCCTGTAGTGGAAAGGAGATGTATATTGTTGACTAGGATACTCTATTCCTGTCATCTCAAATTACCTTCTAACCAAAGGTCTCTATTCCATCAGTGCTAATATTTTGTGAATCCACTGAAAAGTATTTTGGCCAGTACATAGATCATATCATTATGTTTCTGCCAGAATACCTAGGAAGGTTCCCAGTGAGAAGTGGGATTCAAGTAAGGATTGTATGCAGCTCCTGAATGTAAGACCTAGCAGTTTCCTCTTTCTTCCCCCAAAGACTTGTGGAGGACTAATGCCTATATTAACATGGATAAGGGTCTCCAGTATCCAGTGATATGTCATATTCAGATTTTAAATTAACTTTCCCTTGATTTTTATTAATTTTTCGCTGTAGGATTTTGAGAGACTCTAGGCAATAAAATTAAAATTATCTGTAATTCTACCACCTAAATATAACCACTAATAATTTAGGTTTATTTATTCTCTTCATATACGTACACACATTCACATATACGTATGTGTATATGGTTGTAATAAAAATGTTTTAATGTTAACATATACATAACATGCAATTTACCATTTTAATCTTTTTTAAGAGTATAGTTCGGTAACATTTAGTACATTTACATTATTATACAGCCATCACCACTACTTATCTACTGAACTTTTTTGTCATCCCCTAGTGAAACTATAACTGCCCCCACCCTGAGCCCCTGGTAATTGCTGTTCTACTTTCTATCTATCTCTGTGTATTTGACTACATCATATAAGGATCATACAATATTTCTCCTTTTGTAACTGGCTGTTTTCACTATCTTCAAGATTAATCAGTGTTGTGGCATATATCAGAATTCTTTCCTTTTTAAGGCTGCGTAATATTTCACTGTATTTTTATACCACATTTTGTTTATCCATTCATCTGCACATGGGCATTTTGGCTATTGTAAATAAAGCTGGTGTGAACATGGATATACAAATACATGTTCAAGTTCCTGCTTTCAGTTCTTTTGGACATATACCCAGAAGTGGAATTGTTAGATCAAATAGTAATTAAATTTTTCATTTTTTGAGGAACCACCAGACTGTCTTCCACAGCGGTTACACCACTTTACATTCCCACTAGCAATGCACAAGAGACTCAATTATGCCAGATTTTCTTTTTTATTTTTTTTTCTTTTTTTGATTTTGTCTATTCTAATAGCTGTGAAATAGTATGAGAAATAGTGTTCTAATAGCTGTGAAATGTGCATGTGTTTTTAAAGGATCAAGGTCATAACACACGTCATTTTCATCTTTTTTTTTTCCTTTATGTTACACCATGAACCATTCTTTTGCCAGTTAGTCATGTCATCATTTAAAAAGAGCATGAAAGAAATTTATCCCCATTTTATAGTTTTTTTGGAAGAGTAAAGAGATTATTTCCTCTTTATAATTTTATGAGAGAATTAATGCTCCTGATTAGACTGAGTTGTGTTGATTTTTTAAGTGTCGACCAGGAGTATCATTGTGCACTTCTCTAATGAACGTCCATGATACTTTCTTCTGTAGACATTCGTGTTCTTCATGGAGCTTGCTTACCTGATGTTGCTATTGAAGTGTATCCCTATGTTTAAAAGTCAATTTGTGTTTTTAAAAAGTCACATTTAAACAATTTAAAGACAAAAGCAAAAAGATTGAAAGGGATTAGAATTATGGCAGAAACAAAACTGCATTAAACTGGTAAGAGATTTGAACAAGGATTATTTGGCTGAAATAAAACATGTGGCTAAATATTTTGCATGGTTTGTGGTTAGAAGGAATCAGGCATGTTTTTTGGGGAACTTCGATTATTGTACAACTATTACTTTCTATTCAACAGACATTCCCACCCTCAAGTTACACAGGCTAGCCACTGGCTCTGTATTCTAGTTGAGACTTTTTGTTTCTGATTTGATTTAGTTTCAGTCATAGCTTTGAATTTGATGTGATTTAAATGATAACTTCAGTGTCATTTTACCAAAGAGATATAAGAAATTGCTCCACACACTTTTTTATGCTGCTGATAGTTTTTGAAATCAGGGCACTATCTCAGGTTTAAATCACTGCCATGAGAGGTGAGAGGAAAATAGCTCTCATCTTCTGATCTTGCCTCTCATGGGGCAAGGAAAGAGGGCATGCTCTTGGGACTACTTCCTGGGGAAAAAAATGGTCAAGGCCAAGGTATTTTCATTACTTTAAGTTTGTAATATAGTGACCAGAAGCAGAAGTTCTGGTGCTATAGAGTACATCAGTAGTTGCAAATCAGGTAGGTCACTCCTCTGTCATAATACACAACTCCCAGGGGTTTATTAATTACGGTGCTGTGAGGTCATGTTTTGCAGGGGAAGTTAGGTTGTAAAGTCATCATTTAAAACAAAAATGAGAAATCACAGTCAGTTATTACTGATCACTCTTCAGTTAAGGCTTTGTTGAAGAAGTTGGTTTGTGTTTAAGAACCGTATTGGATAGAAAAGCATCTATTCATAAACTCCATAAAATGAGATTTCAAGTTATGGGATTACCTCTCCCACTTTACAATTTCTCTGAGGCATGTGCTTGAGTAGATTGAACTCACTAATTAATTTCTCTGTTCTATTGGTTCTTTTCTTCCCAAGTGAAGGTAGTGGAATTCCTATAAATTCTATGCGCATGTGATATACCTCCACCTCATGCTTTTAATTTGAGGTTGGGCCTGGCCTAGCCTGGCCTTGAATATCTGACAATTTTTCAATTGCTATATTAGTTTTCAGCCTTCTTTCCACTTGTCCACAGCTAGAAATGAGTTCTCTTAAGAGAAGTAGTGATATCAGAAGACTTGTGCTAAACAGTCTGCAAATCTGTATATTCTTACATAAAAGATGGTATGAGGTGGTTACGTATTTCCTGGGCCTTTTCTCATGTATGCTCATATTTATAGTATGACCCCAGAAATTATAGTTTTTCCAGAATGCAAACTCTTGAGGCCTCCAAAATCCAGCAGTGAGGTGGCACCACCACCTTGTTAAGATTGTCTAATATGTTTATCTTCAGCAAGTGCAGTGCTGAAGTCTGTGGGCCAGTGTAGAAATCTTCTCATTTTAAATTGCTACTACTAAAAAAGGATTTTGACCAGCAGCATTGGCATTACCTGAGCTGGCTGGAATGGTAGAATCTTGGGCCCTACACTGTACCTGTGAATTAGAGTCTCTATTATAGATAGATCTTCAGTTGATTTGGATTCACAGCTGTAGATAACACTAAAATGGACACTTTAGTTATAACATGTTAGAAAGTGCTCTCTTTCTTGTGATATTTCCGAGCTTCATTGATCAGATAGTAGAAGAACAATTCATGCAAACAGGGAAAATTATTTTAAATAGGAAGGAACAAAATTTTAAAAAGGACAGCGCACAGTAAGAAAATAAAAGGTTTAAGAGTTAATTAAACTGACACTTCACCCCTCAACTGATTCTTATTTAGATAAAAGACATTTCACATGATTTGATTAAAAAGTAAGTTTTATTCCCTTATAAAATTAGTTTGTTCTTTTTGGGAGTTGACAGAGGGAAAAGAAAGAATTATAAAATGAAAAGTAGAGTTTAGAATGTCTGATAATAATACTGTTTAAGTGACTTTTACATTTTGTCTACAGAAAATCAGTCTATGCAAGACCAGGCACCTATGTTGGAAGGTGAATTAGTTAAAAAATATACTTGTGGGAATCACTGAATCATTGAATGCAATTAATGATTGGACATTCACAATAATGCATGTGAACTTCAAAGCTAATGATATCCTAAATCTGATCAGTATCATTTTTTTATTTGGCTTAATGAATCGGATCTTAGAACTGATTGAATTAACATGGTGACACAAATAGCTGTAAATCATAAAAATCATCTATGTTATATAGACATAAAGATGACTATGCCAAAATTCTCTTATGAATAAGATTAGAAGGTGATGGGAGAGATTTTTTTTTTGATGAGAGAGATTTGAATGCTTAATCAGTGTATGACCAGAACTTTAAGAATTTGTTAAGCAAATAGAAGCATGTAGTTTAATATTTTGTGATAAGCTCTTGAGTGTCTTGAAGGTCATTTGGCATTCAGTCTTCTAGTATACTTGCAGAAAATTAGTTTTATCTTTAAAATCAAGGAAAATTACTCCATGCTGATTAGAAGATCTTGTTTTAAAAAAATTTCTGTGACATTATGTATGAGTCACAGGTACTTTGGTTTGCTAAGCAATTTTGTGATTTATTATCATGGGTATCAAAACAAAAGGTAGAATACTAAAAGAATATTTAATTTATTGAAAGAGGAATAAGTTTTTGCCTTTTCATATATGCATATATAAAACTCAATGAAACATAATATGATTATATTGTGATTTAAAAATTATCCTGTCTCCTTTCTAGCATCTTTTATTCCTTTTTTCTTTAAAGATACTGGCATTAGGGTCCTTAATGAGTTCTGCTTCTTATGTTCATTTCTCACTTTGGGACGACAGGTTTTTTGTTGTTGTTGTTGTTGGGTTTTTTTTAGAGAAAATTTACAAAAGTTGACAGTTTAATTTTATTTTGTTGTGTGGCATAAAAAAAAATCTTATCACTAATATTTGAATGCTCTTTTATAAGTAATTTCTAAGGCAAAGATAATAAAAATTACTTATGTCATGTAGTTGGGCTCTTTTTTTTTTTAACAGTATTTTTACTATGTTTACTTATGTTGAATTGCTTATGTTAAATTTTTCTCTTGGGAATAGATTACTACTTTTATTATTTTTTGTGTGTGTTGACTATCAGAAGCCTATTTTAAAGCAGACTCAAGTGATTTATTATTTTATTAGAAAGGCTATATACCAGTACAGACATAAAAACTGCATTATCCTTAAATATAGCATAGCTCTTTCACCTTAATATCAAGGTATCTTGCCTATTAAGCCAAGGCCTTCTGTTTATTAAAGGTAATGAGTTTGAGAATCCAGGGTGATGATCGACAGAGTGATCCCCTGAGCTCAGCTGGTAGAACTTTTGTGACACTTACCTCAAGGTTAGGGCAGAATTTGAAGGTATTCTCTGATAGATACAATTTAGTTTTCTTTCAATGATTCTAAAAGGAAATGTCTTCTCTTATCTATTATATACAGGTCCTCAGAATGGTTGGAATGATCCTCCAGCTTTGAACAGAGTACCCAAGAAGAAGAAGGTACTGGAAAAATATATCCATCCAATTGCCTATGGGTGTTCTGTTGTTAATTACGTAGCCACCTGGAGCACATACTTCACTGATCCTTTTAAAGGCAAAGCTTATTGACATATATTTAAAGTGTATTTCAACTTACATCTTCTAGTCCATGAAAGGAAGAAAAAAAAGTAGAAAACAGTATGGTGGTATGAATTAAACTCCTTTTAGAAAGCAAGATGTAAATTCCCTATAGATCTCTTTTAAAGAGTAAGACACTCAAAGAGTAGGCTTCTCAATTGATTTTTTTTTTTTTTGGAGTTGCTTTGGTAATCATGAATTTGATCATTATATTTTGGACTATTTTTGTCTATCACATATAATATGGATGAAGAAATAGCCTTGTAGCAGAGCATTGTTTAGATGTCAGTAACTGTTACGAGAATTTTTAGAGCACAAGATAAGATTCTTCTTTCTCCCAAGCCATTGTCTACTTCTTTTTCTACTCCTAGTGATCTCCTTCCCTCAAATATAGTAATGAGAGGCCATAACATAAAATCGAGAGACACTAAATGAGCAAGGAAACCCGAAATTTAGGTTAGTAATAATGAGAAACATAATCTACTACTTTTAGTGTGATTCATTTGATGGGTAAAATCTACTTAGTGATCTAGGAAATGGGTATTGCATTGTGATCATTTTAAACACACAAGCACACGTTTGGCATATCTGATTTTAATATTGCTAGATACAGTTCTCCTGACCATGACATCATCTTTCAGAAACACCACAGTTTGGCTTCTCATTATGGGAGTAAGTATATAAAGCAAACGGGAAACTGAGAGGTCTAGTTTGAGTTTCTCCACCCCTCTTAGCTAGGTTAGCTCTATTTTTATGTTTTACTCTAGCATTCATAAAATTTCACTGGAAAAGTATTAGTATTAAAAACAATTTTTTTTAACCATGGGATAGCCTAACTCCTTTAGTTAAAACTGAAGAAACGTTGCTATCATTTTTTTCTTACTCTTATTTTCTTTTAAAAGATGCCTGAAAACTATAAGCCACTTGTTCCCATCACTTCACCAATCATGAACCCCTTGGGTGACCCCCAGTCACAGATGCTGCAGCAACAACCTTCAACTCCAGTACCACTGTCCAGCCAAGCTTCATTCCCACCGCCACATCTTCCAGGTGGCCAGCCCTCCTTCCATGGCATACAGCAACCTCTTGGTCAACCAGGCATGCCACCATCTTTCTCAAAGCCCAATATCGAAGGCGCCCCAGGGGCTCCTATTGGAAATACTATCCAGGTAACAATAAATCTGTGGAAGTGAAATGGGGAGATGGCTCTATTTCAGTAACTTTTATGGTTATACCTTAATTAACGAACATCTAAACTTGGTTTCAGTTTAGACAAACTGAATAAAAGATAGTAACCCTTTTTTAAAGATTGGTCATGTATGCATATTATGTTTTAATTACATGGCCATATACAAACTTTTTAGAAGAGGCTCATATATTTGCTAGCATATGTTTACAGTAACTTGGCAATCTCAGTATTTCACTCAGCCTAATAGGTAGCCACAACTTAAGATAATTAAATCTGATATTTGCTTCCAGGGTTGCTAAGCAGAAGCTGCTTCCAAAGGTTTTTCCCTTTAAAATGTAAAATAAAAATGTAATGAGTTATATTTTTTCTTGTGTACATGTAATTGCTAATAACATATAACCTTATCTTCAGACATATAAATTTGTACTTGCTTTTTACGTACAAACTGCTATTTGGAAAGGTTCTAGATCATGAAAAATCCATTGCAGTTCCATATAACTGACTTAGACAGGCACAGGTAAACATTTTGATCTATTCATGAAAAGTAAAGAGCTGGGCCAGAGCTTACCATAAGATGAAACAGTTTCCTGCCCAAATATAAAAATAGTTCTCTGGTTTTTTGACTTCAATCGTTACAAATTGTTACAAATGGAATCGTTGTTACAAATTGAATTTAAATTTGTAACGATTGTATCTATCACAAGAGTATGCTTTGTTAAGAGATAGTTCTTCCAATCTCTTATAATGCAACTTCTAAATATTCAGTTGCAAAATAAAAAACAGTTTTGATGAAGATAGGGTCTAGTCCTCTTTTGGTGTTTCTTGTATCAGTGAATGGCACCATAATTCTTTATGTTCAATCCAGCCAAAAACCTGGGAACGTCTTTATACTCTTTTTCCTTTAACCTTGTTTTTCATCTCTATCCTCAAATTTTGTTTCTGTTACTTTAAATCTATCTCAGATCCTTTCTTTATGTTTCCGCTCTGGTCCATGCTGCATTCTTCTGCAGTCTTCAGCAGTACAAGAGTCTCTAATTGGTCTGCTGGCATCTACTTTGATCCATCTCTAATATGGTCTTGCCTCCTGTTTACTTAAAACATTACAACTTCTCATTGTTCTCAGATTAAAGAACAAACTATTTCACATTGCCTGGAAGGCTTCAGCTCACTCCTATTGCTCTCAGCTCCAGACTCACTGGCTTCCTTTAGTCCCCTTGTATCATGATCCTTCCTTTGTATGTTCCTCTTCCATCTGGAATACTTTTCCTTCCCCATTAAACTGCTCAACTCCTTATCCTTCCCATACTTTCCTTAAAAGGGCCTTACCAGAGTTTCTTTTTACATGCATTTATTCTATTTAAAATATTTCCTTCTCTTTCATTAGCCTGTAAACTCCCTGAGGGCAGAGATTATTCCTGTATTGGCTTACCTGTACATAGCCAGTGCATGGCCCAAAATTGCCTAATTATTTTTAAATGAATGAACTAATAAATCAAAACTTTAAAAAATTTAAATATTCCTTCTCTGTTTTTCCATTTTTCCTTCTCTTTCATTAGCCTGTAAACTCCCTGAGGGCAGAGATTATTCCTTATTGGCTAACAGGTACATAGCCAGTGCATGGCCCAAAATTGCCTAATTATTTTTAAATGAATGAACTAATAAATCAAAACTTTAAAAAATTTAAATATTCCTTCTCTGTTTTCCCGTCTTTACACACAGTAACATCATGGTCTCTTCTACCCTAACCTTTGGCTTAATCTTGTTAACTGGTAATAGCCCAGTTAACAACCTCCAAGAGTAAAATCAAAGAGTAGAAGAGTGGCAAGATAAACAAAAATGGGTGACAAGCAAAGTAAGCAGCCACTCTAACTAGCCAACTTTATAAATGCCTTGTTCTTTTTATTTCCTATAGGAAATAAAAATATATACAAGAGGGATCAACATATGTTCCATAATTAATTAAATACATTGTATCTTATCCTGTTATAGAGAATACAAGCTGTGGAAGAGGTGCCTTTACCTTCTACTGGATATCTGATTTTCATTTTTACTTATCTCAAGTGATTTCTCATGTTTATTTTTTCATTCGGTTTTGAATAGCCCGTACAAGGTAGTTGGTTTCTCTGTATCACAGAGTTTAGGCCTCCATGTATAGGTAGCTTCTGGTCATTTCTGCTCATTTTATGGTACTATTTCTTCCAGCATGTGCAGTCTTTGCCAACAGAAAAAATTACCAAGAAACCTATTCCAGATGAACACCTCATTCTGAAGACCACATTTGAGGATCTTATTCAGCGCTGCCTCTCTTCAGCCACAGATCCCGTATGTATTTTTTCTCATATTTTGCTTATTTAAAATAATTTTTTTGACGTTCTTCTACAATTATTGCTTGAAACCCTACAAGATATATTTTTAAAATTTGTATAAAAATAATAAAGCTAGCACTTACATAATTTGCTGTACATACAAAAACTTTTAATTACTTTTTATATAAAAATTGATTTAATCCTCACAATAATCCCACAGTCGTTGTCATCTTTATTTTACACATGAGGAAATTAAGGCATAAAGCAATTAAGTAACACGTAAGGTCAGAGCCAGCATTCAAACCCCTTCTGGCTCCAGAATTCATACTCACAACCACTGTGTGCATTTCTTATCAGCCAACCTCATGTTTGGCACATAAATAGAACAGAATAGTGGTAAGCAAGAAATCCAGACTTGGTGTTTTTTTCTGAGCTTACACAGAAGCTTTTAAAAGTAGTAATCATATGCAGAAATCTTAAAAACAGTTAAATGTTTTAGATATTAGAGTCATATTCATAATTAAGGCAACTTATTTTACTTAGTTTACTTAGAGGATGCCTGTGTATTGGCAACAAGAAAAATTCCACAAGGCTGGTTTTGTTTTAGATGAAATTTCAGTTTCTGCCAGCAAACGTTGAATAGACTTATTTACCCACTGGCTACTTGTCTGCTTGAAAAACAACTTCTGGAATTCGTTGTTTCATCAACATTGAGTATTAATATGTGCAGCCTTCTGCTGGTCTCTGGAAAGCAGTTCCCTTTACTGCAAGTGTCGGGAAAGCAGGGCCAGGGAAAGGTTAATGTAAACCTTGGTGCCTGACATTCTGGGGGTGATGGCAAGACCAGTCTTGAATAGAAAGCAGATGAAGCTGATAGCCCAGTAAACACCATTTCCTATGTACACCTTTAAATAGACAAGCCACCGTCATTCAGAAATAGAGGAGTCCCAATAGAAATGTGGGAAAACTCCAGTCCTACAGGCATGAGTCAGTACAGAGAGGCTGAAAGGACACATAGTTCATTGCCCAGCTCAGCAAATTTTTGTTGAGTGTAACACCTCTAGGTCACCATACAATTTACTTTCTGGGTCCACAGGAGTCAGCAGAGAACCACAAAAGACAAACTGGTCCTCTAATTCCTGTAACTCGTTGGGGGAGAAGTTCTAATATCTCCTGCCCAGTTGCCCCTTGGGCTAGAGTTCCTTTTGGTAGCTATGTGACATTAGCTTCAAACGGTCCATTTAATCAATAGATGCAACCATTTTTATAGTATGGCTTTATTTCTATTTTCACTTTAATTAGGGCCAAACAACACAAAATACTTTTGCAGCACAACTCAGTTTGTGATGTTATTCTTGGTAGCTTTATCTCTTCCTCTCTTTTCTGAAACACTTACATTTCTTCCCGAAACATACCAAGCGCACATCAGCATCAGGGACTTGTACTTGCTGTTCCTTCTGCCTGGCACTCTTCTCCCACATAACTGCGTTGTTCACTCCTCACTTGCTCCAGCCTTCTGCTCAAATGTCCCATTAACCATCGGGCCTTTCTTTACCACCCTTACTTCCAACACTTCTAGCCCCCTTACCCTGTTAAATTTTCTTGACGACATTCATTACCATCTGACATAGAACATATTGTTTATTTAGATCTTTTTCCTACCCAATATGAGCTCCGTATCCCCAGTGTGGTACATAGTAGGCACTCAATAAATATTAAAGAACATTGTCACTTCTAAAGCTGTTGTATAACGTAGATCATTATGTTAATCACATTGTAATTTCAAACCTTTAATTTCGGTTTTAGAATAGTTTTCTCTCCCTATACCTGTAGAACTAGGATGGGGTGGGGGGATCTCCTTAATTTAAGAACTCATTTTACTGCTTCCCTCTTAGTCTTAAGTCACCAGAAAATAACATTTTCCCTAGGTGTTTTAAAGGCTCAGAAAGAGGCAGAATTAAAAAAAAAAAACAAATAGATTAAGTATGAAAGTAATATTTTTGAAAGGGTAAAACAAAATTCCAGTTCACTTATATGTTTGCCTCTGGTACCCACCCATAATTTATAACTGTACTTAGAATTTATTTTCTGTAGTACACTGACCCATTGCTGCCTCCAGATGGCGCTGCCTGTTGCTTTTGGATATGGTACACCTGTACATGTGCATACCTTGTCAAGTGAGATTGCAGTCCACATGAAATTTAACCAGTACTCCATTTGCACACTGGAAGGAAAGAGTGTCATTATCTTGCCCTCTCCCTGTTATTAGAGTACTGATCTCTGTCTTAATAATCTGTTCAAGTTTCTTGGCCATAGTTGCCTCCATTTTTTTGTAAAATGAAGTTGATCAACATCATGACTGTAAGGTTTAGTGAAATGAGATAGGAAAAATTATTTGGATAAAAGTTTAAGTTCAAATACAACGTATCTATTTTCCTCTCCTGCAGCAAACCAAGAGGAAACTAGATGATGCCAGCAAACGCTTGGAGTTTCTATATGATAAACTTCGGGAACAGACAGTAAGTTTGTGGGACAAAGAATGATTTATGATAAACATTTGTTCCTAGTTGCTAATAAAATAATCATTTCATCAGCATTCAAGTGTAGTGTGCTTGGAGGCAAAACTGTCATGATAGTTATAGAATGGGCTTTGCACTAACTGAATCTTAAATTTCATTTTTAGGGGATGAGGGGATAGGACAGAGCCTCTGTGGTTGGGAAGAGAGGGAGTGAAGGAGGGAGATTTCTTTCTAGCAGAGTTTTTGCTTTATTAATGAAAGCATTAGGATAGGAGAGAAAAAACTGGGAATTTTTATATACTTGCGTTTCAGCATTACTCTTCCCCATTCCCCACATCAGTCCCATTAGATAAAAATAAAAACTATAGGTTTTATGGTTTCAAGAAATGACACAATTATAAAATGCAGTTGAGAATTAGATAAATTGAGTTTATGATGAAGGCTGTTGCCCTACTAATGTAAGTAGATCAAAAGTACAGGATCTCTATTATAGACAAGGTTTTGAATAGATTGGGTCTTTAAGTATCGTGATTAAGATCTTTAAACTCCTTCATGTGCATGGGACATTTCTAAAAGGTGTGAGGCTGTATCTAAAATAATTGAAGAATTAAAGCTCTTAAGTGGAGAGAGACATTAGCATTTCAGTTTGGGGGAGGAAATCAAGAAAATACCTGGCTTATTATACATGTTTAATTCATAAATAATTTTCTTACATTCCACTTTGTCATAGTTTTGTTTTATAACTTAAGTGTTGCTTGCTTAGTCTAAAGAACTATTTCTAGAAATGCTAAATAATTTATCCTTTTTATAATGTTTATTTCAAGCTCCTTTTAAATATTGGGGTTTAATGTTTTTAGAGGGTCTCTTTGGAAATTCTCCCTTAATTTAATTCTTTCTCTTGGTTTCACCTTTATTTCAGCTTTCACCCACAATCATCAGTGGTTTACACAACATTGCAAGGAGCATTGAAACGCGAAACTACTCAGAAGGATTGACCACCCATACCCACATAGTTAGCACCAGCAACTTCAGCGAGACCTCTGCTTTCATGCCAGTTCTCAAAGTTGTTCTTACCCAGGCCAATAAGCTGGGTGTCTAAAAGGACAGGTTCACTCCTAGCCATATTGCCATTTTTCAAAAGAAACATGTTTTAAAAAATGATAAAATATGGACCAATTCTCATTAGCATGTTTCCATAGCAGCCAGTCAAGAGCATTTACACTATTTCTGCAGATATACTCATCTTAGAACTGCTCTAAACCCTGGTGCTTTCTTTTGTTTTAATCTTTTATTGCCCATGATGATTTTCCTATTCTGCAAATAATGTATTTCCTGGATTACACATAGTATGTTTTCCTCAAGTATTCTGATAAAATGTGGTTTTTAAAACCGTAGTGTACTTTTTGGAAAAGGAGCATCTGGTTATGCATAAAGCAGAGCTAAAACTAAATTTCTTTCATGTCCTCTCCATTTCTTCTGTGTCAATCAGATTAAAGTGTGTAATCCTATTTTAAGTGTATGTAGTCTATCTTTTTTTTTTTTTCAAACAACTGTTCACAGTTTAGTTCAGTCTTTATTTTTTATGTCTTTGGCTTCACTCTGGTCCTGAACAAATAATTAAATGTAGAGGATGCTGTATAGATTTTAGCAATATTAATGAAAAGTGGGATCATTAGCTTTACGTGTCTATAAGAAAAGGCTGAGCATTTTCATTCTGTAGAATGCATTGAACTTTATTAATAAATATTTTCAGTATTCTGTTTGAATTTTAAGATTGAATCGTCTCCATTTTATGTTTAGAAATTCATTTATCCATTTTTAAAAAGTTACCTATGTCTCTGAGGTTTAGGTTCAGAAAGAAAACTTTAATTTCTGTCACTCCCCTGAATCAGCCAGATATTTTTCAGCCAGTTTTTCTGTTAAGTGATTTTATTAAAATCTGTCTTACTAACAGTATGGTAAATAAAAGATAACGGTTTCCGTAGACTCTTGAAAATCAGATACTAATAATTTTTCTTTGTCTATGCAATTTTACCTAAGTGGGTTGGAAAACTAGAAAATAAACATTGTGACAATTGTGGAGAAAGAAATGCTATTCCAGGGAATTCAGAGTAGTTTGTCAGGTTCTTTTCAGCCCGAGGAAAAAAGTTTGCAAGAACTTCTCAGTTTCCTTTGCTGAGATTCCTTATTCACCAAATTAAACCCCTCTTTAAAAATTAGCAAACTCAATGTTAAGCTCAATTTTTAACTAGAAAAAGGATGATAGCGTGTATGAGCATTGGAACCTTAGGGATGGATGGGTGATGTATCAGCACCCTGCCATCAGCCTCCTAGGAGTTTGTTAATCAGAGTCACTTCTGTGACTCATTCAAGTGGCAACTTGACCTCATGACCTCAAGTGTGGTATCAGTTTAAGACCCCATCTGAGCAACAGACTGGCCTCTAATAATTTTTTTCATTCATCACCCTTATAGTTAGGATTTGTGTTATGGCTGCATATATATCCTGATGTAACAGTGGTATAATTGGAAGCATTTAACAACAATAACAACAACAACAAAAAACCTATTCTCAAAAGATGAAAAATAAGAGTAGGTGGCAGTAAAGCTCTGGCTAACTCCAAAGATTTTACAATATGAGTGTGAAAAACTATTTGTTGCTCACATCTAGGCACCTGTTATCTTTTTTCAATACAGCATTGTGATTTTTTTTTTCTACTGTGGGGACATTTCTCCAAATGGCTTATAACCTTGGAGTTGTTTCATATAAATGGATGGAGGTAAGAAGAGCTGAACCCAAAATATTTTTTTGTCTCTGAAGTATGATGACAATAGGAGATTATAGAAAGAGAGTCGTTTGTTTTCCTGAAGAAAAGTAAAACAACTTTCAGAAAGTTTTTTCACAAGTAGAAAAAGAATTCCAATGTGATTTTGTAAATGAGTCTGTTGTTAATGTTTTCAACTTCGAAGACATTTACATTGTACACCTGCACAATTCAGGCACCCCTCTATAAGGCTATTATGTAAAGATCTGGGGGATGATAGAACTGATTGCTGTTTGGTTTGGAAAGTTAAAACTGTACCCCTTTCAATGATTGATGTAGTCATCGTATTGTTTTAACCTACTTAATTTTAAAACAAGGAAAAGGGGCATGAGGGGAACTGGCAGGTGGGGTTGGGTGTGGGCCAGGAGACATATCATATCCCTGGGAGTGGTACTTTTTCATATTGCACCTGCTCCTCTCCTCCATTCTTTATACTACCCTGTGGGCTGGGTGGGCTGGATGTACCCATAGCCTCCATTTGAGAATCTTTATGTGTAATGGGATACATAGCTGAGGAAGGTAGTTCATTTGACTAGTGTGGCATCAGGAAAAAGTTGAAAATAATTGCCATGCACCTAACTGTTGACTTGAGTGAGCCTGTTTACTATTTAATTCTTTGGATTCAGAAAATTCCAGGTATCCTAGGGTACAGAAAGATGCAAGGGGATGTCTAACAGCCAGAGGTACCTTGCCTGAAGGTAAAGAGAGGGATGGTGATTGGTTGACACTTTTCTGATAACCACTTGTCTCCTGAACCAGATTTGTCTAAGAATGACTGCATGCAACCCCATCCCTCTGCCATGGTGGATACCTCATGAAGATTTAGCAAATACTATACCCACATCTCTATACTAATAATTTTTCTTTGTCTATGCAGTTTTACCTAAGTGGGTTGGAAAACTGGAAAATAAACACTGACAATTGTGGAGATAGAAGTGTATGCATACATACATATGCATGTGTTCTTCCCTCTTTATTTTGTTGTTCCATTGCGTGGTGGCAGCAGTCTTAAATTTAACCCCTGACAAATCTAGATTACAAAGAAAAAGCAATCAAATCAGCTTTATATTTCTACTTATACTGGTATACTATTTGTTTTATCTACATTTCTGTAGGATCTTTTCTGCTCTTTGCTTTGATATTCATACAAGTCTTTTGTGCCCAGGTTGCTTAGTGTGCATATAAGCCTGATTGACATCAAACTGTAACATTCTTTAATTTCCATCTGTTTGCCTTTTTTCCCCTCTGAGACGTATGGGATGTGTGGGTTTTAAGTGGTTGGAGTACATCTTGAAAAAGCTAATAAAATCAAACAAAAGGAAATAGACTTTGATTTAACTGTGTCATATGTTGTTTGCACTCTGGATTTATGTTTCCAGAGATCTGCTAATGTATGTATTTAGCAAACAATGTTAATGTTATAAATGAAACACCTAGAATGACTTTGTACAAACATCATTACTCTGTAATGTCTGCATTTTTTAATGGGGCTGCTTTCCCTGTTGAATTTGAATTTGATTTTGGTCTATCATTTCATAGGCCTAGAAACTTATTGTTCATTGTGTAGGCCCATCTCTGCTTTGTTACTGGTGCCTTATAATCTCCCAATCGTGACCTTTCTCAAACCACCTTTTGTATATCACTGGGTTCACCTTGTGCAATTAGAAAGGGGTGGTGCAAAGAAGCCTTGTGAAATAGAGGAAACCTTCCTATTTCAAAAAGATACACAAGCTTATTGGCTTTAGTTCTTATATGTTCAGTTAAACCTTACGAAAACTGTCTCAAACACATCTACCATCTCTTTATACCTTTGAAGGCTATAACATTTCCCAGCTCTAGATAGTAGCATCCAAGAGTTGTTATTAACTTGGTTTAAGTCAGTAAATATAAAGTGCTTTATGCAGTTCAGTAGACTTCATGTCTAAACAGATGTGCTTCCAGTAGGCAAAGTAAAATGGATCGGTAGGGATCTTATAGGAGAATGGATTCAAATTTGATTAGAGAAGTTGCAGACTTTTTTCTGGATAGCAAAAGGATGGTGATTATAATATATAATTTAAGGGAGCCATTAAAGATGACCAGTGAGTATGATTTGGTTAATGATGAAAAATCATTTCATCTTGTACCTTGTCTAAATTAAAGAACTTCCCACTCAAAGTACAGTGGAATTGAATATCACAGATTTCAATAGTAAAAAAGGAAAGCAACCATCTGCTAACAGTGACCTAAAAGTAATTTCCTTGCTCTCTGGATGTATCTCCAAATAACAGATGACCTCCTCCGACAACCTTTCTTGCCTGAAGGAGTCTTTGGGAGAGAACAAGGCAGTTTTAACAGTCCAAAGTTGAGTCCACAGAGAGGTACTGCTTGGACACACTGAGGAGATCGACATTTACTCCAGCTGGGCACTGAGCTAGGTACTGAGCTCCTGCTCCCTCAGTCCTCACGTCAACCCAGGAAGCCAAGCTATTTATTCAGTTGCATGGTGCAGCTGGCTAGCCGTAGAATCTGGATTCGAACCCACATCTCAGCCTACTGAGCACATTTTTTCCTCCACAAAACTATTTTTCCCAAAGTAAGGATGACTGCTGAAACAACAAAAATCTGAGTTTTGCTTTCTGACTTTCTTCCCACCTCTTAAGAGCTTGCAGAGACCTGGTATTTCCCACAAAAGAGGAATGCAGCTGCTATTAATGGGTAAATTTATTGAGCACTGTGTTGGCTTCTTTTCAGGCAGGTTCTCTTTACATGGTGGGAGAGATTGGCCCTGGCAGCCCAAAGCCTCTGTCTCCACTGTTTGCAATATACAAAGGGAAGAGACAACTTCTCACAACATCCACATATGGCTCGCAGGCAACTCTGATTGCTTATGTTTGCGTCCCATGCCCACTACCTGATTGAGTTTGTTCCCAGAGAGGAAGGGTGCTGAAACTGGCTGGCCCAGCTCGTGTGCCCACTCTACCTGAGGCCAACACATGGTGATTTTTAAGCCCCACCAGAACCACATGAAATGGTTACCAAAGGAAAAGGGTGCAGTTTAGAGAAGAGGGGAGAAAAGAGTGGGCCAGAGCAACCCAGTACCTCCTGTAGATCACAATAGGGTACAGTCCAGGGGGCTAGACTAGAGGGAAGCCCTGGGTAGTAACAATAAGATGCCTCTGGGGAACCCACTTTCTCCCAATTGCTATAAATTGTGTCTTCATGAGAGATAGTGTAAAAGAGCACCTATCTGAGTCAAGGAACTGGGTTTTAGCATTTTCTCTACCACTTACTGTTAGTCAAATTATGTCACCTCTTTCTGCCTCCAATTTCCCCATTGGTAGAATGAGGAGGGTAAGACTAGATGGTTTAAATTTCACTTTTAGCTCTGTAATCCAACTCTCTTTCCCACAGCATCTTTGTATATGTCTACAAGTCTTTAGAAGGAATCAAAAACATTTGGGTAAGCACCAAAGCTTTGGGAAAATATGATAGAGACCACTGAGGCCTGTTTATATTTGGATACTTTTTTTCTTCTTGTGGAATTAATTTCATTTCTAATCTGGAGAAAAACCAATGCAGCACTTTTCCTTTATTGAAAATGAGTAGGCAGGCATTAAAGAAACAGTTTGTGATATGAGGACTTAGAAACAAGTTTCTGCTTGGCCTTGAGGTCTTTAATGAATGCATCCCCTTATGAATGACACATTTCCATGAAATTAACTTTTATACACACCTGTTCTCTACATCTCACGAATAGGCTACATTTGATTACATAGGTACTCAAAAATGAACTAGTTTTTCCCCTGGTGCTGCAAATCTAGGTCACCCTTTTGACATTTCTGAACTCTATTTACAAATGCTCCCTCCCAGCTAGAGAGCAATAGGGGCCTTTGCCTTTTAAGAGCAGCCTGTGGTAATTGACATAGTAGGAAGAGAAAGAGGTCGTTGAAACAAACAACAGCAGCTAATGCCGAGGAAGCTCTAAGTTTATCTGCCCTTGGAAATCAAAATAACCGTCCTAAAAGAAAGTTGGGTGGGTGTTGTGGGGGAAGGGGAACTAGAGAGCTGTAAGAGATGTGGGTGAAAACCATGTCAATACTCTCTTTTGCAACAATAATAGGGATTGTTCATTTATTTCAGAGAGGCTGGGAACTGGGAGTAGGGAGAGAGGGGAGGAGTGTGGTTGGTGGACCTTGTTCTAGCCAGATGTTGGTCAAAGATGTGGTATAGGTACAAATGTGATTCCTTCATAGCACTTGCTAGAGTTTGTGGTACACACTTCTCATAGTGATTATTTGATTACGTTCTGCCTCCCCTCCTAGATGGTGAGTCCCATGAACCCAGTCATACTTCTGGACATGGAGCTGAGCTCAGGCTTGGCTTCTAGAGGACACTCAATACATAGGTGTTGAATGAAAGATTGTTCATTGATTCAAACCAAAGGTAACCTGGTAACATGCAAAGGCCAGCATATCACTGACAAGAAAGTTTGAGATTGGCTATACTACTTTAGTGGGTTTTTCATTAAGTAGACCCTCTTATCTATGAATTAGGAAGGAAAGGTCTGCAAATCTAGCCATGTCCAGTTTCCTGCTGCCAAACTGCAGCACTCTATTAAGAATGGTCAGGAAATATGGGAAGGGTCGTAAGCAATAAAGTTGAGGTTTTGTTAAAATAAAACCCCTCACTCTATTCACACCCAAAGCAATAGAAGCATTCATTTCAGAAGAACAGGTCACCCTCATTCATTGTTTTAAAATCTCAACTGGAAAAATTTCCAATCCATTTACTACAGGAAAGAGGAAACCAACCCTCCTGTGACTGGAGGAAGCGAGATGACTAATTTTCTGTTAAGCCATGGAGTTGCTCTCTCTCAAAACCAACCTTCCTGTAATCTTGGAGGCTAACTTCCCAAATTTATGCTCCCCATAATCATTCAAATCTAAAGCCTGTGAGTAGTTTTCTCACTCTAGGAGCACAAAGATTGTTTACATTTGAAATAATTGTCCCTGCACTTTATCCAAGATGCAACCTCCCCTACTTCCTACCTTAAATACATAAGAGCTACAGAGCACATCCCTTCCTTGTGCCAAAGGAGTTGTCTTAGATTATTACCTCTAATAAAGAAGAGCAGGTGATTTTTATTTCCCAGTTTCCTGGTGCTGCTAGAATTCGTTCTTTCAAGGTCTGAATCTCTCCAGCCTACCCAGTTGTTTTCCCAATCTGGGATGCACCCTGGCTTCCTGGCCAGGCATGTTTTATAATTGCATATAATTCCATCTCTCTATGATGATTAAAAAACAATATAAAATACCCACATTATTCAGTAGTTACTAGGTATCAAATCTTGTACCAAGCTCTATTCTTGTGAGGCAGTATCATCTCCATTTCATACATGAAAAAAAGTGAAGTTAGATTATTAGGCAAATTGCATAGAGAGGATTCTTAGCATAGGTCTGTCTGAATTCTTAGATTACATAGGATGAAAATAAAGATCTAAGAGACTGTCGTTTCCAAATCACAGAGACTTGCTAAATCAGAGTGGTGGGGCCACACTCAAACATAGGCTATAAGATGCCAAACTAAAGTCATTTCACATGGAACCCCTGTAGCCAAAATCTAAATTTCCTTAAGGGAAGCATAAATGTGAGAATCACTGTAAATATCTAACTTTGAGAATGGATATTTTCTTTCTCTTTATTTAATTTATTTCTCTAGTAGCAGCATATTCTCCATAAATATTTCGATACAATTTTTTAAAATCTTGGTATTCATCCTTTGAAGGACTACAGCCTTAGCTAGATAGTTTGCCAGGCTCACTCTCATCTCTGAGTCTTTTCTTACACAATTATCCAAGAGTCTTTGCCAGGTCATTCCATCTTCAGGTATTTTTTTGCTGTGACCTCCATGAAGCCGCCTGACCATGGCAGACCACATACCTCACCAAGCATCTCTCACACACAGTTTTTGTAGGTGGTATTACCATCTAACACTTTCTATCTTCTGTCTTCATTCTATCCTTTTTATCTGAAGCAACTTCTCCAAAGCACATACTGCTGGCTAGAATCTAGGCATTCTAGCTGTGCTAGCTTTCTCTTAGTATATCTCAGAGCAATCCTTATCTGGTAAACTTAACCAAGGAGGCAAAAGAGTTGTACACTGAAAGCTACAAAATGTTGCTGAGAAAAATTAAAAAAGACACAAATAAATGGAAAGACATCCCATATCCATGGATTGGAGACTTAAAATGTTAAGATGCCAATACCAACTAAAGTAATCTCCAGATTTAATGCAATCCCTAGAAAAATCCCAGTGACATTTTTGCAGAAATGGAAAAATCCATCTTAAAAATCATATGGAATCTTAATGGATCTGCATGGCCAAAACAATCTTGAAAAAGAAGAACAAAGTTGGGGGACTCATATTTCTTGATTTCAAAATTTATTACAAAGCTACAGTACTAAAAGAAATGTGATACTAGCATAAAGATAGACATATAGACCAATGGAATAGGATAGAGTTCAGAAATAAACCCTGAAGTATATGATTAAATGCTCGTCACCAAGGGTGCCAAGACCATTCAATAGAGAAAGGAGAGGGTTTTGTTTTTTGTTTTGACAAATAGTGTTTGGAAAACTAGATACTCCATGCAAAAAAATGAAGTTGGACTCTTACCTTACACCACATACAAAAATTAATTTAAAATGAATCAAAGACTTAAATGTGATTGTTGAAATGATAAAACTCTTCGAAGAAAACATAGGGAAAAGCTTCATAACATTGGATTTGGCAAAGATTTCTTGGACATGACACCAAAAGCACAGGTAACAAAAGTACAAATAGATAAATTGGACTACATAAAAATTAAAACTATATTAAAACAACAGTGAAAAAGCAACCTGTGGAGTTGGAGAACATATTTGCAAACCACATATCAAATAAGGAACTAATATTCAAAGGATATAAAAAATTCCTGGAACTCAAAAACAAAAACAACCTGATTAAAAGATGGACTAGAATAGACATTTCTCTAAATATGACATATAGAAGGCCAACAAGCACATGGAAAAGTTGCTCAACATCAATAACCATTAAGAAAATGCAAATCAAAACCACAATGCGATATCATCTCATATCCATTAGAATGGCTAAAGCCAAATCAAACCAAAAAACACCCCCCCCACACACACACACACAAAACCAACAGAAAATAACAAGTGTTAGGATGTGGAGAAGTTGGACCCCTTGTGTCCTGTTGGTAGAAATGCAAATTGTGCAGCTGCTATGGGCAACAGTATGGAAGTCCCCCCCCCAAAAAAAAATAGAATTATTATAAACTCCAGTAATACCACTTCTGGATACATATCAAAAAAAAAAACTAAAAACAAAGTCTCAAAGTGATGGTTAACTTATGTTCACAGCAGCATTATTCACAATAGCCAAAAGGTAGAAAATACCTACTATGAATGGATAAGCAAAATGTGTTCTATACATACAATAAAATATTTGGTCTTGTAAAGGAAGGAAAGTCTAACACATGCTACAACATGGATGAACCTGGAAGACATGCTAGCTGAAATAAGCTAGTCATGCAAAAAGACAAATACTAATAGTATGATTTCATTTACATGAGGTATCTAATGTAGTCAAACCCAGAAAAACAAAGTACAATGGTGGTTGCCAGGCATTAGGGAGAGGGAGAAATGGGGAATTGTTTAACGTGTATAGTTTCAATTTTGCAAAAGGAGTTCTGGAGATTTGTTCCACAATGTGAAATGTACTATTGAACTGAACACTTAAAAATGGGTAAGTTGGTTAAAATTATGTATATTTTATCACAATTTACAATTTTAATTAAGTTTTAAAAAAATTTTACCCAGATGTCACCTCTCTTCTTCCCCCTCTAGTGCAAATTACTCCCTCCTTTATGCCTCCACTTTGTCTTCCATCTACCACTAGTAGGGCTCTTATCACGTTTTTGGTCATTATTTGGTTGACAGGGTAAGGATTGCTGTTACATTTGCCCCATCGGGGGGGAGAGAGGAACACTCATCCATTTCTGGGGTCTTGACCAGAAGCTAGGAAAATATACTAAGCTCTTTGGCAAAGACCTTAGATGAGAAAACAAACAGTAGCCCTGATGGCATAATACACTACAGGGAACAGTCATTATTAGCAAGAGTATATCTTTTATCTGTAGAGGTTTCACTCTGAGGGGACATCTGGAAGGGACATTTTCCCTAAAGAGCACTTTCTCTCTCCTCCTCCCACAAACAAACATCCCAATCTCCCCGCTTAGTCCAATCAGCTGAAATGATTGGCCCAACCCAGTCTGACCCAGGAAAGAGATGAGAGGAAGATGTTCATTTGAGATAGATTCAAGACACAGTAGCTTATCTAATAAAGTACCCAGGGCTCAAGTAAAAAACTATTTTTCTGCTTCCTCTAAACTCTGTATATATTCTTGATGCCTAGTAAGGATATTCCCCCGCCCCCAACCCAGTAATGGACTGGACCTTCTTGCCCTTCCAATGTCATAGCCAAGAAGTTACATTTGTTTGACCTGTCTTCCCTCCTTGAGGGCAGGGGCCATACCTTTTCATCCTTGTATCTTTAGTGTCCACTATTCCTAACACATAGCAGATGCCCCATAAATGCCAAACAAATGATTGAATGGTTAGAGTGAGGATGGGATGAGTCATTACAATAACCCAGAGAAAGGTCTTGGCCAAGCAACTAGTCTACTCCAGAGAGAAAGGACAGTCTAAACTTGAGAGCCACAGAGAGTATGTGGGTCAGGTGGAAGGGGCAACAGTGGGAGCATGAGAAAAAAAACTGGTTCAATATAAAGCCCAGGCTGAGCAGGCTGATGGAATTTATACCCTCCAGTTTCATGCTCTATTGCCTCACTGGTCATTATTCTGTGCCGACATTTGTCTGGTCCCCAGGCAAATTTCCTTTCATTCTAAAATTTCAGCTCTATATGAAGCACTACCATAACACTGGCTCAGTGGCCACAATTCCACAGCCATATATCTTGTTTCAGTTTTAAATGAGACATTATTTTATCTGGCTAATTGGACTGGTTAAATTCTGCTAACAATAAGATGTTTATATATGGTCTTTCCATGCAGACAGTTTTTCATAATTTTTCCCCCTCTCCTGGAATCCTGGAATGGGTAATCCAAAACATTAGCTTTATTTATTAACATAATGGCACCCCTTAAAGCTCACATTTATAGAATTTACAAGCTGGAAGGAAGAATAAAGATTAATTGTTTCCCTGGTAAAGAAATTTGTGCCCAGATAGCTGAGTTTGATCACAGTGAGTTAGGACTAGCACTCAGAGCCTCTGGCTTCCAGTCCTGAGCCCTTTTTCTTCTGTTAACTGCCTGCAGGTGCAGCCACACCTGCTTGCAACGCTTCTAGGGCACCCTTCTCTGCATTCTATGCAATTAGGGCTCCCTCTGTATAGCTCTAAATTATCTGTGTTAAAAAGAAGAATAAGCAGACATGATTTTTTCACAGGTTAATTTTCCTTGGGACATTCTAGGTCATTTTTTTCTAAAGCCCCATTCTCAATGATGCTTGCTAAAGAGACAGTCCACAAGCCTGCGGGTTAGCTGAGAATTTGCCGTGAACAGAGCTGACGGGCTCATAGGCTGCGCGGTGGGAAGGGCAATTGTTGGCTACTAACCAGCCACTCGAATCATTTATGTACCATCTAATAGACACTAACTGAGCACCTACTGTGTGTCTCGCTACAGCTGCCTAAGAGTTGTGCGACTGCTCTCCATCCCTCCACAGGCCCAAGGAGCCATAAGAACCGGCAAGCACAGGGACTCCTGATTTTCATCTTGGATCTGGCCTTAACTTGTGTTGCGACTCCGGGCAAGTTTTAAATTCTTCAACATGGGTGGCCTGTGACTTCAAAGGTTTAAAAAAAAAAAAAAAAAAGCTTTTCAAAAGGGAAAGGTATTTTTTTGGAACGGAAACACACAACAACAGCAGAAGTGCTGTGAGCCGCTCAGCGGGCTCCCCGTGTGGGGAGCCCCATCCTACTCACCCCCGGGCCCAGCTGCCAACCGCTTGCTCAGCCGGCTCCGGCGTACAGCCCTGGGGAGCCGCGGTAGCGGAGGCCCAGGGGGCGCCTTTCTCTTTAAGAGCGCCACAGGCGATCGTGATTGGCTGTAGCTATGCAGGTCTTTCTTCCGGGCTCCCTCCGAGGGCTGCCTCCCCCGCCACTCGCCCCGCGCAGCTTCCACGCCCTCCCCACCCCGGCCCCTCCGCGCCCCTCCCTCGCTTCGCGCTCGCCCCCTCTTCCTTGCAGCGGAGTTCAGCGCGGCAGCGGCATGGGCGACACGCCAGCAACAGATGCCGGCCTCCCAGATGTGCATCCTTAGGCCACGCTGAACGCCTGCGGAATAGAGAAGGAGCCAGAGGAGCGCCGGGAAGGCGGCACGCGAGGTGCTGAGATCCCCCCCTAAACGGCAGAAGCCCCCGCCCCCACCGGAGAGCTCCGCGCCAGCAAAGCGCAGCTTGCCTGCGGTCGCTTCGCCCGCGCCCACCTCTCCCCAGCCATGCCAGGCCGGGCCGCGGACCGGGGCGCAGTCCCCTCCCGCCCCGCCACAGAGGGAGTCGGTGCGGGGGGCGAGGGCTCGCCGGGCGGCGGCGGCCTGGAGAGGCCGGGCGCGCGCGGGCAGCGGCAGGACATCGTCTGGAGGAACGTCGTCCTGATGAGCCTGCTCCACTTGGCGGCCGTGTACTCCCTGGTGCTCGTCCCCAAAGCCAAGCCGCTCACTCTGCTCTGGGGTAAGTCCCGCCGGCGCCGCCTGCGCTCGGGGCGCCGTGGTGAGTCCGCGCCTGGGCGAGCGGGGTCGCGGGTCGCCGCCGGGTGTGCGGAGCCGCCTCTGTTCTCCCCTGGCCTCCCCCAGTTCTCCCCCAGCCCCCTTGGCCTGCAGTTCCCCGCCCTTTGGAACGAGCAGGTATTTCTGACCACGTATTTTCAACTTCTGCCTTCCCCTCTGTCTGCCTGAGTAGGCGCATTTGCCAGCTCCCTGATGGAGAGCTGGAGGGGACCCTGAGTCCTGTGCGCAGAGGCGCGCGAGGGGAGACGCTGGGTACTGGCAGAATCGGGCTTCGAGGAATGGAAGACAGGTGGGCTGTCGTGTTGCCCGTGTGAGTCCCGGGGATTCTGTATGCCACCTTTCAGCTTCTCGGTGTCCTTTCGCGGGCCTCGGAGGCTGGGGCCAACTAAAGGACAAGAAAGGAAATAGAGAGGGGTCCAGAAACCTGGCCCAGGAACAGTATTGATTTTCGCGCACGAGGTAGAAGAAACCAGTTTTGGTCCTCGCCCCTGCAAGACCCCTGTCCCTGAACCCTCTGTAATCTTCTATGCCCAGTGGCACTTTTATGATCCCAGAAGTTTTTTGGTGAGCACACCTTGCTCACGTTGAGGGTGCTCTGCCCTCAGCACAAAGGTCCGATTGTGGCCATGCGGAGCTCCCCCCACCCCCCCCCACCCCCGCCCAGGCCTTCTCCCCTTCTGGCCTGTGCGGGTCTGTTACTGCACCTGTGGCGTTCCCGCCACAATCTTTCCTAGCACCCCCACTCCTGCTGGGGTCCAGGAGTCGACCACCCTAATTCCTTCACTCCCCTGGCCCCAGGGGCTCAGTGTCTGCCCTGCAGGACTCCAGTCGCTGACTTCCGAACCACCTTGTAAGACCCCCTGGCCCCAGTAACTGGTTTTGGCTTCAGTCACCATAGCAGCAGTAGCCAGGACAGAAGGCACAGACATTGATATCCTGAGCTGAGAATTTGACAAGGCGATCCAAGAAGTTCTTACAGTTCCTTTTTTGAGACGGAATTGAAAGGAAGAGGGGAGGGAGCAGGAGAAATACAACCTACTTTTATTTCCAGAGGGGAAGAGGAAGGAAGAAAATAAGACCTCTTTCTACAAAGCTTCTTACATTTCATAGTGCCAGCTTCAAATGCCTAGGTTGATAATGGGGCCACTTGGGTTCCTAGCCTTTCCTTGAAATCCTGAAGTCCCTGCTCTTTGAAGCAAACTCATGTAGACAGACTGTGGGTACCTTTTAGTGGGGTGTGGCTGAGAGAGGGAATATAGACTTGAAGATGAGGGGGCAGGAGTCTTTGGGAATCATGAAGCCTTTTAAATTCCCCTAAAAGCTTTGGTTAACCTCCCTGCTTAGTAACCCTTCCCTCCTCAATTCTATGCCCTTTCACCATGGTCTTCATTATATGTTAGTTTAATTTTGGTCTGCCTTCCTTCTTATCTCCAGATGAGTAAATTGAAGGTGTTTAGCCATTAATTCATGAACACACTTTTACCCTGGCAGCCAAAGTTATTGCCCCAGAGTCTCGGTAGAGCTCCTCCCTTCCACTCTAGTGGTAGGACTGTGCCATTGGACTTCAGAGCCCACCTGCCTCTGGAGGATTGGGCTTAGACTTAATAGCTGCAATGTCAGAGAGATCTCAGAGAGAAGTGAGCACTTAAAATATTATCTTACATGTCTGGAGCTTCACAGGGCCCACAGGCTCTAATCTACTTCTTACAGCCACCAAACCCTACTGACCCTGGCACCCCACCAGAAGCCACAAGGACAAGGCCTCTTCTTCAGGTTTGCCAAGTCACCTCTGCCCTATCCAGGCTGCTCTCTGTGGTGAAGAAAAAATCTTTGTTCTGAAAGACAAAAGGAGAGGATACCTCCCTTACCCCAAACTCTTCCAGCTTCCCAGGAAAAGTGAACACACTGAAGGAATCTGGTTTCCTCTTTATGGGTGATGTTGCCAAACCTTATTCTTGTACCCCGCACCTCCCGCCCCCCGCCCCCCGCGTAGTCTTCTCCTTTAGTGACTTTTCATCAGCTTCATTCTCTGAATCTTGATTCTCTCCCTATGGGTGCTTCACTGCCTCTGTAAAAAAAAAAAAAAAAAAAAGAGAGAGAGAGAGAGAGAAAGAGCAGGTAATGATGGATGTTGTAGTTTCAAGATCCAAAATTGTGGCTTAGAACATTTAAAACAAAAGAATTTTATCTAATAGATATCTTGTGAGAGAAGAAATGAGGAACAGGACCAGCTAAGATTTGTTGTACTGTAAGAGTAGGATATTTAGGGCAAGTGGAAGATTAGGGCACCATAACTCAGTGAAAGCTCTGGTACCTCCATAAATTTCCCCCCATTGGATACCTCACCCTCACCGGCTTGATCTAGCTATAGGGCTGAGTTCATGTGCCAGTGGACTATTCATTCACTTCTGGGACCTGAGTTTTTAGAGATATTAGGCTTTGCCCATCCATTGCTTGCCACCCTCCACCCCAGGTGAAGTTGCCTGGGAAACAAGAGGCATCCATGCTGTGTGCCCAGCAGAGGATGTGTTAGGTGTGCAGTGTGCACCGTAATTTGCATGGTGGTAAAATGTCCTCCATGAAAGATCCATTGCGTTGTTCAGTCCAGCCTCCTCCACGGCCCAAGCCCTAGCCTTTTCATGACTGCCCTTGGGGCCAGAGCAGTTTGTTTTCCCTTCTTATCCTGACAGTGTTCTGAGTGGGCAGGCTTAGAACGGAATGCTCTTGGTGCCCAAGATGATGAGTTTATGAGTTTCAAGAACAGCTGGAAGAAAAATCTTCACCTGAAGGCTCGAGCTTACACAAGTGCCTGCTTTGAGGGATTTTGGCCTAAGGGAGAGTTAGCCCATGCCCTGGATCACAAGATGAGTAGAACAAGGGAATAAGTAGTTATGAGGTCACAGTAGAATTTCTGGGGCTTCTTTCCAGAAAGCTTTGCCCTGACCATCTCCAGGCGTTCTGGCTGTTGGTTTTCAGAAATTTCAGGGACCTTTCTGGTTTCTCTTGAAATGTCATTTGAGTCCCTTAAATGTCTCCCATGGTGATGATATGGGTTTTTATTTCCTTCCTGGGACAATTTCAGTGATAGTACCAGGCATGAAAAAAAGATATTTGCCCTCCTCCCTTCATCCATCCTATCCCAGGGAAAACGTGATCCATTGTTAAGCTGATCAGGATTCTCTGGTGTCCTCTGGTTGCTGGAGCATCTGCACCATTATGAATAGGAATCAGCCTATGGGGGAGAAACTAACACATGGCAAGGATTAACAAGAGAGTCTGGGGACAAGGAGAATCTGGAGAGGCTGGGGTTTGGAAAGTGCTGGTCCACCAAATTCTGTCCAATTCTGAGAGTTGCCCTAAGATGTGCTATCTTCTGCCAGGCATTGAATAACTTGCATCCTCCACTCAGGATGACCCCGATGTCTTTGTTGGGTTCTTCTGCTTTTTCCATCAAGTCCCTAAGGTTGTTGAGGAGCTCCAAGAATGTATGGCTGTGGACTTCTGTCTTGCCTCCAGGTTTTCTGGGGTGAGCTAGGCTCGAGAGAGAGACAGATCTGAATGTGAACCCTTGTTCTCCTACTTACCAGCTGACTGGCCTTAGACAAATGAATGTTTATACACCTCAGCTTTCTAAACTATAAAATGGATATTTAACACTACTTAATCATGAAGTTATGAGAATTAAATGAGATAATATATATAAGTCACTTAGCATAGTGCCTGGCCCTCGGTTCATGTTCAGTAATTGTTAGCTGCCATCATTATCACTGGTTCTGATACTGGCTGTTTTTCTTAAGTAGAAGGACGAACAGCCGTCTTGCAGCATAGTGCATTCTACAGCGCTGGCACAGTACTCGACTTCCTTGCCTCTCTTGCATGGAGAATATTGCTTTGGCTTTGGAAACAAGGGTTCTCTCTTAAAGTCCCCAAAGAGAAATGAACACAATTCTCTTTCCCTCCCCCAGTCCTTTCTTTCATTCTGTGTTCCTCCAAAAGGCCACTATTATCCACTATTATGTAGATAATAATCTTTTTGTTCATCTGACAACTCACCTGGTCTTTAGCATTTCTCTTTGGGGACAATTGCTGTAGAAACAAGGCCAAATAATTTCCCTAAATCTCATAGGGCCTCAGTTTTTTCTCCCCTCTATGTCTTCTTGAATCATCTTTTTTTTTTTTTTTAATCTTTAATGCTCAATTAAACTACTAAGGAACTGGAAAGTGTAAATGAATCTTCCTTTTAAACCCTGTATTCCTAGCCTATTGTTGTTGCAACTTTTGCATTTTTAATAAATAGGCAAGCACTAAGAGCCTTACCCAAGGCTGGAGTGCAACAAAACCAAGAGAACAGTGTGCTTCTACTGGCTTTGTAGTTCCAACATGTATAAACGTAGGCTGAGGTTAACATTATTAGTTCAGTTTTTTCCTAAAACTGGTCAGTGTCACTGCAGACTGCACTGTGATTGTGAAATGAGAAATAGTGCTGCAGAGTAGAAACCAGGGCTGGAATGCCAGCACTGCCACTTAGTTCAACTTCATGTCCCTTCCCAGTTTGTCAGCCTCAGTTTCCTCTTCTGTGAAATGGGGACTGAATTGAAAGTTGTGTTAAGAACTGAGTCATATAACAAAGGGCCCGCCAGAGAGCAGACACTCAATGCTGCCTGCTGTTATTACCTCCCACGATGGAAGGTGCATCTGGAAATCTGCACTGGCTTTATTGGCTGAGACCTGTAGCACTTTAGGTCCAAGTAGAAGGCACAGCCGTTAATCCCAAATATTTGATTATGACTTTGTTTTAACAGTTTAGTCCTCACCTTATCTCATTTTGTGTATTGTATAAAGTTATACTAATAGTTTGGAAAAACCATTGTTATGTTTACAAAAGAATGGCAAAGCCATGGTGATTTCTTTAAAGTTTTACACAAGGCAACATCATCTTTGGGTGGCATTCTCGTTGAGCATTTATTTTAACATTCTTTTGTCTCTGGCATGCAGTCTGTCCACCCCTCTGCTACGACATGTCATGTTTCTATGGAAGTGCCACAAACTCTAGGATTAGGAGTATGGGCTTTGGAGTCAGAGGTTCCAAAACCCAGGGTCAGCCTTCTGCAGATCACTCTCCCTTCCTAAGATCAACATCTTCATCAGCTGCACCATGAGGACAACAGTACAGCCAGCAACTGGAGGGAAACTAAACAATACAGTAAAGAACTTGTCCTGGAAGCTGGCACAGTCTTTGTTAGCTTTCGTGCCTCAGTCACATGTTCCCTCAGTGCTTCGTGCCTTCCCTCTGGTTAGCTAATCACTTGGAGGCTGAGACTCGTTCCAGCCTGATCCCTGGTTGTCAGCCCTGGCCAGGGGTCGAGGCAGTTTGTCTCTGATTTCATTTCTCCTGGGAATGGATTGGACATCACAACAGGTACCAGCTGTCCCTTATAAATGCCTGTCGTTTGTTTATTATGTGTGTGAGTGGCCACGAGAGAGACCCTCACAACTGTGAGGATGCGTGTAGTCACATATTCATTCATTCACTAATTCTTTCATTTCTTTCATTCCAATGATTGTCAAAAGTGGCTGCACATTGGAATCACTTGGGGAGCCTTTAAAATTTTCAGAAGACTGGGCCCCCATTCAGATGTACTGAATTGGAATCCATGAGTGATATCCTGGCTTTTTAAATTCTTTTTTTCCCAGCCATTCAGGTGTTTCTGATGCACAGCTAGGTGTAAGAACCATGATTTAATTTTTTTGTTCAGTAATACTTATTACTCACTATTACCTGCCTGGTACTGGCCCCATTCCTGACTTCATGGCACTTAGGTGCCAGTTAGATAGACAGACAGGTGCACAGGTGATAACTGCCAAAGCAGCATTAGTTACAGAGTGCCAGCTTGGGGAATTGGGGCAGCTCCCCAGAGGAGGCAGCAACCGGACTAAGCCTGGCAGGAGGCCTAGGCCAGCTAGCCAGCCCAGGGGTTTGGGAGAGACAGCATTGCAGCCTCAAGCAACAGCATGAGCAAAGCTCCTGATAAGAGAGAGACAGCGCAGAGACAGGGTGGTTCAAGGACCTGATGGTTCAGCAAGGCTGGAGGTGACCAGGGCCCAGATTCTGGGCCAGGAATTCAGCAGGACCAGCGGGACAGGGAGGAGATCAGGCTTATGGAGAGGCTGCCTTTCAGCCTCTGCCTGACTCACCTTTTCCTCTTAGCCCATTGCACACACCAACGATTTCTACAATGGTAGAAAGGTCTGGAACCCAGTTTCTAGAGCAGACACATACTGGAGGGGTGAGTGAGTCTAAAGATTTCAGGAGAGGCCCTGGGGCACACTTGATGGAGCTGAGTCCCTCAGGCTGGCGAGAGCTGAGGGGAGGCTAGGAATAATGTCGCAGTAGGGCACTTGATGTCACAGACTCAGACCTACTGTCCCGGGACTAAATTACTAAAACCCTCCAAGGGTAACAGTACCCGTACCAGACCCAGACTGCTCTTTCACAGTTCTTCTGTTCTCTGCTCTTTCCTATGTTTTAAAAGGTATGTGTATAGAGGGGTTGTTCTCACCTGATTTCCTCCCATGAGCCTGGGTTTAAACAGCTAATTCTCACTAGCCCACATTTCAGTGATGGTCACCTCTCCCCATTTCTGTAGCTGTTGGGGTCACTGCAGGTCTGGTGCTTACTAGGAAAGGTTGGAGGGCTCTGTGGGTCCAGCAGGCTGTGGTCCACAGACCAGTAGCATTAGCATCACTTGGGAACTCGTTAAAAATAAAGATTCTCAGAGCCTATGCTGGACCTATTGAATCAGTTACCTGAGTTTAATAAGATCTCCAGATGATGCATATGCATGCTAAAATTAGAGACGTACTCCCCAGCCTGACATCCAGCCACAGGCCGACAGAGAAGCTGGACTTGAGTAAGATTTGGCAACAATCCCTTTTTCCTTTTAACGGCTACTTCTCCTTTGCCTCCCCTCCTACCCTTCTGCCTCCTCGTAGCTTATTTAGAACATGTTGACATCCGCTTCTCTTGCCTACAAAAGGCTGTTGCTAAAATATTTCGGCCAGAGCAGCAATATTTCATTCATGGGCTAGAATTAGTTAATTTTGTTTTCATAAATAGAGCTGCGGAAAAATAACAGGGAGGCTCTGTGCATGGCCCTTGAGAATTCAGCTTGTCTGTTTAATAGATAAACTGGTAAAGGTGAGGAGGCCTCAGGAGAGAGCCGCCTTCCACAGAACTGTGAAGCAGATTCTATCAGTTAAGATGCTTTTGGCCACAAAACTCAAGGTCAGATGGCTTAAATGATAAGTAAGATTTCTAATGTCACTGATAAGAAATTCTGAGGTAGGGCACTTCTGGGATGACTCAACTATGTTATCAAAGATGTTATCATTTCCGCCATGGTGGTCTTGTTGAATTTAGTTTTCCTCCTGGTTACAAGATGGTGGCCAGTGCCAGGCAGCACATGGAATGACAACAGTGTCCTACAGAAGAAGGAAGACGCTGTCCTTGGAGTCTCATTTTATCAGAGCAAAATCTTTCCTGGTTGCCCCACAGCTGGTGTCTTCTCAAGTCTCACTTGCAGGATTGTCCGAAGTCCCTTGTTAAAGCAGTCATTGGCAAGGAATTCATCCTAATCAGAGTTGGCTGCTGAATCACATGAAGTGAGTGTGTATGGGGGCAGGTGAAGAGCCAAACAAAACCCAGGCTCTGCTCCAAGGAAGAAGTGGGTGGGCATGGCTACTGAGACAGCCCACACCACTGCTCCAGGGGCTTCCTACATCCCCTCCCATGACTTCCCTCCATTCCCTGGAAATGTGTGCTCTTCTCTACTCCCTACTCCCATGTTTGTGTCTTATCCTGATGTCCTTACAGTGAGCAATGAATTTCTGCCTTTTCCATGAAGCTCTGTGTTCTATGATGGCACTTTTGTGTCCCTCGGACCTGGGTCACAGTCTCTGATCAACATATACAGTGTTGGGCAAATGAGTGAATGAGTTTAATCATTGTGTGGCCTTTCTTTGTAACAGAAGTTTGCATTTTATCTCTTAACTTAATTTTCCCTCCATTAGAGAACTTTCCGTGTGATTTTGAGAGTGCCCTTGAAATGGGGCGGCAGGGGTGGGAGGATCAAATACCAATGGACTTAGAAATGAAGCAAGACTAGAATAGAATTTAGAACTCAGGTTTAAATTTATTTTCTTCCTGTATCACTGTTCGTTGTATGAGCATCATCATATACTTGCATTTGACTATGTTTGTTTCAGTGACCTAAATGGACAAGCCCATCTCCATTAGTATCCTCCTCCTCATCATCATCAAAAAACACATATCAAGCAAGCAATTAATTACTTATGTCTTGAGTCAGGCGCTATGTAAAAAAAACAAAGGCGCAGTCTCTATCCTTCTACCTTTCATAACTCAAAGGAACAGCTGCGTTGTGCCCCAGTACTGCAACAACACAGTGTTCTCTCGGCATGGGTAGATAATGGACAATACTCTTTAAAAGTTCCATGCATGAAATTAGAAATGAATTTCTAAAATTTAACTACTTTATGGAGAAGTTTGTCGAGCTACTTGTCTAATAAATATGTTCCTAAGACGCTTTTACAGATGGTTAAAATGAAGCCCATCTCTATGACTCAGTCAGGTGTCCCCAAATCATGTTTTCCCCAGAAGTCTCTATAAGCAAAAGGAGGTATTTATTAGCCAGTGTGAATAATTCCCCTTCCATCTCCCCTCCCCAAATCCATTGTGCTTCACTCGGTAGCTCTTGAAAAATGGGTGAGTCATTAACATTTTTGAGCTATATTCAAATTACTCTGAGATCTTGACACCATCTGGAGCTCTGGGGAGAATTAAGTCACTACCCTCTGGGTATAGACTGGATATGAACCTAAACTTAGCATAGCTCCCCTGAGGGTTGGAATAAACCACAGTTATTAGAGCTAATATTCCCTCATGCACAGAGCTGGTATTCAGTGTATACTACTGTGACTATCAATTGTTAAAATATTGACTGGTGCCTTCTCAGATACTTCTGAAATTCCCAACAGTCCAGGAGTTAAAGGATCCATCAGCTGCAGGGCTTAAATCTCTGTTCGTTCTGATTGGTTTTGATTGGATGGTGCCCTGTGGGTTGTCAGATATTTTTAATATCATCTCTGCATATGCATCCTCTTGTTATCATCTGATCCATATAATCTTCTGCTTCTCTTTCATAATTTCATTCAAATTGATTGAGAACTTTAAAAAAATCAATCTGCCTTTCTGGCTTAAATTTATATCCCCAAAACCATGTAAGGAAAAATATTAGAGCCTATTCTAAATTCTGAGGTTGTGGGTAACTCACCTGTCCTATTAAAAGCTCCTTTTGTGATAGAAGCAACGTTATGTCTGAAAGGCAATTTTAATTTTCTGGTTTACAATTGCCTTTATATAAAATTTTTTCCCCCTGAAAGAATTGATATTAATCTTATCATCAAAAAAAAATCCAGCACTATAAAAATAAGATAGTAAGAAGTTATTTCCTTTTGGAGCTGGGAGGACAAGATGTGGAGGATGACACCACAGATTCAGATGGGACTCTTTGCTCACACTACATGGCCCCTAATGTAAATGTTGTCTAGGCTCTGTGCTAGCCCAAGGTCAGGGCCATCCAAGTCATACCTGAAGCTTAGTACATGGAATTGTTTCAGTGGTAGAAAATTTCAAATGTATACAAAAGTAAAGAGAATGGAGAACTCTATAGACTCTAATACCCTCCACTCACCTGAAATTTTTTTCTTTGTAATTTTTTACTTTGCTACATAATTCCAGATACATTAAGACAGTTGTAATATTAGTTAGTATACAGAACTCCTATGCTCTACCCAGATTCAATGATTTTTATCTCATCCCATTTTCTTTATCACGTTCTCTATGTATATGTATACACATATGTGTGTATTATTTTTCTCTGAGCCCATTTGAGAATAAGTTGGAGACACCATTGCCTTTTGTCTCTAAATACTTCAATATGTATTTCCTAAGAATATAACCTCTGTGGAGTTACCAAAACCAGGAATTTAATCTTGGTATTATCTACTCCACAGTGGATAATCAAGTGTCATCAGATATTCTAGTAATGTCCTTTATAGCTCCCTACCCGCTTTCCGTCTTAGGTTGAAGCAAATTCCAGACAGTCACATCTGTAAATAGCTAAGTATTGAATATCAGCTGGGGTAATTCTGGCTACATTCTCCACATGGAAAACTATGGGGGCCATCTTTCCCCTACCTACTGACTCCAACTCTACAGGGAAAATAACTGAGAGGCTGTTTTCAAAAGAGAAAAGGGGTCAAAACCAAGGAGGAGGCAGAAGTGATGGGAATCAGTACCCCTCAGTGTGTCCGGGCACTGACTACATAGGGTTGTCCGAGTTGCTCCTGGAGCCTTCAGATTCAGCAGATTTGGGACCCTTACCAGACCACAGACTGAGAACCTCTAGAAGCTGGACCTGGAATCCGTGTTTAACAGGCACCGCAGGTGGCTCTTACACCCTGTGAGTTGGAGGCGCATTGATGGGGTGGGGGTGGGGGCAGGTAGGTGGCCTGGGAGTGAGGCTGTCTCCCCAGCAGCTTAACATTGTGCCCGCCCCACCCTGCAAGTGTCTCAGATTTGTTGTTTGACTCTCTTAAGTTGCCTGAAATTCCAGCAGTCCCAAGGTTCCTTGGGGTTGATAGAGGCAGTATTTTTGGCAAGTGAATAGCTGCAGGGGGCTGCCCTTAATAGGAACCCACACCTCCCTGTGAATTGCTTTCGACACACATTCCCTTCTAACACAGGCTTGATACCTGAGGGAGTGGGGGGTTTCACTGGAGGGAGGAGAGTAACAGACCTGGAATGCTTTGGGGTTGGGGGGGAGGAGGTGGGGGGGTGGGATGGAGTGCAGAGTGTGCTTGTTTTCTGAGGGTGTGGGTGGGGGTGCAGAAGGGTGATTATATCACTCCTTAGATGCCTGGAGGTAAAGTTGTTCAGAAGAGGTGAAACAAAATCTCAGGAGAAAGCCTGGAATAGCCCTAGGCAGAAACCTCCACCACTCAGGAGAGGGCCCTGAAACCTCTTTCCTAGGACTGCTGTGAGGACTGACAGGTGCAGCAGCCCCTGGCCCAGCGCAAGGGAACCCCACCCCAGCGAACCCCACCCCAGCGAACCTCACCCCCTCCTGGAAAAGACCAGCCTGACACAGTATCATTATTATCACTTCCAGAAGCAGACCCCTGTGCCTTTCTGCCCTAAATCTGCTGAAGAGAGATATGTTTGAGTCCAGTAAATATGTTCATTCTAAATATGGAGGTTGAGGGGGTCTTGCCATAAGTCCTCTTTCACCTCAGGGTCAGTGGCTCTGTAATCATCTTCATCTTCTGAAGAGCAGACCCTTCTCAGATCAGTCATGCCCCCAGCTTCTTGGGCTGGTGGAGACACAGTGCAGCTCTTCTTGGGACAAAATACATATTAGAGGGCATCCTGGACCAGGCTTCTCTGCCACCAGTAACACAAGGGCCCTTTCTAAATGTTTCTGACCCACCAACAGTGATAACGCATGGGAAGACATGAGGTTCTAAGTATTAACTGTGTGTTGGAGAGGCAGCAGCAGGGCTAATCCTAGCCTGCACCCTGTCAACACGGCCGCCTGATATAGGGGGCTGTACTGGCCTGAGGGGTGATAGGGGCTAGTGACCACCCTCACTTAAGACAGTACTCCAAGTGGATATTTCAGTTCCTCCCCCTATAGAATCTCCCCATTCTGTTCCTTGGAAGAGAGATTCACTTTCCAAGTCCTTTTTTCTTTTAGCCCCAGTGGTTGTCAAGCCATAGCTGGTGTGTATTTAGATCTGCAGGTTCATCCAGCCTTCCCCAGGGGAGTCCTGCTGGGCTTCTCTCATTCAGTGATGGTGAGTACAAAGAGGAAGGGTCAGGACAGAGAGCCTTCCAAACCTAGCTAGACAGGAGCCCTCACCAGCAGGAAGAGATGAAAAACACTAAAAGCAGAGTCTCCCTTGGCCCTGTGCTCAGACTGCCCCAATGTGTAGGAGCAGCCTCTGGAGAAGCAGAGGTTCAAGCTGGCCTCCCAGGGTCCCCTGGGGCTGCCAGGAGCTTCTTCAGTCTGAAAGCTGGAGGAAAGATTTTGGACTCATAAATTTTTGCTGATTAGCTAGCTAGTGGATAGTAATCAGGTTTGTGAAAAAGAGGTATTTTAAAGTGGAAAAGAAGTTCTCCAGGCACCACTGTGATGGTGCTGAGCAGGCAAGTTGGAGTTTTGATCTCTGCTCAGGTCCAGGAGCAGTGAGGGAGCACTTCTGGGATGTGCTGTCCCCAGTTGCTTAGAGACAGGCTGGCTGAGGGATGTAGATGTCTGGTTAAATTCCGCTTTCCACACGTTTGTGAACAGGCTAGCATTCCTGCCCACAAGATGCTCATAGTCTCGAAGGGGAGATAAGCGTAGCCAGGTATAATTCAGTGTGATGAATGACTGGACAGAAGGAGGCCTAAGGGGCAGGATGGCTAGGGGAGGGGATGTTGTAATTCTTGTAATATGCACAGCAGTAGCCCAGTGAAGTAGTTACAGGGCCATGTGTCTTAACTGCAGTTCTGAACAACAAAACTTTGAAAACAGAATTATTTCCTAACTAATTTAGGTGTGAAACTTGACTCAATGAATTCATTTGGAGGCAAATCTGACCTGAACTATTTTTCCTATTTAGTCTGACTATTCATATGAATGTGTTTGATGACAGACATTAGTATAGTGCATTGGCATTCTATTACCTTTCTAAAATCTAAAATGTTCTGAATTTTGGAACGCATCTGATCATAAGGTTTTGACTAGGGGTTGAGGACTTGTCCTGGTATCATCTGCATTTTGCATTTGTGGAAGCAGAATGCAGAGAGAACACTTTTGCCCAGGACAAGTCAGGGCTTTCATGAATGTCCTTCTGATGGGCCCCTCAGGTGATATTACCTTGAGAGGCACTGAGTCCCTACACAGCAGTCATTTCGGCACTAGACATGTGAGCAGCTCTGTAGTGGGGATGGACTGAGAGAGCATTGCTCCCGAACGCACCTCTGGTGCCAAGATCCACTCTCTTGGTGGACAGCGACAGGGATATGGTGTCAATCTCTTTCCTTGGCCTGGGTTCAGCACTCTTACTATTATTGTTGTCAGGTTCTATTTAATAGGAAATTATGTTTTTTTTCCTCTCAACCTACAAGATGCGTTGCCTTGTCAAAAAACCACCCCCATAGGTCATTTCTCACTGCTCCTTTTCCCTATTTTTCATTCTTCTCACATCTTATCCTCATCACTGACTGTGGGTCCACGACCCCTAAGGTCTCCTAAACCAGGGGGAAAGATGTATTTATAAATAATTCTGGAGTTTTGTAAGTTGGAGCCAGGGTCAGCCTACGTGTAGGCAGGAAGTAAGTATCCAACAGTGAGAAGTGATTTTAAGGATACAGACCTCTACTAGCCCTCAAATTACCTTATTCAGTTGTTCTAGCATTGGCAGCAGGGGTTCTGGGCTGGGGTGGATGCTTCAGGGGTTCATGAGCCCCCTGAAATTGATTTTGTGTATATTGACATATTTCTTGCATCAGATTCTTAGTTAAGACTGTGTCTTTAAAAAGATTAAGCACTGCTGGTCTGGAAGAAGCCACATTAAACAGGCCAGCATTTCCTAAAAGAATAAACAGTGGGTGAATATTCATTTATATATTACCATCCATTATCCTTTAGTGTATCTATAGCCAGTATGGTCACTTTCAGACTTTATTTCATAGATAGGATAATTAAGCTTTGATAGGATAAAGGGAAAACTTGAGAGCTTCTGGATTCGGTCTTCTTATCATTTTTAAAGTAATCTGATCAGCAATCTTAATTGCATCTGCAACCTTAATTCCACTCTGTTTTGTAATGTAACGTATTCACAGGTACCAGGGACTAGGGCGTGGACATCTTTGGTAGGCCATCATTCTGCCTAACACACCCAGACCCCAAAGAAAACTAATCTGCATTAATTCCTCTCATACCAGCTAGACAGAAATGTTCAGTTATGTATAACCTTCCTTTGAGGAGAACTTGTCCTTCTGATGGGCATATCAAAGGGTCATGCAAGTAGAAAATTCTCTGACTCCACCTTCCTGGGGGATGGTTTGGCCATCTCACAGGTTGTGGCTCATTTGCCAGGAACAGCCATGCTCCTGAGGACCTTCGAAAAGGATGTTTGCTGATGCTAATGTTTGACTGCCCACCTCCGCCCAGTCCCTAGGATGACATACCTTAGCAAAAAATGGCTGGAGGCAGCTTAGGGTCTTGAAACCATCAGACAAGCACTTTATTTAGTATGGGGTGAGGAGAGATACTTGGCTTGTGAGTGGAGATGAAAAAACAAGAGATGCTAAAACAGAACACCTAACAATGACAATAGCAACATAAACAGGTGCAAATTTATGCAAGAAAATACCCAGGGGAAAAGAGTCCCAGTCCTGTGACTAGTGAGTCAGATAAAAATGGCAGCAAGAACTTGGGAGGGTTAAATCTTATGGAGGAAAATGGATTTCAGGGGCAGCATCAGCTTTTGGAGAGGGGCTTTGTCTTGGTGAATAGACTTTATTGGTTAATTGCATAGGTTTGGAGCCTTTGTTGGATTTGTTTTGGTTTCAGTCACCCTTTCTGTGACAGTGTGGAGTCTGAGACTGGAGAGAGGAAGGTAAGGAGAAGGTGACTAAGAAACTTTTCTAGAAACAGGACCAGGTACATAATTTACAGGGCCCAGTGCAAAATGAAAATACAGGCCCTTGTATTTTCAGTTATTAAAAATTTCAAGATGGAGTATTTAATCAAGCATGGGCCTCTTCTAAGCATGAGGCCTTATATTCTTGAACTGGTTATATACCCCCAAAGCTGCCCTGCCCAGAATAGTGTACCCTGTGTGTGTCCTGCTCACTCCTGGATATCACAAATGATATTTGAGACCCGTTTCCCAGGAAATTGCTAAGATTGTGGGCCTTGGTCCTGAGGACTCTCTTATCACAGAACGTGTCTTGATTGTGCTGGATATTTGATGCCGCTTGAAAGATACTTTGCTCCATTTTTGGGGAAACCTGCATTTTAGGGGCAGGAATGGAGACGAGGCTAAGGAGGAGAAACTTAGGGTTTTCGCAGAGCCTTACCTTTTCTTCCAGCTCTGTAACCTCAGACAAGCAACTTAGATTCTCCTCACCTCAGTTCTTCATCTGTGCAATAGAGAGCATGCTACTGATGCCCGAGTGGCATCGTGAGGTGTACTAGTCCAGGTGCTCTGAGAGAGGGCCAAAACTGTACCTGGCATGTAGGGGTTAAAAGGAGGATTCTTTGGCCCCACACTACCCATCAGGTCTCTGGCCTTAACTAATGGTCCTGAAGCCCACAGAGGAGCATGGGCATAGCTGCTGAGGACCAACCCAGGTCAGTATTGCTCATCCTCCTACTTTGCATTATCTGCCCCTCAGTACACCCACACCCACACCTACACTTCTGGAGATGCTGTCCTCTGCAGGACCCCAGAGCCACTGAGCCAGAGACCTGAGCTTTCACAAAACCAACCTCCCCAGAATCCATCCCTTCAGGCAGCTCCTGGCCAGGACTAAGGGAGAGAAGGAGATATGTAGAGGGAGGAAGCCATGTGGGAGGGAAAATAGACAGTTGTGGCCTGGTGAACTCTGGGGACAGCCACAGACTCATCCTGATCTATGTTTGCCACTGCCTTCCCATCAGTTAGTTCACTGGCACTGCTGGCAAGAGGCAGAAGGAATGGCTTTGTGCTCCATCTCTTCTGCCCACCCCGCCCTGGCTGAGCCTGAGGTGCTAATTAGTAGTGAAGTGGCAGGCTGTGGGAGGGAGGGAGCCAGTTCTCCTTGGCCTAGAGAATTTGGAATGCGCCAGAGGAAATGTCAGCTGCCGCAGAGAGGGGCCCATGGACAGCCCAGGGCAGTCAGGCCTGGCCAGGAGTAGTTAGAGCCCAAGGCTTTAGGGACAGTTCCAGCCCTACCCAGGGTGCTACCCGGTTGAACAGCACATTCCTCTCCTCAAAGCTGGTATTCTCGATTTTAGTTGGAATCCTGGGAGGACAGAGTGAGTAGAGAAGTGGGCAGTGTGTGAGAGAAACAGAATCGAAGACTGCAGAGGGTGGATGGAGCATCAGAGACCTGGGGCCACTCTCAATTTTCTGAAGAACTTCTTTTACATCTTATAAATTAATTAATCCTTGTTCATTGTAGACAACCTAGAAAACATAACCGTGCAAAAGAAAAAAATTACTTGTGTCTCCCCATTTTAGAGATATCTGTTGTTAACATTTTGGACTGTTTCCTCTTTGACTTTTTTCTCTATGCATAGCCATAGTCTCACCCTCTGCAATTATAATATAATCCTGTTTTGTTGTCAGCTTTTTCCCACTTGTTGGTACATCATAGACTTCTTTTCATGCCCATAAATGTGGATTACAGATTTTTTTGGCAGCATAGTAGTCCAAAGTTTGGATATACTTAACTCCCTATTGTTGAAAATTTAGGTGGTTCTTCGTTGCAGTTGTCACTCTTTTCAACCGTACTACATCCTACTGGCTTCATCTTCATGCACATCCTTAATTGTTTCCTCAAAATGAATTTCTAGACACCTTTTCATAGGATACCTTTCCATATGCATTTTAAAGGCTTTAGATCAGTGGTTCTCAGCAAAGGGTGACACCTCTCAGCACTTGGCAATGTTTGGAGACATTTTTGGGTGTCGCAGCTGGAGGGGAGGTTTGTCTTGGTGAGGAGTATCTAGTGGATAAAAACCAGGGTACTACTAAACATTCTATAGTTACAGCCAGCCCCCCATATCACAGCATTATTAAGTCCAAAATGTTAACTGGCACCCAAGCTGAGAAACACTGCTTATGGACTCTCCCCGTCTCAGCTTATTGAGATTTAATCGACATACATGTTGTGTAAGATTAAGGAGTACAACGTGTTGATTTGATACATTTTTAGGTTACAGAATTCTGACCACCACAGCATGAGCTACCGCCTCCATCCCCTTACGGAGTTACCATTTCTTTTTTTGTGGTGAGAAGAGTTAAAGTTTACTCTTTTAGCAACTTTCAAGTACACAGTACAATATTAATTAACTATAATCATCATGCTGTATGTTAGTTTCCCAGAACTTGTTAACCTTATAACTGGAAGTTTGCACCTTTGACCAGCGTCTCCTCATTTCAGCCCCCCACCCCACCCGACCCCCCAGTCTCTGGTAACCACCACTCTAGTCTTTGTTCCTCTGCCTGACATTTTTAGATTTCACATATAGATGATATTATACAGTATTTGACTTTCTCTGTCTGACTTATTTCACTTATTATAATGCCCTCAAGTGTCATCCGAGTTGTCACAAACAGCAAGATTTTTTTCTTTCTCATGGCTAGATAATATTCCATGGTGTGCATGTGCGTGTGCACACACACACACACACACACACACATACACACACCCATGTGCTGTTTTTATTATTGGTGATATTTGTGATGCTGGAGCTTCTAAGCCTCTGAGGAAAATGAGGTCAAGGTATTCAGTTTAACTGGCACTCAACCAAAACCAACCCAATACCATCTTGTCCTCTACTTGCAGCAGGACTTGATTGGCCAGGCTGTTTTGAAGTAGGGAAATGGCTAATGTGAGCCTTGGAACCTGTCCTTGCATCCAGGAGAGAAAGAAGGGCAGGATGCCCTGGGAGGAGGTGCAGAAAAGAGAGAAGGGCAGAGAGAGAAGGAATGGGGGCAGGGCAGTGCTGGACAATGCAATCCTTGTTGCAATGAAAAGAGGATTGTATGTATTCTTTAGGGACCTGAAGGCCAGTTCTGGGCCCTGAGGACACAGGCGGGGAGAATGCATGCGGTTGCAGAATGCAGGAGGTAGCAGATCAGAAAGCCTCTATTGTCTCCTCTGAAGCTGGCATAGGAAGTGTGAAGTCCTGTGTCCTAGGGTTCTGGCCAAGGCCTACCCATTGGGAATGAAAAATAGCAGTGTTCTCCACACCATATATTAGAATGCTGTGAGATCCAAAATGTTCTATCCATGAAGGCTCCTTCTTAGGAAAAACAATGACGCTCATTGAAACTGCCTACTTCATTTTTTCATCTTTGAATGTGGTATAGCCATTTATTCATAACCCAAATACTTACCAAGTACCTACCAAGGCACCCTGAGAGGCAATGAATAAAACATACACAGTCCCTACCTACATGGAGCATAGAATCTCCAACAATGCATCAAGCAGTATAAACGCTGTGAAGAGGGACGTATAGGGTGCTGTGGAGCACAGAGCGGGAGCACCCCACCTAATGGGGCGGGGAGAGAGGTTGGTGTCAGGAAAACTTCTCATAAGAAGGATGTCTACATCAAGAACTAAATGGCCAGTTTGAGTTCATCCAAAGCAGAAAAGCCTAAACTTTTCTCCATAAGTCTTTGAAAATACAAAAGGTTCTCGTCTCCTCAAGACCATTTCAATGTGGTCCTTTTTGAAGGAACACAGTTGGACTAAATGTGCCTTTAAAAATCAAGGTCCTTTCATTCATCATATGTACTTATTTATTCATTTATTTTTATGGTGACATTGGTTAATGAAATCCATTAAGTTTCAGATGTACATCATTTTTTTTTAGCATGAATATTTCCATAATGTAGAAAGGTAAAATGGAATAATATAGCCAGCACCTTTGTTGCTACCACCCTGGTCCAAGACACCCTGAATGATTCTTGCAGTCTCCCAGCTTCTGTCCTTGCCCCTGTTAATCCATTCTCAATACTACATCCAGAATGGTCCTGTTAAAAGTAGCTTTGAGCATTTCTCTTCTCTGCTCAAAGTCCTCCTACTGCTCCCATCTCTGTCCATGTGCTCCTGTTACATGATGCCCTCCCTGCCCTGCGACCACTCTGAGCTTATTTTTACTTTATCTCACTGACCTCCTTGCAGTTTCACAAACATGCCAGGCACAGTCCCATTAGAGGCTGTTCTTCTGCCTGGGACACTCCCCTCCCAGGTAACCACTAGGCTTGCTTCACCCTCTAGGCTGTGGTCGTGACTCAGATGTCACCTTCTGAGTGAGGTCTTTCTTGAAGACCAAAGAGTCCTCCCCAAAATGTCCACATTTTAATCTCCCGAACCTATGAATGTGTTCCCATATATGGCAACAGGGACTTTGCAGATATGAGTAAGTTGAGGATCCTGAAATGGGGAGACCGTTCCGGATTGTGAAGGTGGGCCCAGCGTGATCACATGGGTCTTTATAAGTGAAAGAGGGAGACAGAAGGGTCAGAAAGACTTGGCGTGAGAAGGATTCAACCCCCTGGTGCTGGCATTGAAGGTGAAGGAAGGGGACCACAGACAAGGAATACATATGGACAGTGTCCAAGAGCTGGAAAAGGCAAGGACACAGATTCTTCCCCTGGAACCACCAGGGGGAACACAGTTCTCCCTGCACATTGATTTTAGGTCAGAGAGACCATGCTGGACTTCTAACCTACAGCAATGTAAGTTAATAAGTTTGTGTTGTTTTAAGCTACTATGTTTGTGGCAGCAAGAGGAAACTAATGTAACCACTGTATTTAAAATTGTACCCCAGTCTGTACTCTGGTATTCCCTATCTTCTTTCTTTGCTTTATTATTCTCTTAGTACTTATCACCAGTGAACATGAATGTATATTTTACTTATTTTGTTTATTGTCTCCCGCTCCCTCCACCCTTAAGAATATAAGCTCCATGAAAGCACAGATTTCTCTCTTTTGTTCACAGTCGAGCTCTAGAAGAGTGTCTAGTACACAATACGTGTTCAGTAAATATTTGCTGAATGAATGAATTCTCATACCCAACACCCAGCTTTGTCGTCCATTTATTTCTTCATTCAACCAACTTTGTTCATGCTAGGACCTGAGAACTTAGAAGCTGTTAAGATAGGTCCTTGACCTTGAAAAGCTAACTGTCTGGGGAGAGAGGCAGACACACAAATATCTATAATAAAAGGTAGTAAGTACTATAGTTGAGTGACCTACTAAGTGCTGTAGATTAAGTGCTGAGGAAATTAATGATACATTCATGGATGGTCCAAAAATTCATTTAACAGATACTTATTGAGTATCTGCTTTTGCCCAGACCCTGTGCTAAGTCCTGAGGGTAAGCAGTGAACAACACAGACATGAACAGTCTCTAGGAGGACATTCAACAAATCGTTCCCAGGGTGATGGGGAGAGTGTGGGAAAAGCACAGGGAGCGCCTGAAGGATGTGCTCATGAAGGAGGGACTGGCATTCCAGGCATGGGGGATGGTGTGAGCAGACTCATAGAGATATGAAGGCTTTGTGTGTGTGTTAAGCAGCAGTGAGTAGTTTGTTTTGGTTTCAGGGAGGGGGTATAGGGTAAAGTGAAACCAGAAAAAAAGGGCAGGGGCCAGACCATGAAGAGCACATCATGCTAAAGAGTTTGAATTTGATCTTCGGGATGGAATCATTGAAGCCAGGAAGAATGATAGCCATTGAAGAAGTTTAAGCAATGGAACCATATGGTCAGATTTACAAAGATAGATATGGTAGTAGCATGGAGGATGGACTATAAGGGATGAAAAGTGGAAGAAGGAAGAGTAGTTGGGAGTCAACTTGGATATATTCTGTTTGTCTTTCTAGACCCATTCTTCATCCTTACCCATCCAGCTTTTAGCCTTGGAGACTGACTTGGATGGACTACAGCAATGGTTCCCTTGTCCTTTGGCTTCTGGTGTGATTACAAAGCCCTAGAAAGAAGAGAGAGAAGTCAGGGTATTTAGTCCTCTGGCTCCCTCTCTGCTGGACTGCAATATGACCGAAGCCATGTCCCCCATGTAAGGCCACAGCCCATCAGGCAGCTCCTCTCCTGGGCTACAGTGGCCCCTGTGACTAGGGTGCAATGGCTGCCCACCTCGCTGACCCTCATGAGACTGTAGCACTCCTTCTTGACTGTCTTGGCCCTGCCCACACCTTCGTATTCTTAGTCACCATTTTAACTGTTTCTTGCTGGGACCCTGACTGATAACAAATCTGATCCAATAATCAAAGGAAGAGATGAATAGGACCAGATGAGATGCAATTGTGATGAGAGTGAAGAGGAAAAAGTCTTGAAAATGATTTTGCAACAGTGTCCTTTTGTTGACCATTTACCGTGTACAGAGTATGTTTTAAGTGCTTTATATATTCACTCTAACCCTTACATATGGCTTTGATGTTAGTTACCATTTTATAGGTGAGGTCACTGAGACCTACAGAGGCTGAGTATGTTGCCTAGGATTAAACATGGCACATTGGCTCTGCGCTCTTCTCTCCACTTGTCCGACCTGTGCAGAAGTGATAGAAGAAAAGAGGATGCATCTGAGGTTCTTAATTAAGGCATTTAGAGGATATTCATGCCATGAACTGAGAAGAAAACTATAGAAGAAGGAAGAGCGTTGGTCTGGAGGCTGTGGTCTGGCCTGTGATGATGACAAGAGCTTCAACCTAAGTGGAGACATCCTGCCATGAGGGAATGGTTTTTGACTCTGGCAGGATTGATCCAACCTCAAGAGGAGGCCCAGAAAATTCCCTCGAGGTCAGAGAATTTGGGATAGGCGGCCTTTGAGCTCCTGCTGTCTCGCACTTGGATCTGCGGGCTGCCAAACCAGCAGTGCACCCTAACTGCAGGCTGCGTGACAGAGGCTGCACTGTCCTCAGGGCCGGACTTGTCCAGCGTTACTGCTCTCCTACTGTAAGTCCCAGCGGATTGCCTAGGCAGGGCTGCCTTGTATGGTATGGGTTTTACCATCAAGGAGGAGGATATATTAGCCATCTGGCCCCTCATAGGCCCTGTTCCATCCAGGAGCTGTGAGGACATTCACCGTTACAGTCTGAAACCAAGGTCTGTATAACAGTTTCTTTCAAGGCTGCATTGAGACGTGTCTACCTTTGCTGGGCCTCATTTGACAAGTGCTGAGAGGAATTCCAGGAGCCCTGAGATGGTGTCACAAAGGACCTGCCTATGGGAAACGGCATTACAGAGAGAGGGGTGGGGAAGGCCCCTCCTTTTATCATAAGGAGAGGAGGGAAGGTGGTTGAATTCGTCTCTTTCCTTGTTGAGTAACAGAAACCAAAACAAGCCAATTTTAGCAGAAAGGTACGTATCAGCTCAAGTAGCTGGGAAGGTCTCACAGGACAGATGGGAGTGCTTCGGGAACCAAGTTTTCAGACCCTGGGACTCAGCCTTGAGGCCATCAGAGCTCCCAGCTTCAGTTATTTCTGCTTGATTTCATCCTGCATATGGTACTCTGTGTGGTGGGGAGAATGGCCCTTGGTAGCTCCAATTTGCAACTTCTCAGCTTAGCGACCAAAGCAGAAAGAGAAGTCATTCTCCTCCCAGACTTAGTTTTTTTCCCCAGGAAATTGATTGCCCTTTTAGGGTCATGTGGTAGAATGAAAGAGTTGTCCACATCATGTGGCACTCATCCTGTTGAGGGATAATCTCTGTCTTGGCTCAGCCAGATGACTTGCTTTGGCCAATTGGTAATGTGACGTAAGTAGAAGTTTGAAAAATGCTTGTGCGTTAGAATTATGCTTCTGTTGCTGGGAACCTTTCTGCTTCCATGTGAGGAAGCCCAGGCTAGCCTGTAGGAAGATGAGAGATCGTGTGGAGAGAGACGCCCGGCCATCCCAGCTGAGGACTCAGACATGGGCGACACCATCCTAGATATCCCAGACCCACTCACACAATCTGCAGAACTGTGAGAAATGATAAATTGTTGTTGCTTTAAGCCACCGAGTTTTGAGAAGGGTGGTTTGTTAATCAGTCAAAGCTAATGATTACAGGTGACATACCTGCCCAGGTATTATTGACAACAGTGTGGGCTGCTACATTTAGTTGGGCTTGGATTGGCAGATCCAAACTTGCCTGGCAGACCTAACGGTTACCTGCCACTGGCCACTCTAGAGAGGCCTCGACAGAAATGGCATAGCCCCTTCCAACCTGCTCTTTCACCTGTGTTTTCAGTGTGGTTAATGGCTCCATCTGCCAACCAGGTGCTCGAGCCAAAAGTCTGGGTATCACCTTAGAGTCCTTTCCTGCCCTCCACATTCAGTCACTACATTCTGCTGATTTTACCACGAAAATGTCTTTTGATTATGTCCCTATTCTTGTATCCTTCCAGACGCATCCTAGACTATACCTTCACAGGAAACTTTCCCGAAACCCCTAATTGGGCTAAATAACCTTCCTGAGTGCACATTTGTGCCTTATGTCTTAATTCCTTTTGTGACTGATTTTGGGCATGTTTCTCTCTCTGGACTGGAAGCTCCCTGAGGGCAGGGACTGTGCCCTGCTCACAGAATGTGGCAGGTTGTGGTAGTGATCATGAGACACTGGTATACAGAACTGAACCAAACTCCTCCAATGCCATTTTTTTTTTTTTGACTCCAGAAAGAATGAACTCAAAGCCTTTTGTTTCCGAGGGCCTTGGGAAAAAGTGGTGGCCGGCCGAGATTAATGAAGAGATTCAGGAAGCATGATGCAGAAGCAGGCACAGAGCCTTGCAGTCTGATGAGTTTAGGTTTGAAAGCTAGTTCTTCCTCAGCATCCCCAGCCAGTGCGATCTTGAGCAAATTATTTACTTCTCTGAGTCACTGGTCCTCAGCAAAAATAGGGTAGTTCTGTCTTTCTAATGGGAGTGTTGTAAAAGTTCACCATATAGTATGATAACATAGGTATGGCATCCAATACAGAGATATATCTACATTATACATTAGTTTCTTTTCTTTCATTTTTGAAATGCTTCCTGTCTTGGAGTGGGTTCTTCCAGAAGCTAATCCTGAGAGAAAGATTTGCATGCAAGTAGTTTATTTGGGAAGTGATCTCAGGAAAGAGAGAAGTGAGATAAGGGTGAGAAAGAAATTAATCCAGTGTTTGCTAAATCAATGACTTGGATAATTTTCTCTGGGGACATCTGGGAGACTGTGTAGATTATAACATGCCTTAGAGGGTGAGGAAGTAAGAAGTATTAATCCACCAAACGCTGTCCATCATTGGTTGAGGGAAGCTCTCAGTCATTAACACCCAGCCTTCTCTTCTGTCTCCTACACATGGAAAAGCTCTGGCAGAGAATCAGAGCAGTTTGCAGTAAGAAGCCTTTGGTACATATGTGGATGGTGAGAGCCAAGGGGACATGTGCAGTTCACTGAAGGCGCTGGCTTTACTGCCTTTTCCCTGAAAGAATATTTTGAATCCCCATAGTTATTCTCATAATTGCTTATACTTAGCAAATATTTTATGAATCAGGAGGATTGGGGATAAAATACAAGTGGACTGCATTCTATGATTACTATAGGTGGGTGAGAACTCTAGAAATTCAATAGCTTTCTTACTATACTCTGGAAATATAGTAAGAGCAGCTTAAGAACTGTGAACTGTGGTTAGACAGACTCTCAACGACAACTCTTTCTTCACCCTTAGGGCTTTCACACGCCCTTGCTCCAACAAACAGGGTTAGCAGGGAGGAAGGGAGCAGGGGAAGAGAAAATTATGTGGAGGAAAATTTCATATATATTCTCTTTTATATTTGAAAATGACAGAAGGTTTACAGTAAGGGTATAGGAGGGAAAAACAAATCCATTTCAGTTAGGTATTTTTCTGAGCATATTTTTGATTTTGTAACTTTTTATTTTTATATAATTTCAAACTTACAGAAAAGTTGTAAGAATAGTACAAGGAATTCCTGTATACCCTTTACCCAGATTAACCATATGTTTACATCGTGCCTCCCTCCCTTCTCTCCTTTTATACTACATAAGTATAAATACACATTTTTAAAACCATTCAGAAATAAACTGGAGACATTGGGCCCCTTTACTGTTAAATACTTTCATGTGTATTTCCTAAGAACAAGGATATTCTCTTATGTAACCATAGTCAATTATATCTGAACATTTTAAATTGTTTTTGCAGTATTTTAAAGCAACTTCTACCACAAAAAAATCCTTTGCCAAAAAAAAAAATGCTGAAATGGGTTGAATTGGTGCACTTGTCAAGTTTTACCTAGTGAGATACTGAAATGCAAGTTAAAGCTCACAGAGCTTCCAAATTCTATTGATTTTATTTCAATCTAAAACAAAAATCTCATCCTCTGTAAAGTGGCGCAACATTTATGAGCTGTGGAAGCACTGCCTACTTGGCTAATATCCTTTTCCCTTAATAGTCTGCTTCAATGTGATGGTATTTTACTAATTTATTAACCATCGTATTTCTATTAAGAGACAGTATTAGAGCTGGAAGGGGGCTTAGAGGTTCTTTGAGCCCCACTTTACAGTTAAGCAAACTGGGGATTGGAGGGGCATTGCCCTGACAATTTCAGGGCAGTGGTTGAGACTGAAATACAAAGATATTGACTCCAGAATCGGAAGGCCCTTCAGAGAGAATCAGTCCAGTATGTGTGAGGGGAGCCCAGGGACTCTTTGGGACCAATCAGGATTCAGAGAGGATACGGAGAGTTGAGACCCTAGCCTACAACTTCCAGCCCCCATCAGATAGTCCTGTTTTCTCCTCTGTTTCTGTACTAAGCTTCTGCATTAGATTTTAAGGGCTTTGCTACTTAAAAACAAATTAAGCCTAGAAAGGTTTAAAGATGGGCTCAGGATTACCCAGCAAGTTGATACCAGAGCTGAGCTGGGGCCAGGACATGAGCCTTTCACCTCTGTTTAGTACATGTCCAGTTCTACCTCCACATCACAAAGCCTCCTGTTGTTAATCTTGCTTTACCTCTTCTTTTCAAAGGAAAAGTCGTTGCTCTTGTGGAGTGAGAAACAAAACTCATTTTAAAAAAAATTTATCTTATTAAAGGATGACTTCATTTTCCTAAAGCCTTCTCTCTACCGTTCATTCTTCTTCCACATGTACCTTTACTCTTAGAGGTACCAGGACTGTGATGACATGCTTCTGGAGACAGGACACTAATCTTACTCCCCTTATATTATCACAGTAGTTTTTTTAAAAAAATTTAATTTAATTTTTAAGTTTAGTTTCAAGTATACAGTACATTGGTTAGACATCTATATATTTCATTAAATGGTCCCTCCAAGTGCTTCCTCCTTCCCCTGACCCTCCACGTAGCCAACATATCAATGCTAACTACATTCCCTATGCCATGCTCCCCATCCCCGTGACCATCCATCTGCTACTGATTTGTACTTCTTTAGCCCTTCACCCCATTTTCCCGGCCCCCGAAACCTCCCTCCCCTACGTTTGTCATCAAATTGTCCATTATATTTGTAAGTCTGTTTTTGATTAGTTTGTTCTTTTTATTCCTTAGATTTCACATATAAGTGAAATCATATAATATTTATCTTTCTCTGTCTAACTTAAATACCTTCTAGGTCCATCAAAGTAATATCTTTTTCCATCCTCTTCCTTTTCATATATAGAGGTCTTGTTTTTTATCCTTTCAGCCACTCTGTCTTTTGGTTGGAGCGCTTAATTCTTTGCAATTTAAGGTACTTATTGATAGTAATGTAGTTGTTACCATTCTTTATTCCTCTTTTTGATACATGTTTTTTCTTCTTAAAGAAGTCCCTCCAACATTTCCTATAATTCTGGGTTGGTGGTGATAAATTCTTTTAGCTTATTTTTGTCTAGGAAGTTCTTTATCTGTCTTTCAACTCTAAAAGATAGCTTTGCTGGATAAAGTATTCTTGGCTGTAGATGCTGGGTCTTCCTTCTGTCGAATATTTTTTTGCCAAGCTTTTCTGTCCTGCATAGTTTCTTTTGAGAAATCAGCTGCCAGTCTTACGAGTGTTCCCTTATAAGTAACTGTCTGTTTTTTCTCTTGCTGCTTTTAATATTCTTTCTTTACATTTAACCTTTGGCATTTTAATTATGCTGTGTCTTGCTGTGGGCCTCTTTGGATCCCTGATTTTTGGAATTCTCTGAGCTTCCTGGGATTTTATGTCCATTTTATTCACCAGGTTAGGGAAGTTTTCCATCATTATTTCTTCAAACAGCTGTTCAGCATCTCAATTTTCTTCAGTTATGTCAATCAGATGGAAATTTGGACCCTTAAAAGTGTCCCATATTCTTCTTAAATTATTTTTATAGTCTTGGCATTTTATCTCTTGCTGTTATGATTTCATTTCCTGATTGGCTTTCCTGCACTCTAAATATTTGATCTTCTTTATTCCATGTAATATACTTCTCATTTTAGATAATATGTTCTTCATTTCAGACTGGTTCCCTTTTATAATTTCCATTTCCATTTTTATGTTTTTTTATCTCTTCGGTGAAGTTCTCACTGAATTTATCTACACTTCCCAAAAGTTTATTGAGCATCTTTATAACCAGTGTTTTGAACTCTGCATCTGTTAGATTACTTGACTCCATTATATCTGGGTCTCTCTTCAGTTCTCTCATATGGTTTCTGCTCCTTTATCTTCCCATTGTGGCTGCCTTTCCATGTCTCTTTCTAGGTACTAGATTCAGCTGCAGGCCAAACTTAGCCTAAGCCTCTACCCCTCTGGGGCCACCCATTCAGATTTAGCAAGCAATTCACAGATGCTCTGCTTATAGTTGCCTCAAAAGGCCACACTAGAAACTGAGACCAGCTGCCTCCTCCAATGTGAGTCGAGGTGCTGCTCAGCAAGGAGCACCTGACTCGCTGAGGATATACCTGGATGTGGCTTGGGTGGAGCTGTGAATTGGGGGAGGCAGGGTTTTAGGGAATCCTCTGGGCGGAGTGACCGCTGTTATCCAGTTTGATGATGTCAGGGTGCCCTGGGAGAGGGGAGGGCTCAACAGGGAACAATGGATACTGCTGGCACTTCTGTACATAGCAAGTCTCACCTCGGCCCTCACTCCAACAATGTCTCCTTGTAAATCCCTGGTGCCCCCTGCGTGCAGCTGCATCAGCACTGGTGCTCAGAGTGAGCAGGTCCATCACCACGAAAATCTGCTCGCAGACACATCCCCTTTAAGAGGCTTCTCCTGCTGCCACTGCTGCAGCCTCTGTCTCACTCAGGCTCTCCAGACTGAGCAGCCTCTTGTCCTCGCCCCGTCCTACCTTCTGCCTTTGCAGGATTATTTCTTGGATTTCTTTTTAGTTGTATGGCTTATTCCTCTAGATTCCAGGTGATTTTTCCTTGCTGCTGCTCCTTGTTTTCATTACAGAGAGATGAACAAAGCCTCTATTATCTACTCCTTTTTTTTTCTCTATCACAGTGTTTTTATACTAAGACATTTTATTACAGATAATTCACATAACTACTTCTCTGATTCATAATGCCAAACCATCGATCTTTCACCTTTCACCAACTACCTTTATGAAAGATGACATCTTATTTTTTAGTACCTTACTTTTCCTATTTATTGGTTAGACTTCTTTGTTTTTACTTAATAGAGAAATTATCCTTTATTTGAATTGTTATCCTAATCATTATTTTAGCCAGTTATTTTCCCTCAGTCAGGCAATAGTGTCTCCAACTTGCCAAACCACTCCCATATAATATGGATTTTAGTGTCAAATAGATTTAGGTTTCTAGCTCTGCCATAAACTAGCACATATCCCTGGCAAGTCTTAAATTTTAAAGTACTTAGGAGAATATCTTATATGTAATGAATATTTCTTATTTTTTATAAAAGAAAATTTGAGTTAATCTCAGTCAAATAAATGAGAAAGATCTAATCTTTAAAATCCAGGGTTTTTTTTTTTTCCTTGTAAGTTTGGTATTTGAATCATATAATATACTTAGAATTATTTTTCTCTTCAAAAAGTAGACATATGGGAGAATGTTTATGCAGCTGCTGTGAGTAACCTGATGGAACAAGAGGATCTTCTGTAACCATGCATGTGGACTTGGCAAACCGATCGTTGCTGCAAACATTTTTTTCTGATAAATTCCATCATTATCTAGTGATGTGGGTTTTTCGATTGATGCCTTCTTCCACGTATCTTTAGAACAAAGAGGAAAATATAATGTACCAAAGACTATTTTTATAAAAATGGAGAGAGGTAAAGAAAAGAGAGAGAAAGCCACACACACACACAAAAAAAATGTAGAAACACTCTCCCTAGCAAGTTCTCTGGAGAGACTATAGTAAGACTTCTGCTTCCAGTCAAGATGGAACTGGATTTACCTGTTTGATGGAAACAACCAAAAAAAAAAAGACAATATATGAAAGAGCAGTTTTCAGAGACTGAACATCAGGCAAGTACAGGACAGAGATCCCTGAGAAAGGATCCAAATGAGGTGAGCCCTACAATTGCTTACTGCTTAAAGAGAATTTTCAGGCTGTAGAGCAGGGAGTGGGAACCCAGGTGAAGCGTAGCTATCTCTCTGAGTTGAAGATATGGAGCTAGTAGTTCAGGAAGGTCACTGTAGCCAGTGTTTGTAGAGAAGAGTACCAGAGGGAAGAGAGCTGCACAGAAGGAGAGGGAGCTCTGGGAATATGCACAGAATCCTCCCAAAGTGTTCCAGCTAAGTACCAATCAGTGCATAAATTTGAGGAAGAGGAAGACTTAAAAGGAGAAGAAACAATCCAGAGAGCTTACACAGGGCTGAGAATAGTTTGTGTTCCCACAAGCCATGGTGGGAAACCTACAATTGATGGAGTGTTGGGTAGAGTACTTAGAGGAATATTTCCTTATTAGTGGGGTAAAATTAGTCCTAGCCTAAAGGCTGCTGTAGTCACACCAAAAAAAAAAAATCTTAAAAAGAAAGGAAGGCTTGATGTACAGAGTTTCAGTTTCACAAAATGAAAAGAGTTCTGGAGGTTGGTTGCACAACTATGTGAATGTTCTTAACACTACTGCATTCTTCTTAAGATGGTAGGTTTTATGTTATGTGTATTTTACTATAATGAAAAATAAAATAGCCTACAAAAATAAGGAAGCCTTAAAAAAAAAACAAACTGTTTTCAAGTAACTCAAGAATATTTATAGGAACACAAAAATATCCAGCACCCAACAAGGCAATATTCACAATGCTTGACATCTAATTGAAAATTATAAGATAAGCAAGAGGAAGAAAGACATAAGCCATAATGAGAAAAAAGTCAATCAGAGGAAACAGACCTCAAAATAACACCTATGATAGAATTTAATAAGAATGCTGAAACTATATCCCATATGTTCAAGAATAAAAGGAAAGGTTTAACATGAAAAGTAGAGACATGGGAGATATAAAAAAAAGACCTAAATTAGACTTTTAGAGATGGAAAATACAATATCTGAGACAAAAAATATACTAGGTGGGATTTATGGCAGACTAGACAATGTAGAAGAAAAGGTTAGTGAATCTGAAGAGGTAGCAATAGAAATTATTCAAAATAAAGCACACAAAGAGAAAAACTGAAGAAGAAAAGAACAGCATATTTGAGCTGTGCGACAACTTCAAGTGGTATAATATAAATATAATTCGAGTCCAAAAAACAGGGATAGGAAAAAAAATATTTAAGGAAATACTGGCCAAAAGTTTTCAAATTTGATCAAAATGAAAATCCATTGATTCAAGAAGCTGAACATAGCCCAAGTTCAAGAAATATGGAAAAAAATAACAACCTACAAACAGCAAAAATAAAATTTCTTAAAACCAATAATAATCTTAAAAAGTAAAAATCTTAAAAAAGCATTCAGAAGAAAAGCAAATATCACCTACAGAGGAGCAGACAAAGATGATGGCAAAGTTCTTGTTGGAAACAAATCAGGACCGAAGACAGTGGGGGCAACATCTTTAAAGCACTTAAAGAAAAAAATATATATCAATTGAGAATTCAATATCCAACAAAAATATCTTTCAAGATGAGGACAAAATACCTTTTCCAACATACAAAAACCAAGATAATTTATTGCCAGCAGACCTACACTACAATAAATGTGAAAGGAAGTTCTTTAGTTAGATGGAAAATCTACCAGCTGTAAGTCTTGATCAGCTTAAAAATAAACAGCTTCAGAAATGGGAGAAATATAGATAAATATAATAGGATTTTTCTTATTTTAAAAATATTTTTAAAAGATAAAGGTGGTTTAAAGCAAAAATAACTATATTTTGAGATTTAAAACATACATAGAAGTAAAATATATGAAAATCATTGCACAAAGGCTAGAAAGAGGAAATAAAATAGATCATTCTAAATTCTTATATGTAAAGTGGTATAGTATTACTTAAGGCAGACAATGATAAGTAAAGATGTGTACTATGAACAACACTAAAACAACCACTAAGCAAAGCAAAACAGTTATCATTAATAAGCTAACAAAGGAGATAAAATGGAATGAGGGAAAATATTCAATTAATTCAAAGCAGGCAGAAAAAGATTAAGAAAACAAAGAACAGTTAGAGAAATAGAAAATAAATAGCAAAGTTGTAGATTTAACCAGCCATTTTAATAATAGCACCAAATGTAAACAGGCCAGTAGAACATTCTGTGATGATGGCAGTGTTCTTTATCTGTGCTAATACCTAGTTATGCATGGCCATTGCACATTCGAAATGTAGCTCATGAACTGAATTTTAAATTTTATTAAATTTTGGTTAATTTGAATTAAAATAGCCACATGTGGTTAGTGATCTATTGGACAGCACAATTCTAAATACCTCAATTAGAAGGCAGAAATTGTCAGACTGGCTGAAAAACAAGGTCTAACTATATGCTGGCATTAGAAACTCTCTTTAAATATAAAGGCAAGTAGAGTTAAAGTAAGATGGAAAAAGATATATCATACAAACATTTATCAGTGAAGACCGATATATTAATATCAAAGTAGATACCAAGAGGATGTAACTCCCCTGAAGACAAACATTTTTATTTGGTCTTCCTTGGTATTAACTTGCTGATGGTGGGGCAGCTGAGGAAAAAAGGGCAGTGCATTAGTCTGCCAAGGCTGCCATAGCAAAATACTCTAGACTGGGTGGCTTAAATAACAAATTTTCTCACAGTTTTGGAAGCTTCATGTGCAAGATCAGGGTACCAGCAGACTTGGTTCCTCCTGAGGCCTCTCTCCTTGGCTTGCAGGCAGCCACTGTCTTGCTGCCTCTTCACATGGTCATCACTATGCACGTGCACCCCTGATGTCTTTCGGTGCGTCCAAATTTCCTCTTCTTTTAAAGATACTGTAACAGCCTCATTTAACTTAGTCACCACTTCAAAGGCCCTGTCTCTAAATATAGCCATATTTTGAGGTAGTGGGGGTTAAGAATTTCAACATACAAATTTGGGGGAGAAAACACAATTCAGCCATCAGGGACATTATTTACTACAACTCTCCTCCTGAGGACAGTGCCCCTGGGCTTCCATGGTTCAGTAGAATTGTCTGGAGCAGACAGAGCCCTCCCTTTCTCCCGGGCCTTGTGATGACTGCGGGGCCAGGACCAACCCAGGAGAGGCAGGACCTAGGTTGTTGGCTGTCGTCCACCTCTCAAGAGAGAGAGGAGGAAGATCGAATGGGGAGGAGGGCAATGCTGTCTAACCAGAATCTTGTTGCCTCTATGTTTCAGTTGAACCTTCTGACAACAAGTTATGCCTCTTGATATATCTTTTTTGTTAATTGAAGTATCACTTTATATTTTTTTCTTTGGAATTAATGAAAGGAAACCCTCAAGTAAACAGCGTTGCTTCTTCTATGTCCAGAATAACCAGTTGAAATGCTGATCCAGAAGCCCATCAACTCTCCCCACCCACCACAAGCTGCCTTTGTTTCCATGGTAACATTGATTTTCAGCTAAAGTGAAGGTACTAGTTTTAGCTTCACTTTGGTTGAATGTTAAGAACTAGTTCATCAATTTAGTCCCTAAGGTGCAAGATTTCTAGGTGAGGTTTGAAATTTGGAAGAGAGGAAAGAGAAGGAAGCTGCAGAAAGGTCCTGTGGGAATGAAGGTTTCAGGGACCCTGAGCTACATGATCTATGAAAGAAGTCTATGGAGCAATTTAAAAACAGATGGATTTCCTGAAACCACCACTGTGTTTCCATGGCAACACCTCAACTGACTATCAGTTGCTATAAAGTATTCTTTCTATGTGGACAGAATTTTGGTGTCAACTAGAGGAAGAGGACCCAAGACAATAAATCAGATTAACCCAGAAGGAAGAAGATACAATTTGGGATAGCGATTAGGGCCTTAAGAAGAATCTCCTGAGAGTCAGGCCTCATGTCACCAGGACAGGTGTCAGAAGTTGCCTGTCTAATGATTTTTATGGGAATGGTGGCAGCATTCCCATAAAAAGTTTTTTGGTTGGAATGGCTATGGCACCTTCCTTCCTGCTTCTAGGCTTTGATAACAGAGGACATTTGCCATCCTGTAATCCATTCACTTGATAAAATATAGAATACCTAGCATTGAATTCTGCCAGAAGAATCCATCATACTGGTGAAATGCATGCCCATCACAATGAATGTCAATTGCTTACATCGCCTGTGATGGATATGCAGCAGTAGAGCCTAATATTCCAAAATCTCCAAATGGCCAGTTGCTTTTCACCCACACTCTTATTCTGTGTATGCTGTGCTTAGTACTGAGATTATGAAAAGCCAGGCACAGGTCCTGCCCTCAAGAGGCTTATAGGATAGGTGGGATATGCATTGGCATGGCAAGAATAAATGATAAGGCAAGGTGGCATGTGCTGCAAATTAATGGTGCAGACAGTAAGCTCCATAGGAATTCAAAGAACAGCAAGTGTCCTAGGGCTGGGGTCATCAGGGATAGGGTCATGGAGGAGGTGAGACTTGAACTGGGCTTGATTAAACGCAAGACTTGGGTAACAGGAAGGATTTTTAAATTAAATAAGCAAGGAGAGCAGCAGAAGTATTGAGACAGGAGTGAGTATTCAGGGGAAAGGAACAGACTTATTTGAGAAGAGGGGTTCATGACATGGAGAGTGGAAAATAAAATTGGCAAAGGAGAGTTGGGGACTCAAGTTATCAGGATTCGGAAGGGCATGGCAGGGATTTTAGACTTTATAGTACAGCAGTGAAGGATTATCAAAGGTTTTAGAGCTAAGGAGCTGGGATTTTTTTTTTCAAAGTAGTGCTGTAGAATTCTTAATTTGGCAGCCCCGTATAGGCTGGTTTGAAGGAGGGAAGAAAGAGCCAGAAAGATTGAATGGGGTTAGGATGGATGGCGGTTGGAGGAATGGAAAGAAAGGGATGAGTGGATGCATGATGGAATGGATGGATAGATGGAATGGACAGACCCCAGAGATACTGAGAAGGAAGAGACAGTAATGGATTTGGTCTAGCAGAGGAGGTAAGGAAGAGTGTCAGGCTTGGGTTTGTGTCAATAGGAAAGTAATTTATTCCTTTACAAGAAATGAGGCTTACAAAGCCCTGTGTTAAAAAGCTCAGAAGAAATTCCTTCCTCTTGGCTAGCTCATAGCCTAGTAGGAGAAAACAAGTGAGATTATAGATACAAGGATAGAGGAATGTACAGAGTATGTGAAGGGCTCACAGGAAGCACTGGTCACTTCTGGGAGGAGGAAGAAGTAGGGTTGTCTTTGTAAGAGCATCTTGAGTGTTGAAAGGGAGCTTGTTTGAGAAGAGATGTGGTAAATTAAGGGTTGTATTTGACTTCAGAGTTTAGTTTGACATCTAAGTGGGAAGCATCCATTCATTCGATTCATTCTTATGCAGGGTCCTCTATCTGCCCTGGGCAGGAACTCTAAAAAGGTAAACAGGACTCACTCCGTGCTTTTGAGGAGCTTCCCTTTCAGTGGGGTGAAAGACAGCATTCATCCAAGCATCCAAAGATATGCGTTTAGCCTCCTGCTCACCAGGTGCTACCATGGGTGCTGAGAACGAAGGAGTGAGCCTAATGGACTAAATTCTCTAGTCTCATGGAGGTCACATTCTAGTTAAGAACTAGAATTAGGCAGAATTAGGCTAAGTGGAGGAAAAACCAGGTTCAAGGAAAGTGCCGAAGGTGTAGAGAAAAGGAACGGTGGGTTCTGCCTGGATGGTCCTGGAGAGGTCTGTGGTCTCAGGAAGTGTGAGGGGACTGACTGGCTGCCCCCCTTGGTAAGCAGCGGTTGGAGATGTTAGCCGGGAGCTGCAGCGAAGGGTCAAGTCAGTCTGCGGGATGAGTTCAGACATCCGTGTGTGCCTTGTGGTTGTGAAGTGGCATGCTTGTGATCACTGGGGAGGCATCTTTGTAGCCGTGACAGCTAAAGCCAGGCATGTGTGACCTGTGTGTTTTAAGCTTGCTAGGACTTCCTCTCAGTGGAGCCAGTCTGTTAGTCTTCTTTTCTGGGCTCTTGCAAGTGCTGTTCCTTCTCACTGTGTGTTTCCCAAATGCTGGGGGAGCCACCACAACCCAACGAGCAGCACATCCTTCTGCCCCAGGCTCATATTTGCAGAACCTATGTCCCTGCCGTCAATACTCAAATCTGGTCACACTGATCCAAGGCTTAATTACTGGTGTTACAGAGTGATATTTGGAGAGAGAGTGGGTTAGTTATGGGTTAAATTGTGTCCTCCACAAATTTATACCTCAGAACATGATTGTGTTTGAAACAGGGGCTTTACAAGGTAATCAAATTAAAATGAAGTCATTAGGGTGGAACCTAATCAAACATAAGAGGTGTCCTTATCAAAAGAAGAAATTTGGATTGTAGACCCACACACGTGGAGAATGCCATGTGAAGAGAAGGCAAAGATCGAGATGATGCTTTTCCAAGCTAAAGAATGGAAGAGATCGCCAGCAAACCAGAAACCGAGAAGACAGGCCCAGAACAGTCTTTTGTAGAGTCTTCAGCAGGAATCAACACTGCCAACACCTTGATTTTGGGTTTCTAGCCTCCAGAACTGAGACAATAAATTTCTCTTATTTAAGACACCCAGTCTGTGGTCTTCGTTCCAGCAGCCCTAGCAAACTAATACTGTAAGTTGGTAACTCTGAAGCCATTCAGAACAGGAGCCTTTGGGGTTGTTCCAATGCTGCCCTAGGTCACACACTGTCATAGGCAGGTCCCTTCCGAGTGCTGTTGAAATCAGTGTCTTGGGTACATTCTCTTGAGCATCTCAGTCAGAAGTTAAACTGTGACTGACTGTCTCTTCTCCTTCAGAGAAGCAGTCAACCTATGTGTGTGTCCATCTTTTTCAACTCATTTATTTTTCTGAGGATTCTCGTTACTAAAAGAAGTCGAGCCTCTGGATATGCCCTACTGGACATTTGTTGGATTTGTGAGGTCAGTTAAAGAAGAAAAGTTCAGCCTGTGTTTGTGGTGACTTTTGGTAGGATTTACAAGGTTATACAGCATTTTAATGAGCCGAGAGGGTTTTCCCTCAAATTCCTAGCAAGAAGGGCAGAGAATCATTTTTGATTACCATCATCAGCAGCTGATTCTGCTGGTGCTGAGGGGCAAGGAAGTCATGGAAACATTAGTTAAACACGTCTTCTGGGCAAAGTGTGGATCAATAATCTGTTGTTAGAAAGAATTTTGGCAAAGCTTAGCTATGAGGCGTCGATCTCCTGTAGAGACTGGCAGGGCGATCCAGGGTTCTGTTGGCCCCGTTCTTCCTCCACTCCTTGGTTTCTGCAGGGGGTGAACAGCTTCCTCCGTTTTCAGCGTCATCCTCTGGAATCCTCCAGAACGTATCCCCTTGCTCCTGACGGGGTGGCTCTCGCTAACCCAGTCTCTCGGGAATGGGGCACAATTACCAGCTGGTTCAACTATTTTCTTGTTTACTCTTCTGAAGTTTCAGAAGCAGCCAAATGACCACCATATCCACGATGATCTTGGCAGATCCATTAATGAGTTCTTCCTACAAAATGGTTTGAAGCTCGTGCATATACTTTTGTTTTAATTTTCATCTTGTTGGTACTTTTCATTTATCAAGACTTTCCTCCCCTGAAGTATATATAATGTGCTTGCTATGTGCCAGACACCAAGCTAAAGATAATATGTTAATTTAGTTCATTCTTTACAATACCTCTGGGATGGAGGTACTGCAGTCATCCCCACTTTACAGATGAGGGTCTACAAGGTCATGACTTGATGAAGGTCACATAGCCACTAAATGCTGGAATCGGGATACGTGCCCAGCATTCTGACTTCAGAGTCCCTGGTCTTAACCATTGTACCATGCAGTCATTGAGTTAGGCTTGAACACCTGTGCCGGGGCTATGAAGGGTGGGATGAGTTCCACCCTCAAATTCCAGAGACCTGCAGTATAACCTAGAAGGGTGGGGCAGGAGAAATGCTCAGGGCTTTGGGAGCCCAGAATGAGGAGTTTGCCCACAGTTAGGTTCTGGGAGGGCTGTCTGAAGGACATGGTTGGGCCCTACAGGACTTTTCCACAGAGGAATCACACAGGCGTGGAGGCTTTAGACAGCAAGCCGGGGGGTGAACAGTAGCTCAGTGTGACTGGGGTAAAAGGAAAGGAGACAGGCAAGGAGTGGCCGAAAGCGGAGACGGAGAGAAGGTGGGGAGGAGTGGGACACATGTGACGTATGCAGTTCGGGTGTTCCCTTGTGGAGGGCAAGGTGCCATTGCAGGACTTGAGAATGAGAATGAGATGTTTGGGTTCATGTTTTAGAAAGATCAGTGCGGTATTTCTGTGGAGGATGGTTTGGGGCTGTCAGGGTAGGAAGGTGTGATGAGAATACAGACAAGTACAGATGAGGAGACCAAAGAAGATGTTGTTAGTCCAGGTGAGAGATGGTGAGGGCTACAAACAAATAGAAAAGATTATGGGGTTGGAGAGGATTTTGAATTTGACAGGTCCTGATACTATGTGGACATGTGGTTAGGGACAGCAAGTCTTACTCAACACTGAGCCCTTAATATGTACTAGGCATGGTTCTAAGTGTATGACATATTATAACTCATTTTCTTTCACAGCAACCTTAAGAGGTTTTACAGGTGAGGAATTTGAGGCACAGAAAGGTGTAGTGACTTGGCCCAAGAGCACTCTTGTACCTTGCAAGTGACAAACTGGGACTCTGGCTCTGTCACCTCCCCTCTTCATCACCATGCTGTGCCTCTCCTGAGTGAGTCTAGGGGGCAAAGGAAGGCGTCTGATACTACCACCACTATCACTGCTTCCACTGTGGGGTGACAAGTGGATGGCGGTGCCATTGATCATGGATTCTGGAAGGGAGCAGAGAAAGATACTGGGCTCTGCATGATAGTGTTTAGAGTGAGCTGCTTATGGAACACCAAGAGGAGGAAAATCCAGCTCAAGCCTGTGCTCTTCCTCCTGGAGCCTCCTGTCACTTAGCCATGGGGCTTCTGCACTGATCTTAAATTATTACACTGCTTTCCATTTAGATGACAGATTGACATGAAAAAAAGAATGATGGTATAGAGTCTAAAATATCTCATAATCTGAAGTGATTCTACTGTGTTTCCAGTACACTGGCCGGATGGCAGATTAAAATGTGATGGTTTGACAAAAAAAAAAAAATGTAGCTGTGTCAACTTTGGTGTCTCAGGCATAAAATTAAATTTAACATTGTATTACACATTTGAAGAGTTGTCATCATAAGGCTAACCAGACAAATATGATTTAGTGTTAGGTTTTGAAAAATAAGAGAAATAAAATATGGAATAAAATAGCAGTAGAGATGACACATTTTAAAAAAAACTTATCCAAAGGTGTTAAGCAGACCTGTTTGATCACATTGTTTAACATCACCCCCTCCTTTGCCAACTTGACCAAGGGATTCTGATGTGTTGGACAGGTTCTCCACTGAAATCCAGAAATTTAACACCCACTTTCTCCTTTCCTGAACCTGTAGTTGGCCCCCCTCCAGCCATATTTTTCTTGTTGGCTGCATGGTTCAGTCTGGCTGTGGACTAATTTCTGAGATCTGATGGTAAAACTAAGATCAGGTTCTTCCTCTCCCCACCACCTGAGTGCATCATTTATTCAGACACTCCAGCACCTTTGTGTTAGTCCCTGTCTCTGTCCAAAGGTAGACATTTGGTGTCTGACTGTGACTGCTACTCTGTGCAAAGCCTTCAAAGGGCATCTCCTCAGTTCTGTGCCCTGGCCTTCAAGGCTTGTCATTTTTGTCAATATAAGAAGTGAAATATAGGTCAGCCTCACAGATCCCAGTGTTAAAAATAAAAGCTGCTTCCCCAGGCTCTGCAGGTTTGTAGATTGGCATGGGTTCCCCTCTTTCATCAACCCCCACTTTTAAATTGCTTCTTGGAGCTTAGTTGATGCCACTCTCCAACTAAAAGGAAACCTGAAAATAGAAGAAGAGCTGAAATTATCTCTCTCGGCAGACTCCGTTCCAAAATGTGATGATTGCCTGAATGGAAATTGTAAACAGAAGCACTGAGCAGATTTCCTTCCAGTTGTAGGGTGAAAAGTGCTGGCTGCTGGTAAGGGGAGAAGGAGGTTTTGTCCTACTTTCTGTAAAAGTGAGCCAGCAATGGAGCCTGGAAGGGGTTCCTCTCTTTTCATGGACCACCCAGCACACCTCTCCTGTGGCAGCCAAGGGACCCGGCAGTGCAGTTCCTCAAAATTTTGATGAAAGGAACTTCGGTCTCACCTTTCTCATTCCTAGTCCTTGCATTGGAGCTGTCTCAGAAGATTCAGCCCTTTTCCTGTGATACTGAAATTCAGGAAGCAAAAAACAGAGCTTTTAAATTTGCTTTTAATAACCACATATTTCTCTGCTCTTGTATTCTTTATTCTTATTTTCCCTCTTCTCTTTCTCCTTCTATTCTGATTTCCCCATTTATGTCCTTTTGCCTTCATTCCATTTTAGCTCTTTTTACTTCTGCAAAACTAAAAGATGAGTTATCCTTCATGTAAAAGCCATGGGCCTCTGGCATTTCGGGTCTTTGAATAGATCCCTCCCCCAACCCCCATTCTCAGGTCTCATTTTTCTGGCTGGTCTGTGCTTGACAGGAACTGCATTGTCTGTGAGAGGACCCAAAGGAGCAAGGAGTATGACATTTGGGCTTTTCATAAACCATCTCTGCAATACCCAAGCAAATCTTGAAACCAGCTTTTGCCTTCCTTCCACAGCTGGTACCAAATGTTGCTTTTTCTGTCCAAGTGGGCAGGTCCCAGTCAGACTCCAATGTCAGCATTTTCCGAGGGTCCAAGGAAATGGAATGAACCCTTTGTCTTTTCATCCTTCTGAGTTGGATTTTCTCAGAGATTTCTGTCTGGTAGTGTGTGCTGGGGGCTTTTCCTCTAAACAGGAGTGGCAGGGTGGGGAGAGGAAGACAGCTGAGAGGAGGATGGGCAAATACAAATGCATTTGATACACATTTGGTGGATCAAACAGAAATGAGTTACATGAGCTAGCTCTACTGCAGGCCAAATTAAATGGTTTCTTTGAGAGTAGAGGAGGGCTCAAAAAACAGTGAGATGACCCTCTGTGAACATAGCCTTCTCCACCCATCACTTGGCCCAAGAAGAGTCAGAATTCGGAGGGTGCAGGAAGCAGACACTCCCACTGCTGGAGTCCGTCCTCCTCAGGAGCCTTAGGGTGCATCGTTCTGTAGGTTCAGCCTTACCACTGCTTACTCTGTGACCTTGAGCAAGTCACTTGGCCTTCGTGCAGTTCCATTTCTTCATCTGTGAGATGTGAGAGTTGGACAGGAGCAGTGCTGCTCAGCTCTGGCTGCACAGCAGAGTCACTGGGGGAGCCTTTAACCACGCCAGCATCTAGAGGTTCCTGATTTATGTGCTCTTGGGTGAGGGAGGTCTGGCTTGGGTAGCTGTTAAAGCTCTCTAGATGATACAGCCAGATCTGGGAAGCTCTGCCTAGACCAGCATCTCTCAAATTGGAGTGTGCACGTGAATCATGTGGGATCTTGTTCAGTCTTTGCAGTTCTGACATTATAGGGTTTCTTAATTATTTTTGGCAGGGAGAGGGCAGGGAATAAGTCGAAGAGACATTTTGATGGTAATGAGGATGAGCTTCCTTTCATCATTTGGGAAAATGTGATTCAGTATTTGGTAGGTAGGGTTTAATTTGTATCTATTTTCAACAGAGTAGATTTATTTGAGGAGGAAAAGAAAAACAGATGTAGCTCTGTGTGTGTGTGTGTGTGTGTGTGTGTGTGTGTGTGTGTGTTTGTGTTTGTGTGTGTGAAAGAGAGAGAGAGAGAGAGAGAGAGAGAGAGAGAGAGAGAGAGAACGTGAGGGCAAGAATGAGGGAGAAGATATGAATATATAAGTGCTCATGGGGTGAATATTCTACGTTAATGAATCTTAGGGTTGGGAAGATCAAAGGGCAACAAATGTCTAGGCTTCTTCAGGTCCAGTTATGGTGAGGAGAAAAGAGGGGGCAGAGTTTTCTTGGCTGGGATTTAAGGTGGAGATCTTGCTTCCCAGAGCAGCTTAAAGGCTAGAAGATTCCATCTCTTCAGCCCTATCTTTTTTTCTGTGCTAAGCAGCCATTAGCTCCAATTATTCTTGAATTATAGTGACAGCTTTTGGGTTATACAGGGCTTCAAATCATCTGAACTTAGGCACAGAAGTAAAATTATGCCTTTCTTGGTCAGAACATTTCAGCTTGCTGCTTTTGAAAGGCTCTCTCCTTTCCACCTCTTTCCATCTCCCCACCCTTCAGCTGTTATCCACAGACACTGTCTTGGAGTGTCAAGAATCTGCCTGATTTCTTCACAGTTAAATATATATTTTAAAGTCGAGGTCAGCCTTAGAGAGATATTGCCTGCATTTTACCTTCTATTTTTTTCTAATCTTCGTAGAATGACAAATTGCCATATGTGAACAAATTCTCTTGGTTTAAAATTATATTTAATTAGAGTTAAACACTTCGGGCCTTCCTTGTGGTAGTGATTCTCCTGCCCACATAATTATAGGGATTTCTTTTGCTTTAGAACAGATCTCTAACAAAGCAGTATTTTTTGCTAAAATCCATGATCTAAGAATTTTTACTGTCCTATTTTCAGGGATTCCTCCAACTTGTGGTTAAGGGGAGAAGAATATTTTTCTAATAAAAACATTTTTCAATCTAGAGAATTTTTTTTCTTCATAGTTTTGTTTTAACCTTTTCCCCTCTATAGCCTTGATGTACTCGCCTGTATAGTGGAAATACAAATTCTGCCTCACCTGTTGTGAGGTTCAGGTGAGGTAAGAGTTCTGAAACTGATGCTGAGGTATAAACCATTATTCATATGTCTTCTCCTTCTCTTTCCCTTCCTCTAATTCTTGTTTCTTTCTCTTCTTCAAATACATTAACTCTTGTCCTCCTTGGCACTTGGGTCAGTCATTAGATCATTCAAGAAACATTTTCTGAGTACTTGTGAGGCCAACCTTTTGCTAAGCACTGAGCATGGAGTTGAAAGACCATCTTTGCCCCCAGGAAGATGTATGGTGAAGTGGTCAGGAAATTAAATATAGTAGTGAATGAGGTAGTAGCGATGGGGCACCTAACAGCCTAGGCATGGACGAAGGAGGTGGGATATGGATCATGGTGCAGTCAGGGGTCCTTACGGAGATGAATGACGAGTAGGAATGAGCCAAACAGAGGAAGCATGGAAACACAGGAGTGAGCAGACGTGTGATCTCAGCAAACTGAAAATGGTTTGGATGGTTCTTGTGGGAACCAAGCAGTCGATAATGAGAATCCTCGCAGGAGGTTTGAGTTTACCTTTCATACGGTATGAGTGATTTTTCTGACTCACTGTGGCAGGAGGGTTATTCTCAATTACTCTTTATGCGAGAGTAAAAGGTTTGCCTCTTAGCCACAGCCAAGGATGTGCTCTGGTGAGATGGCTGCTCAGAGTTGGGCATTCGCTGATGGCTGAGAACATCAAAGCTAATGGGCCTCGGTAGAGACTGAGCCTCTGACCATGGTTCCATTAGCCCAGTGCTCTGAGAAAGCTAACACAGGCTCCTCCTGCTGTTTGCCATGACCTTAGAACTTGGAGTTTGCAAAGGTACTCTTTTATAGCATGATTTTTCAAATTTCAGGTCACAACCCATATTTTATATAGCTTATAAAGTCAGTAGGTTGCAAATAGCATTTTAAAAAACAAAATAGAGGATGTGGTTCCATAGTGTAGTGGTTAATGTGTCTCCTTTACATGCAGAAGGTCCTGGGTTCACATCCCAGTGGAGCCAAGGTCCATGGTCTACAGACATGCCACCCTGAACAGCCCAGTGTCTGATCTCAGAAGCTAAGCAGGGTCGGGCCTGGTTAGTACTTGGATGGGAGACCACCTAGGAAGACCAGGTGCCGTAGGCATAAATAATAATAATAAATAAAATAAAAAATGGAAAATCAAAACATACTACACAAATGAGGGTTAGTATCACTTAGTGAAACCTTGTGTGTGTGCTCAATGCAAATATCCTTTTTTACTATGGATCATGGAAAGAGAATTGGAAATACTTTAGATTTTATGGCCCCAGGCCAATAAGACAAAGATACTTTGTCTTGTATCCAACTTTAATTGATTTGTAGTGGTTGGCTAGAGTACTATATTGAAAACAATTCAGAGGTGGTAGGTAGATTCAGAGAAAGTGCCATCATGGATTAGCAATGTTTGTCCTGGACTTTCAGCAGGGGCATAGGTTCACAGGGTCAGTGTATTTGCCATCTCTGTGGGAAAAAAAGCACTATGCGAGCAATAATAGTAGCTGCCAGCAGGTGAATTATAATGCCCGGTTATTAACTGAATGAGCCAAAAGGCAAAGCTTTCTCGGCTCTGACTAACCCCAGGAGATAGGAGGGTGTGTGTGTGTGTGTGTACATGTACATGTACACATACATAAGTAGACACACACTTTATTACAGTTTTTCCATTAACAAAGAACCTCATTATAATGAAAAGCATATGTTGTTATTATTTGCTAATGATATAGTTTAAAACATCTTAACCTACTAAATTGGTTTTGAAAGATACTTTTTAGGCTAATCTAGCTGATTTCCTTTTAGAAGGTACAAGATTCCAAAGATTTACTTAGTTAACCCTTGTGCCCTGAGACAATCATTTATAACTTGCAAATTGCATTATAGGGAAAGTTACCTCCCTGACTGGTGTTCGTAGGGTCCAGCTTTTCTCAGTTCGATGAAAGAAAATATTTAAAGCAATGGTAATAATCAGGCCCAGTGTAAACGTCCCCATACAATGTAGAATGCAAGCTCCTCAGTTCGCAAGCTCCTCTTCTCTCACACACATTTGTTCATCTGCTCTTGCATTTATGCCACACACATTTATTGTGGGCTTACTGTATGCTTAATGCTATGCTTATACAGCTCTTTGCTAAGCGCTTAAGATACAGTGGAAAACAAAAACAGGCCTTGCCCCTTTTCTCATGAAGCTTGAAGACTGGTGAGGGATAAGATGGCTATGTAAGTATGATGGGAAGGAGCGCAGATCTAAGAGCACAGAACAAAGATGCCGACCCAGAGCAAAGCCTGCCCTCTGTGACTGTCCTACTACAGTCTGGACCTTGGGGGAAGACACATTCTCTGGTATTTGCTACCAGACACGTTCTCTATTTATACCCCAAAGCCCTTGGCAAACAACTGCACTTGAGCCTTTAACATAAGATTAACACTGTGTGTAAAATGGTCTTCTGAACCCTCTTTCCTTGTCCACCCCCAGATTTTTTTTATCAGAGCATCTTTTTTTTTTCACCTAAAATGCTTCCCCTTAAAACAGTAATTTTCTTAGCCTCAATGAACACTCTTACCCATTGTCCCATCGCATTCTTCACAGAGTGTGCTCATTTGCTTCTAATTTCGAATTTCTTTTTATCCCCACTTGTGCATGTAAACCAGTTATTTTAAGCAGACGTATTGAATATGATATTTCCTTATGCGTTGCTCCCTCAGACTGTCAGGCACCTCTTCCTGTGCACTCCCTTGCCATTAAAGAATAGATCTTAAACATGTCTGTGTGGGAGATCATGGTTATACAGCATCCTGGCCCCTTCTGATGGCCAACTCACACCAACTCAGGCTCTCTCAGCCTCCATAGTGTTAATAGCAATGAAAGTAAACAATTTTGTAGGCTGACTATGTGCTTTCCATTGAGCTGCATACCTTATGCACTATTTTATGTGATCCTCACTATAATTATGTCAGGCAAGTCCTACTATTTCCACTTACAGATGAGGAAACCAAGGCTTGGAGAAGTTCAATAACTTGCCACAGTTGTACAGCTGATATGTGTAGAACTGGGATTTGAATGCAGGAAGTCTGATTCCAGAATCCTTACTCTTAGCCACCACACTTATATTGCCTTCCAAAATAAATATAAAATATGCTTAGGGGTCTATGGACCATGCCACCCTGAAGAAGCCCAGTCCCATCTGATCTCGGAAGCTAAGCAGGGTCAGGCCTGGTTAGTACTTGGATGGGAGACCACCTAGGAAGACCAGGTGCTGTAGGCGTAAAAAATAAGGAATTGTAAGCTGACAAGGTCCTTGCAATCTGTGAGGTCAACCAAGAGTTCCCTCACCTAAAAAAAAAAAAAATGTGTACACACACACTTAGGTGTATAAAGCCTAAAGTCATTTCAGATGAATAACTTCCAAATCAGTATAAGGTTAAAATTGACAATTTCAAACAGCACATAGGCAGTTTATTGATGACTTCTGGAGCAGTGATTCCTCAGGCATTAAGTCATACCTGTCCTTTAATTGTTGGATGATTTAGAGTGAAATTGTATGATGTTGGCCTTTGGAGCTCTCTCAGTCTAGCATCATGGTGTGACTTCTACACAGCAAGATAGATATAGGTTTTTATAATATGAAGACACTCAGCAGTTTCTAAGAATGAAACATTGCCCATTTGGCACAGCTTGTATTGTTATTTACTTTTCTGTTTATGTACACATTTTGTTTTCTTAAATAGACTATAAACTTCTTAAGAAAAATGTCCTTCAATTGTAGAGAATAATTCTTACTAATGACAGTGGTGATGAAGACAGAAGCCACTGCTGTCTCCTCCTGCTGGCCTTTTCCACTTAAGAGTATTGTTTACTGAGTATGTGACTAGCAGCCCCTAACTCAGCCCAGTTCTGCAGTCTAATGATAAATTTAGCACACCAAATTCTCTTTGTTTCTTCACATTTGGTTTTCTTCTTCCACCAACCTCTGTAAATTCACTCGTACTGTTTCTTGGGTTACGAAGTTGTTTGGGACCTTCTATAGTAGGATCCATACGATATACTTTCTCCAACCATCTGCAGATTTAATAACATTTTTAAATTTCATTTTGCTGGAACAACAAAGGTGCTTTACAACATTTTTGCCCATGCACCTCAGGAATTGCAGCAGATACAGTTCTCAACCAGGCAGGTGTTAAAAATAAATGTCATTGCCTATTGATTATTTAAACTTAAATTTAAAGTCCTGACATCCTTGGCCTGTCCAAGTAGAAATGAACACAGCTGAATTTGATGTCTTCATCTAGCTGATCCAAAACAAACACACACACACACACACACACACACACACAC